>CP124714.1:113780000-114405000 GCA_031232105.1 Capsicum rhomboideum | reverse complement strand
AGGTTAGTTTGCAATATATAATTCATATATATATATTCCTTCTCAGTTAGCATGCCATTGGACAGGTTTGGTTGACATATACTTATTCTTCTTGTTAACGTTAATAGTATAATGTGTAAGTGTTGGATCTAATACTATTGAAATCAGTATTATAAGTTTGATTAGAATGGTGAGAAAATCTCTTTCATTGTCTTAATGTAAGTTATTATCTGCTAAAACAGATGTACGCAAGTGAATCCCAAATAATTGATTTTCATGTTTAATTTTCTTTTGGTAATATTCTTTTTAAGGCTCAAGGGTGAGTCCTGTTATATTTTAGTTTGATATGCGTTTATAGGTAAGACAGTGGATTCAAGCTCCATCGCCCCAAAAGGGTACGACATCGAGTTAGAGTCTTGGTGCACCATGCTGATAAGATATTGGGTTAAAGTCCCATCAATCTATGGCCTAAGATGCCTTTTATTTAGATAAGACGTTGAGTTTGAATCTTGATGCACCATATTGATGATATAATGATGACTAAGACAAAATTTTGGTGAAAAGTCATGAAATATGCTCCATTCCCTGAAGTGAATGTGGTAGCAATGCATAATATGTCTGAAAGAAGACATGTGATTGAATTTATGAATATAAATATGGGTGTAGCAAAGGACAAAACCTTTCGTTACATCATATGTATGCCTCGATTTGCTCATGAAGGAGCAATATCTTAAAAGACATTCTAAGCTATCATAATTTGATAGGCTTAAGGCACATTTATATTTCATTCCTACGGAATGAGAATTTTGATTGTTGAAACTACAGATCTATTCTCTGGGGTGAATGTGATAGGAGTAACACCTCCAAAAGAGGAAGAATAATTGGAAGATTGAATATCTCCAAGTTATTGTGGTACGAAATACGAATGTGAAAAGTTACCTAAGCATGATGAGATCACATGCCATAATAAACTGAGAGTTTATTGTTTATTGATACAAAATTCATGTCATAGTAAACCTGAAGTTTACTAAAGCAAAAATCATATGTCATGGTAAACTTGGAGTTTACTAGTACAAATAAGTTCATAAGTTGGCATTAACAATTATGACATTTCGAAGATGTGCATTGAGTATTGACATGTAATAAAGAACTGAAAGATTCTTCAATAATTGTTGTATGTTGTTTGTTCTCGTGATAAGTTGGTTGGACCAACTAATGTTGGGATTGGATCCCTTAAAATTTGGAAAGTATAAAATGTGAATATGGGCTCGTTCACCTGTCATGTGATATCTTAAATAGATGCATCTATAAAATGATCATATGTACGTTTGTTGTCAACCTGCAGTTTGACATTCATAAAGTTGCTTGCTCAATATGAATTGAGTTAAGAGCATAATTTCTAGATTGTGTAATCAAGACAATTCATCTTGATAATGTTGGTTTGGCGTTGAATGCCTCCAATAAATAGTTGAATCATTGCTTATGAGAACAAAGTTTCATGTGATTGGTCTGAGATATGATAATCACATATTATAGCACTTATATGCATCAGACCAATAAATTATGGTTAATTTTCCCCTCTCAATTGATTCAAGGTCAGGAATCAAACATTCCATCTAGTAATTTTTTATGTGCGGTATATGAGTAATGAATATACCATAATGCACAAAGATGGATTCCTCAAAGAAGATAGAGGAGGTATGTTAGTTTTCCTAAAATAAGGGGAGATAACAAGCAGTTATGAAATATGTTAGGAATTATCATTAGATCCTCATTCAAAAGATAATTCAAGTTCAAATGCTAGGAGCATTTGCTGATCCAAAATTGATCTCATATTTAGCTGTAAATGCTCCAATTGAATGTCCCTGAAGGACAAAGTCTACTACATGCATGAAGCATGGTAGATCATAATCGGTTCCAAATGAGATAAAAAGGATAAGGGGCAAATGATCATAATAAGGAAAGGATGTGCTTTTGAAGAGCTTACGACATAATACTTCATGAAACCTTATGAGAGGTTCAGGTACCTGAAAATAATGAAGTGATGAGATCTTAAAACGTTATGTCACATTGCGAACCAATACAAAATGATATATCATCGATGATATCTTTGATACAATATGGCGCATTATTGTAAAGGGATTGTGAGGATCTGAATTCTACGTTTATTTATGCATGCTGACGTAGAAATATTTATCAAGTGACATGGATACATCTTGGTAAGAATAAAACTTATTTGATTTGCAGTTCGTACACTAGAAGATGTCACATATAAAATGATTGAATATTGTCACTTGACAAAATCTATATAAAAATCCCTGAAGGATTCAAAATGCCTGAAGCATATAAAAGTTCCTGGGAAACTTGTTTATAATCCTTATAAGGGGTAAATTGATGATTTGAATATTATTCGAACTCTTGGAGAGTTTTCAAAAGAGATAAATTATCTGGTGAAAGAAGTTGAAACGAGAAACATGCAGAAATGGATTGGTCATGAAGTACCATATCTTGTGCAATTGATGCGTTTATACATCTTGCTATAACTATGAGCATGATATAGTTTTACTCCTACATGGGGATAGTGAAGTAAGATCACTTTCATATTGCAAATGAAAACCCCTGTATGGATGTGTTTATCCTAACAAATATTGTTAAGCTTTTGAATATACAGGATATTCATATGATCGATATAAGGATTCGAAATAGACATATTATCTATTGTCATGAAGGGTTACTGTCATACCATGCTATTTTACATGATAGTCTAATCATGTTGAGATAACAACTATTCATGAAGCATGCCGAGAATCATGCATGACCCAACTAAAGGGAAGATTCATAAAAGGAGATAGAATGAAGTATCTACCTAATGCAACTTTCGAGAAGATGATGCACAAGATTGAAATGTGAAGATTCAAGTTCTGTATTGATGTTCTCATCAGGGGGAGTTAATACGCGTTATACTTTTTTTTCCTCACAAGGTTTTGTCCCACTGGGTTTTCCCTGTAAGGTTTTTAATGAGGCAACACTAAGGGCTTATTACAAGATGTGTGTACTCTTTTTCCTTCACTAGACTTTTTCCACTTGGTTTTCCTAGTAAAGTTTTAACGAGACACTTTATCTATTAATGGACATCCAAGGGGGAGTGTTATGTAATATGGATGTCATGAGACGTATATATATATGTGTGCATGTCATTAATGAGAGATAAGAATTAGTAGGCAAATTGAACTTGAACATCAAGAGTTACTTATTCAAATAGGATTTGGATACCAAAGTTACTTGTTCAAATTGGATTTGAATACCAAAGTTACTTGGCCAAATTAATATCCAAGTTACATGCTTATAAATAGGCATCTTAGTGTATTTGTAAATATACCAAGAAGTGAAGAAATAAAATCTCTCACAAGCATCTCTTCTCTACTTTTTTAGCTTTGTTAATTATTATGTTCTTGATATATTATATATTATTTTATAACATTCTTAATTTTTTATTTTTTTTTGATAACCTTATACATCACTTGCCCAGCCATCACCAGTCGGAGGTTCGGAAGACGGCGGAGCAGATCTAGCATTGATCATACATGTTCTTAATTTATTTTTTGTAGATAAATGGTTTTTTAATCACTAAGGTGGAACGAATGATGATGATGCTGATTTTTGTGATGTTTATGGTGATTTTTCTAGTGGTGGTTTGGTGGTGGGATAACTATATGTCTGAATGTAATTGTACATTTAGGTGTGTATGGTGTTAGAATGAGTGTATATATAGGGTGTATGTCAGGTGTATGTAATTGTATGCCATATGTGTCCTTGTATATAAAGTGATATACACGCGATAAACAATTACATACAACGACATAAAAATATTATATCACTATATATTTGAGAGTATGTCATGTGTATCATTATTATATGTATATGATATATATATGACACACAAATGGAGAGAGTAATTGGAAAAGTCATTAGAGAGAACTCCGGTGAAGCAAAAAAGAAACGAAAAAAAATCATTTAATTTTGTAGCATAGCTCCAATAATTTTTGGCAGATTAGCGGTGGATAGTGGTGGAGCAACGACGACAACAAGGGTGGTGGGATGGGGACAATGAGAACTAGGAATTGTGTGAAAGAGAAGATAAGAGCAAATATCCAAATTCCTAATTTTATGAGATTTATTGGAGCCTGTATATATTTTGTAAAGATTTTAAGTAATTATTAGTTATGGTAAATACAAATTTCTTTTTATATATCTCTGTATTCTATTTTTTTTTTAATAATAGTAGTGTGCCAGCTGACGTGCATGCAACTTGATCAAATGTATTCATCCTTCTACTAATATAAACATATATACAATAATGCTCGTTAAAATCAATCTTGTCGTAAAGTACTATCTCATGAAAAGATTACTTACAAGTCAAGAATAATTTAATTAAAATAAGATAGAATCTTAATCAAAATAACTTCTAACATCATCAGAAAAATTATTTTTCAATATCTTGTGAAAATCATTAAATTCCACAAACCTAAAGTCAATTGTATTAATGTTATACAATCTATAACCAAGAAAACCCATCCCTTCATTTTTCTTTAAAAAAGGCACTTTCTCCATAAAATAGCCCATGCTGACAAATCACTACATTACAAGAAAAACATCGTACACGAAAGATGCAAGTAACCGGTTGCGCAGTTAATACACTCCCGTAGCTTTGGATGAAAGATTATTTGTGTATGGTCAGACTCAACGACAGAAAAAACATATAGAGAATAAGGACGGACATCTTGGAGATCATTGGGATAGGCTAACTTAAGAAATTTGGCTTGTACAACGCCAAAAAGTACTGCCAATCTAACTTGACCAGCTTTTAAGCCAATCCATACACCAATTGAACAAGTTGCATTTCATGTGACCGAAAATGCACTCCCTTCTGAAAACGCATTTTTAGCTCTCCAACATATTGTTTAATTAGGTTTAGTAAAAAAATCAAATAAACAAGAAACAGAACCCAGATGCATGATTACAGAAAGGCCTGAAACAATAAACAACAGAATACCTATTATTAAGTTGAACAAAAATTTTAACTCTAGATTTGAAAGACTGCCAGTGTGGGAAAAGAAAAATGTCCAGACCTGCTTCTACAGCACCAGGAAGACCAAAAAAACACAACAGTAAGGGTTTTAGTAGAACATAGTATTTTTGGCATTTCGACCATGAGAGATATGGTTTGCTCTCTACATAACAGGGACTGCAGCAACCTCAGCAGGCACCACCACTGTGGGCGTCCTGATGTAATCTTCTTCTTCCTTGGGAGGGTGGATGGTCACAAGATCTGGAAGAGGAGTTGTTGGACCTTGCTTTCCTTTGGGATCCCAATCAAGCATGATCTTGACCTTGATACCAAGTACTCCCTGCAAAATACGATATCCAAATTATTCACAATATGGGCATAAGTGAGGAACAGAGGCAACTCAACAATAGAAGTTAGATACTATTTCATCTTCAACCTTCGGCAGAGCAAGAACATACCTGTCTTAAGAGAACATGTCTTACAGCCGAGTCAATATACTCATTGACAGGCTGACCTGAAGAAATCATGTAGCCATCTTTGAACTTCATGGATTTAGCACGCTGTGCCCTCAGTTTTCCACTCACTATCACCTGTCCAACAAAATCAAATCAGGTGCCAACATATTTTATACATCATCCAAAACAATAAATCAAGCTTCATAGTAGCATACCTCACATCCCTTGGCTCCACTCTCCATAATAAATCTCAGAACACCATAGCATGCCCTGTTGGAGATAATCATTAAGCCTTTGGGAACAATTTGAAAAAGATTAAACATAAAAGACTGAAACCCAAAAATATTTACATGCAGAACTTCAAGACAAGTTCCAAAATGTCGCGATCCAAGGACAGAGGTGTAAATATTTAACAACTCAACATGTCATTGGCAAAGCTCACTTGGTATAGTCATATTCCGACACAAATTTGGCATTAAGTCAACCTATGTGCTTTATAGATGACAGATAAGCAGGAGACAAGATACAGGTTTGGTGGGGGAAATTAAGGCTAGGAACAAGGTCTAGAATGCAAATTGGATATTGAACTAAAACCTGCACCTCTTTTCAATTTTACTATGATGTAATAACGGTTCTTCGCAATATGCCTTGATGGTTACTGCATGAAGACAAGAACACTTCACAGTAATGAATGGCATGGTATCCTTTTTTATAGTCATCATCCAACACAGCACTGGTCCTATAACACCAATTGTTTTGTGGATATAACATATACATGGGATAATTCTCATAGAACCAAGAATACTGATAGCAAAAGCACCAAAAAGAAGAGAGAAAACAGTAAAATTAAATAGATACACAAATATAATTGATTGCTGATACTAAAAGAGCATTGCAGATTTACAGATATTAAGCATTGAAAATATCATAAACTATGTTTGATGATGACGTAACATCCAGGATACAGATCAATATTATTACCTCCTAACAGCAAGACCACCAAGGAGCTTGTAGCGAAGAGATTCAGCCTGAGCAATAGCACAGAGTCCCCTGTTGTTAACCTTCTCAGCATAAAGCTCTACAGAGTTCTCTTTAAACTTGAAACGCTTCTGGACAACTGATGTTAATTCTCTGATTCTTCGACCCTTCTCACCTAAGATATAAATCGGTTTAAACAAAAAATGCACTACTGACAATAAATCAAGACATAAAAGGCCAATCAAAAGTTCAATCCCATAAGGCCAAAAGGCCTCTTACAAATACAATCTTTAGAGTGGAATAGTTTTAGTGAGAGATATCTGAGGTTAATAACTACTGATGCAACTTGATGTTTTTAAAGCCTGTTTGGATTGGCTTATTTTAAGTGTTTTTATGGCAAAATAGCTTTTAAGTACTTTTGTAGTGTTTAGATAAAATAAAAAAGTGCTTTTGAGCACTTGTTGTCAAAAGACAAAATATAAGCCAAAAGTCATAAGTTAGAATTTCTAATTTATGGCATTTGGCTTATAAGCTAAAAGCTATAAGCCCATCCAAACATGCTCTTAATATGATGCAAGATAAGTTATTGAGAGGCGAAACTCAAACTTCTTTCTTTTTTCTCCATACAAATACATTATCTTGCAAGTTAAAGACTAGTATGACAGTATACAGTGTGAGACTTGAGAACCCACAGTTTAAGAGAGAGGGTAAATTGATTTTGTAGCCCTTCATAAATTTGTTTTTGGCCATCCCTTTCCTACCAGAGATCTTTGTTTTTACACATAACAGAAGATCTTGGGTCATTACCTTCTATTAAAATTGTAAAGGGTTATGTTCACAAGTTTTCCTCCTTGAGAGAACTTCAATTTAACTTGAGAAGACGAACGTGTATGGAGAAAAAATGGGCACGTATAATATGAAACATTATCTCCCAATTCCTTTTTTCACTTCTTTACTGCAAAAATAAATAGCAGAAGCATGCCCTTTTTCTACTCCACTCATCGCACCAATTTCCTTTTTTTTCCAATCCATACTAGAATTTGTGAAATGGCTACCAAGAAATGAAGTGGAGAAATAATAACTACAACTGCTAGCCAATTAGATCACAAATCAAAATGCAGCTTTAAGAAAGATTAACAAAATACTAAATCAAACAAATATTCCAATTGAAAACATACTTAGGTAGGCAAATCGTGCACTAGTATATTGAACAGAAATATCCACAGTAAATACAACAACAACAAAAATACTATTCTGTCTCAATCAAAAACAGAGATCAACCCCGCAATACAAATCCTCTATTAATCATTCTGCTCTAATCGCCCAAATAATTTCCAACAATACATTTGCTCATAAAATCGTTTTAATAGAGAAAATGAAATCAAATAAATAAGATATGAATAAGAGGAATCACCAAGAACATTCTGAGTACGAGTGGCTCTGATGATGATCTCAGTCCTGACGGGAGTTACTCTGACCTCGACTCCAGAGTAACCATCCTCAGCCAGCTCACGTGTCAAAACTTCGTTCAGCTCCGCGAAGAATACTCCATCCGCCACAAACTGAAACAAAAATCGAAAAATTTATTCCCACAATTTTCATAAGGATATTATACAGAAAATTTGATGATTAACCTTTCGCTTTTTGCTGATCTGAGGAGCCTGAGTATCCATTTTCGGAAGGATTGACAATTTTCAAGTGGAGAAGCCCTAAGTACCCTACTTCAATCAATGTTGGACAGTGCGGTTGGCTAGGGTTTTTGCAGCGTCTCGCAGCTATATGTGTTAAAAGTAGTGCATAGGGTTAACAATATGGGCCTTTTGTCATCTTCCTGAGACACAGAACCCAATTGAGTTGTGGGCTTTTTATTTGGAAAAAAAAACATAAATATACGCCTTAACTTACCATATTTACATAAATTTCATCCTTACAAAGTAATTATAAAAATCATAACTATCAGTTATGTATCTCAATAGAATGTATAGGAAACGAATTATGTATTGATGTGTATATCAGTGTGAGTTTTGTTTAAAAGATATATGCATTAGGTATCTTTGAATGATTACAGTGTGGATAATTATGTATCTCAATGGAATGTATCGAAAACAAATTATGTATCTCGACAGTTCAAAAAATGGAATTTTATATAAATATATAAAATATCGATATTTCTTATAATTAGATACCAAACTGTCGGGATTTATTTTGTTTACCTTTTTATTTGTCCATCATGTCAATGGATCATTCACACAAATGCCTCCAAATTAAGGGAAAAGTACACTTTATGGACCAAAAAATAAAACTAATTACACCTATATACCCTTTTCCTTACTAACTCTGATAATGTCCAATCGGCCCATTTTAATTACAGCGCGTGCCCCCTTCTTTTTAAAGCCCAATTTTGTAAAATGTCGGGATTTCTTATAATTAGGTACCAAACTGTCGGAATTTCTTATAATTAGGTACCAAACTGTCCGAATTTATGTTGTTTACCTTTTTATTTGTCCATCATGTCAATGGTTCATTCACACAAATGCCTCCAAATTAAGGGAAAAGTACACTTTATGGACCAAAAAATAAAACTAATTACACCTATATACCCTTTTCCTTACTAACTCTGATAATGTCCAATCGGCCCATTTTAATTACAGCGCGTGCCCCCTTCTTTTTAAAGCCCAATTTTGTACGATTAAGCCCAATACCCAGGATATTTGCCTTCTTCTAGCTTTAATATTTGTACGGTTAAGCTCAATACCTACAATATTTGCCTTCTTCCGGCTTTAGTGCTCACGCTGCAACGGTTTTCTCTTCTTCCATTTTTCAAGGCAATTTGAAACTGAAAAAAAACCCGCAGCTTCTGGTAGTTTTCTTCTTCATTCCCAAAGTATAATTATGGAGTATGCATTTTCCTAATTCCTTTTAACAATTTTACAAACCAATTTTTCATTTACAGTTATAAGTTTGCCTTTTTTGTTTCATTGCTTTTTGGTGTGGATTTTCTTTGATTTTTTTGCAATGGGTCATAAACATGTAGCAAAAAATCGATGGTGGGGTCATCATCCTAAAGATTTAAGTGCTCTTGATGATGTAGGTGAACAAGAGTCAATTGCCTCGGTGATGTATGCTCCGAGCTTCTCCTTGCATTTGGATGATAGTCCAAATCAAAATCAGGGTGAGTTGAACCATGCTCCTGCAAATACAGAAGCAGACGTTGAAAATTTTCCTGAAGAAACTGAAGATGCGAATGCCAAAAGGAAAGGGAAGGTAAAAATAGGGGAGCATAGTTCCCATGATGAGCAATTGAATAAGAAAAGAAAAATCAACACACCTGATGTCGCTTGTGAGTCTTTTTCACAAATAGCAAGTGAGACAATTCCTGAGACCCCTAATGAAAATATTGGTGATGCACCGTCTTGGAAGGTATCATGATTCTATCATTCAGTTTTTGGGACGTTTTTGCATGAGTGTTTGATTGTTCCTTAATGATACCATGCCACTATACAAATATACTGAGCTAGTATCATTGAGAATTTAAGCAGTGTATCATTGTCTATAAATGATACCATCACAGTATCATATACTACTATGGTATCATATAGTAGTTTTGTATGCTTCTAATAAGCTCTTTGGTGTTGCTTTTTGTTTTGTAGTGTGTCATTGTCCCTAAATGATACCATAATAGTATCATATGCTAATGTGGTATCATATCGTAGTTTTGTATGCTTTTAATATGTTTTTTGGGTGCTATTGTTGTTTTTTAGTGTGTCATTGTCCATGAATGATACCACAGCAGTATCATATCCTACTGTGGTATCATATAGTAGTTTTGTATGCTTTTGATATATTTTTTTGTGGTGTTTTTGTTTTCCTAAAGTGTCTATCCATTGTGTTTGCAGAAAGGTGAATTTTATGTGAAAATGGATATAGATTATAAATCAAAGATTAAATGTAGTATAAATAGCTCTGTTGTTGCTAATTTGGTTGCAAGGTTATCAAAGAAGCAAGTTGACATGTTTAAGAAAACGTGTTTTGATCTTTTTTTAGATTTACCCACCCCCCACCCCTCGTGATGATTCATGCGTGTGTTACACAATATATTGATGAGACAGGTGCATGATGAAGAGGAGGAAACAATGCATTTTGTGATTAATGGGTCACACCTTAGGTTTGGGTTAGGGGACTTTGTTTTTATTACCGATTTAAGATGTAAGAGTAATACAACAATTAAGATCTTAACAGATGGTAATAAGTTGTTGGAGAATTACTTTAATGCTTCAACCAGTGTGACATAGGCTGAGTTTGATTATTGCTTTCGTAATACCAAATTCAAATCTGATGCTGACACGGTGAAAATGTGAATCCTCTTCTTTGTGTATACATTATTGTTTTCCTCGTTGAAAAGCAAAGTACTTGAAATGTCGTACTTTGACTTAGTTGAAAGTGGCGATTATAATTCATATGCATGGGGTATTGATGTTTTCAACTCGATTGTTGATGCATGTTCAAATAAGTTTAGGATAAAACCTGGGTATTATAAACACAGTGGGTTCCCATTAGCTTTGCAAGTTAGGTTTTGTAAATGTTGTCCTGATTTAAATTGTCGATTTTCTGACCGTAAAGGTTCTGATGTTCCTGGAATATGAATTGGAGGATGGAAACACAATACTTTGTATATTTGAGTATATTCAGCTTGCCACCTGATCAGGTATGTCTACGTTTTTTTGTTGTCCGCTATAAGTTATTGTTTAATTCATAATTTTCATAATATGTTTATTATGTACTTGTAGGTCAATAATATTTTACCAACTGATAATGAAAAGTTTCTATAGAGTTGGATGATTTAAAATTTAAAAGTGGTTCTATTGGTTCTCAAAGTCAGCATTTGAGTGAGGACTTTTTTTTCACACAAATTCCAAAGGCTGATGTTGGACAAAGCAATGCTGGTGATGGAGCACCTAGTAATGTTGACTTGAATAAGGAGCTAGATGATTTAGAAAACATGTTGATGGAACGTTTGGAGAGATTCTTCAAGCTTTTGGTGATTTGATGAAGAAACTAGAAGTAATGATATACTATTTTGGTATCAGATACTGTTTTAGTATCATGGACTTTTTTTGCTGTTTACTGTTACTTGTTGTTCATTTAACATTATTTCAGAGCCTACATTATGCAACTCTGTATGAAACCACCACAGTATTATATACTATGACGGTATCATGTAGTAGCTAAGTTTTTGATATTATTCATTTATAGAGTTTTAATTTTATTCTCACATTTTTCAGGGGAAAAAGAAGAATGAACAAGATTTCCTTAGAGATTGTGCTACAGATTTAGGCAATGATAGTGCAGGAGATTTGGGTAATTTTGTTCAAGACAGTTTTCCTCCAGTTTGTGAAGTTGGTGTGGCTGTTGAGAAGTCTGAGATATTGAAAGGTGTTGTATATGTTGATAATAGTAGTGCTAAGGTTTTTAAAGTTGATGTGAGTGGTGATAAGGGTGAGACAGTGAAAGGCGATGTCAATGTTGGTAAGGATACTCCTAAGGGTACAAGTGTTCATGTAGAGGATTCACAAATTGGGTTTGCATTTTTGTCTGTGCGTGAGTCTGCACTTGCTGCCATGGAAGAAGATTATTATAAGAGAGTTGCCAAAGAACAAGAGCGTGAGTTGAATTTTGCTTCTGATATCTTGTTGACTGAATTTTGCTTCTGATATCTTGTTGACTGATGATTTTTTTGTTGATATGAGTGAGTCTGATTTAGCAGCGATCTCACAAGCTGCTATTGGTTTGGGAAAAAATTGGGCTAATGTATCTGTTGAGGGTGGAGATGGTAGTGCACTTAGAGAAGATGCTGCAGTCTAACCGACATATGGGCTTTTTAAGCCTACAAGTGGTGTGCTTTCGGGAGATGTTAGTGTTACTATAACTGTTGGTTGTCCGCCTTCAGAAGATGCCCCTGATGAGCCTCGAGTTGGTCATATTACATCGGATATTACTGCCGATGTTAGAGATGTTGTTATTGAGCATGAAGTTAGTCTATCTACGAAAGGATCGATTTTTACAGAGTCTGAACCTGATCTTTCTGAGTGTTTTATTCCAGTAGGCACTATTGTAGTGGAGATATATGATAATGAAAAGACCCCTGTGGCACATCGGACAATCAGGAATAGATGTTCTGGTCCAACACAACAGTCACCATTTGTTGATGGATCTAGTCTTAGTGAGTTGGGTTCAGTCGTTGAAGCATGTGAAAGGGAGGTCCCCGCTGATGTCAAGTATTACATCACTCGTGGACCTCGCGCTTAAAATGAAGTTTTTTGTTTTCGTTGATACAAAGATGATCACAAAATGGTATGTATTTCTTATTTTATTTTCCATTTTTGTCCTTGATACAATTATTTCAAATGTGTGGTTTTTGTATGTCTTGTAGGAGAAGTGCTGTTGTTTATTCATGATGTTCTTGATCCGATTTTTGAATTTGAAGTGAGTTCGGTTTCATCAAAGATTTGGTTTCACACGTTAAATTACCCCAGCAAACCACTATCTAATCATGTATGTATACTTACTGTCTATATTTTTTGAATTTATTGCAAGTTTTTTTCTCTAAAATCAGTCTGTGTATTATTTGTATGAGTGTTGAAATTAGTTAATCATGATACTATTTTAATATATGGTATATGCTATGATGGTATCATGCATAAGTGAGTAGGCCCTTTTATGAATGACTTGGTCATTACTCAATGACACCATGTCAGTATATATATACTGGTTTGGGATCATGCATAAATAAGTGGCCCCTTTATGAATCACTTGGTCATTCCTCAGTGATATATATATATATATATATATATATATATACTGGTTTGGTATCATGCATAAGTGAGTGGTCCCCGTATGAATCACTTGGTCATTCCTCAATGATATTTTTTCAGTATATATATACTAGTGTGGTATCATGCAGTGTTTTGAGGACTGTTTAATTAGTGATTTCATTTTTTTTGTAGCACTTGGATGTTATTTTCTATTATCTCAGAAAGAAGGCAAAGTATGGAAAATTTACAAAAAAGATAACAACAACATACAGTTTCTTCAATCAATCTATGATTAAGTTGTATACAAAAATTGAATTTGGGGATGATAAGGGGAATCTTGTTGCAAAGGCAAGTGATATCCTGGAGTATGTGTATGGATTTCGGTTATTTTGTAACACTCCATGGACTGAGGTTGATTATGTGTTATTCCCTATTCACCTAGGTGGTAATAGGTGGCACTGAGTTACAGGTTGTTTGTCAGTATATGAGAGGTGCTTTTATGTTTATGATTTTTTGCGTTCTCCGGTGTATGCAGAAGCTGTTCGTCATGTTGTAAAGGCGTATTGTGTGTCGTTGCCATTGTTTTTGGAAACTACCGAGTTCTATACTAAATGCAAAGACAATAAATTGGTAGATGACCTTCACTGGTGTCATCAGTTACAAGATGAACTCGATGTTATTGTGGTGGAGAATCTGCCATATAGGAAAATGGGTATTTTAAATTATTTTTTATTTTTTTGTTCTTTATTCTTTTTGTTTGTTTTTCATTTTCTTACTTGTTGACACCCAATTTTGGCTCGTCTTTTCTTTCAATTAATTTTTTCTATGTTTTTCAGTCCTAAATAATTTACTAAAATAAATTCGTATTTTTATTTCTATAAATTTGGAAAGAAAAAAAAGAGAGGGGTTATCTTCCCCTACCATGTTTTTTTAATTTTTTATTGTATATTAAAATCACACAAAAATACGTTTTGATACTCTCTTGCGCATTTTCTTCTAATTATATTTTCATATATATATATATATATATTTATATATTTAAATTACAAAATTATTAAATTTAAATACGTATACTAAATTATTTATATAACGGCTGCCACCTTTGGCCCAGTGGTAAAGGCCGTACAGAAAGCCTGAGAGGTCGGAGGTTCGGTATTCGCTTAAGACGTCACTTTTGAAGGGGAGCCTTAGAGTAACTGGTAAAGTTGTTGCCATGTGACCGGGAGGTCATGGGTTCAAGCCTTGGAAACAGCCTGTGGTAGAAATGCAAGGTAAGTCTGCGTACAATACACTCTTCGCGCATAGCGGGATCTTTAGTTGACTGGGCTGCCCTTTTTTTATACTATATAATTTATATACGTATATATTAAAAAAAATTAATTAGGACAAAAAGAAGTATTGTTAAAATTAATTTAGTGAAAAAAAAGTGTTTGGGCCAAATTTAATTCAATTCCAATTATATTTATTCAAGCCCAATATTATTCACCCATTTCAGACCAAAGACGCCCAAAATCCGGTCCATTAAAATTTAAATCAGCCAACCTCATATCCAAGCCATCAATCCACACCACACCTTCTCCACCAATCACATGTTGCCATGTCAGCAAAATCAAGAAGCACAATCCTTATCAAAACAAGAACAAATTCCTCTCCTCCACCCCTAAAATCGAAAACCCTAGCTACCTCCCCCCGCTAGCCCTGCGCAAGATTCCCCCCATTTTAATCTTCCCCAACTCGTAAATCCCAATAAAGACAACGAATTAGGCACCAAATCGGTGCAAATATCCATTTTCAGTCTCAAATCCACATTGAAAGCTCTGAAAATTGTCAAAGACATGGAGAAAGGGGAGATTCATTTTAGATTTTCGAATTCAAAATTCAAATCTCCCCCCCTCTATTTTTCTCACATGTTTTTGTAAAATTTGGGTTTCAAATCCGGACTTTCAAGTCCGGATATTGCCTATATATAGAGGCTTCTCCATCCCCACAAATCACAAGTTGAAATTCAAAAAAAATGAGTGGAAGTAAAAAATTGGGAGAAACAAGCTGAAAATTCGAAGAAACGGGTTAACATTCGAAAAAGTCGATCAAGAAAGCATTCGAAAAACACTCAAGTTATCAAAACATTACTTGTTTCTCTTTGCTGTTTTTTCTTGATTTCTCTTGGTGCAAGTTCGAGTTTGAATTTATCGCTGGAATCTTGACGAAAAGCCTCGGTCTTGCTGCCCCAAACAAGGTGTGAATTCGCCTCTTTTGTTTTCACTTTTCATCTCTTTCTCTTTCATTTGCTTCGACTATGTGAATATATGATTTATTTCGATTTCAAATGCGGTTGTGGTATTGTGTTTATTCTCCATGAAATCAAGTCCAAAACATAATTTTGTTTTAAATTTCATGCCTCACTTGCATCTAAATGTGCAGAAAATGTGTAAAACATCTCCTATTTCCATCATTATATGGTTCACAAACTGTTTATTGGAATTCGGGTGATGCTTATACAACTGTCCTCATTATAATAATTATTTTAACCTAATAATAATTATTATTTCTTGAACATTCAACATCGTAGAATATACTTTTAACAGTCTTTATTCCTATATTTTGTCTTTGGTACTATGTGTTTGTTATGTATTCACCACTTACTTCGGTTATGTTAATGAGTTTCATTTTGCTTCGAATTTATTGTAGGGGCTGCCATTGTTTTTAAATATGTAATAGCATGTGGATTAGAGTTAATTATTTGACTTGAGTGGTTGTGCTTAAATGGAAGGTGTAGAACTACGTTAAATCTATTACGTAAATTCATCCTTTATTTCACTTTTATTTTCTTTCCTTTCTCTTGTTTTGGCCTAATTTTTGTGAATATGGGATAGATTTTGATTTTGAGTTTGCTAGTGTCTAAGTCTCTTTAATGGTTAAATTTTGATTTGTCTTTGAGTGTAGTTACGGGACGTATTGAACTTTAGAGATTATGTGATAATCTAGAAATAATGGTCATTATGATCACTTTAAGATTACTAAAAAATGGGTTAAAAAAATCATCGTATTCTCCTAGCTATTTGAATGTATTCATGTATATCAAAGGATCAAATTTTTGTCGTTTGGTTGATAAAATTTATTGAAATCTTTTTAGCTAGTTTAAGAGTCATATGGTGTTATCTTAGTGCTAGTCGTAATATCTGTTACCACTGTTTAAGTATTTTTAGATAGATTTGTATGTGGATACAACTTAAACTCTCCATTTTTACTTGGGATAAGTCTCTGCCAATGTGCCTTTATCAATATGTTTCATCATATTCTTTATTAATTTTTAATCAACTACTAATCCTTATCATCTTTTTGTTTCATGTAAAATCGTGAGTTGGAGTTTCAATTAAAAATCTATTTCTACCCAAACATCGGGTTAACCGCTACTAGGATCGCAGTGCTTCGGAGTCTTGTAGATTAGAAGCTCAACTCCATTAGGAGTCTAGTATCTCTTTGCCCTTCCCTCTTATTTATTATCTATGCCATGTTAGTAGTTTTTGTGTAAAGACTATTTTTGTGGTTTTCTATTTTTATGTATTTTGACCATTTTTCCCTACCCTATAGTTGTTTCATGTTGATTTTAGGGTTTGGGGATAGTTGGCACGGTTCCCATTGCGATCGGGAAAGTTTTGTGCGAGTTTGTGGTTTTTAGAGGTTTGAAAAGCCTCATAGTTGACTTCGGTCAACATTTATTGATCTGAGTGCCGGATGAAAAAATGGACTGTGCCACCAGATCCGGAGCATCGATTTTGGATTAGTAGCATAGTTGGTTCAGTTTTGTGGCTTTTATATCTTATTTCAACCCTCGATTTGGAAAATTGTGAATTAGGGTCCCGGGGGTTAAATTGTTGAAAACGGTCTTTTTCCGAAAATTCGACATCACCATTGAGTCCGAAATGTCAAATTTAGTCTAGTAGCATAGTTCGTTTGCGTTTACGGAATTCTAAATAAATCCCGAGGTTCCGATCGAAAACTTGGCAAGTTACCAAGTTGCTGGTGCTAGGCATCAACTGGTGTGACCGCTTAAGCGATCATTTGGTCGCTTATGCGACCCTTGAGTCGCTTTAGCGGCCTCCTGAGGTGTCCCCCCTAGCTGCTTAAGAGGAGGCCTCATCGCTTAAACGACATTTGGCCGCTTAAGCGCAGGCCAACCACTTTTGCCTTGGTGGCTTAAGCGACGACCTTACCACTTAAGCTGTGATCGCTTAAGCGATCATTTAGCAGTTTAAGTTGCCATCGCTGAATCAGTATATAAATTTTTTTTCTCAATTGCTCCTTTATTCTTGAGTATTTGAGCTTCGGGTTTTAGAGTTTTTGGGCGATTTCTTCACTTCTCAAGCTTGCGTAAGCTGCATAATCCTTTTCTCATTTTTTTACTTTGATTATATCTTCTAAACTTCCTTTAAATTGTGATTTTGAAATGGATTTTTGGGTTTTTGCTCGAAAAGTTTAAAAATGATTTTTCATCAATTAATCACTCATTTTTAACCCGATTTCACTTGGGTTTTCTTCTGTGAGTCCCTTTGATTATGGGTAATAGTTTTCTAAATAAAAATTCTAGTTTTACCCTTTCATTTTCAAAACCCATTTTCAAGGTTCATTTTGGACCTGATTTAAATATATGCAATATGGGTATTGTTGGCTTTCTTTTAATGCGTAGATGTTATATTTGTGTGTTTTAATTGATTTCGAGGCCGTTTGAAAGAAGAAAGTTATGTGTTGAACCACTTTAGTCTCGAATTTCTTTGTTTCGAGGTAGGTTATGGCTTAACTTCTTTCAGATTGAGTTGGGTAGTTAATATATAGGTAAAGCATGCTATGGGTTGGGGAGAATGGCTATGGGGTTTATATTTCGATATTATATTTATTGTTGTGTGCCCGTGTGGGAGCTTATTTTGTGTGGATATTGACTTGAGATATTTTATATTGCGTGTAACCTGTGTGGGGGCCTTATTTGACATCATCTGACCTTATTTGTGCACTTAGATGCCTTATTTTTTTTTAGATATGATGCCCGTGCGGGGGCTTAAATTACTATTATAGGCCTTATTAAACTTTGATTACTTTATCATGATTGAGATACCCGAGTTAGGGATTGATATGATATTTATGATGTCTTACATGCATATTTATTCCAATGGTACCCATTTATAGTTGATGAATCATGAATTATGAACAAACCCGGCTCCGGTTCGGTATTTTTTATCGGGCTTGGGCTGGGTCCGGTCCGATCTTCACTCGTAATGGGCCGGGCCGGGCCGGGCCCAACAGTAATTAAAACCCAAACGGCCCAGCACTGGCCCATTAATGCATTTTACATGGGCCGGGTCCCGACTAAAAAAAAAATTGAACTTTGATTGTTTTTTAATATAATACTACTTAGAATACGACTTTAAAGAACATACATATATATGTACATTCAATATATACTACTTTAAAGAATATACATACATATATACATTCAATATATACTACTTTAAAGAACATACACATGTATTTACATTCAATATATACTATTTTAAAGAATATACATACATATATACATTCAATATATACTATTTTAAAGAATATACATACATATATACATTCAATATATACTACTTTAAAGAACATACATATGTATGTACATTAAATATATACTACTTTAAAGAATATACATACATATATACATTCAATATATACTATTTTAAAAAATACACGCATGTATTTAGATTCAATATATACTACTTTAAAGAACATACATATGTATGTACATTCAATATATACTACTTTAAAGAATATACATACATATATACATTCAATATATACTACTTTAAAGAATATACATACATATATACATTCAATATATACTACTTTAAAGAACATACATATATATGTACATTCAATATATACTACTTTAAAGAATATACATACATATATACATTCAATATATACTACTTTAAAGAACATACACATGTATTTACATTCAATATATACTATTTTAAAGAATATACATACATATATACATTCAATATATACTACTTTAAAGAACATACATATGTATGTACATTCAATATATACTACTTTAAAGAATATACATACATATATACATTCACTATATACTATTTTAAAAAATACACGCATGTATTTACATTCAATATATACTACTTTAAAGAACATACATATGTATGTACATTCAATATATACTACTTTAAAGAACATACATATGTATGTACAATTGTACATTCAATATATACTACTTTAAAGAATATACATACATATATACATTCAACATATACTATTTTAAAAAATACACGCATGTAGTTACATTCAATATATACTACTTTAAAAAATACACGCATGTATTTACATTCAATATATACTATTTTAAAAAATATACACAGGTATTTACATTCAATAGATACTATTTTAAAGAATATCATACATATATACATTTAATATATACTACTTTAAAGAACATACATATGTATGTACATTCAATATATACTATTTTAAACAATATACATACATATATACATTCAATATATACTATTTTAAAAAATATACACATGTATTTACATTCAATATATACTATTTTAAAGAACATACACATGTATATATACATACATATATACATTCAATATATACTACTTTAAAGAACATACATACATATATACAATATTCAACAACATATACTTTTATACTATTATATTAAAAGTATTGAATTCATACAAGATATTTAATTTAAATTTTAAATGGAAAAAATATGTAAAGAGTAAATGAACTTAATATTTGATTGATTGCAAAATGTTTGAAAACTTACATGTTACAAGGTTGCAATTACATTTCACTAATTTCACAAAGTTAAATTGAAAAATGAAAATTCAATTGATTAATTGTAAATTGTACAAATTTTTCATCATTTTTTCCAATTCACGCCTGTTAACAATAACGGAAATTGGCTGTGGATTGTCAAAATCAATGGCACTAAAGCCATGCATTGGACTTGATTGTGCTGAATTCTCTCTTGAAGTCATTATTTCTTCAAGATCTTCTTCGTCTTCCGGCTCCACGAACATTCCTTGATTTCTTCGTTCTGCTCTAATCCAATCTCTAAGGCAAACTAAAACATTCATGGCATTGCCTCCCAATGAGTGTCGGTTGTCTCCAATCTGCTGTTGTCCTTGACTAAAAGCGCTCTCTGATGCAACGGTTGACATTGGAACATTCAATATATCTCTAGCTAACATTGAAAGTACAGGATATTGGCTTTCATTATTCTTCCACCATTCCAGCGTGTTGATTCTACCTCTAGGATCCTCTGTAGGCTGCATAAGATAATACTTAAGCTCTTCCCGACTTACGGTTCTATGCGATGAAGGCTGCAATCTATTCCAAACAGATAGATCAGAAATACAATAAGCAGACATATTATGTGCCTGTCTTTTAGAAGATGATGGTTCCTCAGAAGGATGGGGAGCGGGTGTCGATGTAATGTGTGATGGTAAAGCATTGTCAAGTAAATCAGCATAATGATTGTATAATGTGTCCATGTAACTATTCGCATCAGACATAGCCGTAAACAAAGAAGGTTCTTCATTAACTTTTACTTCTAAAGCAGAATAAATAAGAGAAGTAAATTCGGACATAGTATTATATTTCATACATGGATTTATTCCAGCACCAACTAAGTAAATAGGGGGAAGCGGAAAAAAATATTTTTTAAATTTATCAATCATTGCCTCAATAGCATATTTGTAACCTGGTTTAGACTTATACTAGTTAAGCAATAAAGAAATGTCGGCTAAATAAGCTAAAATATTACAAACAGTAGGATAATAAGCACCAGAAAATTCAACCGTAGCTAGATAAAATTTTTGCAAAAAATTAACAATATCATCAATTTCAGCCCAATCTGAATTTGTAACATACAATCTGGAAAATCACTAGCAAATTGGTTAAAAGTCCTAGTAATAGGAACTTTATAAATATTGCAAGTATTTAAGAAATCATACGTAGAATTCCATCTAACATCTATTTCTTCAGGTATTAATCTCGGTCTAAGTCCATTTTTCTGACATTTTCTTTTAAATTCGGTAAGTCTAATTTTTATATTATTTCCTTGAATAAAACCAACTGCAAGTCTAACTTTTTCAATAGCAGGCTCAAAAAAAGCAAGACCATCTTTTACAATTAAATTATATATATGGCAAGCACACTTAACATGAAATATTTCGGGTAACGGTGGAGAAAGTTCAGTTTTTAACAACTCAATAGCAGCGTTGTTGTTAGATGCATTATCAAAAGATATACATAAAACTTTACGGTCAATACCATAATATCTTACAACTTTTGTAATAGATTCAGAAATAAATTTTCCAGTGTGTCTACGGTCTTCATCATACAAAAATGCTAAAATGCGTTTTTGCATAACAAAATTACTATCTACCAATGACAAGTAATTGTTAAATAATCATTTTTATTAATAGCACGACCAAGATCAGAAGTTAAAGCAACTCTACATGAAAGATTTTTTAATAATGCAGAGCAATAGTAAACATATTGTGCATGGAGCCTAAAAATATCGGACCGACAAGTACTTCTAGGAATACCCTCAAACATAGGATTATAAATTGCCTGAATATAATGAATAAAAGCTTCAGAAGAAGCAAAAGAGAAAGGCAAACAACCCACAACTATCATTTCGGCTAATTCTTCACGATCCTTCATTTTATTATAATTCTTAACTAATTGACCGGTTTTTGGGTTCAATCTAGTTTGACTTGGGCCCCCAACTGTCCCACCACCAGTTACCTGAGCTAGCTCTATTGGGTGGTTCTCCTTCAAATGTCTCGACAACTGACCCGTACATCCTTTATTACCCCCGGTCTTATGCTCGTATTTTGACTGACAAAGATCACATTCAACCTTAGTGGTTCCTTCTATTCGAGTAAAAAAATTCCACACAACACTAGTTTTTTTATGAGATCTTACAGGGGGCAGGGTAGGAAGATTAACCGATTCAGATTGAACATTAACATTACCAGATTCGGGTGTAACATCAACATCATCATCATTTTCATCTACATCAACAGAGTCTAGTTCATTCTCTTCTTTTATACCATAATTTTCTTGAGCCTCAAAATAATTCATATCGTGAGCACCTACACGTATTTCATTCTTAAATGGTTCGCTAATTGGTACCGGAGGCACACGAGTATATCGAGTATTTGAACTACCTCTACCGGAACCAATTTGTTTCTTACTACCACTACCACTACCACTTCCGGGACAAAAATTTCTAACACTTTTACTGACTTTCCTTAATTTATCCATATTACAAATTAAACTAACAATTATTCAAAAAACACAAAAGCAATCCAAATAAATATTCAACAAATAATACACTAATTAAAAATTAAAAGTAAGAGATGGAACGATAATACCAAATTTTTGAAGTACTCGAAAGTTGATCAATTGAGTACTTTTGGAAACTTTCACGTAGTATTTGTAATTGCAAAATAATAAAATATATAGAACACTTTATGAGATAATTTTAGCAAATTTGAGAGAGAATAAGAGAATGAGAATTGAGATTGTAGGAAATATTTTTTGAAATGGCATGTATTTATAGGAAAAAAAAATTTGAATTTTTTTTTTAAATTAAAGCGTAAAACGGCTGTTTGGCCGTTGGGCCAATGACATTATAGCCGTTGCACCTCAACGGACCAAAACAGCCTTTGGAGGCTTGGGGCCCAACGGCCCTTTAATGTTTTTAAAAAGAAAATTTTTTTTTTAGTTACCAGGCCGGTCCGGTGCACCGGTGGACCCGGTCCGGTCCGGTCCGATCGGTAAATGGGACGGTCTAAATGGGCCGGTACTAGGTTGACCCGGCCCAGTTGACACCCTTAATTATGGACATATTGAGTTGATTTCTGAGCTCACCTACTTATATACATCGTATTGAGTTGATTGGATATCTTCATACTGATCTGATTGTAAGCATTATATCCTCATTCCAAACATATACATTCATGAGATACTGGTGCCATTGAGGAACACTGTTTTAAAAAGAAAATAGGATATTTTCATAAAAACCCTCTTCGTGAACACGAGCCAGAGAGATGAGTTGTGTTGAGATTGAGATATGAGATAAAACATATGGGTTGTGAAACCCCCATAGGTCCTATTGCGGAGTTGCAAACTCGGTAGGTATATACTGAAAGTCATACGATGACTTTCACTGTTCCACCCCATCATTGCTACTGCATTGCATTGCATTCCATTCACATATTCTGTGGTTTCTTTGTACCTGCCTGCCGTTATTGTATTTCTGTGGTTATTCGTGTGTTTATCTCATTACTATATTAGAACTGTTAGTGGAGACGGTGTGAGCTACCATTTGAAACTTTTCTGCTTGCAGGGTTACGTGCTCATAGTCTATTTTTATATATGTTATTTTTTATTTTGCTCAGTCGGCCTATGATACCTACTAAGTACAAGTGGACCCGTACTCATCCCTACTGTGCCCTTTCGATGCAGATCCTAGTATGAGCACCTTACATGGCAGTTGATTTCTAGCGAAGACTTCCAGACTTTGAGGTACTGATTCGCTCCTTAGTTCGGGGCTGATTCATATCTTATCTATCCTTATTTTTCTTTATTTTGATTTTTAGAGATAGATGTGTATTTTCAGTTTTTGAATATTGTATTAGATTCTCTTACCTTATGACACCAAATTTTGGGTGGTTTATGTATTTGTTTCAGTTTCGCACTTTATTATACTTGGATTGGCTTGACTTCATTCTAGAAGTCTCGCTGATCTTTTATTATTGTCTCTCTGTGAATTCTTATCAGTTTAGGTGATCAGCTTACTTATCAAGGCTGAGCCGCGATAAGTGCCATCATGACCCAGTTTTTGGGTCGTGATAAATTGGTATCAGAGCATTAGGTTTTACCAGTCTCATAAGTGTAAGAGCAGGATGTCTTGTAGAGTGTCGCGGATCGGTACATAAACATCCGTATCTATCTTCGGGAGGCAATAAGATATCTTTAGGAAAAATTTCGCTAATTTGATTTCTTATCGTGCAGGTTGTTCTTACCTAATGTTCTAAGTTGTGTTCCACTCTTTTCTATGCAGATGGTGAGGACAAGATCTTGAAAGGCTAGGGATCCTGAGCCAGCACCCGAGAATGGAGCCCAGACTAGGGGGCGAGGTCGGGGTCGTGGATGACTTTGAGATAGAGGACGACACGAGGAGCTGCCCTGATCAGAGGTGGTGCTAAGGGGATCTCCCCTCATCCCGAGGTTGGGAGTGCAGAGAGTATAGGGCCGGCTTTGGCTCCACAAGGTACTAATGCCTCGGTATTGGAGGGTTTGTTCATTCGTTTGCTGATCCGTTTGGAGGGTTTTCCTCCAGTTTTGAGTGTTGTACCGCTGTTAGTACCAACATCTGTTTATGGTATTTCTCTAACTCCGAGTGTGATTCCTCCATCGGTACAGACATCTACTCATGATATTCCACAAACTTCGAGTAGTGCTCCACCTTTTATGCCAGTATCTGATTATGGTATTTTTAGTTTTGGGGTACAACCATCATCTATGGTACCCCCACGAATGGATTCACAGCCTGTCAGACTTACTATTTCTCCGGTTGCTTCGAGTACATTTATGTCTTTTGAGGATCAGAAGAGGTTTGAGAGGTTCATTCGCTTGGGTTCGCCTAAGTTTAGTGGAGCTATAAAGGAGGATGCCTATGAGTTTTTGATAGATTGTTAGGAGAAGTTTCATAATCTTGGATCTCTTAAGTCTCATGAAGTTGCTTATACTACTTATCAGTTGACGGATGTGGCTAGAGATTGGTGGAAATAGTATGCTAGTTGTAGGCCGTTGGGTTTGCCTATTATGACTTGGACTCATTTTCCAAGTCTTTCTTGGGGAGCTTTGTGCCATTTAGCTTGAGAGATCAGATGAGAGATGAGTTTGATCATTTGGAGCAGGGCTCTATATCCATTGTTGAGTATGAGACACGTTTTCATACCTTGTCTAGATATTCTGTCGCTAGCATCTCCACTGAGTCTGAGAGAATTTAGAAGTTTTTGAAGGGGTTGGATGGTTTGTATCAGTTGGCTATAACTTAGATGGTTGTTTCAGGGGCTTTCTTTCAGAGTATTACTAAGCATGCCAAGTCGACTGAGTCTATTATCCAGGCTACTCAGGGAGGCACCAAGAAGGTGCATCATCAGGGTGAGTTTAGTGGACACGCCTCCTGAGGTAAAGATTTCTCTAGTAGATGTTCCCGTGGTTATCATGGTAGGCCAGTTTAGGCTGCGTTGCAGGGATCAGGTGGTAGACCTTCAGGTTCTGTGACTACGAGTAGCCAGACTTTGAGTCAGGATGGTCGTTCTAGTTCAGCCATACCTCCTCAGATTGAGTCAGGCCGTAGAGAGTGTTAAGTATGTGATGAGTTTGGCCATGTGGACAAGGATTGTCCTCGGCGTGTTTTCAGACCTACTTCTATATCTTCAGTGAAAGGTGGTTCTCAGAGTGGTAGAGGTGCTGCTAGAGGTGCTCGTGGTAGAGGTAGGGGAGCTCGTGGTAGTGGTGGCGAGGTTACTCAGTCCGGGAGCAGACAAGGACAGTGCTATGCCATACCTGGGAGACCCAAGGCAGAAGCTTCCGATGTAGGTATTGCAAGTATCGTCCCAGTTTGCTATAGATATGCTTTCGTGTTATTTGACCCTGGATCTACCTTCTCCTACGTGTCTACATATTTTGCTTCTAGACTTGATGTTGCACATGAGCCTCATGATATGCCTCTTCATGTATCTACCCCCGTAGGAGATTCTTTAGTTGTGGATCGGGTGTACCGATCTTATGTGGTTACCTTTGCAGGGCATGAGACTTGGGTAGACTTAATTCGCCTAGATATGGTTGACTTTCACGTTATCTTGGATATGGATTGGTTAGCCCCTTATCATGCCATTTTGGATTGTTATGCCAAGACCATGACCTTAGCTATACCGGGTGTGCCCAGACTAATTTGGAATGGTACGCTTAATTCGGGTTTGAAGAGGGTTATATCTTTTGTATGTGCTTATCACATAGTAGAAAGGGGGTTGTTTGCCATATTTGGCTCACGTTCGTGATACAAGGTTTCTTTACCACCTCCTATGGAGTCTATTCGAGTAGTTCGTAAGTTCATGGATGTATTTTCTATGAATTTGCCTAACGTTCCTTCGGACCGTGATATTAACTTTGCTATGGATGTTAAGTCGAGCACTAAACCCATCTCTCTTCCTGCCTATAAGATGGCCTCGACTGAGTTGAAGGAATTAAAGGAATAGTTGCAGGATTTGTTGAGTAAAGGCTTCATTAGGCCTAGTGTTTCTACTTGGGGTGCGCCTGTCTTGTTTGTGAAGAAGAAGGGTGGTTTTATGCATATGTGTATCGATTATCAACAATTGAACAAGATGACAATTAAGAACAAATATCCTCTTTCTTGTATTGATCATTTATTTGATAGCTTCAGGGTGCTTTTGTGTTTTCTAAGATTGATTTGAGATCTGGGTATCACCTGTTGAGGATTAGAGTTTCAGATGTTCCGAAGATAGCTTTTTGGACTCGGTATGGTCATTATGAGTTCTTGGTCATGTCTTTTGGGTTGACCAATTCCCCAACAACATTCATGGAGTTGATAAACTGAGTGTTTAGAACGTAACTTGACTTCTTTGTGATTGTATTTGTAGATGATATCTTGGTTTATTCCAAGAATGAGGCCGATCATGTGAGACACTTGAGGACTGTACTTCAGCGGTTTCGTGATGCTAAGTTGTATGTTAAGCTCTCTAAGTGTGAGTTTTGGTTGGATTACCTCGTTCTTCTCGTAGCTCTGACAGTATTTGGGTCATTGTTGATCGATTAACCAAATCAACCCATTTCTTCCCTATTCAAACTTCTTTCAGTGCCGAGAGGTTAGCTCGATCTATATGAGGGAAATTGTTCATCTTCAAGGAGTGCCGTGTCTATTATTTTAGATAGAGGCTTTGTGTTCACTTCTAGCTTTTGAAGGGTGTTTCCGGAGGAGTTGTGCACTCAGGTTGATCTCAGTTCAACTTTCCAACCTTAGACCGATGGTCAGTCAGAGCGAACCATTTAGATTTTGGAGGATATGCTCCGCGCTTGTGTTTTAGACTTTGGAGGTTAGTGGGAGCAACATCTAGCCCTAGCAGAGTTTGCCTATAATAATAGTTACCATTCGAGTATTGAGTTGGCACCTTTTGAGGCGTTGTATGGTAGGCAATGTCGATCTACTTTTGGTTGGTTTGAGACTTCTGAGATTAGACATCGTGGTACTGACTTGCTTTGTGAGTGTTTGGATAGAGTTCGTGTGATTCAGGATAGGCTTCGAGCAGCCTAGAGTAGGCAGAAGAGCTATGCAGACTGCAGACTTCGTACCTTGAAGTTTAGTATTGGTGATCGGGTTTTCCTTCGTGTGTCGCCCATGAAGGGCGTGATGAGCTTCGGAAAGAGGGGCAAGCTTAGCTTGAGATATATCAAACCTTTTAAGATTCTTCGAACTGTTGGGAAAGTTGTTTATGAGTTGGCCTTACCTCCAGAATTTTTAGCTGTTTATCTATTTTTTCATATATATATGCTCCGATACTTTATTTCGGATGAATCTCACGTGCTTAGGTGGGATTTAGTTCAGTTGGATGAGAGGTTGGCCTTCATTGAGGATCCAATCTCCATTTTAGCCAGAGATGTTATGCAGTTACATTCTAGAGATATCCCTGTAGTTAAGGTTCAGTGAAGACATCGTTTAGTTGAGGAGGCTACTTGGGAGGTCGAGTCCGACTTGCGTAGTACTTATCCTCATCTATTCACCGACCTAGGTACTTCTTTGCCTTTTAGTTCGAGGACGAACTAGAGTCTTAGTGGTGGATATTGTAAAGACATGTTTTTGTGATTTTCAATTTTTATGTATTTTGACCAGTTTACCCTTCCTCGTTGTTGATTCATGCTGATTTTGGGGTTCGAGGATAGTTGGCATGGTTTTCAATGCGATCGGGAAAGTTTTATGCGAGTTAGTGATTTTTAGAGGTTTGAAAAGCCTCATAGTTGACTTCGATCAACATTTATTGATCCAAGTGTTGGATGGCAAAACGGACTATGCCAGCAGATCCGAAGTGTCGATTTTGGGTTAGTAGCATGTTTGGTTCAGTTTTGTGGCTTTTATATCTCGTTTTGACCCTCGATTTGGAAAATTGTGAATTAGGGTCCCGGGGGATAAATTGTTGAAAATAATCTTTTTCCGAAAATCTAATGTTGCCATTGAATCCGAAACGTCAAATGTAGTCTAGCAGCATAGTTTATTTGCGTTCATGGGATTCAAAATAAATCCCGAGGGTCTGATTGGAAACTTGACAAATTACCAAGTTGCTGGTGCTAGGCATCACCTGGTGTGACCTCTTAAGAGATCATTTGGTCGCTTAAGTAGGAGTCGCTTTAGCGGCCAACTGAGGTGTCCCTCCTAGCCGCTTAAGCGGAGGCCTCATCGCTTAAGCTGATATTGCTTAAGCGACATTCGACCGCTTAAGCGAAGGCCAACCACTTTTTCCTTGGTCGCTTAAGCGACGACCTAGCCACTTAAGCGGTGATTGTTTAAGCGATCATTTAGCCGCTTAAGCGGGCATCACTGAATCAGTATATAAATTCTTTTTCTCGATTTCTCCTCTATTTTTGAGTATTTGAGCTTCGGGTTTGAGAGTTTTTGGGTTATTTCTTCACTTCTCATGCTTGGGTAAGCTCCATAATCCTTTTCCCATCTTTTTACTTCGATCACATATTCTAAACTTCCTTTAAATTGTGATTTTGAAATGGATTTTGGGGGTTTTTACCCGGGAAGTTTAAAAAGAATTTTTCATCAATTAATCACTCGTTTTTAACCTGATTTCACTTGGGTTTTCTTCTATGAGTCCCTTTGATTATGGGTAATGGTTTTCTAAACAAAAATTCTGATTTTACCCTTCCGTTTTCAAAACCCGTTTTCGAGGTCCATTTTGGACCCGATTTAAATATAGGCAATATGGGTATTGTTGGATTTATTTTAACGCGTAGATGCTATATTTGAGTGTTTCAGTTGATTCTGAGGCCATTCGAAAGGGAAAAGCTCCGTGTTTAAGTACTTCAGTCCCGAATTTCGTTGTTTCGAGGTAGGTTATGGCTTAACTTCTTTCAGATTGAGATGGATAGTTAATATATAGGTAAAGCATGGCCTTATTTGACATCATCTGACCTTATCTGTGCATTTAGATGCCTTATTCTTTTAGATATGATGCTTGTGTGGGGGCTCAAATTGTTATTATAAGCCTTATTAAGCATTGATTGCTTTATCATGATTGAAATACCCGAGTTAGGGATTTATATGATATTTGTGATGTCTTACATGCATACTTATTCCAATGGTGCCCATTTATAGTTGATGAATCATGAATTATGGACATATTGAGTTTATTTCTGAGCTCACCTACTTATATACATCGTATTGAATTGATTGAATATCTTCATACTGATCTGATTGTGAGCCTTATATCCTCATTCCATACATATACATTCATGAGATACTGGTACCATTGAGGAACAGTGTTTTTAAAAGAAAATGAGATATTTTCATAAAAACCCTCTTCTTGAACACGAGCCGGAGAGGTGAGTTGTGTTGAGATTGTGGTTGAGATTGAGATATGAGATAAAGTATATGGGTTGCAAAAACCCCATGGGTCCTATTAGGAGTTGCGAACTCGATAGGTATATACTGAAAGTCATGCGATGACCCTCACCATTCCACCCCATCATTACTACTGCATTCCATTCGTATATTCTGTGGTTTCTTTGTTCCTGCCTGCCCTTCTTGTATTTCTTTGGTTATTCGAGTGTTTATCTCATTACTATATTAGAACTGTTAGTAGAGACGGTGTGCGCTACCGTTTGGGACTTTTCTGCTTGCAGGTTTACGTGCTCATAGTCTATTTTTATATATGTTATTTTCTACTTTACTCAATCGGCCTATGATACCTACTGAGTACAAGTAGACCTGTACTCATCCCTAATGTGCCCTTTCGGTGCAAATACTAGTACGAGCACCTTCCGTGGTGGTGATTTCTAGTGGAGACTTCCAGACTTCGAGGTACTGATCCGCTCCAGAGTTCGGGGATGATTCGGATCTCATCTATCCTTATTTGTCTCTATGGTTTTCAGAGACAGATGTGTATTTTCAATTTTCGAAAATTGTATTAGATGCTCTTACCTTATGACACCAGATTTTGGGTGGTTTATGTATTTCTTTCTGTTCCGCACTTTATTATACTTTCATTGGCTTGACTTCGTTCTTGAATTCTTGCTGGTCCTTTATTGTTGTCTTTTTGTGAATTCTTATTAGTTTGGGTGATCGGCTTACTTATCAAGGCTGAGCCGCGATAAGTGCCATCATGACCCAATTTTTGGGTCGTGACATGTTGATACTTGGAATGATAATTAAGTATTCTTATTTTATTAGAATTATTTAAATTATTATTATTTGTTTATTGTGTTTACATTGTTTTAATATTTTGCGAATTGCCTTTAAAATAGATTAACATTCTCACATTTTTTTTTTGCAATTAACACATGATTAGTTAACTCATAAAGATAGATTTTGCTTTTGAAAAGGCTCCAGCAAATTCAATATTTGGTTAAATTTTTAACTAATTATTTGTCTCAAAACCTTTTTTTTATAAGAACGGACGTCGCAACCTCAACATTTTCTTAAAAGAAAAAGAGAGTTTCAATATTATTGTGGAATAGCTACGAGTAACTAAAATTCAGATTTTAAAATAAAAAACACATTTACCAATTTTGACTTATTTCTATAAATAGTCCCAACATTTTCGCTTTACCTTTATTCGTTTTCTCAACATCAGTTTCAAGTTTTCTAGACTTTAAAGACTCAAAAACACAAGGTACATATATATATATACACTATCATATACCCGGTATTTTTATTACTATTTTTATCTATTTATTTTTCTTATAAAATTATTATTATTATTTACACTTTATTTCAACTCTATATTTATATATGTGTATTTTTACTATTACATTTATTTTTATCTACTTTTAACTATTACTTTTAAATTTTTTTCAAATAAATGGACGCTAGCATGACTTCTTATATTTTAAATATATGTAAGTCTATTTTACTCAAAAGCTAATATGTTAATATGTTTTGACTAGTGGTGAACAAAACCTAACCACAAACTGAGTCAAAACAAAAAAAGAAACCCGACTAATGGTTTGGTTCTTTGGTTTGACTTGATTTGGTGTTGGAAAACCCCCCCGACTACAATTGGTTTGGTTTGATTTGGTTTTAACTAAAAAAGGCCAAACTGAACCGAACCAACCCGATATTACATTTGTACAATTTTTAAAAATATTTAATACATAAAAATATTTACTATGATGTAATTTTTAAATATTTCTTAAACTTTTTCATTGTTTTTGTCTTTCAACATATTATTTCAAGTTTAAACTTAGAATTTTGAATGGTCCAATAAGGTTTATAACCCATAGATATTAGTAACTCAAGTAAAGATCAAATCAATACTAATGCTACCAAAAATATTCAATTAAACACTAGGAATGACAATAATGTTGGATATCTATTCTTTAATTTTGTATAAATACATAGCCTAAATTTATTTTTTTATTTGCTATTTAGTGTTATTTTTTTACGGAACACCTAAGATAGTTCTATCTTGCTAGGACTAAAGACATATTTGAAGCACAAGTTAATTATTTGTTTGTATGTAGATTTTACCAAAAAAAACCCAAAAAAACCCGAGAAAACCAAAAAAACCCGAAGTTAAAAAATCCAGATTTTATTGGCTTGGCTTGGTTTATAAATTTAAAAAGCCACGCGAATGGTTTGGTTTGGTATTTAAAAAACCCGAACCAACCCAGTCATGTACACCCCTAGTTTTGACATCTTTTTTTTACTCTGCGATAAACACACTTTTATAAATTTATTCTCATAATAAATAAATTTTCATGTCTTCTTCATACTCTAAGATATACATATTTATTTTATAATGAATAAATTTTCACATATTTTTTAAAATTATATTTTCTTTTACTTCTCAAAGATTTAACTTATGTACTTAACTTTATATTCTTGTAAAATTATAAAACTTTATACTTTCTAATATACATATTATAACAAAAATACTATTGTTAACTTTTCTTCCCTCCATTTCCATCTTTTGAAACATGCATGTATATTTTGCAATAAACTATATTATATCTTCGTATATCGTAGGAAAATTTTTATATACCTTGTGCATTTCTTTTTACTTTTAATTTAATAAATATTTTTATAGTTATCTCCATGTTTTTTAGCAAACAACAAAACCAATATTTTCCAAATGTTTTTTTTTCTAAAACTGAGTTTAAGGACTATCTTCGTATAGGTTTTGAGGGGTATTTAATACCTTCCCCTCAAGTAACTAAAATCCTTACTCAGAATCTCAAGCATTTCAAAAGACCAAAAACAAAGTTTTACAAAACAGTTTTTCTAATTTTTTTCTAAAAGTTAGGTGGCGACTCTAAAAAATGAATTTACAATACCAGAGAGTCACGACCATATGTTGTGCACTATTTCAGCCGGTTCGAAATAGGGTGCGACAACGTGGCGACTCCGTTGGGGAATGTAACTTAGGTTCTTAGCAGCCTTAGTCTAGGATTTTTTTTGGGATTTTTTTTTTATTGCGTTATTTGCTTTATTAATGTTTATATCCTTCTTTGTTTGAAAGGACACAAGCCAAATCCAAATTTGCGTTTCTTATTTGCTTGAAAACACTACTTGTTATTGCTTTCTCATTTGTACTTTTCTATCAAGTCTTTGGCCGTACACACTTCACACACTGTGGTTCACGCGGGGGGTGCCACACACTCCCCTAAACCTTATTTTGGATTCCTTAGTTTCAGAGTCGGTGAAATTAGGTTAGTATGACTTCTCGCAGTTATTCAGTCCACTCTTAAACATCTAGGAAAAACTCTTACTCTAGAAATAGGTCATGTTGCATACACCTTAGGCGGGATGGTCCAAGGCATTGTCTCCGCAATTAGGAAGCCACCTTTTTGTCAAGTTTATAAACCTAACGACATACCTTTTATGTGAAGATTGATGTACATGATCCAAACTTAGACACATAATTGATTTGGAGTAAATAAACTTATCATACCCTTTACCATTTTTTCTAGATGAATATCAATCAGAACCTGTGAGATATCCAAATGGTTGTCTCAGCTCCCCATAACCTACAAAATTGGTGGTGGAATATTTGTGTTGCACATGGGGCCGAGGTTAGAGATCACTTGGGTGCTTTGATATCACTCATGAATATCTGAGCTTACAAAATACTCCTTACTCTGTTGATGGAATTCTGGGAACCGACCATGGTGAATTTCAAGTTCTTGGATTTCGAGATCAACCCCACCTTGGAGTAGATTAGTGGTTTTGCTGAACTACCACTTAGAGGAAGAATATCAGTACTTTCGTCACCTATAACAAGGGACGATTTCCTAAAGCTCCCAGGGTTACACATTTTTCCATCACTGAGGAATGTAGAAGGTGGAAAAGTGAAGCCGGATTACATTTTTAAGAGGTTCGGTCGTCTTGAGAGCTTTGATGGACATCGAGATGAATTTGCTTGCACCCGTACAATGTGGGAATATATGTGGCCTAGGGTCTTTGTGATGGCTTTTTTGGGTGCCATGGTCTTCCCCATGAGATTCACTGTACCAACATCAACCTTTTGCCAATAGTGATGAGCATCTTCGCTGAGCTGCAAAGATTTACCTTAATACATATAATCCTCGCCGAGATATTTTGGTCATTGTTGCATGCACTAGAGGGCATAATTTCTTCAAGGGATGCAACTTATTGTTGCAGATCTGGGCTATAGAACATTTCTTAACCCACAGATGGACTACTGCATTGACACACATAACATAATCCAAAGCCATGAGGTTCATTTGAGATATTGGCATGCGCCTATTGGAAAGGAAGAGTGGCATGTGTTTTTGACCAATATTACTGGAGATTCTATCCAATGGAAGTATCCTTGGATGGCAGGAGTGGCCTTTGTTAGGACTCGACACTTGTACTTCATTGAGTTGATTGGATTAGAAGGCATTTAGCCGTAGGCGCCTCTTCGAGTTCTAAGCCAGTTTGGTGTTGTCCAGGATATAACGCTATAGTTAGTCATGGTGCTGCACGAAGATAGTTATGGTGCTTTATTCCCAACAACACAAGTGAGAAACCTACAAACAAAATGGGATTACATGATTACACTAAATGTTGGAGAAGAGAGATGGTACACACTAGAGTATTATGCATGGCGTACTACTGTGAACCACATGGCTCAACCAAGTGCAGAGGGGTTCAGAGGGTTCACAGACACCCAGTGGGTCGAGTGGGTTTGGGAAGAAGTACTTCCTCATATGGAACTCACTACACCTATGTACAATCAGATAGTTCCAGGCTCCACTGATTATTTAATACCAGTGATTGAAGAAGATTCAGAAGAGACAGAGAAAGACCCATAAGAGGATCTTGAAGAAGACCCAGAGAAAGAGAAGGAGGAAGACGCAAAAGAGGATCCTTAAGAAGACCCATAGGTAGAGATAGAAGAAGATCCTGATGAGGGTTCGAAAACTAGTTCCAACATTTATGATCCGAAAGATGAAGGGGTGATGGATACAGACTTAACACCCTAGTATAGCTCCAATAGGTCCCCAGAGTACCACCCAAGGTCATATTATGGCAAGAGCGATGATGATGATGATGATGATGATGATGATGCTCCCACATAGCTCTAGATTATCCTTCTTTATTGTACCCTTTTATTTCCCTAAAGTGCCTCTTGGCCTATCCCATTGTGCGCTTTTGCGACCACCCATGTACTTTCTTCTTTCCAAGTTTATATTAGCCTACTTCATTGTAACCTCTTGAAGCTATATTTCGCTTAATGAAAGTCATGTTTATTCTAAATCCAAAATGTGTTAAATTGGATCATTTGTCATCAAATTGATTGCAACGTAGGCCTACCTCTGGCAAAAAGAGGCTCCTATTTGGGCGTGTTTTGAGTGAATGTCGCCAACTTGACATATATATGTGTTACATATTTGTTATATCTTTCAATATCTCCCAAACTAACATGGGTTTCCTTTTTCCTTCTTTTTTTAATTTTTTGTTCATTGTTAATCCCCCAAAGAATGTTGATTCGTGTCGATTTACAAACTGGCTGAATCACAATACAACCTCCGATCCAAATGAAAAATGATTGAAGAATCCAACAATGCCACAATGGTACTAATAGATAGTGCTGAGAGTTCCCAAAAGCTGCTAGATACCCAGAATGATGAGCAGATAGAGACAGAAGATCAGTAGTAGAAGGTAACAAACTAGAGACTCAGAGAGAGATCAGAAGCAAGACTCGACAAGGAGAAGGTGGAACCCAGGTGCTAAACTAAACTAAGCGTTACTTGGGGCCGTATGACTCAGGCAGACTCTCTACCCGTACGCGTGCCTATTTCATTTTAGGAGGTATCAGAGCAGTTTTTTGCGTTAAAACCTTTCAATTTCTGCTAATTCTCTTGTTGTTGTACTATGCACATGATGATAGCAGTAGAATGCTGTCAGCGGCGGCTGTTGTTAAGGAAACATTAAGAATTGAATGACCCAATTTGATGGCAAGGTCGACCATTTGGACTGATAAGTGTAGACTATGTCAGAAAGGCAGGGGAATCCGAAATCGTTGGTCACCAGACGCTTTCTAATGAGTACCGCTCCTAGTGAAAGTTAGTCTTTAGAAATCGAGATCCTTAAGGAAGAACTACGCCAAGTATGGGACTTGACTAAGCTTACGAATGCTACTTTCCCCGCTCAATTCCAATTTCCAAATGCTGAACTACCTCCAGTCACTCCTGCCAACTTGACAAATCCACCCAAACAAACACTACATACTCACATTTATGCTCAAGTTCCAGTTGTTCCTCCACCTGCTGCTAGGGCTACACCTGATCTTTTATTGCCTAATCAGAATTTTACCATTCCCCTTCACCCAATAATACAACACATATCTAAGGCACACATCACCTATGAGATACTTGTGCCATTGATAAATACTGCTGAAGCTCCTACTTTCGCAATATCTGTGGCTGTCAAAGTCCCGTATGAGGTCGATCAGTATGTGGGACTAGAGAAGAACATCCGATTGAATGAAGAAGAGTCGATAGTAGCTCAACTCAATAGTCTGAGAAGGGCATTAAAAATATGCAAGTCACCAAGGGAACCGAGAGCCTGGATTATGATGACCTATGCATCCACCCAGTGATCGACATGCTAGTAGGGTAAAAACTACCAAAGTTTGATATATTTGATGGAAAGGGTGATCCTCATACACACCTAAGAGCCTATTGTGACAAGCTAGTCGACGTAGGAAAAAAATGAGAAGTTGAGGATGAAGCTGTTCATTCGAAGTATGTTAGGAGAAGCTTTGATTTGGTACACTCACCAAGACCCTCGCAAATGGCGTGATTGGCAAGAAATGGCTGAAGATTTCATGAGTAGCTTCAGGTTTAATACCGTAATCACCCCAGACAGGTTCTCTTTAGCCAACATACAGAAGAAGCCATCAGAGTCATTTTAGGAATATGCATGGCAATGAAGGACTGAGATTTCTAGGATCCAACCCCCACTGGACCTGAGCGAGCTATCTAAGTACTTTATTCGAGTCAAGAAGGTGTTTACTTTGACAAGATGATGTCAATGATGGGCCAGAAGTTTGCAGAGTTGGTTAAGATGGGAGATTTCATAGAAGAAGGCATCAAGTTAGTAAAGATTCAGTCTATGGTTGCATTACAAGCCGCAAGTAAAGCCATACAGTTAGGTTCTATGGTGGTAACAAGAAGAAGAAAGAAGATGTCTCAGCTATCATGCCATACTACCAACCTGGAAGTTCTTCCTACCAATACCTTAACAACTCCCAAATTGTCACACATACCCCATATGTTCCTGCATACAATACCCAGCCACACTACAATCCACCTCTAGCCCCAACATGCCAAAATCTACTAAGACCATATTCCCCTGTCCAAGCTCCAGTTCACCAAAATAGACCAACATATGCACCAAGGCCACGTCTAAATCTTGAATCCAAAAATACCCACACCTCTCCACCTATTGCCAAACCTTTGGCTCAATCATCTGAAAGGTTGAGGGAAGCAGGGTTGTTGCACCTAATCAAGGGAAAAGACCAATCTAACCTCTCAAAACTTTGATGGAAATAAGCGATGTGATTATCACTCGGGAGTCCAGGGGCATGACAGGGAAAAGTGTTATGGTTTGAAGAACTAGATCAAGTCTTTAATAAGAAAAAGAGTAATCAAATGGATTACAGCCCTGCCAAATATAAATAATAACCCTTTCCCAAATCATGAGAATCGAGAAGTTAACATAATTACTCTAGAGGAAGAGTATGACTTTAAATGAACTATTATGCCCATTTGGAACATGGAAGAAGTTGCCACTATATCTCCAGCGTAACCTATTATCACAGTTCAGTTGAGGGACCCTTTAAATATCTAAACCTACTTGCCAAGAGTTGTAGTAACCATTTTAGCAGCTAGATAGCCTGACTATGACACTAAAGTAGTCCCATGGGACTATTGAGTGGAAGCTAAGGGTAAGATGATAGACACTGCTGTGGCTCATGGAATGACTAGGTCGAGAAGGCGCTACGCCCCGAAGGATCTGAATCGAGGAGTTCTTGGGAAAGAACAAAATCCAAAGAAGTATGTTACTGATGCTGAAGTCTCAGATTTTGGAAGAAGATGCAGCCTAAGAACTATTTGGTCGAAGAGCAACTAAAGAAAACACCAGCACGTATATTGATTATGTCCTTGCTTATGAGTTCTAAGGCCCATAGGAATGCTTTAATAGAAGTGTTGAGTGGAGTTAGCGTACCAGAAGAGACCACATGTGAAACTTTGGCCGTAACAATCAGATGTGTGGTAGAAGCAACTAAGATCCCTTTCCATGATGATGAGCTACCATATAAAGGGGCCGGGCACAACAAAGCACTTCACATTATAGTCAAGTACTATAACAAGATTATGACCAGGGTTCTAATCGATGGCAGTTCTAGTTGTAATATCTGTTTGTTCTCTATTCTAAGAGATTTGGGTGTGAATATAGAAGAGATAAGGGAAAGTAAGGTGAAGGTCAGAGCTTTTGATGGATCACAAAGGGGATTTATTGGAGAAATATACCTATCATTGCAAGTAGGGTCAGATGAATTCCATATCCTATTTCAAAAGATGGACGTATCATCTAGTTACAACCTATTTCTAGGAAGGCCATGGGTCCACATGGAAAGTACAGTTCCTTTTACTCTCCATCAGTGTGTAAAGTTCTAATAGGGTTGCATAAAAGTTACCATTCACGGGGAGCTTAGTCATACCATCTATTCTGTTAATTCTGTTCCTGTCACCAAGGAGTTAGATAGAGCTACTTTCTTTACTCTAGAAATCATGCAAGCTGTCAGGATCGATGAGAACGTAGAGTCGGTTGAAGTGAAAGTGTCGCGTGCAGCAAAGATGGTTGCATTAGAGATGTTGAAATATGTGTATCAGCCCAAGACAGGACTAGGGTCGAAAGACAACGGTATAATTAAGCCAATCCAGTTAAAACATCAGAGAGGTACCATCGGGCTTGGATATAAGCCAGCTTTGGGAGTAGTATGTGTTGAAAAATTAGGTAAGGCAGTATTTGTGCCAGCCAAAGTTCCAGTTTTAGAGCAAGTATTTGATGAGGACATCATAGAGGGAATATGTAATCTATTTGTGGCTGTGATCAATGAAGGACTGGAGATAGATCTCAAGAAGCTGACCATTCCGGATGCTAAAACTAGGAGAAGTCTTGCAGAATTGGACCATCAGTCCATCCCTGTTTCGGCAGGAGTCCTGGTAGTGTAGAATTGTAGTTGATTTCAAAGTTGTTTTTGCATGATTAATTGAGGCTTGAATCATGCCTAAGCCCTTTTTGCGACTCATCTCTTGCTAAAAGTTAAACACTTTTAGTTTAATAAAAGTCTTTATTTTCTAAAGAATTATTTTCCCTATTTTCTATAAATATATATTTATTTTACTCGCCTTTTATACTTTTCAACGCTAATATTAGTAAAAATCCTCATTCAACAATTATGACTTATAACGAATCGACAAATTAAAATGTGAGCAATAAGTAGGATTATGAGGAATATGACGAAGCATGATGCCTAAAAACCTGCCACATGAGATCGAGCAACTTGGGAGTCAGAAGAATCCTAATATGGATGAAACGGAGGTTGTCAATTTAGGTGATGAAGAATCGGTGAAGAAAATGTGAGTCATCATACACTTGGAAACCGAGAGGAAGCAAGAATTGATAAAGTTGATCAAGTAATATGTTGATGTGTTTGCTTGGACTTATGATGACTTGCCAGGGTTAAACACCAATACGTCTCACACATGCTGCCAATTGATCCCACCTGTCCACCCACGTGAGGTGGTTGGATGAAAGTTATATGAATTTTTTTATTTTAAAAGGTCAAAAACTTGATATGGTTGACCAAAGTCAATATTTGATGAAAACTAGCTCAGAATGGAATTTCGACAGTTCTGCAGCTTCGGAATGTGATTTTTGAGTTGGTTCAACCTTTGGTTTGGGTCCCAAATCATTCAAATATGGTCTTGTGGATCAGTGTTGAAACGTCCGTTATCTATCTTCGAGAGGCTATAGGACTCTAGGAAAATTCCCACCTTTCTTTCTTTCTTTCTTATAGGACTTTAGAAAAATTTCTTTCTTTTTTTATGATCATGCGCATTTGATTTCATTGATTACTAAGATTTTTGTTTCATCATCTCACAGGTGGTGAAGACACGTGTCACCATGGCTAGAAATGAAGAGCCCAACACCTGCACCTGGTGTTCATGCCGTGGCCTGTGGATAAGGCAGAGGGTGTGGCAGAGCCCGAGGCCGAGGCCAAGCTAGAGGAATGAGCAACTCATTGCTCATGTCCCAGCTAAAATAGAGTCTCCTGAGTTAGAGAATAAGCTTGAGGTAACCAGATTTAGGTAGATGAGGTAGACCCAACTTAGGCACTACCTAGATTTATGGTGGCCATGGTGCTTGATAATACTTAGGTACATGTACTTAAATGGCTATAGGGTGGTTTAGACTGGGGGCTTTCCAGGTAATATAGAATCAAATCAAAATAGGAGCAACAACTCCCGATCAATGTCCTATTTTAGGTTTTTAGGGTCCAACAGGTCAACCAGTCGCAACACCTTCTAGATTTGGCAACATGCCTTTGTTGGGTGTTAGTACACTATTGGGGTTAGATAGGTTATGTATGATGAGGAGTAGAAGAGGTTTAAGCACTTCAAGAAGATGGATCCACCTCAGTTTCAAGGTAGACTGATAGAAGATGCTAATGAGTACCTTGTGAGTTTCCATGGGAGGTTGTTAAATATGGGATTAGTTGAATCCCATACTACACAATGTTCCAGATGTATGGTCTAGCCAAACAATGGTGGTGGTCTTATGTTGATGCTATACTAGCAGGGTCTCTTCTTATATCTTCAGAGTAGTTGGCATGGCCTTCTTAGATAGGTTCATTCTTTGTATAGTAAGGGAGGAGATGAGGATTTAGTTTGAGCATTTGATTTAGGAGGGTATCTCGGTGATTGAGTAGAAGACCAAATTCTATGCATTATCTCGCCATACTTTGGTGATTCTACTAGATGGGACTAACAGGATTCGTAGGTTTGTACGAGGGTTGACTTATCATATACATGCAACAACTTTCCATACAGCCTAGTCAGGATATTCTTTTGAGAAGGTGGTAGAGGGGGTCAAGGAGTTTGGGGATTCGAGGGACTAGAGATCCCACACTTCTAGTCAGTTCAGTGGTGCAATGAGCCTCTTTTGGAAATAAGAAGATTGCCTAAAAAATTGCCTTAATCTGAGCTCCTAAACTCCAAAAATGATGAAATGAGCTCAAATATTGAAATATAATTGTTTTAAGTTGATGGAAATAGTTTAGCGTGGCTATGTTTGATGCAGGCCAAAAGACTCAACACTATCATAGCATAATCGTGCGATAGCACTGCCCAGACGTTGCCTCCTCTATGCGTTAGCGTGACCATAATGCCATTCCACTATCTAGTTTATGCTAGTCCTTTCTTATGAGCAATCACGCGCTTATCATGTGATTTTGATGACCAGACCAAATCCCTTTTGCATGAAGGCGGTGCTCCTATGCTGACCAAAATATTTCTCCTTGACGCGATTGTGCTCACACTAGATACAATTTTTTTTTAGCTAAGCCTCAAACTTGATTTCAACACCCAAACTCACCAAGAATCTTTCGGACCCAAATTAATAGTGCAATTAATCATAAAAAATGTCACAAAACTGTTGGAATAATCAAATCACCAATTCGAGGTTGTCTTGACTAATTGTTGACCATAGTCATCTAAATATTTCCAAATTTCCAAGAATGCAACCAATAACTCAAAATACTCACAAATGTCTTGAAATTTGTACAAATTACCAACTATGTTGTAGATCACCCTCAAGACCTAATGAAACTGTCAAAATTCAAATCCGACCTCGTTAACCCCAAATGTTGACTTTCGTCACACTTTTCAAATTTAAATCTCCAAAAATAGAAAATCTTCCCCAAATCACCTTCGATCACCTCAAAAATTACACCACCCCTCCTCACAAGTCATAAACAACTAAAGAAAGTTATGAAGAGGGTCAAAATGAAGAAAAGAGATAGAAATAACAAAGCGATCATAAAGATCATTACACTGTGTTTTCAACATCATGTTTTGTCTTTGAGTTTTATTGTTCTTGTTCTTTATGTTGTGTAAGTAATTTCTTTCTTTTTATTTCTCTTCTAATTTATATTTTTTTTAACAAAAAGCAGGAAAACATACTTCCTTCTTCCCAAACAAGTGTCGCTTTAGCTCATTTCACATTTATTAAGAAAAACAATAAATGTAAGATGTAGTTTAATAAGTTACCCTTTTTTATTAAATGTTTCTTGAGAATTGAGCACTTTTAAGAAGAAGTAGTTCTTTAATATAAGGGTATAGTTGAAAACAATTACCTCCGTTCATTTTTACTTATCACATTTTATCTTGGCACACCTATTAATAAAATAATGATTGACATAGTAATTTTATCACGTTACACCTATTAATTGATACTTAATCTCAATAATTGGAACCTAAGTCCCAAACATATTTATTAGCGACACTATGAAGTTTTAAGTTTCAAAAATAATTTTTTATGGGTATAATCACATTGCATATGGAGTAACTCATTCATTTCTTGTCACGATCCATTTCTCAGGTAATGATGACACCTACTTCAACCCACCAATAGGTAAGCCAAACCATAGCCCAAAACGGTGAGTAAGGGGCTAACAAGCGGAAGATAAAGAAATAAAAATACAACTATAATAAGAAACAACTAGGAGAGGAATATATATATATATATAGTATATCTATACAAGAGGGAGAAGAGGACAAAAACACCAAAATAAGACTATCACAAAAGTAGAAGGAGGAGGATCAGCACCGGACTCTAAAAGCTCACCTAATCTCCAATCAGCAGTACAACTCGAGAAAGTCATCAACGGTGGTGATTCGTACTCGAATCTGCATCAGGGAAAAGATGCAAAAGTGTAGTATGAGTACCAAAACCACGGGTACTCAGTAGACATCATAGGCCGAATGAGATCAATTACAATAGAAGTATAAATAAAGTGTGAGTATATATTCTAAAGGCAATAATTAAGGGACATAAATGGAGATAATAGGCTATACTAGGCAAATATGATAAATCAAAAGTAAGTAACTCAAAAGCAGAAATAAAAGCCTATCTATAACCTAAATGGATTCCCATAAGCTCAGAAGGCATACACAAAGAGAAATAAATCCATCTGAGCCCCCACAAGCATGGTGGGTACAAACAAAGAGTAATGCTAAAGTATGGACGGGATATAACTGTAATGGAAGTAAAATGATCCAAAATGTGTGATATGCATACTTTATACTTCTTTTCCAGCCATAAACACCATTCTATCGGTATCTACCAATTTCCCAACCCCAGATAAGTAATAGTTATGATAATAAATACCGGACTCGAATTGAGACTAATAAATAATAATAATATAGCATACACCGGACTCGAATCAGAACTAACAGGTAATAATAATATAGAAAATACCGGACTCGATCCGGAACTAATAGGTAATAACAATATAACAAATGCCAGGCTCGAACCAAAATTAATAGGTAATAACAATATAGCAAATGCCGGATTCGAATAGAAACTAATAGATAATAACAATATGTTAGGTGCCGGACTCGAACCGAAACTACTAAGTAAGCAATATGTAGTGATATCTCAAAGTTTTAACCCATATAAAGTCCATTTAATCATAAATTCCAATATTAGGTGGTCAAATCCTTTAAGGAGAAGTGAGTTCCAATGAATAGGCCAGAAAATGCGGTCTAAGGTCAAATACTACCTTACTCGGGCTAACAAAGCTAACTAAGATTATTATGACCAATAAGTCAACCCAAACCCAAGCAATAGCCTAAAGAAGTGGTTATGAGATCATTAAGGTCAAAGGGGCGCTATTCTAAATATAGGGTAATAGGGCCCACTACAAGTCCCGAAAATCTAACCTAAGGCAAGTACCTACTCCAACCTAGGATCAGGCTTCACAATACCACCCTAAGACACTAAGTAGGCTAAGTCTAATTATCCTAAAGGATAATCATAGACTAACTTAAGGGAAATGGGGTCGAAATCTACCTAAAAAGGCCCCTAATCGGCCAAATTAAGCAGAAATACACTAACGGGAATCTGAGCCATAAGAACCCGCCCACAGCTAGCAAAATATCACACTAATACTATAACAAAGAAAAGTATAGAAGAAAGGTAAGATTAGCCTACCTAGGCCCTCTACAATGAAGCTTTTCCCTTCTTAGAAGCCTCCAAATGCTGCCACACTATCAAAATAATATTCTACATATCAAGATGAGAATATTTATACCCATATTATGAATTTATGCCCCGGATCATAAATCAAGCTAAAAATCAATTAGTGGGGCCCACCGACATAATCAAGAATTGAGTTCTTCATCGGGTCCCTCTCAGCTCAAGAATCATTTGCCCCATAATTGGGTGTGATCCTAGCTCTATAACAGTCCCAACACTAAGAGTGAAAAATCAAGAATTAATCTACGAATCAAATGGAAAAATAAATTGGAAACTCACGAAATAACGACGAGGAATTGATCAGTATAATGCTTTCAACTCATTCCCAACTCTAATTTATCAATTCCCACTGATTTCTGAGCTCCAATGTCTCTAATGGAATTTTTACACATAGAAAATGGAGCTCAAATTTGTGGGGATGAAATATATAAAGACCAAGCTATGGCTGTTTAAGCGGTCACTGCTAAAGCATCAAAATGGGCGCTTAAGCGACTCCCGCCTCGGTTGGCCAGCTATCACCAAAGCGGTCCTAAGCTAGTAAAGTGGCTGCTGCAAAAGCGGCTCCAGGCCTCTTAAGCGGCTACATCAACACTTACCACCAAAAATTTTGGTTAAGTCCTAACGGACTCCGATCGGGTGCTCAAAATTTGTTCGGAACCCCATAAATGCAAATGAACTATGATACCCTATCAATTCGGCGTTCTAGACTCAACGAAACCATCAAAATTTCCGTCCAAGGTCGTTTCAATAGAATGTGGGTCCCACGCCCAAGGTTATGGTTTTCACTAAAATCCACTTAATAGCTCAAAACGAGTTTGGAAGCCTCGGGACCCGATCTCATGATTCCTCTAGCCTAAAACTAATATTTCAAAGCTAATGGAATTGTCAGAATTGTCATCCGAGGCCATTTGCCTGAAGTTTCTGCCCATGACCATTTTCTTAACTTCAAAAGCTCCAAAATAGGGAAATGACTATAAAAACCAAACGAACTGCCTGGTAATCAAACTGTCAGTCCCAGCAAGTCATGAATAACTTGGAGTAGTTATAAAAAGGCTCTAAATGCAGAAAAAACATGAAAATGTAGAAAATGACCTAGAGGATCATTACATCTCTTAAGTTTAGACATTTTATTTTTAGAGGCAAGATATTCAAGACTATTTTATTTCATGTGTAAATATTTTTGGAGCCAAACAATTTAGACTTTTGTATTTTATATAACAATTTAAATTTTTCCATCAAAATATTTCATTATAAAAAATGCTTCACTTAAATGAGTGTTTAAACAACAACAAATACAATACCTAATCATCAAATTTTATTGAATCAAATATATCTAAATATTCTTGTTGAGTCGGATAATTCTTATGGTATTACACAATATATATACCCGATCTCAATGTTGTTGTTGATTAATTTCCCGATGCTAATTTTAATTTAAGTAGTCCAATAGATGAGTATTGCGCCCAAGCGCACACACAAGTGTACGTGGCCAAACAAGTAGTAAAGTGACTCTTATGAGCCGGTTATCGATCCCATAGGGACTTGATTTTTAACAACCTATCCAATTTAAGTATTACTATTGAAGTTAAGTAAATGCTATTTTTAACCAACAAGAGTTTTGAGTTTTGATTTTATATACTAAATAATTGAAATAACAATGATATGAAACTTGAATTGTAAACAATATATGGAGAATCCTAGGGTTGAGGCATTTATTTCACATTCATGCATAACTATGATTTCTAGCTGGTGTTGGTGTTTATCGTGATTATTGATTTATGAGGTTGATAATATAACTCGGAGATGGTCACCCTCTAAGTCATCTACCCAAATCAGTCTCACAACTACATCGTTGAGTGGGGATGTAAGTCTCTAATTTGGATGCACTACGTTATCTTTCAATTTCATTAACTAAGTGGGCGTTTAGGTATATCTCTATCCAAACCGCAAATCATCCTTTAACAATTTGTATTAAACTAATTAAAGAAATGATACACACTCCCTACAATCTTCATTCTGTCCCTCTACTCCTATGGTCAATTTATTTTGGGACTTAGATTTATCCTAAAGTTCATGATGCTTTAGAATAGTAAAACAAGAATGCAAGAATAATCAATTACTTAATAAACACATTAACCAATAATCAAATCATAATTAAAACAATCGTGTTGTAGCCTCAACCCTAGAAAGAGGGTGTCTAGCCACTCATATTCATACAAAGAATCTCCATACATGAGTTCATCAATTAAAATTACAAGAAAGAAAAGTAAAAGCAGATATAACCCTAATTTCGAGCTTCTTGGTGTCTCTCTTGCTCTCAATTCGTGTATCCTCCAAGAATGATTGTAAATGTGGCTTAGTACTCCTTATATAGTGATTTAGGTCATCCATAGGCTGCCCCACATGAAACATATGCATTTTCCAACTTGCCCCAAACTTAAACTAAGATAAAAATAACTTTTAAGACGTTTTGGGGGGGGGGGGGTTGCGTCCCACCCACCATTTCATGGAGACTAGAGTGTGTGACATAGGTAAAATACAGGGGAAAAACACTATGCCCTTTCCCTATGGGGTGCGTTGCAAGGCCCCATCCACAGGGTGAGGGTTCGCCCAATTCTTGCTTTATTCTTCTCGTCTTCTTGTTCCTTGTTTCCCCACTCCTTGTGGCTTATTTGTAGGCTTCATTTAGATTAAATAGATGATACAATTGTCACATACAAAAACTCATGACAAACATTAGTCCATACAACATAATAGAGCTCATCAAAGTACACTAGAACAAGCATAACTCAAGCTAGAAACACTAGTTTTCTCGTGTAAGCTCTATTTGATCATTTTGACTCTTGACTTGTTTCAAATGAACCTTAAACACAATATGAAACTTAGCAAAATAATACACAAATCACACTATTAACTTCATTATGCACCTCAAGTTATCCTCAAAAGTAAGCTAAACGCATATAGATAATGACACTTAGATGTATAAATACGCCTAAGATCACCACCCCACACTTAAAGCCTTCTTCGTCCTCGAACAAATCTATACAATAAAGGAAGACTCTAACATTATTACTTTAAATAAGACACTCAAGATAGAACTACAACGACTACATGAATAGCAAGTTCTATACTAAGCATGTCATATCACAATTTAAACAAATGAATACTACTTCAAAACTTCCTAGCCTCAAGAATTGACTCCACCAAGTTGACAAACTTATGCATATTACTCAACAAATTGATCATATAAGGCACCTATCCATCATTAAACATGTGCCCTCACCCCAAGAGAGTTACCTAGATTCACTCACACCTATGCAATTTATCACAAGAATGAGTGAAAGAATCAAATTTTGCTCACTCTCACAAAGAATCACATGTCACATAAGATGAACCATAAGCTTGACCTTAGTTTAGTACTTCACTAATATAAGAATATCAAAGCTCAAGATCAAGTAGGACTTTATGGGTTGTAATGTAGGCTAAGGAGTGGGTAGGAACAATTTTGGTCAAGAATAGTGACTAACTTTCCCAATTGCTTTAATACATCACACTTTCCATTAAGTTCTTATTTAACCAACCTATTTTTTTTACCACTTTTCTCTTCCACCATTCTCTTTGGTTTTGTCCCTCTCTTTAAGCTAGCTTACACATCTTTTGTAGGGAGATTTTGCTTTTTTTTTTTTTAAAATACTTTACTCTTTTTACTTTACTCCCTATCAACAACACATAAAACTTTTTAACACACCAATAGCTACTAATTTGGGTCTTCAAATTAACTCTTTCTCTTCAACTTTCACTCCTTCACATCTTTTATTTTTCAACTCAAGCGCTTAGGAGTAGTTACGGTCTATTGAAAGAAAAAGGAGTAAGCTACATATGAGGCTACCAAGGAATAAGATAAAGGCTCAACGGGGCTAACTAAGATCATGCATCATAGGTAGATAAAGATGGTATAAAACATGGCTATCAAGGAAATGCCAATATCATCTCCTAAACTCAACATTTTTTATTTTGCTATGCAAACACACCGGGCAAGTTCTAGACATCAATATGCAAACATGGAGTATAACAAAATCCTCACTCATACTTGGAACATGTTAAAATCAATAAGGATCCATATAGACTCTCAACCAAGCAATTGTAAGAATTTAAATTTAGGACAACATCACACAAGAGTCAAATAAAAGAGACTAAGTGTTTCACAGAAATTCAATTTTTTACAACATACCTTAGAATTCAACACTAACTTGCATCAAGTAATCATGTGTAGCACCCAACAAGAGCATCAAATGACAAAAAATTTAAAATTACTCCTAAAAATAAAAAAGGATACTGGGTTTAAAGGGCTCCCCCTCGAAAAAGAACCAAAAAGAAAAATCGAGGGGTGGGTGAAGTGTGATTTCACTAAATGCAAAAAAAAAAAACCAAAAACAAACAAAGATAATCTTTTTTTTGTAATTTCTTAAATTTAATCAAAAACTTGCAAATAAATAAAAATAAAAATCCTATAGCGCACTTCACCCTAAATAAATCGAAAGATTCCTCACCCCACACTAAAAATCATACTTTGTCCCCAAAGTATAAATCAAAGAATAAGTATTAGGAATACTCCCTGAGGCCTCTAGGCCTAGCTAGTAGCATTATCTCCATTAATGGGTCCGGATGACCCCATACTTGTGCTTTCATCATGCTCCTTAGCTTAGATTTTGGGTACTCAGACTTCCCCTAATCTGCAAAACAAACAAACAAAAACAAAAAAAAAAGGTGACACTATATAAAAATAACTAATTCTAATACATCATGTGTTGCCACCCATGAAGAGCCTGATTTGTTGTCGCTGTACGACTCATATCATAGCTATCATCCATAATCTCTCATCCTTTTCCTTTCTTTTGGGGCCCATTTTCTCTTCCTTTTATGAATTCTTGAGTGCTCACACTCAAGGTCTGCATATTCTCTTACATTCACCTTTTCGGGATTCCATTCTAGTTTTTCAATCTCAGACTTAGTCCTCAATTTGGGCAACTCCATGAGAGAGTCCAAAGAGGTAATGAGAACTTTGCACTCCTTCACCCCATACTCATCCACTTCTATAGCCGTGATCATGTATAGATCTCTGTAGTGTGAGGGTGTGTTGAGTGCTTTGTACACTCTGAAGACTACCTCTTCATCATTCAATCTCATTTTGAGCATGTCCTCTCTAACATCTATCAAAGTACCACTGGTAGCCAAGAATAAACGTCCCAATATGATTGGTACCCTATCATCTGTATCATAGTCAAGAATAATAAAGTCAGCAGGAATAATGAACTTACTAACCTTAATGAGAACATCCTCAATAATTCCTTTGGGGACCACTCTAGTTCTATCCGCCATCTATATCACAACTGATGCGAGCCTTGGCTTCCCCAAACCAAGTTTATTAAACACTGAAAGAGGCATCCAGTTGATGCTCGCCCCTAAATCACTCAAAACCTGAACCATATCGCTTTCACAAATTTGTATGGGGAGGGTAAAACTCTTAGGTTCTTTGAGATTTTTGGGTATCTTGCTCATGACCACATAACTGCACTCTTCAGTAAGTGCTACAGTCTCTATATCACCAAGCCTCCTTTTGTTCGTCACCACATCCTTTAAGTACTTAGCATACTTGGGCATTCCTTGCAAAATATCTAACAAAGTAAGTTTAATGTAAAGTTCTCTGAATGTGTCAAAGAATTCCTGAAAGCAAACATCCTCTTTGGCTTTCTTAAGATTTTGAGGGAATGGTGGTGGTGGTTTATTTTGAGGTTGCTCAACTAGTTCTCGATTAGGGTACTCAGACTTCCCCTTTTTGTTAGCTTCTTTGGACTCAACTTGCTTTTCTGTCTGCTTGGGTGTGATCAACTCTGGTTACACCTTATGATTTTTCTTTGGAGATACATCAATCAAATCTCTACCACTCCTCAAGGTGATTTCCATAACTTGCTTTGGATTTTGATCTATATTACCAAACCCTCCTGAGGTCTTGCGTTTTATGCCTGAGCAAATTGACCCATCTGCATCTCTAAATTCTTTTGAGCCAATTGCTGATTTTTTATTTCTGCAGCCATTTTGTTCTTGGTTGGCCTAAATTTTTTTCAAAGTCTTTTCTATATTATTGGCCTGAGTGTTGTTTTGAATACCTTATTGCTGCTGAAATTGCTGAGCTTGACCCTGATTATTACCCCAAGAGCAGTTGGGCTGACTCTGCCAGTTACAATTGTAGGCAGTACCATAGTTTTGATTACCTTTTTGTGCATTGGCCACAAAATTTATCGACTCCATATTTGCACCACAAAGGTCTACATAATGATCACTTCCTCCATAGACTTGACACTAAATCTGAGCTTGCTGAACCTGTTGCACTAATTGCATAACATTGGATGGAGCTTGGCCTTGAGCCATACTCAATTTATTCAACTGAATCATCATCTGATTTTGCATGCTATCTACTTGTGCAGTCAATGCTGTGATGGCATCACTTTCTGATGTACTTGAAACATGTTTCACTGCAGCTCTGGAAGCATTACTATGACAATTTGGGTTATTCTGTGCAAGTCTATCCAAAAAGTGTAAAGCTCATCATAAGTTTTCTCTAAAGCTTGACCACCTGCAGCTAAATCTAACAAAATTTTAGTATTTGGGTCAAGACTTTCAACTTAAGTGTGAGCTAACACTTCATTAGACTATTGATGATGATGACAATCTTTGAGAAGACCCTTGAATTGCTCCCAAGCCTGGTACAAATTTTCTTCGTGATTCTAAGTGAAATCCACTATTTCACTTCTCAATTTTGCAGTCTTACCATATGGGAAGAATCGGATAAGGAACTTTGTTGCAAGGTCATTCCATGAGGTGATGGAATTTGCAGGCTCTCCATTTAATCACTTCTTCACTTCTCCTGAAAGTAGGAATAGAAAAAGTGTAAGCCTCACATAATCAGTGGAGACCCCTGAAGGAATGAACATGTCACTGATCTTTAAGAAATTCTGAAGATGGACCTGTGGGTCCTCATGATTCTTAGCATTGAACTATCCACTCGAGTGAAATAATCGCACCATATTCTATTTTAGCTCAAATCTAACTCTAGGTTTCGATTTGTAGATGGCGGAGGTAAAATTTAATTGGGAATAGGATTTCCACATCGCACACTATCCTTGGTGCTACCATGACTTCAAGAACAACCTCGACCTGTTGATCCTGCTCAACCTACGATATTAGGTAGAGAAGTGCTGATTCTCTTCTCAACTAGTTTAAGCGACGCTCAGGTTCAGGATCTGGTTGGACCAAATTCTTATCCCTTGCCAGCTTACTATCTTCACAAACCTATAACTGCAAGATGAGTAGCTAAGACCAAGTTGTTAGCACTTATCAAACACAATAGTAAAACTAAAAATTAGAAGGTTGCTAATTTTTCAAGTCCTTGGCAACGGCGCCAAAAACTTGTTGTGCCCAAGCTCACATGCAAGTGTAAGTGTCCAAATAAGTAGTAAAGTGACTCTTACAAGTCGGTTATCGATCCCACAAGGTCTTGGTTTTTAACAGCCTATCCAATTTAAGTGTTACTATTGAAGTTAAACAAATGAAATTTATAACCAACAAGAGTTTTGAGTTTTGATTTTATATACTAAATAATTGAAATAACAATGATATGAAAGTTGAATTGTAAACAATATATGGAGAATCCGAGGGTTGAGCCATTTATTTCACATTCATGCATAACTATGATTTCTAGCCGGTGTTGGTGTTTATCGTGATTATTGATTTATGAGGTTGATAATATAACTCGGGGATGGTCACCCTCTAAGTCATCTACCCAAATCAGTCTCACAACTACGTCGTTGAGCGGGGATGTGAGTCTCTAATTTGGATGCACTACGTTATCTTCCCATTTCCAAGTGGGGCATTTAGGTATATCTCTATCCTAATCGCAAACCATCCTTTAATAATTTGTATTAAACCAATTGAAGATATGATCCACACTCTCTAAGATCTTCATTCCATCCCTCCACTCCTATGGTCAATTCATTTTGGGACTTAGATTTATCCTAAAGTTCCTGACGCTTTAGAATAGTAAAAAAAGAACGCAAGAATAATCAATTACTTGATAAACACATTAACCAACAATTAAACCATAATTAAAACAATCGTGTTGTAGCCTCAACCCTAGAAATAGGGTGTTTATCCACTCATATTCATACAAATAATCTCCATACATGAGTTCATCAATTAAAATTACAAGAAAGAAAAGTAAAAGAAGATAGAACCCAAATTTCGAGCTCCTTGGTGTCTCCCTTGATCTCCAATTCGTGTATGCTCCAAGAATAATAGTAAATATGGATGAGTTCTCCTTATATAGTTCTTTAGTTCATCCATAATCTTCCCCACACGAAACATATGCATTTTCCAACTTGCCCCCAACTTAAACTAAGTTAAAAATAACTTTTAAGACATTTGGGGGGGTGGGGATTATATCGCACCCCCTATTGCATGGCATAGGGTGTGTGATGCAGGGAAAACACAGGGGTTAAATAGTGTGCCCTTTCCCTAGTGGGTGCGGTGGAAGGCCCCCTCCCATGCGATGGGGGGTGCAATGCAAAGCCCCCTCCACAGGGTGAGGGTTCGCCCAATTCTTGCTCTATTCTTCTTGTCTTCTTGTTCCTCGTTTCCCCAATCCTTGTGTATTGTTTGCAGGCTTCATTTAGATTCAATAAATACTACAATTGTCACCTACAATAACTCATGACAAACATTAGTCCATACAACACAATAGAGCTCATCAAAGTACACTAGAACAAGCATAACTCAAGCTAGCAACACTAGTTTTCTTGTCTAAGCTCTATTTGATCATTTTGACTCTTGAATTGTTTTAAATTCACCTTAAACACTCTAAACATGTAACTTAGCACACTAATACGCAAAGAACACTATTAACTTCATTAACCACGTCAAGTTATCCTCAAAACTAAGCTAAACGTGCATAGATAATGACACTTAGGTGTATAAATACGCCTAAGATCAATGAGATTTCTTCATTCAATAAAATTTTGTTTGATCTAAACACCGATCCACCTGAAGAATATGATATAAAATTTAAATTAAGACCATAAATGACATATGAAGAATCAAATATAAACATCGATACACATAGATTATATAAAAAACTTTAATTTCTTAAGTTGTTAAACAGTACTATCCTTATCATTTCTTAGGTTGTTACAACTTAGTTTCTAAAGTTCGTAAGTTGTATACATCATTCACCATTCTTGCTAGCTTAAACTTTAGTTATCTTATTTTCATGTTAGGTTTTGATAATAGTTATGTATGCTTATACATGTGCTCTTTCTTTTTTCTTATTTTTTTTGAGTTAAAATAGATGAAAATATAGATGATGATGGTAGTGAAAATGAATAGTTGACACAATCATTGAGGATAGTAAGAGAATTAAGAGATAATGAACAAGAGCATTAATATGTATTGCCACTAACAAAAAGTGACCATGGAAAATTAATAAAAGTAATAAAGAAAGTATTAGCATCACAATTTTTGGTGTCATTGTCGACTGCTCATCGCATTTGAAAGCAATCAGAATTTGGTACACAAAATGATGTGTAACAACCCTTGTTATGAGTTTTAGCCTTTTCTTTATTTTGAATATTTTACCATTCTCTATAGTTTCTATATGTCTTATATGAGTTGTAGGGATGGTTGGCACAGTTTTCGAAGCGATCGAGAGTGATTTGAGTGAGTTCGAGGTTTTGAGTAGCCTTAAAAGTGATTATTTTGACTTTAGTCAACATTTTGTGATCCGAGCGTCGGATAGTGATTCTGTTAGTTTTATTTGATCCGAAATATCAATTTTGATTTAGTAGCATGGTTGGTTCAGGTTCCAAACCTTTATATTGAGTTTTGACCTCTAAGATGATAAACTAGTTAAAATATCCTAAAGGGGTTTCGGGGAGTTAACTTGTTGATAACCACCTCTTTTGATAAATTCGATAGTTTCATTGAGTTTGAAACGTCAAAATTAGCCTAGTAGCATTATTGGATTGATTTTATGGGCTCTCGATCAAATCCTGAGGGTCCATTCGAAATCATTTTTAGTCTGTTTGTTTTCAGCTAAATCTGGTCCTGGTGCAACTACTCTAGCGATCATTTGATCACCTTAGCGGTATTACCTAGGTAGAACAAAGACCGCCTTATAGGAAGCCCAACCTTCCAGTTCCATCGCCTAAGCGATATGTACATCGCCTTAGCGGCTAAAGTGCCACCTAAGCGATCGTTTGTGTGGCAAGTGACTACCGCCTTAGCGGTAGTCCAAACGCTCAGTTCACGTTTCTTAGGGGACCATTTTACCATCTTGGTGATGTTGCTGGTATAAAATATTTTTTTCTTCTCTTTTATTTCATTATTTTATTTTCAAGGTTTGGGGTTTCGGTTTTGTAATGACCCATTCCGTCGTTACTAAAAATATCTATGGTAAAAGCATAATAACCTCTTTCATCATAAGTTATAGGACCAATTCTTTAGTGTGGGAGTGCATTATACATAAACTAAGGTCATACAATACTCCTAGCACAAAGTTAAATTGGAAGTGTTCTTACCGATTGAGTTACAAACTAAGTTTAAACTAAGGTCAACTTCAAACAAGCATATATCCTATAATATAAAGAGTTGTAGGTCCCAATATCTACGAAATTAAATATCTTTGAGTCTTCTTTCCAATGCATCTGACCGTTTGTTAATCCACCTTCGGAGTAAAAAGTTATGACCGTTTTACTGAAACTGTCCGAGCTGAGAAGTTAACCATCGCAGCGGTACCAGTGCAACGGTAATCTAACTGCTGTACCGGTAACTAGGCATTATTTATTGACAGTTTTGATGTTTTGGGGGCTTTTAACTCAAAAGCTTCATTCCAAAGCCCTAGGGGTGATTTTCCGACTTATTGGGTGAAAATTCTTCGTTGAGGTAAGTTTTTTCGTTATCTTCTTTGTCTTTCAATCCTTTAACATCCTAGAATCATTAGAACAATATTTAATGGTGAAATTCATGGGGATTTGAACCCTGAGTTTATGATATCTTAGGGAAAGCCTATGGTGTGGGTTAATATCACCTAAAATTACTTCTAGATTTTTAGTTAATAATTCCTAACATGAATTAGAGATTCTAAAATATGAAATTGGTGGTTGGGGACCTTGAATTCTTAAAAATGGAGATTTTAGCTTTGAAACTCCATTAATGGTAATGGGTGAGTATGATAGAACTAATTAAGGGTTTATTGACGTTGGGTAATCATTTAGACCATGAATAAGGATTGAATTAGTGGGTTGAATTTCCAAAGTAGTTATTCGAATAGTAATTGATTAATTACTCTTATAATTGTTTGATTTCTCGATTATGGGGAGAATAGAGCCATGAAGGAAAGAAAAGAGCAACCTCGGTGTGGCTTTCTTATTCCAAGATTTTTGGTCGAGGTTGGTTATGATTTAATGTGTAGTAGACTTGAATTAGTTGCATTTAGTAAATGTAGTTGACGGGAGATTTCATGTCTAGGCCTACAAGCACGGAGTTTGGATGGATACGACATGGAAATAATGTAATAATGATATAATTGTGTGTTATTGTATCTAGTGTGTATCCCTTGATGGGTGTTTATATTTGTTTGACTTACTTGATGGTTTATAGAGTTTAATATGTGAATGTGAATAATAATAGAAGGATTAGGTGACCTTGTAATCTATAGAACTAGTCTTTAATACCTTAAAAGAGTGAACCCGATAGTGTGTTTGTTTGAAGTATGCGATGTTCTTGTTAGAAGATAGTTAGGAGGATTGATTGTTATAAGAGGATGTGATGATATGACTTAATAACCTAAAGTCAAGTTTGGCTAAGTGCTAGAAGTAAGATGTGTAAAGGTTGATAACTCTAGCCAGAATTGTAAGTTGAATAGAGTCGAGTGGTTAAATAACCGGCTAAAGGGAATAGTGTCTTGAACTTAGTGATGACTTGAGTGTAAGGGTTACTAGTTAGTAACTGAATTTACCAATTTTAATAGGAATAAAAGAGAGATAGATTGGTGAATGAAATAGGATAATGAATTAGAGTATAGATATTAATCCTGATGGAATGTGCACTCCTAAAATAAATACTCGATTGATTGGTCTTCGGACAAGTTTGTAATTGATGATTGAGTTTGATAATGCTCATTTGAGTAAGTGGTGAATTGGCCTTCGGTCATACCTGTGATTTCATGTGTTAGTGGCTATTCATTGTTTACTTGGAATGATGAACTTGTTGATTATCGACCGCATTTACTTGGTTGTCATTAATTGTAAGTTCTGCTTTAATTATTGTTACTTGCACCTGAGGTGAATTGGGTGTTTATGATTGGCTTTCGAGCACTACTTGTGATTATTGAATACATCTTGCATTTACGATGATGATATTGAGATCATGATGATGATGATTTTAAGAATGATATTGATGATAACAATGAGATAATGTTGATGATGATATCGAGATCATGATAATGATGATGTTGAGAATGATATTGAAATAATGATGGGATGATATTGATGATGATATTAAGATCATAACTAAATAATAGATGATGATGATGATGTTGAGATGAGAAAGATATGATACGTACATCCTGCATACATGCATTCATCATATGCATTTTAATGTACATTTATATTTATAAGATGTTGATGGTTCCTTGAGTGGACCGAGTTATGTTAATGATATATCCCGGTTCCTTGTGTGGAGCTATTATTTGATGAGATATTATGATTTCTTGAGTGGACTGATTATGTTGATGGTTGTGATTGAGCATTATAGCAAAATGTGAATACAAGGTATGTTCTAGATTGCATATAAATTTTATTTTCCTGTGTATACAGTTATATACAGGATGTATATTGTAGTGTCCTTTCTTGTAAAGTTGTTGATATTATCAATTGTCTTGGTTGTTGCAATCTCAATGGTTAATGGTAGTATAATAAGGAGCAAGGGTTGTCCAATAAGAGGATTAATGAGAAAGAGATAGAGAAATATATAGAGTTGTTGTAATAAGGTAAGTGTATAAGAATTGTGGATTAGATTAATTCATAGAATATGGTTAGTTAATCACACCCTAAGGGTAAAGTAATATTGCTTAAATTAAAGAAAGGTGGTAAGTTGGAAGTTGAAGTAAGTTAAGTGTGTTCAGATACTAACCTGTATGCGTGTCATGATCTCTTCTGGTTTGCTATATGTTGTTATATATTTCTAACCCTAGTCGATCGATCTGTGGTTGTACTGATACTATACTTGCTATATCTCTATTTGGGGATATAGCCATGTTGCAAGACAGTTGGAGTTTCTATGGGTAGAACTATGTTTATTCTTCAGCAGCTCCTGTCATCCTACTCACACATGGATGCTGCGTCTTCGGTCATTCCTCTATTTGTTTAGTGCTCTTGTATGGGTATAGATTAGGTTCTGGGGAAAACTGTTGATTTACTTCTGTAATATTCATATGTATAAATATGTTTTGAACAAGAAAGGTTATTTATTCATGGATTTATTTATGCTAAAGGTTTAATAATGTCTTCCGCAATAATTGAATTGTTGGCTGGTGAAGGTTCTTGTAACGACCCAAACCATCGTTACGTGTAAAAATACCCCGAGAATAATTTACGATAAATAATAGGCCCAACATAGACCTGAAAAGAATTAAATTGAGAAGAAAAATTGGGGACTAAGGAAATTAGGCTAAAAGGCCCAATAATGGACTGGGCCAGCCTGTCTATAACTGCTGCAGTGGTCGGTTAAACGTTGCAGTAGTAAAAGTTCCACTACAGCGGTAATAGGTAGTAGCCCAGCCGAGGGATTTTTAAAAACCTTCTCTTTTATTATTTCTGCAGGTTTCCCCCTTCCTCCACAAACACTCTGAAAAACCCTACTCCAACCATGAGATTTCAAAGGCCAAGGTTCATGAGAGCAGTTATGAGGCACAACTAGAGGGAACCCGATATGGCAATATGTTTAGTATGCGTGGGACAACTCACTCCCCTTCGTAGCAACATGTTTCGCCTAAGAGGTAAGCTAAGTTTTATTTTGTATCAACTAGACTTAGGCTAGATGCATTTAACGTTAATAGTGATGTCGGGAGTATCATGCATTAGGCTTTCGGGAACAAAGTTGGATGCATGGACATGTTTAAAATCCAGATAAGCTTGAATATATTAATTTATTGCATATTATGTTAATGTTTGATTAGAATAAGGGATGGATAGGAATTATGGAGAGAATGTGCGTAGTTTATTATTTTTCAGGGTTTGAGTATAGTGGAAAGTCGAATAAGATAGTGTGAAAGGGTGAAAAAAGGAAATTAAGGTGACTCGACTAAATCTTAAATGTTATAAATGTTCGAATTGCGTTAGGGAAATTTGTATAATTCTAATGTCTTAATAGTCATGATTTATGCCTTCCAGGGCTTAGAAGACGAGATAGTGAGGTAAAAGGTATTGAGGTTAGCCGGTTTGTCGTGTTGGCATTGCTTGTAATATTGTTAGAGGAAAAGTACGTAATAATGTGAACTTGGGTGAGGTCGCCCCATAGGGGTGTTTGGTAAGTTATGATTGTGATATATATGTGAAGACTAAGGTCACCGAATTATTGAATTAGACTGGATTGACCCGTATTGTGTTATGGACTAACATTTGTGATTATCTTTTGCATGAATTATGATTATTGATTTCATGCACACATTAATATGCATTGGGATGATATGTTGTGATATGGGTCGGTGTGATGGCCCGAGACTACTCCCTAGTAGTAACACGGTGCTTAGAACCACAAGTGATCCGAAGCTAACCCATGGTACTAGCATAATGCATGAGTAGTTGAATACGAACATGAATAAGAACTAAAATGACTGAGCAGAAGCATAATCATGAGATAGATTTTTCAATGCATTACTATTAAAAGTTTACAACACTGAAATCTAAAAGAAAGAAGAACTGAAACTACATACAATAACTCTAACTGACTGTCTATGAAGCCTGTACTAATACTGACTATAGGTAGTCGGGACATGACCCCCAGCTATCCCTAATCATTACATATGAATCGAATAAAATACTAGAACAACAACTGACTTGAGTCCTCAAATAAAAAGAATTCATCACCTGCTGGCTAGAAGCTGTGATATACCTGACTATGATCCTGATAGTTTGCACCTAAATCTACATCACATGAAAAATACAGGTAGAAAAAGTATGCGATCAGTACTTTTGAATGTACTGAGTATACAAGATATGCACTATAAATAAAAAAATATAAAACTGATATGAATGAAAATACGTAACGATTCACTGAATGATGAGCATGAGTATAGGAACACTAGGATTTTCTAAAACTATAAAGTGATATACAATTGGACATGCTGATATTAACATGTTTAAATTAAAAGTAATGCTGATGTATACTAAGGTGCAAGGACCCATCTGGATAAGAATAAATACTAAACGCATGAATATTCTAAGATAACTGAAATACTGTGAACTAGACTGAAACTGAGAGTCATGAAATTACTGAAGTATGAAACTGTGGGAGATACTATTAAACGACATATAACCATGTGAGCTAAACATGGAGTATAACATATGCCTTGTTGGAAGTTCGCAATATGCCTTGCCAGGGGTATAAAGCCATGACTGATGTGATCACTAAACATGAGCCCATTTGGGCAAAACATAATATTATACCTAAGGTGACACGTAGTTATGGGACTTGGGTATACTGACCCTTGTCCAACTCGATGCTAAGTACTACTCCCAACTAAATATAACTGATAGCTCAATGAGCTGACATATCTAGATGTCAACCTGTCCATAGTCATGGATGCCATACCTGACTGCCATACTACTAGTGAACCTTGTTTTATAAGAAAACTAATCCATAATCATTGATGGCATTCCTGATGCCATACTAATCTGGAAATTTACTTTTGGGAAAATGTTCAAGAGCATTGACGGCATATCTGGATGTCATGCATGTCATGTATATTACTGTTATGAGCCAAAGCTCCTGACTATGATATGAGTACATATTTATATAGATCATGTATTTCTAAATTATGAGACTTGTACATTTATGGGGGATATAATATGGCTGGAGTATGTGCGTAAAAGGAACATATGAGGATTAAGCTTTAGCATGATTCTATAAGGCTGGACCTAAATCCTAATTCTTGATTCAAGAATATGCTATTAGTATAATAGTATGTATTATCTGAAGATATTATTTAGGATATAATTTATCGAAAAATCACTCTGAATGTTTGCAAAACTGATAATACTAAAGTTCGTTGATTATGATGTCTGAGACTAAATGAGAGACACTTTATCTAAAAGTATCCTAAAGCATATGAAATTGAAGGACTGGGTATCAAATTATCAATGTATGAGATCCTAAGTCATTGGGTGTTCACAACTCGCCATTTTTGAAGAATGCAACTATTCATGACAATACTGTAATCTGACTGTAATAAGGAATTTCATAGCTCAAACCCAAACTTAGGAATTTATCATTATAATGAGAGTTCATAGTCATGAGTATATAATGATTCCAAAATTTATGGGAAAAGATATATTCATGGTTTATTCAAAGCAAGGGACTGAAAGATAATTATTTCACCCTTTTCATGAAAACCCTAAACTTGGAGAATGAATTAAACCTGAAGAATTGAGTTAACTTTGGGACTCAATGGGTGAAAGGGAACCCATTGATGTAATCCCACATACCTGAGAGTGAAAACCTTGAAGAAATCTTTGAAATTGTAGCCTGAGATTGGAGAACCCTAGTTTGCCTTGAAGAGGAGGAAAATCGCCTATTTCTTTTATTTCTGACTAAGTGTCGAATGAATTTTGAGTTAATGGGGAAGATGGGGCATTTGAGTCTTGTTATTCAGCCTTAGGATGTCTTATATGATGTATTTTAGTTTTTAAAAGATTGGGAAAAGACCAAACAACCCCTTTGAAAATGTTATAACAGTGCAAAACAGTCCCTGCTGACAGTTCGGATGAAGGACCGTCAATCCCTTGACTGACAGTCACTTGAAACGTCACTAAATAACCAAATTTTAGTCTTACTAGTCAATACTGATGGCTTGACTTGACGGGTCGTCACTGTTGTGACGGTACATCACCCGAGCTGTCACACTTTGACAAATAGACACCCTTTGGTAAACTGAGCATAACTTTTTACTCCAATGTCGGATTAAGTCAAAACTGGACACGTTGGAAAGAAGCCCCAAAGAAATTTCATTTAGTGGGTCTTTTGATAAAAAATTCTCCAGAATCTAGGAGTTATGCTCGTTTGAAGTTGACTATAGAAATATTTTTCACTAGAACTCAATTGGTAAGGAAGGTTTCAACTTGGCTATGAGCTAGGAGTTACTTGTGGCCTTAATACTTGTATAAATCACTTATCATACTATCAAAACATGATGTTTGATTCTACAAGTACTTGAAGCATGGTTTTAATCTTAGCTCAGATTTTTGGGGTGTTACAGTTGGGTACCACACCGATATAGATGTGATGTGTTATGATATGGGTTGGGTACCACGCCTGTAGAGATATGATATACTGTGATATGGGTTGCATACCATACTGGTACAGATATAATATGTTGTGATATGAGTCGGGTACCATGCCGGTACATTGTGATATTGTTGGTGATAAGGTAAGAAGGGATAAGGAGAGATGATGCGCACATCTTGCATACATACATTCTTGCAAATGTTTTGAATGTATTTTAATTATTATGCTTTCATATATGTTTTTTGTTGTGGTGAGTGGTGAAATATGGTACGAAGGTACGTTGGGTCCCTAAGTGGGACGGGTTGGAGATCAGATTTTACGATCCCCCTGAGAGGATCGGTTACAATAGAATATGATTGGTAGGATCCAGAATTTCATGGTATATGGTGTTGTGATGTCTGTGATAGTGAGTATCGAGGGACTCGGGTGGATGTGTACTAAGGGATTTTAGGTATTATAAGAATAAGTCACTAATGGAAGGAGAGGTATAGGGTGGAATAGGTGGTCAAAGGATAAAGATATACAAAAATATTAAAGAACAGGTAGGTCTTAGAGATGCTAAGTGCAGGTCATAAAGATACTAAGTATGGGTGGCAAAGATACTAAATGTGGGGTAATAGAAGTTGTTTAATTGGGGATTTAAGATCGAAACTTTACTTGATGTTATGATTTCTCCCTATTTATTATTGAGGTTATTTGTTTCTAACCTTGGTCAGCCGATGATGCTTACCAGTACGTGTAGTTGTACTGATGCTACACATACTATATCTCCAATTAGGGGTATAGCCATGGTGCAGGTTAGTTGGAGTTTCTATAGCAGCAATGTCGATCACTCAACAACAACTCCTATCCTCTCTATTCTGCATAGATGCTGTATCATAGATGTCTCTATTCCTTGTCTAGTGCTCTTGTACCGGTTTAGGCTAGGTTCTGGGAGTCACTTGGAGTTGTTTTACATATTTACTTTTCATATTTGATGTATTAAAACAAGTTTTTGGAATGAATTGATGAGTAATCATATTTCAACTTGAATAGTTATGCATATGGTGGACATTAAATTGACTAAGTGTATATCATAGTAACTTCCTCATTGGTTGAATCATGGAATATTCAGGGTTCTCCTATCTGGAGTAGGTGTAGGTAGGTGTCCGGCAAGATCCAGTGGGTTGGATCATGACAGTTCTCCTATCTAAGGTAGAGTTAGGTAGGTGTCCGCACAATCCGTGATTTTGGTTATGAAAGGTTTTTGCAATTTCAAAGATGATTTTTCATTAAATTGGACTTGGGTGAGTTTCTAAACATGATTTCCATCCTTATTCATTGATTATTTTACTAAATCATCTTTAAAATATGGATTTTAAACTTAGATTTTTAGGGTTTCACCCGGTAAAGACAGAAAATGGTTTTCTTCGATCTCAACGTGTTTTTCAATGGGTTTTCATATTTAGAACCCTTAGAGTATGGGAAATATTATTCTTTAATAAAATTCCTACTTTACCCTTTTTCCTTTGGGATTAATTTTTGAACTACTTTTGGATCCAGAACGAAAGTAACTAATATGGATATTTTTGGACTCCTTTTGACATGTAGATTACATTTTTGATAGATTTAGTTTATTCTGAGGCTGTACGAAAGGGAAAAGCTCCGTGTTGAAGGGTCTAGGCTTGAGATTTGACTTTTCGAGGTATGTTATGACTTAACTTTCTTCAGACCGAGCTGGGTAGTTAACCATTCATGTAAAGTATGCTATGGGTTGGGGATTTAATCATGAGATACGTATTCTGAGATCATATTATTATCGTGTTGCCCGTGTGGGGGCTTATGTGAATATCATCATTAACTTGAGGTATTATTATTATTGTGATGCTCGTGCGGGGGCTGGTATCAGCCTTATTTGAGTATTATTTACCTTATTATTATCGTGACACCCGAGTGGGATTTGAGGAGATTTGAGCTTATTTATATCATTATTGAACTGATACATTACATGATAGTGATTTGGTTATGAGCATGCATCCTTGTTTCATTAATCCATATTCTTGGAATTGGTACTACTAAGAAATATTGATTTTGAAATGGAAATGAAACACTTTATAAAACCCATTAACCAAGGAATGTGCCGGCAAGGTTGATTGAGATATGAGATTGTGAACTTATATAGGTTGTGAACCCCCCATGGTGTCCTATGCTGGGAGCTTTCGCTGAGAAGGTGTATACGAGGTGATATTGAGATATTACATTATGGCCATTGCATTGCATTACATCACTTGCATTTCTTTTATGTGTTTGATATCGTGTATTTAGTCTTCTTTTATATATTCGTGTGTAGACATTCATATATTGTTATTATACTTGTAGAATTGTTACGAGATACGATTTGAGCCACCGTTGGAAACTTTTCTGTATGTAGGTGGAAGCATGCTCATAGTATCCTTTACTTATTTAGTTTTCTACTTTGTTCGATCGGCTAATGATGCCTACAGAGTAAAAGTAAACCGTACTCACTCCTATTTTCTGTACCCTTTCGATGCAGATCCCAGTACAAGTGCGATCCGTATAGCTTGAGATCATGCGGTGTAGATGCTGACTCGGAGTACTGGTGAGCTCTAGCGTTCAGGGCATATTCCGGACTCCATCCTATCTTTATCTTGTCTTTATTTGGTTTATCAAAAACAATTTCATGTATTTCGGATTCTATGTTAGTTTATTAGTGCTCTTACTCATGACACTAGATATTGGATTCGGGTTGTATTTTGTTTGGTTTCAGATTTAGTTTATTTATATATGGCTTGACTTTATCTTAAATTCTCGTATCTGGTTTTATTTATTTATTTCCAGCATTTTTATCTGTTTTAGTGTTGGGCTTACCTACCCAGAGTATGGAATGGGGTAGGTGCCATTATAAACTCGAATTATGGGCCGTGACATGATGTATCATAGAAAAATAAAAAATATTATCGTAAGAGGATTGAAATTGACGTTAATCATTTTCGAGAGATACCTTTTAGTAGGCAGACAACTCCTCGATCTCTTGATTGCTCATTATATGTGAAGACTAGTACTTTGGCTAACTGTTTGAAAGGAAAACAAATATGTAGACACTCAAACACTGTAAAGCCTACTTTGACAAAGGCAAATAAGATATCTCGACTGCGATTCTGCCTGTTAATGATTGATCGTGATAACATTTTAAATGACCTAACTTTCATTGATATATATAATACTATGCATATTGACGAGATATAGTCCTACATGTCTAAAACGAAGGAGACTTACTACATGCTACCAAGTGAAGAAAAGTCACTACATAGTTGCAAGAGCAAAAAGTATATTATTAAAATAATATTTTTAATCCCTTTAGCTTGGCCAGGATTTGATATTTTAGGAATTGAGTTGTTCTATGAAAAATTTGTATGTGGCCCTTTGTCATATAACAGGAAGAAAAAAAGAGACAGTGATAAGAATAGGGTTACTTGAATAATGTCACAACCCATATGACAGTGAGTTACACGCACACTAACTCTCCGATGGACGAATGATACATTACCATCTAACCCAAGCCTTAACCAATTCATTTAACAAAATAAGGCAATTTAAAAGATATAATAGTCAAAATATCAAACTTAATAAAATAACATGTGGAAATCTAACTATTACATCCCCAAGAATTGAAAGTAATAGTACAAAAGATGCTAACAAAATAGTGTTTAAGAGTAGTCCAAAATCACTAATAAATAAATATTAGTCGAAGAAAGAGACATATATAACTAAGAATATTTGTGGCAGGCTGAATGAGAGTAGCTCACCCTCGAATTTTTCAAGTGAACAATGCTAGATGCGAGGTCGCGTCGAAGTCTCTGAAATATAGTCTGCACTCAGAAAAAGAAGTGCAAGAGTAGTATCAGTACAAACTCTATGTTCTGGTAGGTATCATAGGCCGACTCAAAATAGTAGCAAGTGTATCTCATGAATCAAGTAAGACAAGTAGATAGGTACACCAACACATAATCAAGTAGTTACATCAGCCAGCTAAATCACCCAAATATAGACACGCCAATGTCAACAAATAAAGGACATATAAGTCACCCAACAGATATAATAAATTATTATGAACTCTGCATATATAATGCAGTCACATCACAAATATAGATTCGTGTCCATACTGATCTTACATTTATATAGTTTCTGTATATCACCAGTCTTACTCTGTACTATATCAGAACTTACAAGAATCACTCATTTGTACACAAATACTAATAGGTCTTATTTTTGCCTAACTAGTCATGATCTGCAGGGGATAGCCTAGGGTCTATATACCGTACCAGTGTGATACCCACTTCATAACATAACCGCTCGTCCATAAGTTCACATCAGACTCGAGCCACTCAACAACAAAATAATATGTATATTATCACCTCTTTCAACATATCTTAGTATGTTCTCATATTCTACTATCTCTCAGGATATTATCAGCAAGTACACAATAAGTTAAATAAGTATACATTATTCTCACAAGTCATATAAAGACAGGCTTCAACAGTTATAATTTTATTCACGCAAGCATTGTCAAGCCAAACAAATAATCAATCATAGTTTATGTTCGAAGATCAACCAACATGTTTATCAATTCAAACACATACAAGAGACTAAATTAAATCTAACTCCATATAAACCATAACCTACCTCAATCGAATAACTTGAATTAAGCAAGCTAAATCACATGAGCTTTTTCTTTCCTCAATACCTTAAACGTTCAAAGTCTAAAACAAATAATTATTAGAGTAATTAATCATCCACTCTTCAAATATATGTTTTGAGAATTAAAACCTACTCATTCTACCCTTATTCATAGTTTATAACATTACTCAAGGGTCAATCAACCATCAACTAGTTCCACAATACTCACATTATTTCAATTCATGGAGTTTCTATTCCAATCACCCCTTTCAAGAAGTTTTTATGCTAAAAATCTCATTTTTGTTGAATTTCAGGTTCCCAATCACCACAATTCATGTTTAATGACAACAATTTTATGCTAGGAAGTGTTAATTTAAAATCTAGAAGCATTCTAAATGATTATTACATCTATCCATAGATTTTCCCACACTTTTCATGAACCTAGGGTTCTAACCCATAATTCCACCATTACAATCTCCCTAATGATTCTATGAGTTAATGGATTACTAGGTAAAGAGATTAATGGAATAACTTACCTCAACGAGAAAATTCACCCTAGCCTTGGAAAATCACCTCTCTAGAGCTTTGGAATGAAGTTTTGGAGTTTATGAGATAAAACTCAAAATAAGGGACTTAAACAGGCCTTCTCCTTGCATTATCCATTGTAGATGACCTTACTCGCTACAGCGGATCCACTATGGTGAAATAGAACTCGTTATGTTGAGTCCTAGCAATTTGTCCAGCTCTGCTATGTCAATCTTATTGTTATGGGAATCCCACCGCTCCAACGGTCCTTAACCAATAGCTCAGGAAAACTAAACTCTAGACCCATTTCATAACATAAATTTTATACTTAAGACATCACAAAGCAATCCTAACGGGGCAACCACTAAAGTCACATGCTACAAATTTGCTCGTAGTCTCAAAATTTCGTACGGATGTCTAGATCACTAGGTCACCCCCTAACAAAATACGACACCATGAATCATAATTCACTATGAATAAACACAACATAAGTTTTCATTTTTAAACCACCCTACCTTTGAGATTTTACTAGCTCAACTCACTAGGAGAACTCTAATAGGATACTTAGGCCCTAATCGCTCTATAATGTCTGGAAGGGTTGTTACATCAGATACCAATTAAACAACCGTTCACCCCGAATAAACAAAAAAAGAAACAAAGGAAGATTACCTGAATTAGCAAAAAGCTGGGGAAGCTTGCTATGCATGTCTAATTCGATCTCACAAGTGGCCTTTTCAACAGGACGATTCTTCCACTGGACCTTCACAAACACAATCTTTTTTTACGTCAACTTACTGACCTCTCTATCTAAGATAGTCACAGGTTCCTCTTCATACGACAGAATCTCATCAAACAAGACTGAATCCCAGCAAATAATATAATTTTCATCACCATAATATTTCTTCAACATGGACACATGAATCACCGGATGAACTTTCAACAAACTTGGAGGCAAAGCCAATTCATATGGTACCTCCCCCACACATCTAAGAATTTCAAATGGCCTAATGAAACTCAAACTGAGCTTGCCTCACTTACCAAACCTCATCACACCCTTCATGGATGAAACCTTGTGCAATATTTGCTCTTCTACCATAAATTGCATATCACTGACCTTTCGGCCTGTATACTCTTTCTGCCTAATCTGGGCTACTAGAAGCTTCTCTTGAATGAATTTCACCTTCTCTAATGATTTTCTTAAAAGATCAGTACCCCATGGTCTCACCTCAAAAGCATTTAACCAACTGATGGGGGATGTATATCTCCTCCCATACAAAACCTCAAATAGAGCCATACTAATACTCAAGTGATAACTATTATTGTATGCAAACTCTGTCAATGGCAAAAACTGGTCCCAATAACCATCAAAGTCTATCATTCACGCGCGAAGCATATCTTTTAAAACCTAATCCACAACTAGAAAAGTGTTAATTAATTGGAGATTTTACCTAGGAATGTTGTTCGCAAATATTACTTACAGATTTTCATACAAAAACTTTAAAAATGCAAAGATTGACAATATTTACATGTGGATTAGTTTTTCCCAGGAAATACATCAGGTAAACTTGCCAGGATTATTTATCGACAAGTTTTTTTGGGGAAGATGTTCATAGGTAATATTTTCGCATGTAAATCCCCAGACATACACGGCAAGAAAATTGGAAAAAAATCATTTAAGTATTTGAAGGAAAATTCACTTGAAAATGTACTTAGGGATATTCCTAGGTATTATTTCATGAAAAATTATTTGGGGATATATGTATATGGGAATTTACCTAGGAATATAATTTGATATACAAGAATTTAGTTGGGGATTTACTTGGGAATATACGTACATGCCAATTTACTTGCGATTTAGATGTATGCAAATTTACTTCGGAATTATTTCATAGAAATTTACTTGGGGATATATGTTCCAGGGGATTTAACTATGATTGGATATTACTTGGGGATTATTTGATGAAACTTTACTTGAGGATATATATACCTAAGAGTTTACCTAGGAATTTGATATACACGAATTTACTTGGGAATTATTTCATATGAATTTACTTGGGAATATAAATACCCGAGGATTTATCTTGAATCTTGGTATATACAAATTTAAAGTGAAAATACATATAAAGATACTAAAAGAAAATGAAATAGAAGGACAAAGAAGAAAAATAAGCTTCTCAAATTTGGGGATGTACATTATTCTATGCTTACATGTATAAAAATGATTTAATTTAATTATAGAATTTTACATAGAAAAATTATTCGCAAACATTTCAAGTGATACATAAGTTTTAAAAATCAAACAATTAAATCTCCTATTGTCACGACTCAAATCTGCCGTGAGTGGCACCCACACTAGTCACCCAGTGGGAAAACAATCTACCCCAAATACCAACTCATATTCAACACTTAAAGAAATAATTAGAACTAACCCATCAATAAATATCCAAGTCTAAAAGAGAAATCGAAAGTACAACTAACTGCGGAACATTGTACTTAACAAAATAAAACCATCCCTAGGACCCGAAAGTCGTCTGTACCAAAACATCTAAGATTGTCAAGAAGGGGATACAACCCCAAAATTGAAAGAAAGTGCATAATGTCTAAAGCAAAGGACTATGCCATAAAGGAAAGATCTCATGGAAGCCCGAATATGCCACTCACCCTGAAGTCTGAAGCCAACCGCTGGAATCACATGTGAGGTCTGGTAGGAGCCATTGGAATATGCGCTGCACTCACAAAAGTAAGAGCAGGTGTAGTATGAGCACACAAGAAAATAACAGCATACTGGTAGGGTCATTTGGCCAACCAAAGAGGAGAATATGAACACTTAACTAAAATATAGTACAACAAGTTAATCCATGCTCAACTAACATACACTTAGAACATAAAAAGCCAAATAACAGTATAGGACTAAAAATCGACAAGTCAACAAAATATCATCGAGTCACGTTTTTTCATTTTATGTCAGACAAGTAAACAGTTATCAAGAATATAAATACATTTCCAGGTGCACTCATAGAACCGTCAATCTCACCTGACCCTTGTACGTACACACTATGGGTAATATATCCACCCTCTAGCCATAACCTGCAGGGGACAATTTCTATCCATGTACTAATACCCAATACACAAGTGTCTTCCAACCTTGTTTCACCAATAACCAGTGAGAACATCCCAAATACCAACATATTCTACATTTAGAAATAAGGTATGTCAAAATCATACAACAATGAAAAATCCTTGCATTGACCACACTAAACAACATGCACTAACAAGCCACACTACAAAGTAGTTAACATGCACATATAACACAAATTGGATTAAACTACAATACCATCACCTACCTCGAATCAAGCTTGCACAAATCCTCTAAGCCGAAGCTTTTCTCTTCCGTGTAATTTCAGTTTGCTCTTAATGAAATGACCTACCATGTTGGGAATTATAACTCACACCCAACCCCTAAGGCCAAGGCCAAGTTCATGATCATTTCTTTCCCGTTTTGGGGCTTTTCTACTGTAATTTACCTAAAACTACCAATTTTATAGGTAAATTAGTAAATTAACGGAATAGAAGGGTAAAATAACTGTTAATAATCAAAACCCATCAACTTAATACTTAATTTTCTCCCTTGCACCAGAAAACAATAAAAATCAGCCCTAAAACCTTCCCCGAACTCTATAATTTAGCAATTCTAAGGTATAATTATCAATTACTAGTTAACGGGGATGGCTTACTTACCTTAGCAAAGTCGAATGATAAAAAAATGGTGGAAATCGCCCTAAATTACCATTCCTTTACCCCAAAATAAGTTTTAGAAAAATAAATTATTTTGAATAAATAATACTTAAATCTGCTACTTTCTCCGCTATAGCGGTATATGTCGCTATAACGGCGTTGCTGCAGCGGTACCTGCCACTATAGCAGGTGTTGACCATGTTTGATCATTGTTATAGCAGACTTTCTCTGATATAGTGGCTTTGAACGGACAGAATGTCCAGTTTCACCCAAAAATCCCCATTTTCACAACACACCTTAAGCCCGGGACATTTCAAACAATGTCCTTTACGCTAAGATCAATTGCAGGAGTTCTACTTACCCAGTTTTGATTCCGTCAAATCCTATGGGTTTCTTATCGTCTTAGCTAACTAGAAATTAAAACAAACACCACCGAACCTACCCAAATCATTCTCGAATTTCTCTAGACCATACCTCGCTCTAATTTCGTTCGAAACTAGCCTAGCCTGAAATTTGTAACTTCAAATCCAGGAAGTATTTTAACATGGAACTTTTAATGGAAAGTTTATACATAATGATGAAAATGGTTGTTACAATAGATACCAATTTACCCATCGCTCATCCCCAAATGATCAAATTCAAAAATAGGCTAAAGTGAGTAGAGAAGAGAGTACCTGTATCCTCAAACCATTGAGGGTACTTGTCCTGCATGTCCTTCTTGATTTCCCAAGTAGATTCCTCAACTGGATGATGCATTTATTGAACCTTAATCGAATAAATTTCCTTCGTCCTCAACTTTTGAACATCCCGATCTAGAATCGCTACTGGCTTCTCCTTGTAAGCCAAATCCTTATCTAAAAGAACCGAGTCCTACTTAATAATGTAGTCTCCTTCCACATGGTACCTTTTGAGCATAGAGACGTGAAATACTGGATGGACTCCTGATAATCCCAGCGGTAGAGCTAACCTGTAAGCAACTGGGTACATAGCTTCAAGAACCTCGAAGGGACCATTATACCAAGGGCTGAGCTTGTCCCTCTTACTGAAACTCATGACTCCCTTCATAGGAGACACTTTAAGCAAAACTTTTTCACCAACTTTGAAGTCCATGACTCTTACCTTATGGTTCACATACTCCTTTGGTCTACTTTGAGTAGCCAACAACTTAGTTTGAATGAACCTTACTTTCTCTTAAGCTTCCTTCACCAAGTCAGTTCCCAAAGGTTTAACACCATCAGTCTAAAACACCCAATAGGTGATCTACACTTCCTTCCGTAGAGTGCCTCGAATGGTGCCATATCAATACTGGAGTGATAGCTGTTGTTGTATGAAAACTCACACAACGGAAGGAACTTGTCCCAATGACCACCAAAATCAATCACTCAGTCCCTCAACATGTACTCTAGCACCTGAATCGTCCTCTTTAACTGTCCATTTGTTTGAGGATGAAAGGTCGTGCTAAATGTGAGCTTGGTGCCCAACTCCTAAGGCAACCTGTCCCAAAATTTGGAAGTGTATTTTGTATCTCTATCAGAAATGATGGTAGGTGGTACCCCATGAAGTCTCACAATCTCCTTGACATATATCTTAGCTAATTGTTGAGAGCTGTAGTCTACCTGAACCAGCAAGAAGTGAGCTAATTTCGTCAACCAATCCACTATCACCAAAATAGAGTCATATTTTCCCAAGGTCTTAGGAAGTTTCACCACAAAATTCATGGAAATATGCTCCCATTTCCACAGAGGTATAGGCATCCTCTGAAGCAACCCCACTAGCCTTTAATTTTCATAGTTTACCTGCTGATGATTGTGATAGTTGGATACATAATCTACTATGTCCCTCTTCATCTCAGGCCACTAATAAAGTTATCTCAAGTCACGGTACATCTCGGTGCCCGAATGAATAGAATAACGTGAACCATGTGCCTCTGAATGTACATCACGGATCAAATCACCAACCTAAGAAACACATAACCTTCCCTTAAACCACAACCCACTCGCATCAAGAGTACGTCCGCCACCTCCCCACGCACCACTTTATTTTGAAGTGTACTGAACTTCTTATCCTCCAATTGCTTGGCCTTAATCTGGTCCTGAAATGTTGACTTCACCTCAACACTAGCCAACACTCCACCCCTGTCTGAGACCCCAAACAACATGCTCTGAGATGCGCTAGCGGTTATCTGGACACCCTCAAGAATGACAAACTACCTATACTTACAGCTTTTCGGATAAATACGTCTACCATCATATTGGCCTTACCCAGATGATACTGAATAGTCACATCATAATCCTTTAATAGTTCCATCCATCTCTGCTGCCCAAGATTCAAATCCTTTTGAGTAAACACATGCTGCATGCTACAGTGGTCTGTGAAGACCTCACACTTGACACCATAAAGATAGTGTCTCCAAATCTTTAATGCAAATACCACCGCTGCCAACTCTAAGTCACTGGTTGGGTAGTTCTTTTCATGAGGCTTCAACTGCCTCGAAGCAGAAGCAATGACATTCCTATCCTGCATCAACACAACACCCAAGCCCAAAAGTGAAGAGTCACAAAACACTATAAGGTACCTTCCACCGGCAATGAAAGGATATGCGTTGTAGTCAAGAGTGTCTTGAGCTTTTGGAAGCTCTCTTCACATTGATCTGACTAGACAAATGGTACTTCCTTTTGAGTCAACCTTGTCAAGTGCATTACAGTGGATACGAAGTTACTGACAAACTTGCAGTAATAACTAGCAAGGCTCACAATTCTCCTTACCTTGGTCACTGAACTAGGTCGAATCCAATTCTTCACTGCCTCAATCTTCTGGGGATCCGCCATCTCCCTTTTTTTAGAAACCATATGCCCCAAGAAGGTAACTGAAGACAACCAGAATTCACATTTTGAAAACTTAGCAAATAGCCATTTCCCCCTTAGGATCTCCAAAACTATGCGAAGATGACCTACATGCTCCTCCTTACTCTTAGAGTAAACTAGAATATCATCAATAAACACGATAATAAAAGAATCTAAGAATGACTTGAAGATACCATTCATCAAGCTCATAAAGTCTGCAGGTGCATTAGTTAACCCAAAAGACATCACCAGAAACTCATAATGGCCATACCAAGTTCTAAAAGCTATCTTTGGTATGTCCTCCGGTCTTATCTTTAACTGATGACAACCTGACCGCAAGTTAATTTTCAAAAACACTGTTGCACCCTGTAACTGGTCAACCAAATCATCAATATGAGGCAAGGGATATTTATTTCTAACAGTAACCTTATTTAGCTGTCTATATTTATTTCTAACAGTAACCAAATCAATGCACATCCTCATACTGCCTTCCTTCTTCTTAACAAAAAGGACCGGAGCACCCCAAGGTGAAGCACTTGGACGAACCCTTCTCAAGTAGTTCCTGCAATTGAGTTTTGAGTTCCGTCAACTCTACTGGAGCCATTCGATAGGGAGAAATTAATATAGGGCGAGTGCCCGGCTCTAAGTCAGTACAGAAATCAATATCTCTATCTGGAGGCATACCTGGTAGGTCTGAAGAAAACACATCCTGGAATTCAGAAACTACCGAAACTGACTTTATAGAAGGGGACCCCGCACCCTAAAATCGCTGAACACCCCTTCCCCACTAATCTTCTAGCTTGGACAAATGATATAATTCTCACCGGTTTAGCCTTATACACTCTCTCATACTCTAGTTTATCCATTCCCAGCATAGCTAGAGTCACTGTATTAGCATTACAGTTTAAAACAGCGTGATATGGAGATAATCAGGTCATACCCAGAATTACATCAAAATCCAACATATCAAAAATAATCAAGTCTACCCAAGTCTAAAACCCCCTAAATAATACAGAACAACAACGGTAAACATGGGTTACTACCACAGACTCACCAACCGAAGTAGACACATAAACAGGGAAATCAAGTACATCACAAACTAGTTTCAGACCCACCATGAATTAAACAGATACATAAGAATAAGTAGACCTCAGATCAAATAAAACAAAAGTCATCCTGTGACAAATAGATTTAGTACCTGTGATCACCGTAACAGAAGCCTTGACATCAGTCTTTCCCAAAAAATGCATAACAGTGAGCTCGATCATCAATCTGAGCTAACTCATTCCTCGGCTACTCTCCTTTCCCTGCACTGCCATTTTTACGACCACCCCGACTGTTGTGACCCAGCTATACACGCAAGTGTACGTGATCGTGCAAGTAATAAAGTGGCTCCTTTTAAAGAGCCGAATATCGAACCCAAGGGACTTTCGTCAACAGAACTCAACTCTGGACGTCAAACTATAATTAAAAACTAGTGTTGTGAAAACGACGAGATTTGGTGCTGAAAATTAAATGATTGCAGACTATGAACTCCTATCTTCGCTACGGTAACTTTGGTTTTCAGAAATATGCTTGAAAAATCAATAAAAAGTGAATTCCCAGGGCTAAGGCACCCTGAACGCCATCTCTTGAGCATATTTGTTATTGGTTTAAGCACTTTGAGTTGTTTATCATGGTTATTGATCCGAGGTTAATTTTATAACTATATTCGTCTCCAAAATATAATCTTCTACTAGAACTTAGAAACCTACCTACATCCGTGAGTGGTGATAAGCTTAACCAATTCTAGAGCATTCAAGTTTTCTTCTCGTAATTGACCAAGTGTGGTGGATTAGGTACCTCTCCGTCCTAACCACATGTCAATCCCTTAGAATTACTTCCCCGAGAAAGACCACACTTCATATATTCAAGTTCTATCTCTTAGTTTCTCTCTCGAGCTCACTTCAAGACAAGGAATATATTCCAATGGTGATCAAGCATCAAACTAATGAAATTTAGAATATATGAATAACCAATTTATGATAAACTCCAGCAAAAACCAATACAATTAACCCAAGAGATTCATGTTCTTGGCCTTAACCCCAAGAATGAGGGATTTTAGCCACTCATAATGTCAATCAACATCCAAAAGTCAATAAATACCATAAAAATACTTAAAAACTGAAAAGAAGAGGAATGAAACCTAATTGAGATGCCCAAAAACGCCCAAAATATTCTAAGGATGATGGAATCCCTATACAACAACCAAAAAGCCCTATTTATAGACCCAAAGTCGAGGCAAAATCGGCCAAAAAGCGGCCCGGCATGCCCTTGGGCGCGCCTGGCACTTAGGCAGATATTTCCTCAGCAAAAGTGTGCTCCCAGGTGGCGTGGCACGCCCTTGGGCGCACCCCAAGTCTGCCTGGGCAAGTGAAAAACTAGCCAAAAGAGGCCTGGCACGCCCTCTGGCGCGCCAGGCCCTTTATTTGTGATTTTTTTTGCTTTCGTCGACTTCTCTTCACGGATTTGGTTAGATTCTTCAAGTTCAACTCTTGAGCTTGCCTCTTATCTTCAATATTCTTCACTTGTAGCTCCTCCAAGCCTCACTTTCCACACCAAAAATGCTCCAAAAAAGTCGCAAATTCCACCTACAAGGGTCTAATCATATTGGTTAGCACAATATCTCATATTCCATCAAAAACGTATATAATATACAAGTATTGTTCTCAAAACTAAGGTAATCATGGGTTAAAGTCGCTACTAAGGCATATAAATACGCCTTAGATCACCACCCCACACTTAAACCTTTGTTTGTCCTCGAACAATAACCATACTCAAATCCGGGCGACTTTAGACAATTGACACAAAATAGGCATTCTTGCACAGCTTACACAACCACATTTATCAACTTATGCACCTACATACTTGGATATCAAACGAATAAATAACAAATTGAAACAACCTATCCTCACAAAACAACTTACTAGTTGCAAATTCATGCGTGACACGTTATTAGTAGATCACCAAACTTCACTAACCATGCGCCCTCACCACAAGAGAATCACCCCACACTTCTACAAAGTAATTACTAACTGGGTGCATGAATGAAAGTCACTCACTCTCAAAAAGAATTCACATGCAACACAAAGATGAACCATAGGCTTGCCCTTAGTGTAATACTTCACTAATGTTAAAATGTTAAAGCTTAAGATCAAGTAGGACTTTTTAGGGGTTGTAATGTAGGCACAGGGACGGGTAGGAACTATTTGGTCAAGAATAGTGACTATCTTTCCTGAGCGCTTTAATACACTACAAATTACATTCAGACCACCTTCAACCGACCTATTTTTCACCACTTTTATCTTCCCAACTTTTCTTTGTTTTGCCCCATAACTTTAAGCTAGCTTCAGCATATTGGATAAGGAATACTTCTATCACCGATTGATTACAAAAACAATTTTTATATATATATATATATATTTTTTTTCTTTCTCTCTTCTTTCTTTAACATATTCCCCACCAACATGCACAAACTTTTTCACACACCCATAGGAAATATGCTTGGGGCTTTAACTTAACTCTTTCCTTCTTCCAAACTCTTGTACTCCTTCACCTCTTGATTTTCTAATTAAAGCGCTTAGGAGTTTTGGATCAAATTCTGGTTCATTGAAAGAAGAGGATTAAGCTACATGTAAAGCTACCAAGGAAAAGGCTAAAGGCTCAACGGGGCTGACTAGGATTATGCAAAGTGGGTAGATAAAGTAGGTCTAAAATATGGCTATCAAAGAAATGCCTATATCATCTTCTAAACTTAACACCTCTTATTTCGCTTTGCAAACACACCGGGCAAGTTCTAGACATCATTATGCACATGGAATATCATAAAAACCTTACTCACACATGACACATGTTCAGCTCAGCAGGTTCACCATAAAACATCCGAAATCATGCATAAATTCAACATTAAGCAGCTTAGCTAGTCAACTAAGTGAGAATTAGGCGTCTCAACACTTGCTATTATATATTCGGGCATGTTTCACACGTGTATGCACAATTGTATAGCAAGCAAGAACACCCGACATGACACTACATGACTAATTTACTCTTAAGACGGTCGTCATCCATCCATCATAGAGCAAATCCCTTAGTCCTATGACTAAGGCGACTCAAAAGTAATCAACACTAAAACAACACAAAACAACATCAAAAATCCAAAACTTAGCTATTATTTTTTTTTGTACGGTTCAAAGGGACTCTCCTTAGTAAAAGAACCGAAAACAAACGCTAAGGAACCAAAAAAAATAAAAGCATACAGCAGCACACATATACATACATACAAGGAAAGTCCATCACACCCCACCCCACACTTAAAAGATTATCACTGTCCCCAATGCTACATAAATAAACAAGGCAAGAGTAGGATGTAAGGAGCTCCCTGGTCAATCGAGGTAGTCGTCGTCCTCCGGCCCACGGACCTCTAACGGTGGATCATCCGCCTCAGCCTTCTCATCCTCAGAATCGTTCTGGAGGTCATTTTCATCTGTGGGGACATCATCATCCACAGGCTCCACAAAATCAGGACCAATCCTCAATAAGGCCATGGAATGCTCATTGAGAGGATAATCCCTCTCTACCTGGCTCAGCTCATCCACCGTGGAGGGCCTACCCCCAGTCCTATGTCGAAGCATCTCCAACCCATACATATGGGCTAAAATCCCGTCATCTCGAGCATGACGCTCTGCTAATGTCAAAGTGGGGCCGAGTGAATCCGGCGCCTTAGTTTGGGTGACATCCACAGACGTCGTCACCAAAGGAGGATGATAGTCAAAATTTTCTTTGGGCACTTCGAATGCTCGCATTAATTTAGTCAATAGTCCACCGAAAGCATATCGAAGACCTCCTTGGAGGCGAGCTCGGCGCATAGCCGACAACAACACAGAACCTACATCAATCTCTGCATCAGTCATGAAAGCATATACCAGACAGACACGATCCCTTGTAACCTCAGTCATGTGGCTACCCGAAATTAAACAACAACACACAATCTTTAGCCAAATCCTTGCCTCTTTGTTGAGGTGGGAAAAGGGTAGACTCTTGTGATACCCTCTTTTGTGATGGCGCAACCACCTCACTGTTGAACGTGGGCCGCACAGAGTGTGTCGAATTTCAGCATATGGGGGCCTAGCATTTAGCCTGAGTATGTCTTGGGGACTAGCCCTAGTGGAAACTCCCAATAATCCAGTCAAACTCAAGGAGTCAAGTATCACATCCGAACCTCGTACCACTACCGAGCATGTAGGTGCGTCCGGGTTCCAATTTGCGTACAATTCCCTTACTAGATGGAGGTTGCAATCTGTAGGTCTGTTGAAAACAAAGCCCATCCCGACTTGCTGAAGCCGAGCCAATATTCTTGGGTAAGCCCGAGCCAGACTTTCCCTATCAATACATTCATTGGAAAAATATTTAACTTCCGGGTGGCTTTTGTACCAACTCTTCCCCGCACTGGAGACCGCGTGTATCCCACACTTTCGTTTTTGCCCTTTTGGGGCTGGGGGAGCTGCGGGGACCTTATTAACCGACCGACGTCTCTTGTGAGAGCTGGAGGCAGCTACATTAGAATCCAATATTGTACCTGTAGCAAAGTTCCACAAACAAATCAATTACCCATGTAAAAATAGCTAACCAACTTAAAGCGCGGTGACGTTTAAGGCCACCCCACACTTAGTTGTTTAGCACCAAGTCAAAATAAATATGGCCGGAGGGTACTCAGACTTCCCCTCATCACTTAATGCCCAAAACCATATCCCAACCAAATGATAAATGCACAATCCCACACAAGGTTAGCAATCTCATAAATAGCATTAGAATGACATGCTTGTTTTACTCAAGAACTCCAACAATAGTCATACATATTCAACACATATGAGTTGTATTCAGTGAATTCCACCACCAATTTGCTCAATTTTCACTAATAAAGATAAACCCACTTCCAATTTTTTCACTAAAATAAGATTATTAACCACAAGTTCACATGCCTTCCAAGTTCATTGTAATGCCTCCCATAAACCCCAACCATATGATAAGAAGCAAGTTAACAAACCAAGAACATATTTGGACATTACAAACGCAATCCAAGAAAATTCCAAAATCGCATCATCCTCATAGAAAACTAGAGAGAGAAAGCTAAGGAAACATACCTTGAGAGCTTTGAAAGGAGACTTGGACACAATCCCAAGATTAGAAGGCAAGAATTCGAGCTATGTGTGGGTACGAGTAGAGAAATATAATAGAAAATTTGGGATTCTTTGGGAGAATCGTGTGTTTGGGTATGGAGTTGGGAATGATGGTGAAGAATAAGAAAAATTAGGGATTTAAAAGAAAAGGGGTGGGGGTGGGTCAGGTATGATTGAATAGAAGACTTAAAAATTTTTGCCCCAAAAAATATAGGGGGGTAGCGGCGTGGCACGCTGCCTAGCGCGCTACCCCACTGCCTCATGGACCAAAATTTTAAGCACAGGTGGCGTGGCACGCTGGCCAGCGCGCCTGTGCACTGCCTTCACTCAAATTTTTTTTGGGGCAGGCAGCGTGGCACGCTGGCCAGCGCGCCTGCCCACTGCCAATCAACAAAATATTTGGAGCAATTGCACCCTGGAACGCCAGGTAGCACGTCCAACATTTAACCTCATACCTGAACTACTTTTCTCCTTTTTTCACATAATCTTGGGGCTTTACCAAGTTCCAAGACTCAAAACTAGCTTCAAAACATGTCCTACCTGCCCGGCGCCTTCAAATAATCATCCATCCACCAATTTTACCTTTTTCTTGTGGATTTCCATGTCAACATGCTCCGTGCCTCTGCATAAACACAAGATCCTAGCACTAAGTTAGAAAACAAAAATTTTAAACGAGATCGATTGCCTTCCATCAAGCGCCTTAGTTTTGGTAGGGGCACGACTCTTCTTTTTGTATTTTTATTTCATGAATCCTAAATATTACAACACAGTCATAGGTTGCCTCCCATGTAGCGCCTGGTTTAATGTCGCGGCTCGACCAAATATAAGAGCTCAGTTATCATCAAGGTAAAGCACGTCCTCCTTCTGCTTCTCTTCTTCAACGAAATAATGCTTCAATCTCTGGCCATTTACCATAAACCTTGTACCATCCATTTTGTTCAAAATTTCCACCGCACCATGAGGTGTCGTACGACTTACCTCAAAAGGCCCACTCCATTTAGATCTTAGCTTGACCGGAAACAACCTAAGTCTTGAGTTAAACAAAAGTACCAACTGGCTTGGCTCAAAAGTGCGGGGGAGAATATGCTTGTCATGCCATCGCTTTGTTTTCTCCTTGTAGAGCTTAGCATTTTCATACGCATGGGCACGAAATTCTTCCAACTCATGGAGTTGTAACAACCTCCTGTTACCAGCCAACCCTAGATCTAGATTCAACTTCTTTACCGCCCAATATGCTCGGTGCTCAAGCTCAACTGGGAGGTGACAAGCTTTCCCAAAGACTAAATGATAGGGAGAAGTCCCTATAGGAGTCTTATACGCCGTTCGATAAGCCCAAAGAGCATCATCCAGCTTAAGTGACCAGTCTTTCCTCTGAGTATTCACTGTCTTTTGCAAGATTTGCTTTATCTCGCGATTAGACACTTCCACTTGGCCACTTGTTTGGGGATGATACGCTGTTGATACCTTGTGTTTCACTCCATACTTTGCCAATACACTCTTCACCCAATAATTAATAAAGTGTGATCCTCCATCGCTAATAATAGCTCTTGGAGTTCCGAACCTAGTGAAGATGTGCTTTTGAAGAAACTTTACCACAACTTTGGAGTCATTCGTAGGAATAGCTACAGCCTCTACCCATTTAGATACATAATCCACTGCTACAAGTATGTATAGATTTCCATTCGACTTTGGGAAAGGGCCCATAAAATCAATCCCCCATACATCAAAAATTTCAACTTCTAGGATGTTGTTAAGAGGCATCTCATGTCGCTTGGAAATCATCCCCATACGTTGACATTGATCACAATTCTTCACAAAGGCATGAGCATCTTTAAATATAGAAGGCCAGAAGAAACCTGATTGCAATATTTTTTGGGCTGTGCGTTCACCACCATGATGTCCACCATAAGGGGATGCGTGGAATCTCTCTAACACTTGCTTCACTTCCGCATCCGGAATACATCTTCGTACTATTTGGTCAGGCCCTTGCTTGAATAAATACGGCTCATCCCATATATAAGAGCATGCCTCATATGCCAGTTTCTTCTTCTGTTGAGGACTCGAATCAGGAGGAAATAACCCACTTACCAATAGATTCACAATGTCTGCATACCATGGTAGCTCATCTACATCCAACACCAACAACTGCTCATCTGGAAATTCCTCACAAATACGCCCATTATCCACTACATGTGTCGAGCTCTCAAGTCTAGAAAGATGGTCAACAATTTGATTTTCTGTCCCCTTTCTATCTTTAACCTCTAAGTCAAACTCCTGTAGCAATAAGATCCATCTAATCAAACGCGGCTTGGCATCCTTTTTATTGAACAAATACCGTATTGCCGCATGATTCGTGTATACAATGACGCTCGTGCCCACCAAGTACGATCTGAATTTATCAAATGCATACACCAAAGCTAACATCTCTTTTTCAGTCACCGTGTAATTCATTTGGGCTGCATCAAGGGTCTTGCTTGCATAATAAATAGAGTGAAATACCTTGTTCTTCCACTGACCGAGAACCGCACCCACTGCAACATCACTTGCGTCACATATGAGCTCAAATGGCAAAGCTCAGTCAGGAGCAATAAGGATAGGTGCCTCTACCAACTTCTTTTTCAAAACCTCGAATGCCTTCACACATGATTCACAAAATACAAATTTCACATCTTTCTCCAAGAGTGCACACATGGGGCGCGCAATTTTGGAAAAATCTTGAATAAACCTTCTGTAAAATCCAGCATGACCCAAAAAACTTTGCACCCCTTTTACCGATACAGGTGGAGGGAGTTTTTCAATTACTTCAATCTTTTCCCTATCAACTTCCAGCCCCTGCTTTGACACTTTATGCCCAAGAACTATACCTTCCGTTACAAGGAAATGACACTTCTCCCAATTGAGAACAAGATTAGTTTCTTCACACCGAGCAAGGACTCTATCAAGGTTTTGCAAGCATACTTCGAAAGAGTTACCAAAAACTGAAAAATCATCCATAAAAATCTCTACGAACTCATCCACCATGTCATAGAAAATTGCCATCATGCACTGCTGAAAGGTAGCTGGCGCATTACACAATCCAAATGGCATACGCTTGAAAGCGTATGTGCCATAAGGACATGTGAATGTAGTCTTGTCCTGATCTTGAGGATCTATAGCAATTTGATTGTATCCGAAATACCCATCAAGAAAGAAATAATACTCCTGCCCGGCTAAACGATCCAACATCTGATCAATAAAAGGGATTGGATAATGGTCTTTCCTCGTAGCATCATTGAGTTTCCGGTAATCCATGCAAATACGCCAACCAGTCACAGTTCTTGTAGGAATCAACTCATTATTATCATTAGTGATCACCGTCATACCACCCTATTTTGGAACGCATTGTACTGGGCTAACCCACGTACTATCAGAGATAGGGTAGACAATGCCCGAATCTAACCACTTAATGACCTCTTTCCTTACTACTTCTTTCATCACCGGATTCAAGCGTCGTTGGTGTTGCACACTCGGCTTATGCCCTTCCTCCATGTAAATTTTATGCATGCATAAACCCGGATTAATACCATGAATGTCAGACATCTGCCAACCAATAGCCTTCTTTCTTTGTCTGAGTATCAACAATGCCGCATTAACTTGATCCTTTGACAAATTTGCTGCAAGAATAATCGGAAGGGTCTGATTGTCACCTAAGAAAGCATATTGAAGGTGAGATGGAAGTTCTTTCAATTCAAGCTTCGGCGCCTCCTCAATTGAGGGCTTGGTTGGAGGACCGAGTGGACGATTTAAACGTTCCCACCTACCCTCTTTAGCATAGATACCCATAGAATCAAGAACTTGCACCATTTCAATAGCTTCCGCATCCCCAAAAACATCTTGCCCCATCAAAACTTTTTCCAACTGATCTGTAGACAAAGTGTGGATGCTTTCAACTGCCAAATCTATAGCTGTAATAGCCGACAAGTTCTCATAAATTTCTGGAAGCTTCAAGGCCCTATATACATCAAAGACTTCAACCTTATCATGAGCTCGCATAGTAAGTTTCCCGGCTGCTACATCAATGATCTCCCCTCCAGTGGCCAGAAATGGACGCCCCAAAATAAATGGGACATTTGGGTCAGGCTCAAAATTCAGCACCACAAAATCAACCGAAAAGATCAACGAACCCACTTAAACTAGAACATCCTCAACAATGCCATCAAGTCTAGTCACGGATCGGTCTGCAAGTTGCAAAATAATAGTGGTAGGCTTAGGACGACCCAAACCCAACTCCTTGAAACCGAAGTGGGCATCAGATTTATACTAGCCCCCAAATCACACAATTCACGAGCACAGACACGATCTCCCAGAGTAATCTTCACAGTGAAGCTTCCAGGATCCTTCAGCTTAGTAGGTAACCGATTTTGAATACGAGAACTACACTCCTCAGTCAAAGCAACTGTGGCATACTCTGTCAATCTACTATTGTTTGCTACAATATCTTTCACGAACTTGGCATACTTTGGAATACCCTGCAAGATATCCACAAGAGGCAAATTAATGTGCACTTGTTTAAGTAGTTCAATGAACTTACCAAAGCATTCATCCTCCTTCTTTTTCTTAAACTTCTGCGGGAAAGGAGGAGGCAACTTCACACTATGTAGCACTTTATCATCTTTGGAACTTTTGGTAGACTCCACTTGTTCGTCTTCAATCACCACTACTTTTGGCTCCAATTCTTTCGCTGGTGCAACCGTATCCTCTAACTGTTTACCACTGCGAGTATTTTGGATTAGGCTCAGCATCACCTGGAAGACCTCCTTGGGGCCTTGTATTTTGTTCGTTAGCTAACTGGCCAATCTGCTTCTCCAAATTCTGAGTAGCCAACTGATTGTTCCTCACTTCTGCTGCCAGCTTAGCTTGCTCAGCCATAATCTGTTTTAACATATCGTCCACGATCATATCTCCAGGCTTAGCACCCACTTGATTTCCTTGACCTTGCTGTTGGGTGTACTGTGGTGCATATCCTTGAGGCCTATATTGATTTTGATTTCCTCCCCAAGATAAGTTCGGGTGGTTTTTCCACCCAGCAATATAAGTATTTTCGTAGTTCTGAGCTCCACCTCCTCTTTGGGCATTGCCAACAAAATTCACAGAATCCAGATTTGCACTATACAACTCGCTGGTATGGTCCCCGTTTCAACATACACTACACATCACAGAAACCTGTTGCTGTACTGCATTCACGGGAGCTGGTTGCTGCCCCAAATTTAAACTACTAAAGTGATTGTTCATCATGTTTTGCATAGCTGAAATTTGGGCAGATAATGCTGTAACTGCATCCACATCTAGTTTCCCAGCAACCTTCTTTGTAGAATTCCTCGAATTATCACTATGCCAGTCTAGATTTCCCTGTGAAATATGATTCAACAAAGCATATATTCATCATAAGTCTTCTCTAAAGCTTGTCCACCTACAGCTGAATCAAGTAGAATTTTCGTATTGGGGTCGAGAGCCTCAATGAAAGTATGCACCAACACTTTATTAGCTTGGTGGTGATGAGGACAATCTCGCAGCATGGATTTGAATCGGTTCCAAGCTTGGTACAAATTCTCATCATCTCTCTGTCTGAAACTTAGTATCTCACTCCTCAGCTTTGCTGTCTTTCCAGACGGAAAGAACCTTATCAAGAATTTTTGAGCAAGATCATCCCAAGTAGTAATAGAATTAGCCGGCTCTGCATCTAACCACCTCCTTTCTTTCCCCAACAGAGAAAAGGGAAACAAAGTAAGTCTCACATAATCTGAAGACACACCCGCAAGAAAATATGTGTCACTGATCTCCAAAAAATTACGGATATGCCTCTGCGGGTCCTCATGAGCAAGACCTGTAAACTGTCCACTTGAGTGCAAGAGTTGCACCATATTCTGTTTAAGTTCAAATCTACCTCCAGCTGTCGGTTTGAGAATACTGGAGGTCACATTAGTGGCAAGTGGGATTGCCACATCGCGAACTGTTCTAGCTGCCATTACTTTCGGCTCACGTCTCTCTGCACCTGGTTCTTCAATTCTTACGGGATTACCCCGTATTCCTTCGCCAGCCAGTTCGACTTGTGGGATTGGGTAGTCTGCAGCCTGTCTCCTCAATCTATTGAAATATCTTTCAGGTTCAGACTACGGGGTTACCAAATCTTTGTTCCTTGCTAGTGTTTCGATGAAGTAAGCCTGCAAAATAGAACAGCTAAGATCAAGTTGTCAACACGTAGCTGAAAATTAAAGTACAAACGTCAATAATTGAAATCTATCTATTTGAAAGTCCCCAGCAATGGCGCCAAAAACTTGTTGCGACCTAGCTATACACGCAAGTGTACGTGATCGTTCAAGTAATAAAGTGGCTCCTTTAAAAGAGCCGAATATCAAACCCAAGGGACTTTCGTCAACAGAAATCAATTCTGGACGTCAAACTATAATTAAAAACTAGTGTTGTGAGAACGACAAGAGATTTGGTGCTTAAAATTAAATGATTGCGGACTATGAACTCCTATCTTCGCTACCGCAACTTCGGTTTTCGCAAATACGCTTGAAAAATCAATAAAAAGTGAATTCCCAAGGTTAAGGCACCCCGAACGTCATCTCTTGAGCATATTTGTTATTGGTTTAAGCACTTTGAGTTGTTTATCATGGTTATTGATCCGAGGTTAATTTTATAACTATATTCGTCTCCAATCTGCTTATTGGCTCAGTATCACCTGGAAGACCTCCTTGGGGCCTTGTATTCTGTACATTAGCTAACTGGCCAATCTACTTCTCCAAATTCTGAGTAGCCAACTGATTGTTCCTCACATCTGCTGCCAGCTTAGCTTGCTCAGCCATAATCTATTTTAACATATCCTCTACGCTCATCTCTCCAGGCTTAGCACCCACTTGATTTCCTTGCCCTTGTTGTTGGTTGTACTGTGGTGCATATCCTTGAGGCCTATATTGATTTTGATTTCCTCCACAAGATAAGTTCGGATGGTTTTTCCACCCAGCATTATAAGCATTTCCGTAGTTCTGGGCTCCACCTCCCCTTTGTGCATTACCAACAAAATTTACGGAATTCGGATTAGCACTACACAAATCACTTGTATGATCCCCGTTTCCACATACACTACACATCACAGAAACCTGTTGCTGTACTGCATTCACGGGAGCTGGTTTTTGCCCCAAGTTTAAACTACTAAAGTGATTGTTCATCATGTTTTGCATAGCTGAAATTTGGGCAGATAATGCTGTGACTGCATCCACATCTAGTTTCCCAGCAACCTTCTTTGTAGAATTCCTCGAATTATCACTATGCCAGTCTAGATTTCCCTGCGAAATATGATTCAACAGAGCATATAATTCATCATACGTCTTCTCTAAAGCCTGTCCACCTGCAGCTGAATCAAGTAGAATTTTAGTGTTGGGGTCGAGAGCCTCTATGGAAGTATGCACCAACACTTCATTAGCTTGGTGGTGGTGAGGACAGTCCCTCAACATGGATTTGAATCGGTTCCAAGCTTGGTACAAATTCTCATCATCTCTCTGTCTGAAACTTAGTATCTCACCCCTCAGGTTTGCTGTCTTTCTAGACGGAAAGAACCTTATCAAGAATTTTCGAGCAAGATCATCCCAAGTAGTGATAGAATTAGCCGGCTCTGCATCTAACCACCTCTTTGCTTCCCCCAACAGAGAAAAGGGAAACAAAGTAAGTCTCACATAATCTGAAGACACACCCGCAGGAAAATATGTGTCACTGATCTCCAGAAAATTATGGATATGCCTCTGCGGGTCCTCATGAGCAAGACCTGTAAACAGTCCACTTGAGTGCAAGAGTTGCACCATATTCTGTTTAAGCTCAAATTTGCCTCCAGTTGTCGGTTTGAGAATACTGGAGGTCACATTAGTGGAGAGTGGGATTGCCACATCGCAAACTGTTCTAGCTGCCATTACTTCCGGCTCACGTCTCTCTGCACCTGGTTCTTTAATTCTTACGGGATTACCCCGTATTCCTTCGCCAGCCAGTTCGACTTGTGGGATTGGGTAGTCTGCAGCCTGTCTCCTCAATCTATTGAAATATCATTCAGGTTCAGACTGCGGGGCTACCAAATCTTTGTTCCTTGCCAGTGTTCCGATGAAGTAAGCCTGCAAAATAGAACAGCTAAGATCAAGTTGTCAACACGTAGCTGAAAATTAAAGTACAAACATCAATAATTGAAATCTATCTATTTAAAAGTCCCCGGCAACGGCGCCAAAAACTTGTTGCGACCCAGCTATACACGCAAGTGTACGTGATCGTGCAAGTAATAAAGTGGCTCATTTTAAAGAGCCGGATATCAAACCCAAGGGACTTTCGTCAACAGAACTCAACTCTGGACGTCAAACTATAATTAAAAACTAGTGTTGTGAAAACGAAAAGAGATTTGGTGCTGAAAATTAAATGATTGCAGACTATGAACTCCTATCTTCGCTACCGTAACTTTGGTTTTCGCAAATATGCTTGAAAAATCAATAAAAGGTGAATTCCCAGGGCTAAGACACCCTGAACATCATCTCTTGAGCATATTTGTTATTGGTTTAAGCACTTTGAGTTGTTTATCATGGTTATTGATCCGAGGTTAATTTTATAACTATATTCGTCTCCAAAATATAATCTTCTACTAGAACTTAGAAACCTACCTACATCCGTGAGTGGTAACAAGCTTAACCAATTCTAGAGCATTCAAGTTTTCTTCTAGTAATTGACCAAGTGTGGTGGATTAGGTACCTCTCGGTCCTAACCACATGTCAATTACTTAGAATTACTTTCCCGAGAAAGACCACACTTCATATATTCAAGTTCTATCTCTTAGTTTCTCTCTCGAGCTCACTTCAAGACAAGGAATATATTCCAATGGTGATCAAGCATCAAAATAATGAAAATTAGAATATACGAATAACCAATTTATGATAAAATCCAGCAAAAACCAATACAATTAACCCAAGAGATTCATGTTCTTGGCCTTAACCCCAAGATGAGGGATTTTAGCCACTCATAATGTCAATCAACATCCAAAAGTCAATAAATACCATAAAAATACTTAAAAACTGAAAAGAAGAGGAATGGAACCTAATTGAGATGCCCAAAAACGCCCAAAATATTCTAAGGATGATGGAATCCCCATACAACAACCAAAAAGCCCTATTTATAGACCCAAAGTCGAGGCAAAATTGGCCAAAAAGCGGCCCGGCACGCCCTTGGGCGCGCCTGACACTTAGGCAGATTTTTCCTCAGCAAAAGTGTGCTCTCAGGAGGCGTGGCACGCCCCTGGGAGCGCCCCAAGTTTGCCTGGGCAAGTGAAGAACTAGCCAAAAGAGGCCTGGCACGCCCTCTGGCGCGCCAGGCCCTTAATTTATGATTTTTTTGCTTTCGTCGACTTCTCTTCGCGGATTTGGTTGGATTCTTCAAGTTCAACTCTTGGGCTTGCCTTTTATATTCAATAGTATTCACTTGTAGCTCCTCCAAGCCTCACTTTCCACACCAAAAATGCTCCAAAAAAGTCGCAAATTCCACCTACAAGGGTCTAATCATATTGGTTAGCACAATATCTCATATTCCATCAAAAACTTATATAATATACAAGTATTGTTCTCAAAACTAAGGTAATCATGGGTTAAAGTCGCTACTAAGGCATATAAATACGCCTTAGATCACCGACCACCTGCCTGATTTCCCCATCTACCATATGGATGGCCCCTATCATTTCCTCCTCCCCCTCTACCCGCTGGAACTATAGCCCGAGCCTGCTGCTGTACCTGGATGTTCGCTTTTCTCATAGGACATTCCCTCTTAAAGTGACCAACAACACCATAATAAAACATCCTCACTCGAGAGAAGAGACTGGCAGAATAGTAAGAAGCCCCTTGGCCCCTAACAACCTGTGCCTCAGAAGAAACCTTAGTTGGGACCATAGTAGAAGCTGACAAGGATGACTAAATAGGCCTGGTGACTGTGGACCTTAGAATAAGACCCACTGAAATTCCCACTATTACGGGACTTCTTGGCTAACATCTTAGCCTGACCTACTTGCGTAACCCCCTCCAACTTCTTCACATAATCTGACACCTCATTGAACCTTTTTCCTGCAGAAGTCATATAAACAGTCAAAACCTGAAGATCCTAGTTCAAACCCTTGACATAACACTAAATCCTCTCCTCTTTAGTAGCCAACAACTGAGTAACATAACAAGACAAAGCATGGAACTTAGCCTCATAAGCTGCAACTGATATATCACCCTGTTCCAATGCTAAAAACTCATCCTTCTTGTGATCCTGGAGAGAATGAGGCACCTTCTTCTCTAAAAACAAAGCATGGAACTGTTCCAAAGTCAATGGAGGCAAAACCAGTGACCGACATTCAACATACTCCCTCCACCATTGCTTAACATCTTTCTCCAATAGAAAAGTCACAAACTCAACTCCATGCTGCTGAACAATACCCAACTTGTGCAATCTCTCATAACAGTCAATAATAAACTCAAAAGCATCCTCAGACTCAATACCCCAGAAAGTAGGTGGTTTCATCTGTAGAAACTTAGTCGACAGATCATGCTCAGTACCTATCATCACAAAACCCAAAATCGAATGAGGAAAAACATTCGTCCCTAAAGCCTCATCCATCCTTGGAGCCATAACAACAGTAGGGTGAACAACCAGAGCTTGAAAAAATGGCACAATAGGAGTGGCTCCAGTCCCAACCAACCCACTTAGAAAAGCTAACACCTATTGAACAACCTCAGTGGATATGGGAGGTAAGGCTGTAAACCCAGTTAGTACCACCACCTTGGGTTTCATTCCCTACTTCTCTACTACTTCCCTCTCCTCAAAATAATCCTGAGGTAGGGGAGGGGATACTGACCCTTCATGAGCCTGGCCAGCAGCTGCTCGAACTCCACCCCTGGCAGGGGTGGCTCGTCCCCTTCCTCTTCCACCTCTCCCTCTTACTTGTCCTCTTTCCTTTACCACTGGATCCTCAGCTAGGGCGACTGATGCAGGGGATTCTACTCGATTTCAGTTGGACCTAGTATTCATCATCTGAGGACAAAAGAGTGAAGAAATCAGAAACCAATTTGGATAGCCAGATACCAATTGAAATTGAGTTATAGCATAAAAGAAACAAGAATGACAGATTTCCTAAAGTACTATAGCCTCCCGACGAAAAGTACAGACGTCTCTGTACCATTTCGCGAGACTCTACTGGACCTATTTTGGTACGACGAGATCGACGAACCTAAGCTTTGATACCAACTTTGTCACGACACAAACCCGCCGGGAGTGACACCCACACTACTTACCCAAAGGGAGAACCATCTACCCCAAATACCAACTCATAATCAACACTTAAAGAAATAATTAGAACTAACCCATCAATAAATATCCAAGTCTAAAAGAGAAACCAAAAGTACAACTTATTGCGGAAACATTGTACTTAACAAAATAAAACCATCCCTAGGACACGAAAGTTGTCCATACCAAAACATCAAAGATTGTAAAGAAGGGGATGCTACCCCAAAACTGAAAGAAAGTGCATAATGTCCAAAACAAAGGACTATGTCATAAAGGAAAGATCTCATGTTAGCCCGAATATGCCGCTCACCCTGAAATCTGAATTCAATCGCTGGAATCACAAGTGAGGTCTCGTAGGAGTCGCTGGAATATACGCTACACTCACAAAAGTAAGAGCAGGTGTAGTATTAGTGCATAAGAAAACAACAGTGTACTGGTAGGGTCATTTGTCCAATCCAAGAGGAGAATATGAACACTTAACTAAAATATAGTACAAGAAGTTAATCCATGCTCAACTAACATACACTTAGCACAAAAAAAGCCAAATAACAGTTTAAGACTAAAAATCGACAAGTCAACAAAATATCACCGAGTCACGTTTAGTCAAGTCAAGTCAAGACATATTAGACAAGTAAACAATATTTCCCGGTTCACTCATAGAACCATCAAACTCACCTGACCCTCGTACATACACGCTATGAGTAATACATCCACCCTCTAACCATGACCTGGAAGGAACAATTTCCGTCCATGTAATAATACCCCATACACAAGTGTTTTCCCACCTTGTTTCACCAATAATCCGTGAGAACGTCTGAAATACCGAAACATTCCACATTTAGAAATAAGGTAGGTCAAAATCATACAACAATGCAAAATCGTTGCATTGACCACACCAAACAACATGCACTAACAAGCCACACTACAAAGTAGTTAACATGCATATATAACACAAATTGGATTAAACTACAATACCATCACCTACCTCGAACCAAGCTTGCACAACTCCTCTAAGTCGGAGCTTTGCTCTTTCGTGCAATTTCCGTTTGCTCTTGGTCTAGAACACACATATAAACACATAATTAATGAAATGACCTACCATGTTGGGAATTATAACTCACACTCAACCCCTAACGGCAAGTTCATGATCATTCCCTTCCCATTCTAGGGCTTTTCTACCATAATTCATCTAAAACTACCAATTCCATGGATAAATTAGTGAATTAACAGAATACAAGGGTAAAATAATTGTTAATAATCAAAACTCATTAACTTAATACTTAATTTTCTCCCTTGCACCAGAAAACAACAAAAATCATCCCTAAAACCCTCCCCGAACTCCGTAATTTTGCAATTCTATGGCATAAGTATCAATTACTAGTTAATGGGGATAAGTTTCTTACCTTAACGAAGCCGAATGATGAAAAACTGGTGGAAATCGCCTTAAATAGCCCTTCCTTTACCCCAAAATGAGTTTTAGAAAAATAAATTATTTTGGGAAAATAATTAATTAAATTTGCGATTTTCGCCGCTATAGCGACGTACGTCGCTATAGTGGGCGTTGACCAAGGTTGACCGTACCGCTATAGCAGCGGTCGCTATAGCGGCGTGCCTGCCGCTATAGCGGCATCAATGAGACAAAATTTTCAGCTTCGCCCAAAAATCCCCGTATTCAGTACACACCTTAAACCCGGGACATTCCAAACAATGTCCTTTACGCTAAGATCAATTTCGGGAGTTCTACTTACCTAATTTCGATTCCGTTAAATCCTATGGATTCCTTGTTGTCTTAGCTAACTAGAAATCAAAATAAACACCACCAAACTTGCCCAAATCATTTTCAGATTTCTCTAGACCATACCTCGCTCCGATTTCTTTCGAAACTAGCCTAACCTGAAATTTGTAACTTCAAATTCGGGAAACATTTTTTAACGGAAAGTTTATACATAGCGACAGAAATGTTCGTTACACCTATAGTATTTGAAATTCTACACTTAAATTAATCCTAAATTTACTTAGTTAGATCAATGAAGTTTCATTTGTGTACGATTTGTATTATATAAGGGATTTAAATATTTTCGAAAAATAGAAATAACGTCATTATATTTAAGAGTTTCAAAAGACAAGCATGTTTTGCCAGATATTTGTTATTAAAGAATTTCAACAGGTGCATAATCTCCAAAAAACAAAATCTTTTTATTTATTTATTACAGACATGAATAAAGATTTCCAACTAAATATATATCTTTTTTTCTAATTGCATAAATAAAGAAATATATAATAATTTTAATTTATCCATCTTAATATACTTAATTACGGATATATCTCAAATGAGATGTAAACTTAGGATTTTCATAGTATATTACATAAGTTTTAAGTTTTAAAATTAATATAGGTGCACTAAAACTACTCCTTCCGTTTATATTACTTGATCCATAACCTATTTTGATTTGACACACCTCTTAAGAAATTTTTGATTAGAAGTGTATTTTACTAAACTAACATTATTAATGATGTTTTGATACTCTAAATTTAATTATTACTTCTTTATCTAGTTATTTAATACTAAACGTGGTATGAAAAAAAGTAATAAAACCCTCTTGATTTACTAAAATGGACAAGTAAAATGAAATCATATATTTTTAATATAGGGGTCAAGTAAAATAAAATGAAGATAGTAAATTATAGTATACTAAAATGTAGTGTAATTAAATCGGTACTTATAAGGAATAACTAACGAGCAAGAAGCATGTGAGTATCTTCCCCGAGTTAAACCTTGCTACAAATGGCGGGGGTGATGGTGTGGAGGTTTGGGGAGTTACTTTTAGTGTGTTGGGTGTCAGGTGGTATGGGGTTTGGGTTATGTAGTTGGTTTGTCTAGTCAACAAGAATATTAATTAAATAGGGATTATACTAAACTAAATACAGTAGAATTTCTCTAAATTAATACTCGGCAAATTAATAAACTCTTTAAGATAATATTTTTCTCCGGTCTAACTTGGGTCGTGGAAAAAATCACCAATTTCAATAAGATAATAAGATAATATATTTTCGAAAGACCCCTATATAAATATATGGTCTCATTAATATTATAAATTAATGATTCTTTAAAATTACAAATTATCTATGACAATTTAGTGAAATATGATTCTAGTATTTTTTTTGGTTAAAATTTAAATCTAGTTGAAGCTCATCTCTAACTTTTCTTATTGCATCCAAAAGTTTCGATATTGTCTTCTCGAATTACACCGAAAAATTGTGAAGAGTTCTAGACGCGATAAGTGCTTCCTTATCCGTAACTGGTTCCAAAGGTATTGTATCGTCTTCAACTTCAACATCAACATTGTTAATATGGTACATAAATTTATAAGATACAATGATTTTGATGTAATCAAAATTAACCTTCATTGAATCTAAAAACAACTCTTAAATTAATAAATATTAATTTATCGATTAAATAATACCTCTACAAAATAATAATATTTCATGGTCCCGACAATATTAATTTAGAGAGGTTCTACTATAAATGTAAAATAACTAAATTAGTTAAATATTCAAAAATTGAAATTAAGGATTACCATAATTAATACAACAAATTAGATATGAATAAATTAAAATAATTCATCTATTTTTCATAATCTTTTGTCAAGAAATTCCTTTTGGATTACCTGGGATCTTTTTCTTGCGGACTTACTTGCCACAAAATCCACAAGTAAATTCCTATTTTCACGATATTTTATCAATTTTTTTCATGAACTATTAACATTTTTCGCAAGAAAATTTGCAAGTAACTTACCTGTTGAATCAAAATTCTTAGGTAATTTACTTGAGAAATTTTAAATAATTACCCATGAGCTCCAACGGATTTTGTGTGGCAGAAAAATCGGTAGGAAACTTATTTACCTGCGAATTTGTTTTCGAAATCACCAAGAAAATTCCTATGTAATCCTAGTTTTTCTAGTAGGAATCATTCACTCAGACTGTCCATCGATCTGAGGGTGAAACATTGTACTAAGGTCTAACCTAGTACCCAACTCAGCATGCAATGTCCTCCAAAAGTTAGAAGTAAACTGCGTACCTCTATATGAGATGATGGAAACCAAAACTCCATGCAATCAAACAATCTCGCGGATGTAAAGCTTGGCTAACTTATCTGTATTATAAGTTACTTGAACCTAAATGAAGTGTGCAAACTTAGTCAACTTATCAAAAATCACTCATATCAAATCAAACTTCCCCAAGGTCCTTGGAAGACCAACCACAAATTCCATTGCAATCCATTCCCATTTCCATTCAGGAATATGCATTCTCTAAAATGTCCCTCTAGATCTTTGGTGCTCGTACTTTACTTGCAGATAATTTGGACACTGGGAAACAGAATCAACAATATCGTGCTTCATCCTACCCCACCAATAATTTTATCTCAGATCATGATACATCTTGGATGCACCAGGATATAAAGTATCTCAAACTATGAATCGCTGTAAGGATAGTCTAAATCATATCATAAACATGGGGAACACATACATGCCTTTAATCCTCAGGACACACTCTTCATCAATCATGGCCTCCTTTGCCTATCCCTGCAAGACCTTATCACAAATCTTGCTTAACATAGCATCCTCAAACTATCTGGCCTTGATTTGCTCTCGAAACGAAGACCTTTCCCCTAAACAAGCTAACACTCCAACTTTTTCAAACAACTCAAGCTGCATAAAATTATTAGCTAGAGTTTGAATCTCTCTAGCTAGTGGATGCCTTGTAGCCTCCAAACAAGACAGGCTACCCATACTCCCAGACTTCCTACTCAAACCATTAGCTACCACATTCGTCTTACCCGGATGATATAAGATAGTAACATCATAGTCCTTGAACATCTCCATTCATCTAGGTTGCCTTAAGTTTAGATCCCTCAGCATAAACACATACTGCAGACTAATAAACACCTCACAACAAACACCATAAAGATAGTGTTTTTGCGTCCAAATGCACACGCAAGTGTACGCGGTCATACAAGTAATATAGGATTGAGAGTCCAGATATCGTACCCACAGAGACTTATCAATTAACTATTCTTCTAAATTAAACTAATCCTTATTATTTATTCAAGCGATGGATTTCAAGATAGATTTATAAATTAACTTAAATAAAAATAAAAGTAAAATAATTAATGAACAATTAACTAAGAAAAGAGAGGATTCTTACACAATCTATGGATGAATCGATCTAGGATTATGATTTCGCTGACAATCATGTTTAGTATCAATTTCATCAACTTATTTGACTATCTAGCTGTTGATTTACGGGGTTGATTTTGTGATTCTGGAATGGTCATCCTCTAATCGTCTATTCAAACTAGTCTCACAACTACATAGTTGAGCGGGGATGTGAGAAGCTAATTCAAACGCATTTATTTATCTTCCCTTTTTGTAACCAAGTAAGGTGATCTAGGTATATTCCTATCCTAGCCACAAATCAATTCTTTATTTTACTAGAGAAGAGATCTTACTCCCTATATTCTTCGTTCTAACCCTCTGTTCCCTTGGTCTGTTGACTTCGGACTCAAAGATTTATTTTAAAGGTCGCGAATCTTTAAAATAGTAAAAGTAAAAATATAAAAACAGCTAGTATGCTAATCAAACAAATCAAATCATGATTTACCAAATAATCATTTTATTAGCTACCATAATTCTAGAACGAGAAGTTTAACTCCACATAGACATGAATCAAATATAACAAATCATCCAAAGAAAAACATAAAAATAAATAAATAAGGAGAAGAAAAGATGAAACCAAAATTCTCCGACCTCCATAGTGGCTCCTTGCTCTCCCTAGATCAAAATTTATGTGATGATTTTATAGAATATTTATAAGTGTAAAAAAAAATCCAAAATAAAATAACTAAATCCAAAACGGACTAAAAAAATTAAATTCGGGATTAATCTCCTTCGCGCCGCACCTCTCAAGGATGAGATCTGGTTGTGTGCCGCACTTGGTCAAATTGCATAGCACTGAACAATTCTTCATCTTTTAACAAGTAACTGCCTTTTTTTTTTTGGTTTCAGTTCACAATTTGGCTGCTCACTTTGTGCACTTTGCAATATATAGCCCTTCAATAGTTACACCATAATGGTCTCATCATTGCCCATTATAATTGGTCTCCTATATTTCTTTTTCTTTCTCGCCCTTTGTCTCTTTTTACTCTCTTCCCACTTTTTCTTTAAATCTACTCCAAATATCTTCATCTTCACACCATTTTTATCCTACACATCAAATTATAATGTTAGAAATAATTCATAAAAGCAATACTCAAAAAAGATAAATAAAAATATTAAATATGAGGCAAATAATGACTAAAAATATATAATTTTGGCCTAACATCACCACCCCACACTTAGAATCTTGCTCGTCCTCGAGCAATCTTTAACACTCATCTCAATAAATCATGCTAGAAATACCACCACTTTGGTTTATACAAACAATTAGACCACATGATAATTCACAACATCAAGTACACATCCCAATCATTATGCAAGAAATACAAACAACAAACCTCTAACCTCCTAAGCCCCAAAGACGAACTCTAACTCATCAAATTTAAGTTTGCATGCCTACTCTATCAAAGAAAGCTAATAACATCACCTATCTATCATGAAACAAGTGCCCTCACAAGAAGAAATAGTCCACACTCTCAATTCTAAAGATCGAATATAAGTTAAGGACTTTGAATTAAAGCTCAACTCTCGCACTCACAAAAGAATTCACATGTATGCACAAAGAACCATAAGCTTGCCCATTATGTGCATCTCTACTAATTAAGCATGCTTGAATAGAATCAAATAGGACTTTAACGGGTTATAATGTTGGCTAGAAGATGGGTAGAAAAACTATATAATAGTGACTTACACTTCCCTAAGCACTATGCACTTTTAGACTTCATCACCCATTATTTTCTTCTTTTTATTATCAGCCTTCTCTTCAACAATTATTTTCACTAGTATTCTCATCATATCAAGAATGTTCCAATCTTCCTTTTTTTTTCCAATTTTTTATGCTTTTTCTTTTTCTCATGTCACATTATTTCTAAGAGGCTCTTTTCATCACTTTGTAGCTATCATTGGTCATCTTTTTCACTCAACCATCCTTTTTTTAAGATTTAATAATTTCAACATAATCTATGCTACAGTGCTCAAGGAAGCAGGGTGCAAAAACTAAGGATTCAACAAAAGGATCAAGGAAAAAATTGGCTACCAAACAAAAGGCTACAGGCTCAAAGGGGTTAACTAGTGATATAACATCTGAAAAGGCTAAAATTCTCAAGACAAATCAAAGAAAGCATATATCATCTTCTAAACAGAGCAACACTTTTATTTTGCATCAACAACATTCAGGGCAAGTTTTAGACTAAGATGCAAAACATGGAATATGCACGAAAAACTCACCGCACATGGCACCAGTATCAATCAAGATGGATCAATTCCACTTCTAAGACAGACAGGGTCATAATGAACTATAAAATAAATAAGCTATATACAGAGTCACGACCATGAGCCTAGGTGTCGAAAAATTTGCTATTTTATTTATACTTGAAGCACTCACAGAAAAGTACTACTTAAGCTCAGGCCTAAATTGCTAGTATCACACAAGTCAAAAAGGTCTTTTTTTTTTCTCTCCGAAATTTACTCCTAAAAAAGTAAAAGATACTTGGTTCAAAGAGACCCCCCTCAGAAAAGAACTGAAAGAAAAAACCAAGGGGTGTATGAAGTATACTCTAATAAAAACTAAAAAGCTAAAAACCAACAAAAACTAATCTAATCTAAAGAATAAAATAAAAATCTTTTTGTGTTTTTAATTTTTTTTTCTTTCCTTAAGGCAAGCAACTAAAAGAAATTAAAAAAAACTCCTATAACATACTTCACCCTAAACAAATATTGGAAGACATCCCACCACACACTTAAAATCATGCTTTGTCCCTAAAACAATAAATAAAGTAAAACAAGGGTTAAAGATACTCCCTGAGGACCTCTTGGCCCTAGATAGAAGCAAGTTTATTCTTTTTCAACAAGGATCGTACGCACCCCACACTTAAGCTCAAACGTTCTCCTTAGCTTCAAATTTTGGGTACTCAGACTTTTCCTAAATCTGCAAAAATAAAAACAACAAAAGCAAGTGACACTAAAATAAAAATAAAAAATAAAAATAAAAACTACTTACTACATGTTGGGTTGCCTCCCAACAATCGTCTAATTTAACGTCGTGGTACGACCCATCAATTGTTTCCTCCAACTTGAGGATATGAATTTCACTCCCAACATCGCATCCATTTCTATTTCTTTCATATGGTGGTGATAAGAAGATGGTAGAGCCAAGTAACGAATGGTGCATGCTAAACTGCTTGGCCCTAAGGTGAGGCATGTTGTTCTATTGATTGTCTGGTGTAAATTTAAGAATGTAAGATTCTTGTTCCTCATCTACACACTCCTCCACTAGTTCAGATGACTTAAAAGACATGTCATCATCTAAACATAATATAGAAAAGTGCTTTGAATGAAAACCAACACATCCCACTTTCAAACTTACACCATCCACAACATGCTCACTCTTATTCACCTTCTCAATGTCAGCATTAATGAAAGAATGGTAGTCGAATGGTTGGAATTCTTCTTTTCTCTCCACAGGCTGGCTAGTATCCATAACTATTGGTGATTAGACATTAGACATCTCAATCATTTTTATTCAGTTGTGCCTCCAAGTGTCGGATATCTGAGCTAAATTGCTCAACCTCTTGTATGAGCTCATATTTCCCTTATCCATCTAGGTTACCATGATTGTGAGACTATCCTGGAGACACACATGAAATTTGATTTGTTGCTCTTGTTCCATTAGCCAATCTTTGTTTTCTTTCATGCTAATATCACAAACAACAGACTGATCATAATAGGGGTTTAGGGGAGGGAAATAAAAGTCGGGACAACCATTCCAATGACTATCCTGACCACCACATGTATTGCATACATCCAATTCAGTAGATTGAGTAGGTGCATATCACTCGCTCCCCTGAAAAGTTTGACAAATACTCTCCCGGTGGGATTCTCCACAAAAACAACAAGAATCATCACTATTCGACCACTATCTATCCCAGGCTGACATATCAAGAAGAGTGATAGAAAAGTAAAAGAAACTAAAAAGATAATTATGTACAAAAAATAAACTATGTACAACTCAAACAAATAATAGAAAAAGTCTAATCTAGCTAAACAATTAACACCGAAGTCCCCGACAACGACGACAAAAACTTATTGCGGCCTACCACACACGCAAATATATGTGGTCTAGAAAGTAATATAGTTGCTCTTTGGGAGCCGGTTATCTAACCCATAGGGACTATACACTTAGCAATTTACTTAATTCAATTTCCTATAATAGTTCAGAAAAGTGATGTGATAATCAAGAGGGTTTGTGAAATTATAGCTTTCGAATAATGTACAAAAAGAATAAAATAGGACAAATACAATTTTGAGCAAGGTTGTAAACAATATTAAGAAAAATTTTTAGAGCTACGAAATTTACCACAATCATGTATAGTATTTATTCGTCTCAATAAACTTTAATTGTGGATTTCGGGGTTAAGAGTACGATCCGGGAATGGTCATCCTTTAAATCACCTCTTTGAACTAGTCTCGCAATTACATCGTTGAGAAGGGATGTGGGCCTCTAATTCAAATGCTTTAACGTTTTCATCCCGTTCATAACCAAATAAGTCAAACTAGGTATATTGCTATCCTAGTTGCAAATCAACCCTAACTTTAGCAAGAGATGATTTTATTTTTCATGTTCTTCGACCTATCCTTACATTCCCATAGTCAGTTCATGCGGGAATTATCCGTTTATTCTAATGTTGGCCAGACACTAAAATAGTAAATTTAAGAGCACAAGCACAATTAAATAAGAAACAAACTTCATTGATTTGAATAAAATACTAAACAATTATGTTCTAGCAGTAACCCTAGAATAAGGGTATTAGCTACTCATAGTCAGAACAAAAACACAAGAATCAATGTTAATCATACAAAAATATGAAGTAGTTGAGTTACAAGATGAAGAACCCTCGTGAAAACCCTTGTGCTATCTATTTTTGTCTCAAAAATTGTAAGCTAATGACCGTAGGTCATCCTTGGGGTGTTTATAGAGGTGGACCCCTTAAAAACCCAAGCCCATTAGAAGTTGGCTAAAATTTGACGAAATTTCGTCGATAGCTGGATCTCCACAGTGTGCCATCCAACTCGCAGACATGGGCTGCGCGGCACGGGCCTACTTCCAAGGAGCCTAGCTGCGTGGCTCCGTGCTTTATTTAGCTGGAAGACTGCCCTCGTATTCCATATCATGCTCGTGTATGCTTCTCCTATCATTTTGGTTTTTTTCTAGCCGTATTTTAACCTTAAACATGCTAATCACATTCTTTAGTTCATCTATATCAATATAGCATAAGGTACAATCAAATATACACATTTGTTCTCAAAACTAAGATAAAATATGGGTAAAATACGACACTTGGGTGTATAGATACGCCCAAGATCAAGTGTCTCCAAATCTTAAGAGCAAACACTACCTCTACCAACTCCAAGTCACACACAGAATAGTTCTTTTCATGCACCTTCAACTGCCTAGAAGCATATACAATGACTTTCTTTTCCTGCATCAAAACAACACCCAAATCAGAATATGAGGCATCACAATAAACACAATGTCCTTACCCTCTACAGGAAATACAAGGATGGGAGCTATAGTCAATAAAGTCTAGAGCTTTTAAAAACTCTCCTCATACTCATCAGGCCACTAAAATGACGCATCTTTCTGAGTCAAATGAGTCAGCTGGGAAGCAGTAGAGGCAAACCCCTTCATAAATCGACAGTAGTAGCTAGCCAACCCCCACAAAGCTGTGAATCTCAATCAATGAAGTAGTCCTAGCCCAACTCTTAACTTCATCTATTTTCTACGGATCGACCATAATTCCCTTCTTTGAAACCACATTCCTCAAGGACACAAACGTTAGCCAAAACTTATACTTAGAAAATTTAGCATACAATAGCATCCCTTTGAACAACCCCAACACAACTCTCAAGGGGTTCTCATGATCTCTCAAGGGGTTCTCATGATCTTTCTTAATCTTTGAATACATCAGAATGTCATCAATAAACACAATTACAAAGAAATCCAGATAGGATTTAAAAATTCTATTAATTAGACTCATAAAAGTAGCTAGGACATTAGTAAGCCCAAAATACATCATCAAAAAGTCATAATGCCCATACGTGGTCCAAAATATAGTCTTAGGAATATGTTCAGCCTGAATCTTCAGCTGTTGGTACCCAAACCTCAAGTCAATCTTAGAGAAGACGATTGTACCTTGAAGATGGTTGAACCACTTTTATTCCATGTGCAGGAATCAAGATCAAGAGAGTTCCCTAAATATTATTACGGGTATGTTGAAAATTTTCTCTCTTGATGTTTATGCTTTGCTAGACCCTAGAGATACCTTGTCATTTGTAACCTCATATGTTGATATGACGTTTGAAATTAGTATTGAATGACTTTTAGAGCCCTTCTCCATCTCTACCCCAGTCGGTGAGTCCATCATAGCTAGATGAGTTTATAGAAACTGCATTGTAACAGTCCACCACAAAGGTACCATAGCTAATCTAGTTGATTTAGATATGAGAGATTTTAATATTATTTTAGGCATGGACTAGTTGTATTCTTGTTATGCTCAGTTGACTATAGAACCCAAGTTGTAAAATTTTAGTTTCCTAATGAACCTATCATAGAGTGAAGAGGTAGTCGTGCTATGCCTAAGGATCGTTTTATCTCATACCTTAAGGGAAAAAAGATGGTCTCTAAGGGGTGTGTCTATCATTTAGTTTGGGTTAGAGATTCTAGTATTAAAACTTTATCTCTTTAGTAGGTTTCAATTGTTAATGAGTTTCCAGAAGTCTTTCCTGATTATCTTCCTGGAGTCCCTTCTGATAGGAGATAAACTTTGGGATAAACCTTCTTTCTGATACTCAACCTATATCCATTCTTCCATATAGAATGGATCCAACTGAATTAAAAAAGCTTAAGGTACAGTTGAAGACCTATTTGATAAAGGCGTTGTTAGGCCAAACGTATCTCCATAAGGTGTCCCAATTCTCTTTGTGTGGAAGAAATACAATTCTCTTAGAATGTTCATTGACTACCATCAGTTGAACAAGGTCACCATTAAGAACAAGTATCCCTTCCCCAGAATTGATGACCTATTCGACCAATATTAGGATGCTACATCTTTTTCAAAGATTGACCTTAGATTTGGTTATCACCAGTTGAAGGTTAGAGAATGTGATATTCCTAAGACATCTTTTCGTACTTGGTATGGTCACTTCAAATTTCTTCTCATGTTTTTGGCCTAACTAATGCTCCTGCAGCTTTTATGGATCTAATAAATACAGTGTTTAAGCAGTACCTTGACATGTTTGTAATTATCTTATTGATGATATATTGATCTACTCCCATAGTGGGAGGATCATGCTGACTATTTTAGAATTGTGGTACAGACCCTCAAGGGCCGTGAGTTGTAAGCTAAACTTTCTAAGTGTTTATATTGGTTGAAATCTATGGTATTCCTAGGTCATATTATGTCCAGTGAGGGTATTCAGGTTAACTCTTAAAAGATTGAGGCTATGAAAAATTGCACTAGACCCACTACCCTAACAAATATTAGAAGTTTCTCAGGTTTGGCTGGCTACTATAGGACATTCATAGAGTGTTTCTCATCTATTACAACCCCATTGACTAAGTTGAATCAGAAAAAAGTAATGTTGTAGTGGTCTGAGGCTTGTGAGAAGATCTTTTAAGAGTTGAAAACTAGGTTGACTTCTGCTTCAGTATTGACCCTACCAGAGGGGACAAATGGGTTTGTAGTCTATTGTGATGCCTTGAGGATCAATCTTGGTTTATGTATTGATGCAGCATGGTATGGTCATAACTTACACTTCTAGACAGCTTAATACACGTGAGAAGAACTACCCGACTCATAATCTTGAGCTGACAACAATTGTGTTTGCTTTGAAGATATGGCATCACTACCTCTATGGTGTACATGGTGATATTTTCACAAATCATAAGTTCCTTCAGTATGTTTTTCCAATAAGAAGGACTTGAACCTCAAGCAGATGAGGTATCTTGAATTGCTCAAAGGCTATGATATGAGCGTGCTTTATCATTCAGGGAAAACAAATATAGTTGTTGATGCACTTATCAAGTTGTCTATGGGGAGTATTGCTCATGTAGAAGAAGTAAAGAAGAGCTTGCAAAGGATGTCCTTCGACTTTCCTATTTAGGAGTTCATCTTGTTAACTCCGAAGACGGTGGTGTAATGGGTCAAAGTCATCTCTAGTGTTTGAAAGTAAAGAGAAGCAGTACAATGATCCCCTTTTGCTTCAATTAAAAAAAAATCATTGAGTAGAAGGTCATGGCTTTTGAACTAGCGGGAGATGGAGTCTTGAGGGACCAAGGTAGATTGTGTGGTCCCGACATTGATGGTCTCAGAGAGAAGATTATTTCAAAAGTATATAGTTCTAGATATTCCATTTATACGAGCTCTACCAAGATGTACCATGACTTGAGAGTAGTCTATTGGTGGAATAGTATAAGAGAAGCATTGTAGATTTTGTGACTAAGTGTTCCAACTATCAGTAAGTCAAGGTTGAGCACCAAAAACCTGGTGGTATGGCTCAAGATATAAATATTCCTGAGTGGAAATGAGAGATACTAAACATAGACTTCATAGGTTTGTTGCAAATAGGTCCTCAATATGATTCGATTTAGGTAGTTGTGGACTGAATGACTAAATCAACTCACTTTTTACCCGTCAAGATAACGAATTTAGTGGAGGATTATGCTAGATTGTACATTTGAGAGATAGTAAAACTTTATGGGATTCTTTTGTCCATCATTTTGGATAGGGTTGATCAGTTCACAACTAACTTCTAGAAGTCTTTTCAGAAAAGATTGGGTACGAGGGTAAATCTTAGTACCGCATTCCAACTACAGACTGATGGGCAGGCAAAGCACACTGTTCAAATCTTTGAGAGTATGTTGAACGCTTGTATTATTAACTTTAAAGGTAATTAGGATGAACACCTACCCCTCATTGAGTTTGCATGTAACAACAGTTACCACTCTAGTATTCAGATGATACCATTTTGAGGCTCTTTATGGGTGTTGATTTGAGGTGCATCAAGCTGTGTTGATAAGGCCAAACTTAGTTCACCAAGCTTTGCAAAAGTTTAAGCTTATTCAAGAGTGGTTGAAGACTGCTTAGAGCCTCCATAAATCTTACTCAGATGTGAGACGGAGAGATTTGGAGTTTTGTATTAATGATTGGGTCTTCTTTAAGGTGTCACCCATGATGGTGTCATCCAGTTTGGTAATAAAGGAAAACTTAGTCCCTGGTATATTGGTCCCTACCGAATTTTGCATAGAATTGGTAAAGTAGCTTATGAATCGGTGTTACCTATGAAATTGGCATCAGTACATCCTATCTTTCACGTCTCTATGCTAAAAAAGTGTGTTGGTGATCCATCACTCACTGTTTCTACAGAAAGTGTTGGGGTGAAAGACAATCCATCTTATGAAGAGGTTTCAGTTGAGATTACGGATCGTCAGATTTGCAAGTTTAGAACCAAGAAAGTAGCTTTAGTTAAGGTGTTGTGGAGAAATCAACTGGTTAAAGAGGCTACATGGGAATTCGAAGAAGATATGAAAGGTATGTATCCTTATCTATTCACTCCTCCAAATGAGAATGTTCAAGGTAATAGTTTTCCTTCTTTAATAAATTCTAGAAGCTTTTTTCATGACTGTCATATTGTAGCTCTCGTGTATATACTCGTGCCTATGCGTTCTTCAGTAGTTGATTGTAAACCTTGGTGTTAAAGCAGTTCAGTCGTATTAATGGGTATGGTTTCATATAGACAATATTAGTTTAGTTCATACGTTTCTTTCTAACTTTGAACATCATTTTAGGACGAATGATTTCAAGGGAGAGATATTGTAGCACCTCAAATTTTGAACCTATGCATATACAGGACTTGTACGGACCATATTAGAAGTGCACAACCCATAAAATGAAGAGAGTAATATTCTTCTTTAAAATGCTTGTTATGTACTTAATGGTACAAAGATGATTCAACTAATTTTACTGTTATATATTATTTAAGTGTACAAAATGTAAACTATATATTCTGAAGGTATACAACATACATAGTTATCAAAATACAATATTTAAGGTACGAATTTTGAAAATAATAGACAGGTAAATAATTTATGAAAAAATGATCTAATTTAACTGACTTTTCTCTTTAGTTACATTTATAAATGTACTTTTAAATAATTATAAAATATAGCTATAATTTATATTATAGATTAGATATATATTGATATACGTACTCGTGGATTGTATGCACAATTCTTGTACGCATGTTATACTCTGTATATGTTATTAATGTATATACACTGATACAATGTATCATGTATATACATCGATATTATTTGCACGCGCATATAATGTATATGTTATATTTTGAATGAAAAATACTGCTACATTTTGAAAAGAAAAGTATGGCTATTTTCTTACAAAAAATTACACTAATCTTGTTACTTATGTAATTTTTTCATAATTTATTTCACCTGGGTAATCACGAAAAAATCTCTATGGGAAAATTTTTCAATTTTTTCCGCAGTAAACACATTTGACCATAAAAATTTGAAAATTTCTATTTTTACTTTCTCCACCTTTTTCAATTTTTTTTAAAATTTCAAAAAATAAGATAAAGCTATTTTCACTGTTTCACTCCAAATTACCCATAAAAGTTCAAAAATAAATCTATTTTATTTCATGGTCAAACACAACTAAAATATCATTTTTCACTTTGAAAACAAAAACTACTTTTTTTTTCTAATTTCACAATGAAACATGACCAAATGCTTACTATATTTCACCTAATTCACGTGATAATTTTTTCATGGATTGCCCCTATTTCGGGTCGGTCTTTAACTTTTACCCCTAAAATAGATGGTCTTCAATTTTTTTTTCATGTTGCTCATCTAATAAAGATTTATGAACCAAAGCACCGTTAAGTATGGCCTAATATCATAAGGAATAAATTTAGAAAATTTTGTCTTGTTCAATATAAGTTCGGTAGGAATAAATTATGTCTCTTAAGGCATAACTTTGTGAGTTTTGAAACTAAACTTATGCCTCTATCGGCATACGAAAATATAAACTCTTTTCTTGCAACTTTTTTTTAATGTCAGGGTATTTTCAATCATATTTTATTACTTAAAATGATGAAGGTCAAAAATTAAAGATCACCAATTTAAGGGGCAAAAGTTAAAGATTACCCAAATGTAACAATCCAAACCATCGTTACGTGTAAAAATGCCCCGAGAATAATTTACGACGAATAATAGGCTCAAAATAAACCCGAAAAAAATTAAATCGATGTGGTAAAGGGAGGATATTAGGGGAAACACTGAGTGGAGATTCCCCTGCAGAGAGCCGGATGAGGGGAGACCCTCGTTGACTGATTTCAGAACTTCAAGCCTACATGCACAGGCCCATCCCACAAAATCCTACAAATGAAGTACCCCCTTTCCAACCAGTCAAGTGGCTTTCACTCCGTGACAGTCAGTCTATTACCCAGCCCTGATCCCATGCTTTTCGTTGGTCAACAACCAACTAAAGTGCTCTATACTTCGCTGACTTTATCATCAACCTTGATTTCGCTACGCTCAATAAAAACCCCAAATAGAGAAAATAGGTTCGTGTTCCGCTTCCAAAGTCAGTCGTCTGCAATTCAAACTTAGGCAAAGATGACTCTCCAGTGGTTCCATTCCTTTTTACTGCACTTCTGGGTCAGCCAAACTGCGATTCACTTTGTACGTTTGTTGAGCAGACCACTCAGGCATTTTAGAAAGGGGAAGGGAAATTCTCACCCCGAGGGAGGCAGGAAGCAGTAGGCTAAGGGAATTAGGCTAAGAGGCCCAAAAAGGGACTGGACAGGATTGCTGGTAACCGCTGCAGCGGTAAAAGATCCGTTGCAGCAGTAAGAAGCAGTGTGCCAGCCGAGAGATTTTTAAAAACCCTTCCTTTTATTTTTTTCCCCAGGTCGCCCCCTTCCTTCAAAAACACCCTGAGAAAACCTACTTCCTCAACCATGAGATTTCAAAGGCCAAAGTTCATGAGAGTGGTTACGAGGCATATTCGAAGGGAACCCGACATGGGAATATGATTAGCATGTGTGGGACAACTCACTCCTCTCTGCAGCTGTATGTTTCGCCTAAGATGTAAGCTAAGATTTTAATTGTAGCAACTAGACTTGGGCTAGATGCATTTAATATCAATAATGATGTTGGGATTATCATGCATTAGGTCATCAGACATGGAGTTGTAAGGATGAACATGTTTTAAATTCGGATAGGCTTGGTTTCATTGAATTACTTAGAGTATGTAATGGTTGGTTTGGGCTAAGAGGTGAATGGGAAGATGGAGCGAGTGTGCGTAATTTATTATCTTTTAGGGTTTAAGTATAGTGGAAAGTTGAATGAAATAATGTGAAATGGTAATACAAAAATGTTAAGGTAACTCAACTAATTTATAAACGCTTAAAAATAGCTGAATTACATTGGATAGCCTTGTACGATTCTAATACCTTGACAGTCTTAATTGATACTTTCTAGAATTTAAAAGATGAGATAGTGAGTAAAAAGGTATTGAGTCTAGATAGTGAGTAAAAAGGTATTGAGGGTAGCTGGTTTGTAGTGTTTGCATTGCTTGACGTATTGTTTGATCAATGCTTTCCAGAGTTTAGAGGTAATGTGAAATTCTCAAGGTTGGGATTCGATTAGAGGGAAATTGTTTATTAATGAGAATTGGTGACGACACTCCACAGGGGTGTTTATAAGTCATAAATATATTGTATATGTGTGAAGAATAGGGTCACCAAAATTATGGATTAGATGGTTGATGTAACTGTATACTAATTTTACTCGTGTTGGGTTGTGAGTTGACATCGTTATCATCTTTTGCATGAATTATGTTTTGTTGAATTAATTCATGCACTCATTCATATGCATTGGGATGATATGTTGTAATATGGGTCGGGTACCACACTAGTACAGATATAGTATGATGTGATATGGGTTGGGTACCACATCGATATAGATATTGTATAATGTGATATGGGTTGGGTACCATGTTGGTACAAATATTATTTTGGTCGGGTACCAGGCCGGAACGTTGTGATGTTTTTGATGGTGAGATAGGGAGGGATAAGGAGAGATGATGCGCACATCTTGCATTCATACATTTTTTCATCTATTTGAATGTCTTATTATTTTATTTTGCTTTCATACATGTTACTGTTGTGGTAAGAGGTGAAGGGTGGTATGAAGGTACGTTAGGTCGCTAGGTGGGACGAGTTAAGAAGAAGATTTTATGGTTTCCCTAAGAGGATCGGATGTGATATTATATGATTGGTAGGACTCAAAATTTCAGATGCCTGAGGACTAAGGTGTTCTAAATACTATAAGTATAAGTCGGTATTGGAGGTAGAAGTATCGGCTGGGATAGGAGGTCAAAGGACAAAGATATATGAAAATATTAAATGACAGGTAGATTACAGAGATGCTAAGTGTAGGTCACAGAGATGCTAAGTGCAGGCCACAGGGATGCTAAATGTGGGGTAATAAGAGTTATTTAATTTGGGGATTTAAAACAGGACCCTTACATGATGTTGTGATTCTCCCTAGTTATTATTAATGTTATCTGTCTCTAACCCTAGTCAGCCGATGAGGCCTACCAGTACGTGTGGTTTTACTGATGCTACACTTACTATATCTCAAATAGGGGGTATAGCCATGGTGCAGGTTAGTTAGAGTTTCTATAGCAGCGATGCTGATCATTCAACAGCTACTCCTGACCTCTCTATTTTGGAAGAAAGCTATGTCATAGATGTCCCTACTCCTTGTCTAGTGCTCTTGTACCGATTTAGTCTAGCTTCTGGGGAGTCACTTGTAGTTATTTTCCATATTTACTTTTCATTCTTGATGTATTAAAACATGTTGGGGATGAAAGAAATGAGTAACCGTATTTCAACTTGATTAGATTTTGGTATAATTACCATTAAGTTGACTAGATTTATATATATGGCTTTAACTTCTGTATTAGTTGAATCATGGATTTTAGGGTTCTCTTGTCTGGAGTAGGTGTAGGTAGGTGCCCGACATGACCCAGTGGGTTGGGTCATGACAGAGAAGGTATCAAAGCTCAGGTTACCGGTCTCCTAGTATAATAGAAAATATTGAGTAGAGTTCTATGGATTGGTGTGTTGACGTCCACATCAAATTTGTAGGATGCTACAAGGTATTTGGGAATCTTTCCATTTTCTTCTTTCCTATCGTGCCCTTTTAATGTTGTATTCCTGGGCTGAGTTCAATTGGTATCTAGTCAATTCCAATTGGTATCTCACTCATCACAATTGGGACTAGTTGGTCCCAATTGGTATCTCATAATGCAAAGAGTTGGGATTATATGCCTAACCGATAGTGGTCAATGAGGAAACATAAAAATGGACTGTTATGTTGTGTTCAATATGGTGTTAGGTATTTGAGATGCAGTGATGTGTTGAAATTTACTATATGTATTGTTGTTGATGGTAGCGTATGATAGCTTGCTTATTGATATTTAAATTCCCGAATATGATTGTTGAGTGTGTGTGTGGTTGGATAGTGTGTAACCAAGCAGATCGATGGATGTAAGGATTGGGTGTGATCTCGAGAGTGTCTTCATTTTCGTGACTTGAGCTACAACTCATCTCTCCATGATTTGGAGTACTACATATCTTCTAGCCGATCCCATACGAACCACCCGGATGCTTGACTGTTGGTGGAACACTCTTGAGGATGGTGAATTGAGTAGTTAAAAAGATTAATGAAAGTGTAGCGTCATTTAATTGACAGACGAAAAATTCTACCGGGTGTGGTTAGAGAGTAATAGAGTTGCGAATTCGAGTTATATTAAGTATGAAAAGATGTTATTATGCTACTTGAACATGTATAAAAAGAGCCTTACATAGGAAGAAACTGAGACTGGGTAAGGGAAAAATTGAAGCAAAGCTACTGGAGGCTACCGCTGCAGCAGATCTTTTATCGTTGCTGCAGTAAAATCAACTACTGCAGCAGCTCCAAGTAGAATCCTACCAGGCATTCCCTTGTTTTGTAATTTTGTAATAGTTGCAAGGCAACCCTATTTTCGAAACAATAAAGAGATAAAAATTATCTAGCACGCATTATAAGACAAGGTAATTATTATTATTAAAGGGGTGGGGGAAGAAAACCTTCTGAAAATACAAAAAATAAGAACAAAAAATTGTTTATTACATGCCCCAAACAGGGGCAACCCAAAATCCAAAATCATAAAATATAATCCAAGGGGGGGAAGGGTGAACCACTAACTGTCGACGCTGTCTTCCAGGCTCTAGGCATCCGAGCCCTCCTACTCCATGCCACTAAGAAAGGAGAATTCCTCAGCATCCTTCCTGGTCAGCTTTGGTAACTTCTTGGAAGGATAAGCGCACCCAAACATTACCTGGACCACCTTCCATATTCTCACAAACATGAAGTCATGGGAGAAACTCTTCTTTTTTTCTTCGTTCAGCTCTTCTCAAAGTTTCGTGCAAGCTCGGGCTGGGTCCGGTGGGGCAGTAGAGCTCGAAGGAGCCACTCCTTGAGGGGGTAGGTGATACCTCTATAGGATACCTTATATTGTGGCAAGATCAGCTTCCCAACCACCGAGAGATGCGCGAGCCTGAGTATAAAGGGCGCTCGACCTCCCAACCACCCTGCCCAACTGCTCTCACCCTCCTCTCCTTCCTTCCTCTTCTTCTTACTTCCTATCCGAATGCCCCTACCCTGTAAGGGATTATATTCCACCTCACAGTCATCCATGGTGGTTTGGTTCTTCCGAGGTATGCCCACCCTATCACAGAGTACGGTAACCAAATAAGGTAGGAAAAGATCTTGTGCTGACCTCTCCCGAACATAAAAATACCACCACTTATGTGCAATCTTGGCCCCCACATTAACCTGAATTCCCTCCATGGAACAAGCCACCACCATGGTTCAGTGGAAGGCCACATCTGTGACATTACCTGAGGGTCGTATCCTCCGGGACACTAATTGTAACCATACCCTGGCCTCAGCTGTGAAGTAAGTTCTCTTCGTCCCCTTGGTGCTGAACCTCTCACCTCAGTAGCCCATCTTTCCGACACTAATACCTCGATCGTCCACTCCAAGTTCGATGCCTGAATCCTTGCCTTAAAAGCAGTATTAGAAGGGTTTGGGACACCCAAAACATCATTAATGGTCGTCGCACCCATCGAGACCCTCTTATCTCAAACACGGATAGTAGGGTGAGGCGCTGACCAGTCTACGATCGGGATATTAGAATAAAACTCCCAAAATACCTCTATGTCATGTTGAGGAATGGTCTCGGTCAACACCTGCCACCCAAAGGTTTTCAATTGGGCGTAGAAGCCCGACAACTCTTCTTCCATATAGGTCATCACTATACCCTACTCGAGATGGAAACCCCTATTATACAATCCCTCCTCATAGCGATCACGACATTCTTCATTGGGAAATCGGTGGTGGATGGGTTGTTGGTCCATTTTGATCCTATAAATACCACAAAAAATAATTAGAACTATATAAGACACCAAGGGAGGGAAAGGGAATTCAAAGTTTCAGAAAAGCAGAATGTGGGAGCATACTACTCAGTACTGTTGCAATGGTTAATTTACCACTGCAGTAGTATCACAGCAGTGGTACTTACCATTGTAGCAATAAAGTTACTGCTTCAGTGGAATGTCATCTTTAACTGTCAAACCCCACCCCCTCCCATGGCGAATTTTGACTTTTATCTGTAAATTTGAAAATTAAGCATAAATCGGGCTTGGAAAAGTGTGTGAGAACCTTTTTATAGTAGAATAGGGGTGTGAAACACCCCAAATCAAGTCCAAATTAAAGGAATTCATTGGAGAATATGACTTCTCACCTTCAACCCTCCCATGACCGAAAATCATTATGAACTACGTCAATTATACATCTCGAACGCTATAGGAGTGTTGGAAATGTAAGAAAACTAAGCATGCCAACCAATATACTCAAGAACACTACCAAAATTCAAGTTCAAAAGTTACACCCCAACACCACGAAAATTTCCGCTATTCTAATGTAATTCCATGATTCTACAATAGAAAGTACGTAAAGTAAGTAGCAAAGATAAAGAAATTACCTTAAATTCATTGATTGGGGGGGGGGGGATTCACATAGAGAGTGGAGAGAATTTTGAGAGAGAGTAGAGAGAAATGGGGGAAAATGAGATTCCCCCTATAAAACTGCCGCAAACCACTGCTGCTGTGGTAAAATTTCTGCTAAATCAATTTAGTCTCGACTTTTCGTGTGAAGGTGTCATACCGTGTTGAGGTTATCATAATTAGGAATTATCCCGCAGATTAATTGCGCATATTTACTCGGGGAAAAATATGGTAATAACCATCGGGCCTAGATTAGGCAATGTTGTAACGGTCGCCTATTAAAGGACATGGTTGTATAATGAGCTGGCATAGATTATTTCTCCCCAATGGCTTGTTGTAGCTAGAAATCCATTGAACGCTCATGTAAATATTTCGACCTCACCTTAGGGCCATTTGGGGATGAATGTCGGGTAAATTAGTATCTAATGTAATGACCCAAAATGTTTTTATGTGCAAAAATGCCCTGAGAATAATTTATCTAATGTAATTACCCAAAATGTTGTTACGTGTAAAAATTCCCCGAGAATAATTTATAATGAATAATAGTCTCAAAATGGACTCGGGAAAAATTAAATCAGAATGAAAAATAAGAGGCTAAGGGAATTGGGCCAAGAGGCCCAAAAAGGGACTGGGCGGGACTGTTGGTAACCGCTGCAGTGGTAAAATATCCGCTGCAGCGGTAAAGGCAGTGTACCGGTCGAGAGATTTTTAAAAACCCTTTCTTTTATTTTTTCCCCAGGTCACCCTTTTCCTCCAAAAACACTCTGAGCAACCATACTTCCTCAATCATGAGATTTCAAGATTCATGAGAGCTGTTACGAGGAATATCCAGAGGGAATCCAACATGGGAATATGGTTAGCACGCGCGGGACAACTCAATCTTCTCCGCACCAGTATGTTTTGCCTTAGAAGTAAGCTAAGATTTTAATTGTAGCAACTAGACTTGGGCAAGATGCATTTAATGTCAATAATGATGTCGGGATTATCATGCATTAGGCCTTCGAGCATGGAGTTGTTAGGATGAACATGTTTTAAATCCGGATAGTCTTGATTTCATTGAATTACTTAGAGTATGTAATTGTTGGTTTGGGCTAAGAGGTAAATGGGAAGATGGAGCGGGTGTGCGTAATTTATTATCTTTTAGAGTTTGAGTACAGTGGAAAGTTGAATGAAATAATGTGAAATGGTAAGACGGAAATGTTAAGGTAACTCGACTAATTTATAAACGCTTAAAAATGCCTGAATTGTATTGGATAGACTTGTACAATTCTAATACTTTCCAGAATTTAGAAGACGAGGTAGTGAGTAAAAATGTATTGAGTCGAGATAGTGAGTAAAAGGGTATTGAGGTTAGCCAGTTTGTTGTGTTGGCATTGCTTGTCGTATTGTTTAATCAATACTTTCCAGAGTTTAGAAGTAATGTGAAATTCTCAAGGTTGGGATTTGATTAGAGGGGAATTGTGTATTAATGAGAATTGATGATGACACTCCACAGGGGTGTTTATAAGTCATAAATATGTTGTATATGTGTGAAGAATAGGGTCACCAAAATGATGGATTAGATGGTTGCTGTAACTGTATATTGATTTAACTCGTGTTGGTTGTGAGTTGACATCGTTATCACCTGTGCATGGATTATGTTTTGTTGAATTCATGCACTCATTCATATGCATTGGGATGATATGTTGTGATATGGGTTAGGTACCACATCGGTACAGATATGGTATGATATGATATGGGTTGGGTACCACGTAGGTACAAATATGGTATGATGTGATATAAGTCGGGTACCACGCTGGTACAGATATGATATGGGTTGGGTACCACGTTGGTACGTTGTGATATTATTGAAGATGAGATGGGGAGGGATAAGGAGAGATGATGCGCACATCTTGCATACATGCATTTTTTCATCTGTTTGAATGTTTTATTATTTTAGTTTTCTTTCATATATGTTATTGTTATGGTAAGAGGTGAATGGTGGTATGAAGGTACGTTAGGTCCCTAGGTGGGACGATTTGAGAAAAAGATTTTACGATTCCCCTAAGAGGATCAGATTTGATAGTATATGATTGGTAGGACTCAGAATTTTGAATGGGTAAGGACTAAGGGGTTGTAGATACTATAGGAATAAGTCAGTACTGGAGGTAGAGGTATCGGCCGAGATAGGTGGTCAAAGGACAAAAATATACAAAAATATTAAATGAGGCAGGTCACAGAGATGCTAAGTGTAGGTCACAAAGATGCTAAGTGCAGGTTACAGAGATGCTATGTATAGGTCACAGAGATGCTAAGTGTAGGTCGCAGAGATGCTAAGTATAGGTCACAAAGATGCTAAGTGTAGGTCACAGAGTTGCTAAGTGTAGGTCAGAGAGATGCTATGTGCAGCTCACAGAGATACTAAGTGCAGGTCACAGAGATGCTAAATGTGGGGTAATAAGAGTTGTTTAATTTAGGGATTTAAAATCAAACCCTTACGTGATGTTGTGATTCTCCTTATTTATTATTGATGTTTTCTATCTCTAATCCTGGTCGGTCGATGAGGCTTACAAGTACGTGTGGTTATACTGATGCTACACTTACTGTATCTCAAATTGGGGGTATAGCCATGGTGCAGGTTAGTTGGAGTTTATATAGCAGCGATGTCGATCATTCAGTAGCAGCTCCTACCATCTCTATTCTGCATAGAAGTTGTGTCATGGATGTCCCTACTCTTTGTTTAGTGCTTTTGTACTGGCTTAGGCTAGGTTCTGGGGAGTCACTTTGATAACGATCCTAATCTAGAAACTTGGATCAAAATGCGGAAAACTAAAGGTAGATGAGTTTTCAATCAAACAAATCCAATTGAAATAAATTCAAACATGAAAATAAAGGATAGGGGAGAAGTAAGACACGAGAAGTGAAGAAAGAAAGACTCAATTGAATCAACAACTATACCCGGGGGGTGGGGGGAGGAGAACTTGATTTCAATTAGAATTAAAGAAACCCAAATTGATTCCACAAATGAGTAACTCTTGTGAAAATTAAGGTTAAGAAGTTCTAAACCAACAATGAGAATCCACCCATCACTAATCTAGAAGTAGCTACACCAATTTAACATAAAGGGAATCCACCCTTGAACTATACTCTCAAAGGAGTTTCTTCAAATCTCAAGAAAAAACTTTCTAAGGAATAAAATAAGCTAAGGCATCTATTTATAGTTATTGCCTTTACAAAGATAGCCTATTACAAATATAGCCTAAAAGTGACTATTTGGAAATAACCCTCAAGGGTCCTTGATTGCCCAAATGGCATCTTAATCGTCCATGGTCTTGTGTATTTATTGCTCTATATCTTCCTCAGGCCTTCAAGCTATCATTCATCTATGGAAACCTCTCCTACTGTGCTCCAAGCTAACCGTGCTCATATTATCCTTCCTTTCTTCAAAAGGATTCGTCTTCAAATCCGAGCCCTGCAAAAATATAAGAAGGACAAGCAACAAAAAGTTCCTTATAATATGAGGGTTAGTACCATGGTTAGCACAAAAATCATTATACCAAGGGGGCACAATCTCAAGGAACAACCAAGTATATCCCATTATCATGACTATTAAGTCCATAGATGGAGTACAAGGGAATTAGTTATCCCACATATCAAGAAAATGGGTCCATCCTAAAGATGGTACCTCTATACACTTAAATACCCCCCAAAAGGTCAATCAAATCATGGCTAGGTGCAAGTTCATAAACAAGGTAGATCCAATTTATGCGCTTCCCACATGCACTAGCCCAATTCAAGTATGGAATTACTCCCAAGTCATTTTCGGGATCAAAAGGATAGGATACCCCTACGACATACTCGAGAACTCTCCAAGGTATGGAAATGCACACGTCCAAAGGCACCATTAAATAAGAATCACATAAGCCAAAATAGGTGCCATAATAAAGTATAAAAGTAGGGGTACTCATATGTCACGATCCAATTTCTGAATCATGATGGAACCTATTCAACCCGAAAGTAGTCAAGCCAAACCGTAGCCCGGAACTACAAGTAATAGGATAATTGGAGGAAGGTAACATAAATACCAGAAATCAAGCATACAATAAGATTGTAAGCAAGAGAAAAAAATGCAATAGCAAAGGATGTCAAGCGAGAGAGAGAGAACAAACGAATATCCCACGACCTAGTAAGGCCGGTACAAGAGCCACTAAATACAAAAGAGAGTACCGAATAGTATCAATATACAGAAAGTCTCTAAAACTAAAGACTGTCCAAAAGTAAAAGAGGGAGAGAGAATCAGCTCCATCTTTGAATATCTACGGGTCCTGAAAGCAAGCTGGATAAAGCATCAGCGGCGGTAGCTAGTACTCGAATCTGCATCAGAAAAGATGCAGAAGTGCAGTATGAGTACCAAAGCAACGGGTACTCAGTAGAAATCATCGGCCAACTGAGCTAAATCAAATAAAAGCATAATAAAATGCGAGAATGTAAACTAAAGTTAGGGATAAATGGGCAAACCTGCATAACACTCCAGCTAATAGATAATAAATGATGAGCTAACTGGACCCCCATAAGCCCAGTAGGCACAGATAAGAGAAAATCAACCCAAATAAGCCCCCATAAGCCCGATTGATGCAATACAGAAAAGAACCAATGACAGAAAAATGAATATAACATAACCGACCTCTGAAGCCATAATCGAGAACCCCATATTACCAGGAAATATCAGACTCGAACCGAATCCCCAATATCATAAGTGAACCAAAAAGTGCCAGACTTGAATCGGGTTCTTAGCATCATAACCATGTCATAGATATCCAAATAAAAATGGTAATATAGTATCATAAATGAATAGTAAATGCCGGACTTGAATCAGTTTTATAGTATTATAAGTGAATAGTAAATGTCGAACTCGAACCGATCTTCAAAATAAATACACGATATCAAATCTAACCACAGACTAGAAGGATGTAAAAATTAACCTAAGGCTCAAGAATATAAGTAAGGTTTACGAAAGGATTCCTACTAGGTCTACAAGAAGCTAATTAGGATATTTGACCTAATAGAGACTAACCCCAAAAGTCCATACTAAGGAAATTTCTATCCAAAACTAAACTAAGGCTTCAAGATTCCTTTACAAGGTGTTAATATGTCAAAATAAACCCTACGACAATAATTTAATTTGAGGAAACGATGAATAGGTCAATTAGTACCTAAAACGACACTCTAATAGACTAATTATTCAAAAATCCACTAAACATGTGACCAAGCCATAAATCCAACCAAATATAGCATAATACTATATTATATCATAATAAAGCTCTTTATATGAGTAAGGTAAGTTTGGCCTACCTGGACGTCGATGAGTGCTTGAGAAAGTCCACTAAATTAGAGATTTTTCCTTTTGAGAAACCTCCTTACGATGCCATGCTATCAAAATAATGATATATACATTAATACGAGAAGAAGAATACCCAAATTGCATATAAATTCTTCGGGTTCAAAATCGAGCTAAAAATCATATGTGAGGCCCGCTTACGGAATCATAACTTTGAAATAGTCAAAACGTCCCTCTAAACTCAAGGATCATTTACCCTCACAAATGAAGGAAATACGAGCACAAACGAACTTTAAATCAACGCACAAAGTAAACTAGGGATTTAAGTTTAAAACGGTGTATTAATTAGGAATTCAGTGGAGACTTACGAAAATAGCGAAGAGGAAATGACCACACTATCATCTCCAACTCACCGCGAATACCTAATGATCAAATTCCACTCTTCACAATCTCACTAGGGTTTAATGGAACTTGGGACCTTAAAAAATAAAGAGAAAATTGGGTTTGGCAGCATTAAATACTGTCGAGGGTCCCTTCATCGCGATCGCGGCACTCAACCTGGATTACCCTTTGAGAATGTAGCCCAGGTCATTGCGAGTATGATAGCCAATAGACTCAGCCTTCGCGAACGCAAAGGCCATTTTTGGCCTGTACCAGTTGAACTTGGCATTTGCCAAGTTTTCGATCGGACCCTCGCGATTCGTTCGGAATCCTGTGAATGCAAACGAACTATGATGTCCTACAAAATTTGACTTTCAGACTCAACGGAGCCATCAAAATTTCCTTTTGAAGTCGTTTCAATGAAATGTGGGTACCACACCCAATGGCCGTTTTAACCAACTTCCTCCCAATAGCCCAAAATGAGTCTAGAAGTCTCGGGACCCAAACCAAAGGTCCCTCTAGACTAAAATCGACATTTTGAATATAACAAAACTATCAAAATTGGCATACAAGGTTGTTTACCTAAAGTTTAGGCCTGATACCCAATTTTTAACAACGAGAACTTTAAAACAGGGAATTGGCTCTAAAAACCAAACGAACTCCCTAGTAAATGAACTGTCGGCTCTAGAAAGTCATAAAAGATTTGGGGCAGCTATAGGAAAGCTATAAATGTCAAAATAGTGCGAAAATGTAGAAAATGACCAGGAGGGTCATTATAATATCCACTACTAAAGGACTTCAGTCCGTGAAAGTAAAGGGTCAAGATGTACCTAAAGGCTCAACCAGGTAAGGATACTGGGCTCGTATCTCACTCTCGATCTCCTAGGTAGCCTCCTTGACTTGGCAGTGCCTCTACTGGACCTTAACTACTGGAATCTCTCTAGAGCCTGTAACACCTCATATATTTCTGACCCTACTTGATTGGTGTTCTGGGGTTTATATGCCTTATTTGAACCATGTTTACCTTTGTTTTGAGATCAATAAGTACGTATTTTGTATTGCTTTGATGGTGTATTTGATATTGTGCTAGTATCCGCAAAGAAAAGAAAAAAATCACATTTTAAGTGTGGGGTGCGCCCAGGGGCGTGCCATGCCGCTTTTGGCCAAAATTTTTCTGGCACAGGCAACACAAGGGACCGCCAGGCCGCCTTTGCCAGAAATTTTTCTGGCATAGGCAGCATTGGGGCGCGCCAAGCAGTGTGCCGGGGTGCTTTTTGCCAAAATTTTTTCTCCCATCATTAGTCTATAAATAGGACTCTTGGGTTATGGTATCATTATTTCATCGTAGTAGGACTACTCTTGAGCAAGTTCGGCATCCAAGTTGGAGTTAATTCTTCTTCATAATTATTTTATCAAATTATGTTAAATTAATCCATGAGTGGCTAAAATCGCTTATTCTTGGGATTGAGGCTACGAACATGAATCTCGTGAGCTGAATATTGTCATAACATTTATGGAATTCTTTAAACATGAGATAGATGGTGGATCATACATTGAATTTGGTGGGCTATGTTAACATGTGTTAATGGGCTCAATTTAAGGCCCAAAAGGGCAAATGACCCATTTTTCCATGTTGACCAAGTAAACATGGCATTTAATGCAAAGAATTGGCTAAGGATGACTTGAGAGATTATATAAAGGCAAAAAAGGTGATTTTTATTCATTATAACTCTCATGCCTTTCTAGATATTTCTAAAACCCTTTTTCATTTCACAAACCCTAAGGCAACCATTTCCTTTGGACAAGATCATCATTTGGCAAGCTTTGGTAAGTGTATAATCTCATGGATTATTATATTATATGCTTAATATGGTGTGTATATCATGATGGTTATGTCTAAAAGTGTTGAGTAGTGAACTTTTGCTTTTTGGCTAAAAGATGTGTCATCTTTGTGATTTGAACTTAAAAGGAGACTTGAGGTTTTGATGGAAGTGAATGGTGTGGATGAAATATCAACATGTATGGTGTGGTTATGTTCCTTAACTTGTTATTTTTCTATGAGTATAACTTGTGGGATTGTGGTTGATATGTTGTTATGAAATGTATTGAGGTGACTTGATGGAGTAATTGTGAATGAGGAAGCGTAAAGGATAAATTGGTGTGAAATGCTATTGGTTTATGATGTCTTGGTCAATGTGTAGAATGTTGTGGTATTATTGGTATGACAATGCCATAAATTGTGTTGTAAAGGTAGAAATGACGTTATAAGGCAATCATGTAACTCGATGTCGTCTTATGCACTTGTAAGGTAGTTGGTTGTTAACGTGAGCTCCGTTATATACTTGTGTTATAGAGTGAAACTTAAGGAAGGAGATGGACTATTGTATTCACATATAGGACTTTGTATCCATATTGGTAAGATAAGGTATGTAAGGTTACTCTTTCCGTATCCCTCTACAACACATATTGTTCACCTTGACATTGTACTTGTTCCATTCTGAAAAAACCAAAGGTTCCTCATTTCAGGTTGTCATATAGTATTACTCACAGGACCAATTGTGATTCACATGTCTCATGTTCATTGACTAATATTCGAATAATGTACAATCAACAATGTATCACTCTTATAATGGAAGAAAGAAGTAATGTATAATAACATCCCAGGGGCGATAGAAAAGCCTGGGATGGGTTATCACAGTAACATCCCAGGGGCGACATAAAAGCCTAGCATGGGTTAATCTAACATCCCAGGGGTGACATAAAAGCCTAGCATGGGTTAATCTCATCCATGGGTTAAAATACCTAGCATGGGTTAATCTCATCCCAGGGGAGACAGAAAAGCCTTGCTTGGATAGAACGGTAAAGATGATTAAAGAATGTAATGTACATGGTTCCACATATGTAGATCGGTGGTTTATCTGTACTGACTATTCTCTTATATTTAATTCCGTGGAAGTACTTATATATCATGCAGTTTCATATAGCCTTACATACTCAGTACATTCTTCGTACTGACGTCCCTTGGGGGACTTACCTTACTTGCTGCAGGTACAGGTACTAGTAGACCTCCACAGTAGGTTGCGGATCATTTGCCAATCATTGGTGTGTTGGTTCGAGGCTTTCTGAGTCACTATGTACATTTGTTTTGGTATTGTAAATGGTGTATAAAGCGGGGACTTGTCCCGAATTTAGGTTGGTTATGTCCATGTACCTGTAGAGGCTTTGTAGATATTGTGGGACAAATGAAGAAAATGTAAGTAACGTATACTTTTGACTTGATGGACCTAACGGCCAAGTTTCCTATTTATCGCATGTTTTTCCATGATTTCCGCCATTGGCATTTTATATCTATATGTGATGGTGATATTTATTAAATGACATGCGTATGAGTGTATATAAATGAAGATATTTCTCTCGGGCCTTAACTACTTCAGGTGCCAGTCCGCCCCGTTAGAACTCGAGGCGTGATAAAAGTGGTATCAGAGCAGGTCATCCTACGGGTGTCTACAAAGCCGTGTCTGTGTAGAGTCTTGCTTATGGATGTGTTGTGAACCATATTTATAAGTAGGAGGCTACGGGACATTTAGGAGTTGTTTCTTTTCTTCATTTCTAGATCGTGCAATAGAGCCAATGTTGTAAGTGGAATCGTATCTAACCATTGGAATTGGTTTTCTTTATATCATAGTACAATGCCAATTACAAGACGAGGTAGGGGTAAAGGTAAGCAGGTAGATATGCTTTCCATAGAAGGAACGAGTAAATCACCACCTGGCCAAGCTAGTCAAGGTGGCGCTGAACAGGAATTTACATCGCGGGCTTTTTCTACTTTTCCATCTCCAGAAGAGCCGAGAAGGAGAGAAGAACCTGCCGAACCACCTGTTAATGCTACTGAGCAAGATCTTAGAAATGCTGCACAAACTCAAGTACAATTTGGTCCAATGACAAGTACTGACAGTGAGGCTAGGGCAGCTAGTCGAAGGACACAGGATTTTCTGAAATTAGACCCTTCCATCTTCACATGATCAGATCTGAAAGCAGATCCACAGGATTTTGTGGACCAAATTCAAAGGGCTCTAGATGTTATGCATGTGACTGGTGTAGAAATAGTTGAACTTACGGCCTATAGATTGAAAGGTGAAGCTATATTATGGAAAAGATCGAGGGGTATTGATGCAATTCCAGTTAGTTGGGAGAAATTCAAAGAGACATTCCTTGATCATTATCTTCCATATGAGATCTGGGAGGCACATGCAAATCAGTTTCTAAATCTTCGTCAAGGGAACATGAGCATCCGAGAGTACAGTCTGTAGTTTAACTCTCTGGCCAGATATGCTCCCAATGTGGTAGCCACTATGACAGACAGAGTCCATCGATATGTGGACAGATTAGAGCCATATTTGGTAAGGGACTGCATTATTGCTGCGTTGAACAGAGATATGGATATAGCTAGAATACAGGCTTTCGCACAGAAGATGGAGGACCAGAGGCAAAGAAGGAGGGTACATGAATTTGAACGAGGGCCATCAAAGAGGGCTAGACCTATGGTACAGTCTATGGTGTCCCAAGGAGACTCTAGGCCCCGAATTCTTCCTCGACTACCTAGGCCATCATTTTCTTCCCCTACAGCAGGTACTTCATCCCGATTCCGCGGATTTAGAGGCAGCCAGGTTGGGCAGAGTAGTGGGATGTAAGGGTCACAGACAGCAGGATTTTCTCATCCTCCGTGTCAGAACTGCGAAAGGTATCATTTAGGTGAATGTCGGTTGGGGAAAAATGTTTGTTTTTGGTGTGGTACGACTGGGCACATAATGAGAGAATGCCCACAAAGGGGCGCAGGAGGTATAGCACAACCTATGGGATCAACCGTTGTATCGTCATCATTGGTTCCTTTCCTAAGCAGAGTTGTACAGCTTGTTGGTCGTGGTAGAGGTACCTGAGGAGCAGCCAGTTCCAGTGGAGCCCAGAATTGCACCTATGCTTTGGTGGACCGACAGAATTCAGAGGCTTCCCCCGATGTAGTCACAGGTACATTATCCATATTTTCGTATAATGTATATGCATTGATTGATTCGGGTTCTACATTGTCATATGTTACTCCATTGATTTCTGTGAAATTTGAAAGAACATTGGAATTATTAATTCTGTCAATTGAAGTATCTACACCAGTTGGTGAATCTATTGTTGCAAAAAGAGTATATCGTAACTGTGTGGTAACTGTGTGTGGTTATGATACACTGGCTGATCTTATCAAACTAGAAATGGTGGATTTTGATGTCATAATGGGTATGGATTGGTTGTCTTCTTGTTATGCCACGATGGATTGCCAAGCTAAGAAAGTACATTTTCATTTTCCACAAACAAATGTTCTTGAATGGAAGGGTGATGTAGGGGCACCAAAAGGTAAATTTATTTCCTATTTTAAGGCTAGAAAAATGATAGCCAAGGGGTACATATGCCACTTAGTAAGAGTGAAAGATACTAATGTGGAACCACTAACTCCTCAGTCGGTTCCAGTGGTCAATGAATTCCTTGATGTATTTCCTGAGGATCTTCCAGGATTGCCCCCAGAGCGGGAAGTAGAGTTTGGTATTGATGTGATGCCAGACACTCAGCCTATCTCTATTTCTCCGTATAAAATAGCTCCAGCAGAATTGCGTGAATTGAAGGAGTAATTAAAAGACTTGCTGGACAAGGGATTCATCAGGCCTAGTATGTCCCCGTGGGGTGCACCAGTATTATTTGTATGAAAGAAAGATGGCACATTGAGAATGTGCATTGACTATCGACAATTGTATAAAGTAACGATCAGGAACAAATATCCCCTCCCTAGAATTGATGATTTGTTTAATCAGTTACAGGGTGACAAATGTTTTTCAAAGATTGACTTGAGATCGGGTTACCATCAAGTCAGAGTGAGAGAAAACGATATAATCAAGACAACTTTTCGAACACTGTATGGCCATTATGAATTTTTGGTTATGTCGTTTGGACTAACAAATGCACCAGCTGTTTTCATGGACTTGATGAATAGGGTGTTTAAGCCATTTCTAGATGTGTTCGTGATGGTGTTTATAGATGACAACCTGGTTTATTCGAGATCACAAGAGGACCATGCCAATCACTTACGGCAGGTGTTACAGATTCTCCGAGATCGTAAGTTGTATGCCAAGTTCTCTAAATGTATATTTTGGTTAAAATCCATAGCATTCTTGGGTCACATTGTGTCAGATGAAGGAATTCGGGTTGATACACAAAAGATTGAAGCAGTGAATAATTGGCTAAGGCCTACAACGCCTACGAAAATTCGTAGCTTACTTGGGTTACACCTTTAACGAAGCTTACACACAAGGCAGTCAAGTTTCAGTGGAATGATGCATGTGAGAAGAGTTTCCAAGAGCTGAAAGATAAATTGACTTCGACACCGATATTGGTACTTTCGGAAGGCACAGAAGGGTATGCAATTTATTGTGATGCATCCAGAGTTGGCCTAGGATATGTGTTGATGCAGCATGGTATTGTAATAGCATATGCCTCATGACAGTTATGGCCATATGAGAGAAACTATCCCACACATGATCTTGAGTTAGTAGCTATGGTATTTGCTTTAAAGATATGGCGCCATTATTTGTATGGAGTTCATGTTGACATCTACACTGATCACAAAAGTTTGCAATATATCTTTAAACAAAAGGATTTAAATCTGAGGCAGCGGAGGTGGCTTGAACTATTGAAAGACTATGACATTGATATTCTATATCATCCAGGGAAAGCGAATGTGGTGGCCGATGCATTAAGCCGCAAAGCAGTAGGAAGCACTAGTGGCCAGTTGACGAAAAAGCAAGATATAGTCAAAGATCTGCATCAACTAGCCAGCTTGGGGGTTCATCTTATTGAATCCTCAGATGAAGGAGTTATTGTGCAGACTGCGGTAGAATCTTTATTAATAGCTGAAGTGAAAGAGAAGCAGCATGCGGATCCTAGGTTATTGCAGCTGAAAGAGAATGTACAATAGGGTTTGACAAAAGCATTTGATCTTACACAAGAAGGACTACTTCAATGCCAAGGTAGATTATGTGTACCGGATGTAGATGAGCTGAGGAGATGCATTATGACAGAGGCGCATCATTCACGATATTCTATTCATCCGGGAGCTACTAAAATGTACCATGACTTGAAAGAAATGTATTGGTGGGGAAACATGAAGAAGAACATTGCAGAATTTGTAGCTCAATGCCCGAATTGTCAACAAGTAAAAGTGGAGCATCAGAAACCAGGAGGTTACATGCAATGTATCAATCTTCCAGTCTGGAAATGGAATATGATTAATATGGATTTCATCACAGGTTTGCCTCTTACACTGCAAAAATTTGATTCCATATGGGTAATAGTTGTCAGGCTTACCAAGTCAGCGCATTTCCTACCAGTCAAGACCACCTATACAACTGAAGATTATGCAAGGTTGTACGTTAAAGAGATAGTGCGATTACATGGAATTCTGGTCTCCATTATATCAGACAAGGGAGCTCAATTTACTGTGCATTTTTGGAGATCGCTTCAGAAGAGCTTGGGTACACAGGTGAATCTGAGTACGACTTTTCATCCTCAGACAGATGAACAAGCAGAACGTACTATCCAAACACTTGAAGATATGCTACGAGCTTGCACGTTAGATTTTAAGGGCAGTTGGGATGATCATTTACCTCTTATTGAATTTGCCTACAACAATAGCTATGATTCAAGTATCAAAATGGCACCTTATGAAGCTTTATACGGAAGAAAGTGTAGATCACCGATTGGATTGTTTGAAGCAGGTGAAACTGCTTTACTTGGGCCAGATCTTGTTCACCAAGCTATGGAGAAAGTGAAAGTGATCCAACAGTGGCTGTAGACGGCCCAAAGTCAACACAAGTCATATGCTGATGTTAGAAGAAGAGGGCTCGAATTCTCCATAGGTGATTGGGTGTTCTTGAAGGTGTCACCGATGAAAGGGGTAATGTGATTTGGAAAGAAAGGGAAGTTTAGTCCCCGTTATTTGGGCAAGTTGCGTATGAATTGGCACTACCCCAAGAAATCTCCACAGTTCATCCAATATTTCATGTTTCGATGCTTCGAAAGTGCATAAGAGATCCATCTCGTATCGCTCCCATTGAAGATGTACAAGTTACGGAGGATCTCACCTATGAAGAGATACCTATTGCTATTCTGGATAGACAAGTGAAAAGGTTAAGGAATAAAGACGTAGCTTCCGTAAAGGTACTTTGGAGAAATCAGCAAGTAGAAGAGATCACATAGAAAGTTGAAGAAATGATGAAGTCAAAGTACCCGTATTTGTTTCACACGAAAGAAAAAGTTCAAAGTGCAGAAATGGAGCAATAACAAGTAAATATCTATAAGCATTATGTGTATATGTATATATGCTAATATGAAGGTGCATTTGTTGTACATGAGACGATGTTATTAACATTTGAGGACGAATGTTTCTAAGGGGGGAAGGATGTAACACCCCGTACATTTCTGACCCTACTTGATTGGTGTTCTGGGGTTTATATGCCTTATTCGAACCATGTTTACCTTTGTTTTGAGAGCAATAAATATGTATTTTGTATTGCTTTGATGGAGTATTTGATATTGTGCTAGTATCCGCAAAGAAAAGTCGAAGAAAAGAAAAAAATCACATTTTAAGTATGGGGTGCGCCCAGGGGCGTGCTAGGCTGCTTTTGGCCAAAATTTTTCTTGCATAGGTAGCACAGCGGTACGCCAGGCAGTATGCCAGGCCGCCTTTGCCAAAAAATATTCTGGCATAGGCAGCATAGGGGCGCGCTAGGCAGCGTGCCGGGGTGGTTTTTGCCAAATTTTTTTCTCCTACCATTAGTCTATAAATAGGACTCTTGGGTTATGGTATCATTATTCCATAATAGTAGGACTACTCTTGAGCGAGTTCGGCATCCAAGTTGGGGTTAATTCATCGTCATAATTATTTTATTAAATTATGCTCAATTAAGCCATGAGTGGCTAGAATCACTTATTCTTGGGATTGAGGCTACGAACATGAATCTCGTGAGTTGAATATTGTCGTAACATTTATGGAATTCTTTAAACATGAGATATATGGTGGATCATACATTGAATTTGGTGGTCTAAGTTAACATGTGTTAATGGGCTCAATTTAAGGCCCGAAATGGAGTAAAAGACATGATCCAAAAGGGCAAATGACCCGTTCTTCCATGTTGACCAAGTAAACATGGCATTTAATGACAAGAATTGGCTAAGGATGACTTGAGAGATTATATAAAGGCACAAAATCTGATTTTTATTCATTATAACTCTCATGCCTTTCTAGATATTTCTAAAACCCTTTTTCATTTCACAAACCCTAAGGCAACCATTTCCTTTAGACAAGATCATCATTTGGCAAGCTTTGGTAAGTGTATAATCTCATGGATTATTATATTATATGCTTAATATGGTGTGTAAATCATGATGGTTATGCCTAAAAGTGTTGAGTAGTGCACTTTTGCTTTTTGGCTAAAAGATGTGTCATCTTTGTGATTTGAACTTGAAAGGAGACTTGAGGTTTTGATGGAAGTGAATGGTATGGATGAAATATCAACATGTATGGTGTGGTTATGTTCCTTAAATTTTTATTTTTCTATGAGTATAACTTGTGGGATTGTGGTTGATATGTTGCTATGAAACGTATTGAGGTGACTTGATGGAGTAATTGTTAATGAGGAAGCATAAAGGATAAACTTGGTGTGAAATGCTATTGGTTTATGATGTCTTGGTCAATGTGTAGAATGTTGTGGTATTTTTGGTATGACAATGCCGTAAATTGTGTTGTAAAGAGGGAAATGACGTTATAAGGCAATAATGTAACTCGATGTCATCTTATGCACTTGTAAGGTAGTTGGTTGTTAACATGAGCTCCGTTATATACTTGTGTTGTAGAATGAAACTTAAGGAAGGAGTTGGACTATTGTATATACATATAGGACTGTGTATCCATATTGGGAAGATAAGGTATGTAAGGTTACTCTTTTCGTATCCTTCTGCAGCACATATTGTTCACTTTGACATTGTACTTGTTCCATTCCGAAATGTCCAAAGGTACCTTATTTCAGGTTGTCATATAGTATTACTCACAGGACCAATTGTGATTCACATGTCTCATGTTTATTGAATAATATTCCAATAATGTACAATCACCAATGTATCACTCTTCTAATGGAAGAAAGAAGTTATGTATAATAACATCCCAGGGGTAATAAAAAAAACTGACATGGGTTATCACAGTAACATCCCAGGGGAGACATAAAAGCCTAGCATGGGTTAATCTAACATCCCAGGGGCTACATAAAAGCCTAGCATGGGTTAATCTCATCCCAGGGGTTAAAATACCTAGCATGGGTTAATCTCATCCCAGGGGCGACAGAAAAGCCTAGCATGGGTAGAATGGTAAAGATGAATAAAGAATGTAATGTACATGGTTCCACATATGCAGACCGGTGGTTTATCTGTACTGACTATTCTCTTATATTTGATTCCATGGAGGTACTTATATATCATGCAGTTTCATATAGCCTTACATACTCAGTACATTCTTCGTACTGACGTCCCTTGGGGGACTTACCTTACTTGCTGCAGGCACAGGTACTAGTAGACCTCCACAGTAGTGTCACACCCCGAATTCCAACGGGGCGGACTGGTACCCGAAGCCGTTGAGGCCCGAGAGAACCAATCTTTGCTCACGTACATTCATATGCATGTCTCTGTATGAATATCATTGTATCTCATGCAACTATGCGGAAGTCATGGAAACATATGCTATATATGAAACTTGGCCGTTAGGGCCATCAAGTCAAAATGGACATATATCCCTTACATTCAAATTCCCACATACATCTACAAAGCCTCTAACCGATACATGTACATAACCAACCGACAGTCGGGACAATTCCCCGCTTTATACAACATTTACAATGCCAAAACCAAAACCAATGTACACACGTGACTCAGAAAGCCCCGAACCAACTGGAGCTGACCAATGATCGGCAAATGGTCCACAACCTACTGTGGAGGTCTACTAGCACTTGTGCCTGCAGCAAGTAAGGTAAGTCCCCCAAGGGACGTCAGTACGAAGAATGTACTGAGTATGTAAGGCTGTAAGGAACTGCAAGAGACATAAATACGTCAATGATATCAAGTACAAGTGAAATAATCAATATGGATAAACCTCCGTTCTGCATATGTGGAACCATGTACATTGCTTTCGTTATTTTCATTTTCGATCATTCATTCGCATCATTATTATTCATATAATGTCATTCATATATGCTTTCCTTCAAGTGATATACTTTCATGCAAATGCTTTACTTTATTTGCTTTTACCATTACCATTCATCCAGCTGATCAGTGGGCCATATATCATTCATCCAGCTGATCAGTGGGCTATAGTACAATCATCCACCTTATCGGAGGGCCACCATAACATAGTATAGTGTAAAATATCAACAATCATCCACCTTATCGGTGGACCATAGTATATATATATATATATATATCAACAATCATCCACCTTATCTGTGGGCCATAATATAGTATCAACAATCATCCACCTTATCGGTGGGTCATAATATATATATATATATATAGGTATATATACGTTACTTCATTCCTTACTTGTGAGAGATCAATACCTTTACTTGTGAGAGATCGATACATTGGTGATTGAAACATTATTGGAACTTTGGAACATAACATTATTGGAAGTGCTACTCAAGAATGAATAGATTCTCCTTACATCATTACTTTCTTTGAGATAGTTCTTTTAGTAGTTACAACATTATGAGAGCTTTGGAACTTCAGTCAATGAATGAGAGACATGTAAATCACAATTGGTCCTGTGAGTAATATGATATGACAACCTGAAATGAGATACCTTTGGACATTTCAGAATGGAATAAGTACAATGACGATGTGAACAATATGTGCTGCAGAAGGATATAAAAAGAGTAACCTTACATACCTTATCTTCCCAACATGAATACACAGTCCTATATGTGAACACAATAGTCCAGCTCCTTCCTTAAGTTTCACTCTCCAACACAAGTACATAACGGAGCTCACGTTAACAACCAACTACCTTACAAGTGCATAAGACGACAATGAGTTACATGATTGCCTTATAACGTTATTTCCCCCTTCACAATACAATTCACGGAATTTTCATACCAAAAATACCACAACATTCTACACATTGACCAAAACATCATAACCCAATAGCATTTCACACCAAGTTTATCCTTTACGCCTCCTCATTAACACTATGTCACAATTACTCCATCAAGTCACCTCAATACATTTCATAACAACATCTCAACAACAATCCCACAAATTATACTCATAGAAAAATAACAAGTTAAGGAACATAACCACACCATACATGTTGATATTCTATCCACACCATTAACTTTCATCAAAACCTCAAGTCTCCTTTCAAGTTTAAATCACATAGATGACACATCTTTTAGCAACAAGCAAAAGTGCACTACTTACACTTTTAAACATAACCATCATGATCTACATACTCTCCCATGCATATAATATATTAAACCCTAAGATTAAACACTTACCCAAGCTTGAAAAATGATGATCTTGCCCAAAGAGATGACTTAGGGTTTTGAGAGCAAAAAGGAATTTCTTGGAAATGTCTAGAATGGCATGTGTGTTTATGTGAATAAAATCTGATTTTTCCTTATATTATATAGCCCCTAAAGTCATCCTTAGCCACTTCTTGGGCATTAAATTCCATGCTTTACCTAGTCAACACAAGAATGGGTCATTTTCCCATTTGGGCCATGCATTTTTGCTTCATTTTGGGCCTCAAATTGAGCCCATTAACATATGTAAATGTAGCCCACCAAATTCAATGTATGATCCACCATATATCTCATTTTTAAATAATTTCATAAATTTTACGACAATATTCAACTCACGAGATTCATGTTCGTAGCCTCAATCCCAAGAACAAGCAATTCTAGCCACTCATGGCTTAATTGAACATAATTTGATAAAATAATTATGACGATGATTTAACCCCAACTTGGATTCCAAACTCTCTCAAGAGTAGTCCTACTACGGTGGAATAATAATACCATAACCCAAGAGTCCTCTTTATGGACTAATAATCGGAGAAGATAGTTGGCAAAAAGCACCCCGGCACGCTCCCGGGCGCCCCTGAGACTTAGCTGAATTTCAGCTCTGAAAAGGGGGAGCCTGAGTGGCCTGGCACTCCCACTGGAGCGCCCCTTTTCTTCCTCTGCCAAAAAATTTTTGGACAGAAGCAGCTTGGCACTCCCTTGGGCGCGCCCCACACCAAAATTCCATTTTCGACTTTTCTTTGCGAATTCTGTTGGATCCTTTAAGTACAAATATTTAGCTTGCCTCTCATCTTTAATATCCTTTGATTGGAAGTCCTTTAAACCTCACTTTTCACCCCACAAATGCTTCACAAAGTCACAAACACCTCCTACAAAGGTCTAATCACATTTACTAGCACAATATCAAATGTTCCATCAATTACAATACAAAATACGTACTTATTTCTTTCAAAACCAATGTAAACATGGTTCATAGTTGGCAAGTAAGGTCAAAAATGTACGGGGTGTTACATTCTTCCCCCCTTAGAAACATTCGTCCTCAAATGTTAACAACATCTTTTCATGTACAACTAATGCATCTCTATATTATCAAATATATACATATACACATAATGCTTATAGATACTTACTTGTTATTTCTCCACTTCCGCACTTTGAACTTTTTCTTCCATGTGAAACAAATACGGGTACTTCGACTTCATCTTTTCTTCAGCTTCCCACGTGATCTCTTCTACTTGTTGATTTCTCTAAAGTACCTTTACGAAAGCTACGTCTTTATTCCTTAACCTCTTCACTTGCCTATCCAGAATAACAATAGGTACCTCTTCATAGGTGAGATCCTCCGTAACTTGTACATCTCTAATGGGAGCAATACGAGATGAATCTCCTATGCACTTTCAAAGCATCGAAACAAAAAACACTGGATGAATTGTGGAGAGTTCTTGGGGTATTTCAAATTCATATGCGACTTGACCAAATCTTCAATCAATCTTATACAGCACGTCATATAGGGCTAACCTTCCTTTCTTTTCAAATCTCATTACCCCTTTCATTGGTGACACTTTCAAAAATACCCAAACATTTATGGCAAACTCTACTTCCTTCCTTCTAGTATCGGCATATAACTTGTGTCGATTTTGGGCCATTTGTAGCCGTTATTGTACCACCTTAACTTTCTCTATAGCTTGATGAACAAGGTTTGGCCCGAGTAAACAAATTTTACCCGCGTCAAACCATCCAATTGATACTTGAACAATAGCTATTATGGTAAGTAAATTCAACAAGAGGTAAATGATCGTCCCAACTACCTTTAAAGTCCCATGTGCAAGCTCTTAGCATAGTTTCAAGTGTTTGGATAGTACATTTTGCCTGTCCATCTGTTTGGGGATGAAAAGCTGTACTTAAATTCACTTGGATTCCCAAACTCTTCTGAAAGTTTTTTTTTCAAAAATGTGCAGTAAATTGAGCTCCCCTGTCTAATATAATAGAAGTTGGAATCGTACTATCTCCTTAACATACAACCTTGCATAATCTGCAGCTGTACAAGTGTTCTTGACAGGTAAAAAGTGTGCTAACTTGGTAAACCTGTAAACTAGCACCCATATGGAATCAAATTTCCAAAGTGTACGAGGCAAACTTGTGATGAAACCCACGTTAATCAGGTCCCACTTCCAGACTGGAAAATTGATACATTGCATATAACCTCCAGGTTTCTGATGCTCTACTTTTACTTGTTGATAATACGCGTTTTTCAAATCATGGTACATTTTTTTTATAGCTCCCGGATGAATAAAATACCGTGAATGATGTACCTCTGTCATAATTCATTTCCTTAATTCATCTCCATCCGGTATACAAAATTTACCTTGGTAGTGAAGTACTCCCTCTTGCATAAGGTCAAATGCCTTTATCGAACCTTGTTGTACGTTCTTTTTCAGCTGCACTAAAAATAGGATTCGCATATTACTTTTCCTTTACCTCTACAAATGAAGACTCTGCCGCATATTGCTCTAAAATTCTTTTATCTGGAGTTTCAAGAAGCTGTCCAATTGATGTAGATCCTTAACTAGACCTTGCTTTTCCATGAACTGACCATCAGTACCTCCTAGTGCTTTGCGGCCTAACGCATCGGCTACCGTATTTGCTTTTCCTGGATGGGGTCTCAATATCATAATCTCTTAATAGTTTGAGCCATCTCCACTGCCTCATATTTAAGTCCTTCTGCTTAAAGATATATTGCAAACTCTTTGAACCCCATACAAGTAGTGGTACCATATTTTTAAAGTAAATATCACAACTGTTAGCACAAGATCATGTGCTGGATAATTTCTTTCATGTGGACACAATTGTATTGAAGCATAAGCTATCACATTGCCGTACTGCATCAATATACACCCTATACAGACTCCTGAAGCACCACAATATACTGCATACACTTTTGTGCCTTCGGGAAGTACTAATACGGGTGTAGAGGTCGAGTTATCTTTTAGATCTTAGACACTCTTCTCACATGCATTATTCCACTAAAACTTGGTTACTTTGTGTGTTAGCTTGTTAAGGGTGCTGAAATGGAAGAAAACCTCTGCAACAAACCTTCCCATATAAACTACTGGCACATTTGTTAGCCCAAATGACATAACAAAAACAAAGTCATAGTGACTGTACTGTGTTCGAAAAGCTATCTTGGGTATATCTTTTTCTCTAACCCTTACCTGATGATATCCTGATCTTAGGTCACTCTTTGAAAAATATTTGGCACTCTGTAATTGGTCAAATAAAGCATCCATGCTGGGGAGGGGATATTTATGCTTAATTTTCACCTTATTCCTTTGCCGATAGTCAATACACATTCTCCAGGTACCATTTGTTTTTGTACAATTGACACTAGTGCACCCCAAAGGGATATACTAGGCCTCAAGCATTTCATTTACCACCGGAACCGATTGAAGAGTTGGTGGCTTCATATCAGTAGCTTTCACTCTAACTGAGTGACATATGTATCCTTTTGGGTATCATTTTCTTTGCCTTAAGTTGAGAAATAGCTTTACCTCTCGGTACTCCCATATTACCCTTCTATTCAAGAACATTCTTTTATGGAAAATGAAAATGTAACTTCTTAGCTCAGCAATCTACCGTGGCATAACAAGAAGCCAATCAATCCATACCCATGACAACATCAAAATCTACCATCTCCAGTTCAGTGGGATCAACCAGTGTGTCATAACCAAAAACAATTACTATACAATTATGATATACTCTTTTAGCTATAATAGATTCACAACTAGTGTAGATACTTCAAATGGCTTACCTAGTAATTCTGGTGTTCTTTCACATTTTTTCCCGCAATCAATAGAGTAACATATGATAATGTAGAACCCAGATCAATCAATGCATATACCTTATGTAAAAATATGAATAATATACCTGTATCTACATCAGGATAAGCCTCCGAATTCTGTCGATCCGCTAAGGCATAGGTACGATTCTGAATTCTACTAGGACTCGCTGCTTCGCTAGCACCTCTGCCATGGCCAGCAGGTTGTACACCTGACAATGATAATGCAACGGCTGACCCCGTAGGTTGTGTCAGACTACCCGTGGCCCTCTGTGGGCACTCTCTCATCATGTACCCTGACTTTCTACACCAAAAGCAAACATTCATTCCAAACCAACATTCACCTGAATGAAACTTCCCGCAACGCTGGCACAACTGACGAAAAGACCTCGATTGGCTCATACTTCCTTGTTCACTGTCTGTGAACCTCGAGTCCCACTACTTTGCCCAACTTGACTGCCTTTAAACCCTTGAAATTGAGATGGATTACCTGTTGTAGGGTTTGAACATGATGGTCTGGGCGGTCTAGGACAAAATTGAGGCCTAAATTCTCCTTGGGATGCCATAAAATGTCCCATAGGTCTAGCCCTCTTTGAAGACCCTTCTACAAATTCTTGTGTCCTTCTCCGTTGCCTCTGACCCTTCATTTTCTGTCTAAAGGCTTGTGTTCTTGCTATATCCATGTCTCTATTTAACGCAACAATAGTACAGTCCCTCGCCAAATATGGCTTCAATCTGCTCACATACCGATGGACTCTGTCGGCCATAGTGGCTACTACATTTTGAGCATACCTAGCCAAAGAATTAAACCAGAGACTGTACTCCCTGACACCCTTGATGAAGATTTAAAAACTGATTCGTACGAGCCTCTCGAATCTCATAGGGAAGATAGTGATCAAGAAATGCCATTTTGAATTCCTCCCAACTAGCTGGAAGTGCACCTATACCCCTAGATCGTTTCCAATCTTCGTACCATAATATAGCCTCGCCTTTTAATCTATATGCTGCAAGCTCCACTGTTTCAATACCAATCACATGCATAACATCTAGAGCCCTTTTGATTTGGTCCATGAGGTCCTGTGGATCTTCATTCAGATCTGACCCGGTGAAAGTGGGAGGGTCTAATTTCAGAAAATCTTGTGTCCGCCAACTAGCTGCCCTATCCGCACCATCATTACTTGTTATTGGACCTACTTGTCCTTAATTCAGTGCAGTAACTATACAATCAACTATACGAGTTAACATTTGCACTGTATTTCTCAGATCCTGCTCAGTAGCATTAATAGGTGTTTCGGCAGGTTCTTCTCTCCCTCTCAGCTCTTCTGGAGCTGGAAAAGTAGAGGAAGCATGCATTGCAAACTCAGTTTCAGCCCCTTCTTGACTAGCTGGGTCAGGTGATGATTTACTCGTTTCTCCTCCGGCAAGCATATCTACCTTCTTACCTTTGTCCCTACCTTGTCTTGTAATTGGAATTTTTACTATACAGAAGAAAACCAATGTCAATAGTTAGATATGATTCCACCTACAACTTTGGCTCTACTGCACGATCTAAGAAATGAAGAAAAGAAACAACTCCTAGATGTCCCGTAGCCTCCTGTTTATAAATGTGGCGTGCAACATATCCATAAATAAGACTCCACTTAGACGTCAGAAAGATCAGAAAGAGAACTAACACGGCTTTGTAGATACCCTTAGGACGACCTGCTGTGATACCACTTTTGTCACGCCCCAAATTCCAACGGGGCGGATTGGTACCCGAAGTCGTTGAGGCCAGAGAGAACCAATCTTTGCTCACGTACATTCATATGCATGTCTCTGTATGAATATCATTGTATCTCATGCAACTATGCGGAATTCATGGAAACATATGTTATATATGAAACTTGGTCGTTAGGGCCATCAAGTCAAAATGGACATACATCCCTTACATTCATATTCCCACATACGTCTACAAGGCCTCTAACCGATACATTTACATAACCAACCTACAGTCGGGACAAGTACCCGCTTTATACAACATTTACAATGCCAAAACCAAAACCAATGTACACATGTGACTCGAAAAGCCCCGAACCAACTGGAGCTGACCAATGATCGGCAAATGGTCCGTAACCTACTGTGGAGGTCTACTAGCACTTGTGCCTACAACAAGTAAGGTAAGTCCCCAAGGGACGTCAGTATGAAGAATGTACTGAGTATGTAAGGCTGTAAGGAACTGCATGAGACATAAATACGTCAATAATATCAAGTACAAGTAAAATAATCAAAATGGATAAACCTCCGTTCTGCATATGTGGAACCATGTACATTGCTTTCGTTATTTTCATTTTCGATCATTCATTCGCATCATTATCATTCATATAATGTCATTCGTATATACTTTCCATCAAGTGATATACTTTCATGCAAATGCTTTACTTTCTTTGCTTTTAACATTACTATTCATCCAGCTGATCAGTGGGCTATAGTACAATCATCCACCTTATCGGCGGGCCACCATGACATAATATAGTGTAAAATATCAACAATCATCCACCTTATCGGTGGGCCATAGTATATGTATATATATCAATAATCATCCACCTTATCGGTGGGCTATAGTGTATATATATATATCAACAATCATCTACCTTATTGGTGGGCCATAATATAGTATCAACAATCATCCACCTTATCGATGGGCCATAATATATATATATATATATATATATATATATATATAGATAGATAGATAGATAGATAGATAGGTATATATACGTTACTTCATTCCTTACTTGTGAGAGATCGATACCTTACTTGTGATAGATCGATACATTGGTGATTGAAACATTATTGGAACTTTGGAACATAACATTGTTGGAACTTTGGAACATAACATTATTGTAAGTGCTACTCAAGAATGAATAGATTCTCCTTACATCATTACTTTCTTTGAGATAGTTCTTTTTGTACTTACAACATTATGAAAGCTTTGGAACTTCAGTCAATGAATGAGAGACATGTAAATCACAATTGGTCCTATGAGTAATATGATATGACAACCTGAAATGAGATACCTTTGGACATTTCAGAATGGAATAAGTAAAATGACGATGTGAACAATATGTGCTGCAGAAGGATATGGAAAGAGTAACCTTACATACCTTATCTTCCCAATATGAATACACAGTCCTATATGTGAACACAATAGTCCAACTCCTTACTTAATTTTCACTCTACAACACAAGTACATAACAAAGCTCACGTTAACAACCAACTACCTTACAAGTGCATAAGACGACAATGAGTTACATGATTGCCTTATAACATTATTTCCCCCTTCACAATAAAATTCACGGCATTGTCATACCAACAATACCAAAATATTCCACACATTGACCAAAACATCATAACCCAATAGCATTTCACACCAAGTTTATCCTTTACGCCTCCTCATTAACACTATGTCACAATTACTCCATCAAGTCACCTCAATACATTTCATAACTACATCTCAACGACAATACCACAAATTATACTCATAGAAAAATAACAATTTAAGGAACATAACCACACCATACATGTTGATATTTTATCCACACCATTCACTTTCATCAAAACCTCAAGTCTCCTTTCAAGTTTAAATCACATAGATGACACATCTTTTAACAGCAAGTAAAAGTGCACTATTTACACTTTTAGACATAACCATCATGATCTACATACTCTCCCATGCATAAAATATATTAAACCCTAAGATTAAACACTTACCCAAGCTTGAAAAATGATGATCTTTCCCAAAGAGATGACTTAGGGTTTTGAGAGCAAAAAGGAATTTCTTGGAAATGTCTAGAATGGCATGTGTGTTTATGTGAATAAAATCTGATTTTTCCTTGTATTATATAGCCCCTCAAGTCATCCTTATCCACTTCTTGGGAATTAAATGCCATGCTTTACCTAGTCAACACAAGAATGGGTCATTTTCCCATTTGGGCCATGTATTTTGGCTTCATTTTGGGCCTCAAATTGAGCCCATTAACATATGTAAATGTAGCCCATCAAATTCAATGCATGATCCAACATATATCTCATGTTTAAATAAATTCATAAATGTTATGACAATATTCAACTCACGAGATTCATGTTCGTAGCCTCAATCCCAAGAACAAGCAATTCTAGCCACTCATGGCTTAATTGAACATAATTTGATAAAATAATTATGACGACGAATTAACCCCAACTTGTATGCCAAACTCTCTCAAGAGTAGTCCTACTACGATGGAATAATAATACCATAACCCAAGAGTCCTATTTATAGACTAATAATCGGAGAAGAAAGTTGGCAAAAAGCACCCCGGCAGCCTCCCGGGCGCCCCTGAGACTTAACTGAATTTCAGCTCTGAAAAGGGGGAGCCTGAGTAGCCTGGTACGCCCCCTGGAGCGTCCTTTTGCTGCCTCTGCCAAAACAATTTTGGCCAGAAGCGGCCTGGTACGCCCCTGAGCGCGCCCCACACCAAAATTCCATTTTCGACTTTTCTTTGCGGATTCGGTTGGATCCTTTAAGTCCAAATCTTTAGCTTGCCTCTCATCTTTAATATCCTTTGCTTGGAAGTCCTTTAAACCTCACTTTTCACCCCACAAATGCTTCACAAAGTCACAAACACCTCCTACAAAGGTCTAATCACATTTACTAGCACAATATCAAATATTCCATCAATAACAATACAAAATACGTACTTATTGCTTTCAAAACCAATGTAAACATGGTTCATAGTTGGCAAGTAAGGTCGGAAATGTACGGGGTGTTACAAGTAGGTTTCAGATCATTTGCCGATCATTGGTGAGCTCCAGTTGGTTTGGGGCTTTCCGAGTCACTATGTACATTTGTTTTGGTATTGTAAATGTTGTATAAAGCGGGGACTTGTCCCAACTTTAGGTTGGTTATGTCCATGTACCTGTTGAGGCTTTGTAGATGTTGTGGGACAAATAAAGGAAATGTAAGGAACATATACTTTTGACTTGATGGCCCTAACGGCCAAGTTTCCTATTTATCACATGTTTTTCCATGATTTCCTTCATTGGCATTTTATATCTATATGTGATGGTGATATTTATTAAATGACATGCGTATGAGTGTATATAAATGAAGATTGGTTCTCTCGGCCTTAACGGCTTCGGGTGCCAGTCCGCCCAGTTGGAACTCGAGGCGTGACAGAGCCTAACCTCCTGACATCTATGGCTAATATGAGGACTAGCTCCTCCACAAAGGTCAACCTCTCATCTAACTGAATCAACTCCCACCAAAGCACATGTGACTCATCTGAGATATGACGCCGCAATATAGAGACATGGAAAACCAGGTGAACAGCTAAAAAATCTGGCGGTAAGGCCAACTCATAAGCCATCTCTCCAACTGCTCGGAGTATCTCAAATGGTCCAATATACCTGGGTCTGAGCTTTCCCTCTTCCCGAACCTCATCAAACCTTCATGGGTGATACCCGAAGGAAGACTCTATCTCCCACTCCAAACATCAAGGCACAAAGTCTACGATCGGCATAACTCTTCTGTCTACTCTGGGCTACTCTCAACCTATCCTGAATCACCCTGACACTATCTAACGCCTCACAAAGTAAGTCAGTACCATGAGGCCTAACCTCGGAGGTCTCAAACCAACCAATCGGGGATCGACAATGCCTACTATATAAAGCCTCAAATGGTGCCATCTCAATACTCGAATGGTAGCTATTATTATAAGTAAACTCCGCTAAGGCTAAGTGCTGCTCCCACTGACCTTCAAAGTCCATCACACAGACGTGGAGCATATCCTCTAGAACTTGAATAGTCCGCTCTGACTGACCGTCAATCTGGGGATGGAATGCGATGCTAAGATCAACCTGAGTACCCAACTCTTCCTGAAATGCCCTCCAGAAGCTAGAAGTGAATACCGACCCTCTATCTGAAATAATGGACACGGGTACTCCATAAAGGCGAACTATCTCACGAACATAGATACGGGCTAACATCTTGGCACTGAAGGAAATCTGAATCGAGATGAAATAAACTGATTTGGTCAACCGATCTACTATGACCCAAATGCTATTGGAACCACGAGAGATACAGGGCAAACCACTCACGAAGTCCATAATAATCCGCTCCCACTTCCACTCAGGAATGGGTAATCTCTGAAATAATCCACCCGATCTCTAATGTTCGGCCTTTATCTGCTGACAATATAGGTAATGAGCCAGAAAGTCTGCAATATCTCTCTTCATACCGCTCCACCAGTAATACTGCCTCAAATTTATATACATCTTAGCGGTACCAGGATGAATAGAATATCTAGAGCTATGAGCCTCCTGCAATATCAACTAAATCAAGTCCCCATTCCCCGAAACACAAATATGGCCATCAAATCTTAGAATACCCTTAAAGTCTAAGGTAGCCTGACTAGACTCACCTCTTTGAACATGATCACGGATGTCACAAAGTTTACTATCCTTGAAATGGCGACTCTAAATCTGCTTAAACAAGGTAGACCTAGTCTCAACACTAGCAAGGATCCTCCTGGAGTCTGAAATATCGAGTCTAACCATCAAGTTGGCTAAGGACTAAATATCCAAAGCCAACAACCACTCTGCGGCTGAAAGAAAAGCCAATCTACCTATACTCACCGCCTTCTGACTCAAGATGTCTGCTACCACATTTGCCTTGCCCAGATGGTATAGAATAGAGATCTCATCGTCATTCAGCAACTCAATCCACCTGTGCTGCCTCGAATTCTGCTCCCACTGGGTCATAATATACTATAGACCGATGGTTAGTATAGATCTCACAGCAAACACCATACAAGTAATGCTTCCAAATCTTAAGCGCAAAAACTACTACTGCCAACTCCAAATCATGAGTGGGGTAGTTGCGCTCATGAACCTTCAGCTACCTCGATGCATAAGTAATAACTAGGCCCTGCTGCGTCAACACATAACCCAAACCAACACCAAAAGCATCACAATAAACTATAAACCCCTTGTCCTCAATAGGAAGAGTCAAAATAGGGGCGGAAGTAAGCAGTCCTTGAGTTTTCAAAAGCTCGACTTGCACTCAGTGGTCTACTTAGTTGGGTCTACCACAATCCCATACTTAGACACCACATGCCCTAGAAATGAAAAAAGGATTGAGCCAAAACTCACACTTTGAGAATTTGGTGAAGTGCCTATGATCTCTCAAAGTCTAGAGCACAATCCTCAAAAGTTGTTTGTGCTCCTCCCTTCTCCTTGAATACACAAGGATGTCATCAATGAAGATAATAAAAAAATGAGTCCAAATGAGGCCTGAAAATGTGGTTCATTAAATCCATGAACACTGCTGGAGCATTGGTCAACCCAAAAGACATCACTAGGAACTCATAATGGCCATATCGAGTCCTGAAGGCTGTCTTAGGGATGTCCGCCGCGCGAATCCTCAACTGATGGTACTTAGATCTCAATTCGATCTTAGAAAACATTATCGCTCCTTGATGCTGGTCAAACAAATCATCAATACGAGGCATAGGATACTTATTCTTCACTGTCATCTTATTCAGCTACCTGTAGTCAATACACATATGCATAGAACCATCCTTTTTCTTCATGAATAAGACAGAAACACCCCAAGGCGATATACTCAGCCTAATAAAACCCTTTCCTAAAAGATCCTAAAGCTGAGAGTTTAGCTTCTTAAGCTCTGCAGGAGCCATATGATAAGGTGTCATAGAAATAGGTCAGGTACCCAACTCAGGATCAATAGCAAACTCAATATCACGCACAAGAGGAAGGCCAGGTAGATTGGTAGTAAAGACATCAGGAAAGTCTCAAACTATAGGGACAAAATCAAGCAAAGGACTCTCCATGCTAACCTCACGAATATAAGCAAGATAAGACTCACAACCTCTCAATATAAGTCTCCTAGACCAAACATTAGAAATAATCCCTATTGGTGCGCAGCTAAAAAAACCCTGCCACACAACCGAGGGAATGCCAGGCATGACCAAGGTAAAAGGTCTTGGAAAAATAATCCAAAATTGCATGATAAGGGGATAACCAGTCCATGCCTAGAATCACATCAAAATCCACCATATCTAACACAATGAGATCAGCCTGAGTATCAAACACTCAGATGGTCATAACACATGATCTATAAACCTGATCCACTACTAAAGAATCACCCACATGAGTAGATACATGTAATGGCTGAGATAAAAGCTCCCAAGACAACTCTAACCATGGTGCACAATACGCAAACATATAAGAATAAGTGGATCTCGGATCAAATAAAGCCATAGCTGGCTGACGACATACTGAAATTGTACCTGTAATAACAATATCAGAAGATTCTACCTAAGGTATACTAGGTACAACATATAAATGACCCCGTCTGCCCTCGGACTGGGTACCTGACTGACCACCTGTCCTACCTGACTAAGGACGCCCCTTGAGAACCCTGAGGACCACCCCTGCGACCTTGAGCACCACCTCTAGCTGGAGGCGGCACTGATATGATAGGTTGAACACTCTGCTCTGTAGGCACAACTATCCCGCGCCGAGGACACTCTCTGGGGTAATGACCAACAACCCCACAATCATAGCAAGCCCAGGGTACTCCACCCTATCCAGAAGATTCGGCTGATCTAGAATAGCCACTATGACTAGAAGATACAAAATGTGCACCCCTCGAAGGCTAGCCACTACTCTAGCCACTATGCTTACTATAACTAAACTGACCTCCGTCAGTAACCTGAAGTGCTTCCTGAATGGGCCTACTAGACTGACCCTGGTGTGGATAAAACTGATACAGAGGGTATCTTCCCTGCAAACCTCTACCTCTAAATCGTGAGCCGCTCTGACTCACAATGAAACTACCCTGCTGATGCAGCCTCTTATCACTACCCCTTTGGGCCTCATGATACATCTCCTCCATAGTCTGGGTATGATCAAAAAAACCAACAACAGACTTGCCAGCAAAAACCAAACTCTGAGTAGCCATACAAAGAGGAAGTCTCAGTCCCCTAACAAAACACCGAATCCTCTTATACTTAGTAGGTAAGATCGCAGTAGCATGTATGGACAACTCATGGGACCATGTCTCAAACTCAACAACCGATATAGAATCCTGCTGTAAATCGATAAACTGGTCTATCATGAAGACTATAAGGCATATACTTCTCCAAGAAAGCCTCGGAGAATTGAGTCCATGTCATGAGGGGAGATCCAGCTGGCCTGGAATCAAAATAACCTCTCCGCCAATGTTTGGCTGCCAAGTCCAACAGAAAGGTAGTGTAGTCCACCCCACGTTTCTCAACCAAGCCCAAATTACAAAGCCTATCCTCACATACAGTCAAGAACTCAAACGCATCCTTGCCTGGAGACCCTATAAAACCTTGGTGGAGTCAATCTCAAAAATCTACCCAACATCTTCTGCTCCTCAACAGACATATTAGGTTGGGCGACTGCCGACTGAACAACTACTGGTGCTGGATGGATCTCAACTCTGGTAGCCGCAGCTACAAGCCGCTCTCCTACATCTGTACCACTCTGATCCGCAAACTGTGCACCATCAGACGATGCACCACCAACTAATCCCAATAACTGGACCAAGGTATTCATAAGCTATGCCGAAAAAATAAATTCGGTGGAGCCTGGGTTGCCCCTGGCCCACTAATGGATAGGGTGGCAGAATCTCTAGCTTGAGAGCAATAATAGGATCTAGTTAAGGCTTCTTGTCCTAACCCCTAGCTAGGACTGCAGATCTAGCCTAGCCTCGACCTCTAGGATGGCCATGGCCTTTAACAGGTGCCCTAGCTATAGGCTCAAGGTCCTCATCGCCAGTCGTCGTAGTTCGTGTCCTAGCTATCTGCTAAAGAGTGAAATAATAAGAACTTTTAGAAACCAACATAGACTCCATGCACGAGAATGCATAAAGAAAGTGAGATTTTTCCTTCCTATAGCCTCCCAAAGATAAGATACGAACATCATCATTCTGTTCCACGAGACTCTACTAGACACTTGCTCCTGTACCAACTATACCAGTGAACCTAGGTGCTCTGATACCAATTTGTCATGACCCAATTTCTGAGTCATGATGGCACCTACTCAACCCTCCAGTAAGTAAGCCAAACCGTAGCCCAAAATGACAAGTAATGGGCTAATTGGCGAAAGGTAACATAAATACCAGAAATCAAGCATACAATAAGATTGTAAGCAAGAGAAAATAATGCAATAACAAAAGATGTCAAGTAAGAGAGAGAGAACAAATGAATATCCCATGACCTAGTAAGGTCGGTACAAGAGCCACTAAATACAAAAGAGAGTAACGAATAGTATCAATATACAGAAAATATCAGAAACCAAAGACTGTCCGAAAGTAAATAAGGGAGAGATAATCAGCTCCTGCTCTGAAAGCTCACCCTATCTCCGAGTCCTGAGAGCTAGCTAGATAAAGCGTCAGCTAGTACTCGGATTACATCAGAAAAGATGCAAAAGTGAAGTATGACTACCAAAGCAACGGGTACTCAATAGACATCATCGACCGACTAAGCTAAATGAAATAAAAGCATAATAAAATGCGAGAACATAAACTAAAGTTAAGGATAAAGGGGCAAACCTGAATAGCAATCCAGCTGACAGATAATAAATGATGAGGTAAATAATATTGAAAGTAAGACAACTAACTACAGCCTAACTGGACCCCCATAAGCCCAGTAGGCACAGACAAGAGAAAGTCAACCCAAATGAGCCCCCATAAGCCTGATGGATGCAATCTAGAAAAGAACCAATGACTAAAAAATGAATATAACATAACCGACCACTGAAGCCATAGCTGACAACCCCATATTACCTTGAAATACCAGACACAAAATGGATCCCCAATATCACAAGTGAACCATAAAGTGCCAGACTCGAGCTAAATTCTTAACATCATAATCATATCATAAATACCAGACTCAAATTGGTAATATAGTGTCATAAGTGAATAGTAAATACCAGACTCAAATCGGTCTTATAGTATTATAAGTGAATAGTAAATACCAAACTCGAACCGGTCTTTAAAGTAAATACACGATATCAAATCTAACCACGAACTAGAAGGATGTCCAATTTGACATAAGGCTCAAGAATATAAGTAAGGTTTACGAAAGAGCTAATTAGGATATTTGACCTAATAGAGACTAACCCCGAAAGTCCATACTAAGGAAATTTCTACCCAAAACTAGACTAAGGCTTCAAAGTTCCTTTACAAGGTATTAATATGTCTAAATAAACCCTATGACAATAATTTAAATTGAGGAAATGATGAATGGGTCAATTAGTGCCTAAAACGGCTCTCTAATCAGCTAGTTATTCCAAAATCAACTAAACATGCGACCAAGCCATAAATTCCAACCCAAATCTTGCATAATACTATACTAATATCAAAATAAAGCTCAATCAATGAGGAAGGTAAGCCTAGCCTACCTGGACGCCGATGAGTGCTCGAGAAAGTCTACTAAATCATAGTTTTTCACTTTTGAGAAGCCTCCTCACGATGCCACTCTATCAAAATAATGATATACACATTAATACGAGAATAAAAATATCCATATTGCATATAAATGCTCCAGATTCAAAATCAAGCTAAAAATCACATGTGAGGTCCGCTTACGAAATCATAACTTTAAAATAGTCAAAACGTCCCTCTAAGCTTGAGGATCATTTACCCTCACAAATGAATGAAATCTGAGCACAAACTTTAAATCAACTCACAAAGTAAACTATGGATTTAAGTTTAAAATAGAGAATTAATTAGGAATTTAATGAAGACTTACAAAAATAACAAAGAAGAAATGACCACACTATCGTCTCTAACTCACCACGAATAACCAATGATCAAATACCACTCTTCACACCTTTTATTACAGTTCAATAGAACTTCTGACCTTAAAAAATGAAGAGAAAATCGGGTTTGGCAGCATTAAATACTGCCAGGGGTCCCTTCATCATGATCACGGGGACCACATTGCGATCGCAAGACTCGACCTAGCTTACCCTTCACGAATACGACCCAGGTCATTGTGAGTGTGATAGACAATAACCTTAGCCTTCACAAATGAGGCCAAGGTCTCGCAAACGTTAAGGCCATTTTTGGCCTGCACCAACTGAACTTGGCATTTGTCAAGTTTCTGATCGGACCCTCGGGATTCGTTCAAAATCCCGTGAATGTAAACAAACTATGATATCCTACCAAATTTGATATTTCAGACTCAACGACACCATCAAAATTTCTATCTGAGGTCGTTTTGATGAAATATGGGTCCCACACCCAATGGTCGTTTTAACCAACTTCTACTCAATGGCCCAAAATGAGTTTGGAAGTCTTGGGACCCAAACCAAAGATTCCCCTAGTCTAAAATCAACATTTTAGATCTAATGAAACTGTCAAAATTGGCATAGAAGGCCGTTTACATGAAGTTTAGGCCCGATACTCAATCCTTAACAATGAGAACTTCAAAATAGGGAATTGGCTCTAAAAACCAAACAAACTGCCCGGTAACCAAAATGTCAGCTCCAGCAAGTCATTAATGACTTAGGACAGCTATAGAAAAGCTCTAAAAATTGAAATAGTATGGAAATGTAGAAAATGAAGAATGCTCGAGAACTATCTCATTACTCCCCTTCTTCGAAGAACATTTTTCTTTGTTGGAGGTTTTCCCTGTGCACGACATAGGTTCATCAAGTGGATTGTAAATCCTTAAAAAAGACCTTACATCATAGGAGAGGGTGCCAACAATCTCACCCAACCCTTTCTTGTCATCTTCACCCAACATCATCACAAAAGTCCCTCTAATTAATTCATTACCGAGGTCAAATGGAAAGGCATTCCAAGAACTTGGGTTAAGTAAACACCCATTTGCCCAGTTGGCACTCTCATACTCAAACAACATATTCCACTCAAAAATACGAGTATAATTATATGCAAACAAATAATATAGGAAGGTGTGTCACAAGTCAACTTCATCCAAGGTGTTCTCATAAAATGGTTCACTTATTGATTCAAGTACATTAATGCTTTGACCAAGCATGAGAGACCAAAAGATGAAGGGATAATTGTAGAACATTTATCACCCCCCCCCCCTTGAACACCATCCTCTCTAATAAGCATACTATCATCTTACAAGAAGAGATTTTTGTCTTTGGAAAGTGTGTCATCACACCATAGTGGTTTGTTAAACACATGATAGCCTTCAAAAGTGGCCACACTATCATCATGACAATTCACCCCACTAGGTACACCCTCATGATAGGGACTCCCTATTAGACACATGCCACCACCACAATCAAATGAATCATAACTCGAGTTGGTATATAAGTCCAATAATTCATCATTATACTTGTCAAACATAGGTGGGGTATCACATAAGGGGTCACATTCAAAACCAATATCACAAGGGTGATCCATACTTTGATTCCTCAAATAAGCTAGCAAACTCATGCTATCTTCACCCAAAGGACCACTCCTCCCACATGACAATGCATTATACCTTAGAGCACAAGTGCCAACACTAGACACAAATTGATCTCACTAGAAGAAGCAATTCGGTCATCAAATGGATCAACTAGTGTTTGCACCTTCATATCAAAGGCATTATCATCATTCATCAAGGTGCTATCACACACATGAAAGCTACCACTCTCACTTAATTTGCTTTCAGCCACACAATAATTTTCCAAGTCTAATAAAGGGTAAAAGTTAGCATTGTTACCTTGTAGCTCATAAGACGAAGTGTCTTCACCTTTGTTTTCATCATTGGAGCACAATTGATCATTTACCAAACCTTCAAGTTCCTCATGATTTGTCGTATGTTGAGGATTCTCATTAGGCTGACCTCCAAGCACACCTGCAAAAGTATTAAGACAACTAGAAAAGGAAGAGAAGGTACAAGGGTTAGTATAAGGTCATGACAACTGTCTCACATCACTCCACACAACCTCTTATTTTTCCACTCTAGAGTTGTCACTTATCACACCCTTAATCCTCTAAATCTTTTATCTCTCAATTTCATTAGAGTTAGGATAAGTACCAAGGATTTCTTATAAAGAGATAGGTGATCCCTTTACATCTAGTTTCCACTTTGGTACACAAACAGTGGATGTGTTGACTTCTATGTTCAACTCCTTAGCACCAACCTCACAAGGAGTATCTTGCTTTGCTTTTGAATCTTTGGTTTTAATCCCAAAGATCATTTGGGAGATCTTATCAGGAGTTCTTTGCATGGAAGCAAATAATTTGTTCATCCTCAAAGTACTAGGATCCTTAATTGAAAGTGGTTCACTTGTATCTTCTTCTTTAGGAGGTGTTGGTGGAAAGAGAAACTTCCCATTGTAGTCCTTGACATACTTGTACCAATATTGTACGTTTGGGATATTATGACTTTAGAACCAAGCACTCCCATAATGTAGGTGACAAGTATCCAATAAGCCTATACCGCACCATACCTCCTCTTGGTATTCTCCAACTGAAATATGTATATTTACTTATTGGCTAACCCAATCCCTCTTTCATCAATGAATGGATCTAGAATCGGATGTAAAGGTAGTCTAAGATAGTCTACCACTTCATGGGATATGATATTGGAAAAACTTTGATCATCAAGTACAAGATCAATCCCGACACACCATTAACATTCGCTCTAGTTCCAAGACTTCACCTCTTTGTGTCATGCCTTTCTTGGAACCTTGGATTCACTCTACCTCTATGGGTTGGTGTTCCCCTCCTAGAAGTAGGTAATGTATTTCTTCTATGGTCCACATAATGACTTTGAATTGGTGTGACCCGTACATCGATACCTCTTTGACTAGGATAGGAAGTAGCACAAGATGAGGAGGGATATCCAACCTCACTACTTCTCCTTCTATCATATCTTTCCCCCAAGAATTCATAAGACATACGGGTGAGAAAATTGTACCTCATATCATATTTATAGATATGGTGTGAAGCATGAGAACCTTCATCTTCACTATAATGCTCACTACTAGGCTCTTCTACACCTTCGACATCATCACATGAGTCATAAGCTCTATTTACCTCATGTTCATCTCCGGAGTAGTAGTCCTCACCATCATATCGTTCATTACTACTTGGACCATCACCAACCTCATACGGCTCATCACCACCATACTCATAGCCTACATCGCTACAGGCATACTCACTAATGTCATCACCTCAATATTCTAAAGTTACAGATGACATTCTTCCTTATTTCACCTTGTACCTACCTGCAAAACTAGTAAACAATGTTAGTAGAAAAATTTCTCACACATCTTGCATTTGAAACTCACAACTCACATTCCTAGAATATCTTCTCAAAGTTGATAGAGAACTAACTTTTTCCAATCAATTCATAAGGTCACTTATCCTTTGTGGAGGAATAGATTCTTGTTGACCAAACTACGGATGACTCAACGGATAGATGAAAAGATCCAAGAAGTATTCAACAAGATAAAAGCAAGAAAAGCTAGAACAAAGTAGCACGAAAGAGGTACAGGCTCAAAAAAAACTAACAAAAGTAGGAAAATTACTTGTTGCTGCTTAATTTAAGAATCAAAGAGATGATTTGATTTTTAAAAACTAGTTAATAAGTGATTAATGATTTTAATTAATTTTTAAATAGTTGAGAAATTGAAGGAAAAAAGAGTGTAAAAAAAGAAGTACGAAGTTTGGACATTTAGAAAAAGTTTTGGGTTGTTTTCAAAGCTTACTAGTTTAGTCGTTCCAGCAAGCGTTTGGCCCATCCTAGGACGCTAAGCTTTTAAAGCTTGCTGGTTTGGGCATTCCAGCAAGCGTCTGACACTTCCTAGGACACTGAACTTTAAATATTATGTTTTACTGACATGGCAGTTGTTGACCAGAGTTGACTGCTGAGTTGGCGCTGATTTGGCTTTGACTTGGCTGCTGATGTGGCACCACATGGAAATTAATTAAAAAAAAAATTTCAAATAATTTTTTTTCAAATTTTCACAAGTGGACCTAGAAACACTTGCCCAACTTTGACTTTAAATTTTTGGATCAAAGTGTACTTTTTCTATCTTCTTCAAGAACAAGAAGAAGAAGTTCAAGAACACCAAAAAGAAAAACACCAAACCCTAACACCCCAAATCAACTCAGAATTGGCTCAAAATTTAGGAGTAGCTTCCCCATGACTTAGGAAATAAGCCCCAATGAATTTTAAGCCCCAATTTCTCCTCAATCAACAAACCCACTTTCAAAGTTTGAAAAACTTAAAAGCTTGAAAACCCTTTAATGGTAACTTCACTTCTATAACTCCGATTTGAACGAAATTTAAAATCTAGACTCACAAAACACTAGGGAATCAAGATATTGTGTCAAAAACAATAAATCAAAACAAAAATAATTCGGATTTTTTTTGGATTTTTGGATGATTTTTTAATTTTTTTTTTGGATTTTTGAAAAAATCAAAATCCCAAGATTTAGATTTGTGAAAACAAACCTAAACCTAAGCTCTTGCTACCAAATTGTTAGCGATCCTAATCTGAAAACTAGGATCAAAATGCAGAAAACTAAAGATAGATGAGATTTCAATCAAACAAACCCAATTGAAATCGATTCAAACACAAAAATAAAGAATAGCAGAAAAATAAAAATTGAGAAGTGAAGAAAGAAAGGCTCAATTGGATCAACAACTAAACCGAGGGGGAAGAGAACTTGATTTCAATTAAAATTAGAGAAACCCAAATTGAATCCACAAACGAGTAACTCTTGTGAAAATTAAGGTTAAGAAGTACTAAACCAACAATAAGAATCCACCCATCACTAATCTAGAATTAGCTACACCAATCTAACCTAAAGGGAATTCACCCTTGAACTATATTCTCAAAGGAGTTTCTTCAAATATCAAGCAAAAACATTGTAAGGAAGAAAATAAGCTAAGGCATCTATTTATAGTTATTGTATTTACAAAGATAGTCTATTATAAAAATAATCCAAAAGTGACTATTTTTGAAATAACCCACAAGGGCCCTTCTTGATTGCCCAAATGGCATCTTGATCGCCCATGACCTTGTGTATTTGTTTCTCCATATCTTCCTCTGAGCTCCAAGATATCATTCATATGTGGAAGCCCCTCTTACTGTACTCCAAGCTAACCATGCTCATATCACACTTGTAGTTATTTTTGTATTTACTTTTCATTCTTGATTTATTAAAACATGTTGGAGAAGAAAGAAATGAGTAACCATATTTAACCTTGATTAGATTTTGGTATAATACCTATTAAGTTGATTACATTTACATATATGACTTTAACTTCCATATTAGTTGAATCATGGATTTCAGGGTTCTCCTATCTAGAGTAGGTATAGGTAGGTGCCCGGCACGACCTGGTGGGTTGGATCGTGACACTCAATAATTTGGGGAGAAAGTACATCCATGCCCTTGAGGAGAAAACTAATTACAGTCAAATGCCCCCTTACAAAAAATACCCCCAAAATAAATTACATTTAATACCCCGCAGTCGACACAGACAAGAACTCCCTCAATAAAAGGTACGCGACCTTTCTTCCATAATTCAAAAATGGAAAACTCTGCTTCCTTCCCTGATTTTCCTTCTTCCCCAATTCAAATCAGCCTTAGATTCCACAAAAATTTACCAATGAAGAAAATAGCGATTCTCGTACAGCATCACGGGAGCTGGACTCATAGCAATAGTACATCACTACTGATGTTGAGGCCATACTGGTTGAATCTACTGCGAATTACAAAACTTAAGTAGCAAAGATCTCAAATCAGCTCAAAACTATTGCTAGTGCAAATATCGACATTAAATATATAATTGCACCTGGATTCCCTCCATTGAAGATAGTTAATGATATGAGCGTAAAAGTCTACATCGAATTGAAGAAGAAGAAGCTTTACATCGCTTTATAGCCTTTAATGATCTCCTACAATTACACACTAATTGAAATAGATACGCCAATGCTTGATCGCCCAGAAACATCAGCAAAAAAAACAAACTTACAGACTTTTCCAGAAACAAACACATCCTACAACACTGATGCAGATAGATTTGTTCATGAGGAATTCTATTCAAGAAACATAATTACAGGCATATCCAAGCAAGAAATAGAAGTTTACCAAATATACACTGACAAACATACACTATCACATGATGGACAACAATATTCGGTGCAGGAAAATTTTTAATATCGAGCTCAAAAATCATGTAAAAATAGGTATGATACCTATACAACATATCATGTACTTACATAGTATCATGAAGTAAATACACTGATAAATCCTGGTTGATACCATCATAATATATATATACTCTAATGGTATCATAGTATATTTATACTGTTATGGAATCATACAGATGTCCATAAGTAGTCTATGGTACTCTCCTTAAATCCTTACTTATACCATGCCAGTATCACATACTGGAATGGTAGCATTGAGGAAAAATTAGGCATTCATGGGGAAAATCAAAAAATATTGATACCATCACAATATATATACTCTGATGGTATCATAGTATATTTATACTGTGATGCTACCATACAGATCTCCATAAGTACTCTTATATTACACTCCTAAAAATTTTATTGATACCATGATATTATATGATATTGGCATGGTAGCAATCATGAAAAATTAGACATTCCTGAGAAAAATCACAAAAATATTGAATGATACCATCACAGTATATATATACTCTGATGGTATCATGGTATATATATATACTATGATGTTACCATACAGATGTCCATAAGTAGTCTATGATACCCTCCTAAAATCCTTACTAATACCACATCAGTATCATATACCGGCATGGTAGCATTGAGAAAAAAATCAGACATTCATGTAAAAAATAAAAAAATAATGAATGATACCAGCATAGAATATATATTCTCTGATGGTATCAGTGATCAATCTACAATCATTCACATGACACTCCTCAAATCATGAATGATACCACCACAATATATATATATATATATATATATATATCATTAACAAATCACTATTACTTCATAAAAATAACATCATTCAGTGCATTGACAAACCATTTGACTGCAGGTATACTATTATTTGTCTACAAGACACATGCGTTGGAGTCTTAAAGCAAGAAGTATTCAAAAATCAAAATTCTTTCGAGTGCACAAGGTACCATATGCTCATACTCTGCTTCACTTTGCTGCTTTGACACTACATGATACCCACAGAGTATATATATACTAACATAGTATCATGATCTGTTGCTTTCAAAAAATTCCCTGCAAATATGTTTTTTTTCATTTATTCTAATATTCTTTCTAACATTACCATACTTCACACAGGACAAATTATACCCATTGCTTATGGTATTGTTGATTCAGAAAATGATGCATCTTGGGAATGGTTCTTTTAACGTTTAAAACAAATTTATCCACAACATAATCGGATATGCATAATATCTGATAGACATAACAGTATAGCTAAGGGAGTTGCAACTGTCTATCCAACAATTCCTCATTGTGTCTGCATGTTCCACCTCTGGAAAAATGTGAAGAGCAAATTCAAAAGAAGTGCAAAAGATATCAAAGATGTCTATTACGCACTGGCAAGAGCATACACTGTCCAGAGCATACACTGTCTAGGAATTCAACAGCCAAATGAAAGAATTAGATGCTATTGATCCTAGGGTAAAACGTTACTTGCAAGATGTTATATACATAAATAGGCCCGGTCTCATTGCACAACAAATCAAACAACATCAATGACATCAAACATTGTAGAATTAGTAAATTCAGCAAACAGGCATACAAGAGAACTCCCAGTTTTAGATTTGTTTGATTTTATGAAAAACATAGTACAAAAGTGGAATTATACAAATGGTACTGCTGCCACATATAAAAAACAACATTAACTAACAAGTATAAAGCCTCAGTGAATGATGCACAGAAAGAAGTACAAATGATGTCGGTAAAATACTTTACAAAATCTGTGTGTACTGTAAAACTTATTTAATGTTACAATTTCACTCACCTATTAACTTGTATGTTATCCTATAAATACAAATATAGGTTATCTTTTCAACTCAATTTGTGCATACATAAGAGATGATCAGATGAAATACAGCTTGTGCCTACACAAAAAGACATGCAAATATCAAAAGTTTCAAGTAGATGAATTCCCATGTGCACATGCAATGGCAGTCTTAACAAAATTCCACCTCGGGAAATACACATATTACTCCCCTAACTGCACTAGAGATTTCTTAATTAGAATATTTGAGGCACCAGTACATCCTCTACCAGATCAACGCATATGTCAAATCCCTAATCACATATCTGCACGCAAGGTGCTGCCACCAAATGCCAAAATCCCACCAGGAAGGTGAAAAAAATAAAAAGTGAAAGGAGGATTTGAACCATATTTTGCTGGAACCAAAATAGCATGCAAGCGATGTAGAGTTCAAGGACACAACCGAAGATCTTGTAAGAGAATTGTACTATTTATTTTCATATAGTCAAATATTACCAACGGATAAGTGTTCAAGACTGAAGTACTGTTCAAGGATGAAAAACTTAAGTACTGTTCATTTGATGTTTTGGCATATTCAAATTCAAACACAAGTTTTATATTGTTGCTATAAGTATTTGTTTTGTCATTTATGTATGGTATTCAATTTTTGCATTATCATTTATCTATAATGCACATGACGAACTATCCAGTATATTCAACACAGTTCCCAAAATAATACATGATACCAAACCAGTATATATGTATGTGTATATATATATATATATATATATATATATAAGGAATGACCAAGTCATTCATAAAGGAACCACACACTTATACATAATACCATCACAATATATGAATATATTGTTGTGGTAGCATTAAGGTTTGCTTTATTCATTCATGTACAAGCTACTCATTCCTCAATGATACCAGCACATTATATATATATAATAGCATAGTATCATTAACTAATGTGCAATCCTTTTGGGCGTGGGTGGGGGTGGGGGTACTCATAATTTCTCAATGATACCATCACAGTATATTATATACTGGCATGGTATCATTAATGATTGTTTCATAAAATCACTAACACTCCTCATATAATGTATGATACCACCACAGTGTATGAATATACTATTATGGTACCATAACAGTATATTCATATACTACAATGGTATTATTGAGGTTTCCTACAGACATTCATATATAACCCACTCAATTCTCAATGATACCATCACAGTATATCATACGCTGCCATGGTATCATTAAGGATTCATTCAATCATTAAAGTAACAAACCATTCAACGATAACACGAATATAACCTTGAAAATTCTATCACATTTATACCATATAAAAACCAAAACATACAAGTCAAGTACCCATAATACATAAAGTGCAAAACATTTAAAAACATAATAACTACACAACACCACTTGAACACTTAACTATCAATTCACATGTTTTTCTAGCTACTACAATCCAACATACGAAAAGTCCTAATCCTTGCACTTTCTCCCACGACTTGATTTAGCCCACCTTCCAGGATTCTCAAATTCACTGTGTTCCCCATCCAAATGCTTCCCTCTACCATAATCCCACAGCAACATGCCATACCTTGATCGTATACCATCAATGTCAAACTCTTCAACAGGCACTTCAAGGTTCTCAATGAAGTACTCAGCAAAGGCCGCAGTAAAAACACCACAATCGCTGCATAAAAATGACACATTAATATCGCATCCTATTTTGAACCGGCCGAAACAGTGCGTAACATATGGTCGTGACTCTCTAGTTTTGTAAATTCATTTTTTAGAGTCGCCACCTAACTTTTAGAAAAATCATTTTTGTAAAACTCTATTTTATGGTCTTTTGAAAATGTTTGAGATTCTGAGTAACGGTTTTAGTTACTCGAGGGGAATGTGTTAAGCACCCCTCAGAGCCTATCCAAAGATAGTCCTTAAACTCAATTTTAGAAAAAAACATTTGGAAAATATTTATTTTGTCGTTTGCTAAAAAAATATGGCGATAACTATAAAAATATTTATTAAATTAAAAGTAAAAATAAATGCACAAGGTATATAAACATATGCTTACGATATACAAAGATATAATATAGTTTATTGCAAAATATACATGCATTTTCAAAATATGAAAATGAAGGGAAGAAAATTTAACAATAGTATTTTTGTTTTTATATGTCTATTAGAAAGTATTAAGTTTTATAATTTTAAAAGAATATAAATTTTAATGGCATATAAAGTTAAGTACATAAATGAAATCTTTGCAAAGTAAAAGAAAATATAATTAGAAAATAATGTGAAAATTTATTCATTATAAAATAAATATGTGTATCCAAGAGTATGAAGAAGATATGAAAATTTATTTAATTTGAGAATAAATTTATAAAAGTGTGTTTATCGCAAAGTAAAAAAAGGATGTCAAAACATATTAACATATTAGCTTTTAAGTAAAATAGACGTGAATATATTTAAAATACAAGAAATCATGCTAGCGTTCATTTATTTGTAAAATTTTTAAAAGTAATAGTTAAAAGTAGATAAAAATAAATATAATAGTAAAAACACACATATATAAATATAGAGTTGAAATAAAATGTAAATTATAATAATAATAATTTTTTTAAGAAAAATAAATAAATAAAAATAGTGATAAAAACACCTTGTATATGGTAGTGCATATATATATGTACCTTGGGTTTTTGAGTTTTTAAAGTCTAGAAAACTTGAAACTAATGTTGACAAAACGAAAAAAGGTAAAGTGAAAACGTTCGGACTATTTATTGAAATAAGTCGAAATTGGTGAATATGCTTTTTTATTTTAAATCTAAATTTTAGTTATTCGTAGTCATTCCACATTAATATTGAAACTCTCTTTTTGTTTTAAGAAAATGTTGAGATTGCGACGTCCATTCTTATAAAAAAAAAAAAATTGAGATAAATAATTGGTTAAAAATTCAACCAAATATTGAATTTGCTAGAGCCTTTTCAAAAGCAAAATCTATCTTTACGAGTTAACTAATCATGTTAATTGCAAAAAAAAAAAAAGTGAGAATGTTAATCTATTTTAAAGGGCAATTCACAAACATTAAAGCAATGTAAACACAATAAATAAATAATAATACTTTAAATAATTCTAATAAAATAAGAATACTTAATTATCATTCCAAGTATCAAAAACTATTAACATGACATAGATAATAAATAAGAGGAAAGGGCTAAGAGATACTAGACTCCTAATGAAGTTGAGCTTCTAATCTACGAGACTTCAAAGCGCTGCGATCCTAGTAGCGTTTGACCTGATGCTTGGGTCGAAATAGAGTTTCAATTGAAACGTCAACTTTCGAATTTACATGAAACAAAAAGATGATAAGGATTAGTAGCCGATTAAAAATTAATCAAAAATATGATAAAACATATTGATAAAGGCACGTTGGCAGAGACTTATCCCAAGTAAAAATGGAGATGTTAAGTTGTATCCACATATAAATCTATCTAAAAATACTTAATTAGTGGTAACAAATATTACGACAAGCACCAAGATAACAACATATGACTCTTAAACTAGCTAAAAAAATTCTGATATTTTTTATCAGCCAAACGACAAAAAATTGACCCCTTGATATTCATGAATACATTCAAATATCTAGGAGAATTAGATAATTTTTTTAACCCATTTTTTACTAATCTTAAAGTGATCATAATGACCATTATTTCTAGATTATCACATAATCTCTAAAGTTCAATACCTCCTGTAACTACACCCAAAGACAAATCAAAATTTAACCATTAAAGAGACTTAGACACTAGCAAACTCAAAATCAAAATCTATCCCATATTCACGAAAATTAGGCCAAAACAAGAGAAAGGGAAGAACATAAAAGTGAAACAAAGGATGAATTTACAAAATAGATTTAACGTAGTTCTACACTTTCCATTTAAGCACAACCTCTCAAGACAAATTATTAATTCTAATCTACGTGCTATTACATATTTAAAGACAATGACAACCCCTACAATAACCAATTCGAAGCAAAACGAAACTCATTAACATAACCAGAGCAAGTGGTGAATACACAACAATCACATAGTACCAAAGACTATCTATAGGAATAAAGACTGTTAAAATCATGTTCTACGATGTTGGATGTTCAAGAAATAATAATAATTATTAGGTTAAAATAAGTATTATAATGAGGACCGTTGTGTAAGCATCACCCAAATTCCACTAAACAGCTTGTGAACCATATAATGATGTTTATGGTTATGTTTCCCCACCCCCTGCCCGATATTTTATTCTGGAACTAATATTAGAAGAAATAGTACTAAACTCAACTTGACAAAATGGCGAGATATGTGACATACATACGAAAATCAGAAATTTGAGGAGCATATATGAGCAGGAAAATAGAAACAATGGAAATAGGAGATGTTTTACACTTTTTCAGCACACTTAGATGCAAGTCAGCCATGAAATTTAAAACGAAATCATGTTTTGGACTTGATTTCATGGAGAACAAACACAATACCACAACTGCATTTGAAATCGAAATAAATCGTGTATTCACATTCGAAGCAAATGAAATAGAAAAGGATGAAAAGTGAAAATAAAAGAGGCGAATTAGCACCTTGTTTGGGACAGCAAGACCGAGGCTTTTTGTTAAGATTCTTTGATAAACTCGAACTCCCACCAAGAGAAATCAAGAGAAAACAGCAGACAGAAACAAGTAATGGATTTTGATAACTTGAGTGTTTTTTGAATCTTTTCTTGATCAACTTTTTTAAACGTTAACTCGTTTCTCCGAATTTTCAACTTGTTTCTCCTAATTTTTTACTTCCATTCATTTTTTCTAGATTTTAACTTATGGTTTGTGGGGATGGAGAAGCCTCTATATACAGGCAAAACTCGGACTTGAAAGTATGGATTTGAAACCCAAAATTTACAAAAACGTGTGAGAAAAATAGAGAGAGAAGATTTGAATTTTGAATTCGAAAATCTGAAACGAATCTCCCCTTTTTCCATGTGTTTGAAGATTTTCAGAGCTTTGAATGTGGATTTGAGACTGGAAATGGGTATTTGCACTGATTTGGTGCCTGATTAGCTTTCGTTGTTGGGATTCAGGGGTTGGGGAAGATTAAAATAGGGGGAATCTTACGCAGGGCTAGTGGGGGGCGGCAGCTATGGCTGCAGCTAGGGTTTTTGGTTTTAGGGGGTGGTGGAGGAGAGGAAGAAGAAGAGAGAAGAGGGACAATGGTTTTTTGTTGTATTTTGGGAAAGGAGATGGAGATTGACGATATGGTATGGGGAAGGGAAAAAATGGGTCTCTGATTTTTTGAGAAGAGAGATATGCGGCTTTGGTTTTGGGGATTCTTGACTTAATCTAAGCTGTCCGATCAAATTTAGAAATAATCTGAAGATAAATAAAATTATATATATATATATATATATATATATATATATAAAATTTATGACCCTAGGATTAAAAGAATTTAAACGGTCAGGATGAATTTGTGCTTGTTTGGACAAGGATAATGCTTATTAATTTTTCTGACGTGGTGACATGTGATTGGTGGAGAAGGTGTGGTGTGGATTGATGACTTGGATGTGGGGTTGGCTGATTTAGATTTTAATGGACCGGGTTTTGGACTGAATTTTGGGTCTTTTTGGTCTAAACTAGATGAATAATATTGGGCTTGAATAAATATAATTAAAATTGAATTAAATTTGGCTCAAACACTTTCTTTTCCACTAAATTAATTTTAACAATACTTCTTTTTATCCTAATTAATTTTATATATATATATATATAAAATATAGTATAAAAATATAATTAGAAGAAAATGCACGAGCGAGTATCAAAACATATTTTTGTGTGATTTTAATATAAAATAAAAAATATTTAGAACCATGGTAGGGGAAGATAATCCCTCTCTTTTTATTTCTTTCAAAATTTATAAAAATAAAAATATGAATTTATTTGAGTAAATTATTTAGGACTGAAAAGCATAGAAAAAAAATTATTTGAATGAAAAGACGAGCCAAAATTGGGTGTCAATAGTTGCCCCTGTTTGATCGAAGACGATGTAAGAGTCTTTGGGAAAATAAGTTGATGTAAGCCAATTATGTCTCGGGCAAAAAAGAAGATTTGAAAGATTATGGCTGAGCTCCAATTTTTGAATTGACTAAATATCTCGAGTTTCACGAGAAGTCAGGTCATTTGTAGTTTGAATCATAGCAAATTCTGATCAACTTCAAAATTTACCCAAGTATAGAATTATGGTAACACTAAGTTCTTTTGGTGGTCACTGCAAAAATTTTAGCACGAATGATGTGGGTGTGTCCGCGCTTAAGTTAAGCATACCTACATATACCTGATGTGAAAATAAGGCAGGAAGTAGTTCTTAGAGATAGCTTTGAATGAGAAATGCTCAATAACATTTTTTGCAGAGGATTGTGGAAGGAAAAAAGGATTGCAGACTTTCGAAAACTACCCCAGTGTTGGATTAAGACGGCACTGGGTAATGACACTAGGATGTAAAAGAGTTATGAAATCAGCTCCAAATATGAAAATTGAGTTGAGTTGAGTTTTGAGAATGAATCCTTGACATAGCTAGGGATGCTTGACAATTCGCTAGCTTGCCTCAGTTTGCTTCTTAGAAAGTAGTTCCACGTTGTAGTGTGCTGTCCTGCAAAACAGGTAAAAGGGTGAAAACTACTTGTTGTGGTTCAAAAATTATAAATTGAAATTATAATGTAAAGAGTAGAGTGTAGATATTCAAACTAGTGTTGTAATCTCTATTCTATAGAGGCGTCTAACTGGCGAGGCAATTGCAGAAATGTAAAATCCTCTGTCAGCGGAGTAATTGCTGAAAAGTAAAAGCTTTCGACTGGCGGGGAGATTGTTGAAGAGTAAAAGCCTCTGACTGGCGGGGAGATTGCTTAAAAGTAAAAGCCTTCGATTGACGGGGAAGTTGCTTAAAGTAAAAGCCTTCTTCTGGTATGGTAATTTTCAACGCGAAGTCAATGATGATGTTGCTATTGGATTTCTGATGTTGCTATAATAGTGAATTTCTGCTAGCGTTTGTTATGGTGTGAATCTTTGATTAACAGAGCGTGCTTTGCTTACTGAAATACAATTCTCCGATATGACGCAACATCATTTTGCTTATGTAAATTCTCCGATGTGGCAGAGTGTCACTTTGCTCAGGTGCAACCTCTAATATGGCAGATAGTCGCATTGCTGATTTACATCCTCTGATATGGCAAAAGAAGATCACTTCGCTTGCTTATGTACAATCTTCAAAATGCAGAATTCGACTTCATTTACTTATGTACAGTCCTCAAAATGAGGGATTTCATCTTCATTTTCTTATGTACAGTCCTCAGACTATGGGAGTTTTAACTTTGTTTGCTTATGTATAGTCTCTAAGATGTGGAGCCTTTGATAAAGTTAGATGGCATTCTCAAATTGGTGGGTTTATTCGACTCAATTAGATGGTGATTCTTTGATTGGCAAAGTTATTCGACGCAGTCAAATGGTAAGCTACAGTTGGTGAAGTTTATTTGAACAAAGTAAAATAGCCTATTTGTCCAATAAGGGCCCTCTGTCCTCAACCTTTTGATCCAACTCTTGGACGTACCTGCAAAATATGATAAATAAAACTTTTTAGAGCTTGTGAATATCAGTATAAGATGTTTTCAAAAATAGAGTAAGGAGAAAATATTGTGGCTCATGTTGTCGTGATAAGCCGCATGATGTTCCTAATTATGCACAGGAGGTTGACTTGATATAGTATTTCCTAATTCCTATTTTTCTGTGCTCAAAGAAAAATTCTTAGTTAGGAGGGGGTGTTGATTTGTGTCGATTTGGGGATCCTGGTTTTGTCATCAGAATCCTTCAATACTTTCTCGGCTGCTCGATAATCCCAATCTCAGAGACTTAGTAGGTGGAAAAGTAGGGAAACATTTTAAAAAATACATATATTTTCACAAATATATTACGTATATTGAGTGTATATATATAGTAATCCTCTATCGTTTTTAGATTATGACATGATTTGAAATCTGTTGAACCTCTCTATTTATGGATCATAACCCGCATAGCCTTATTCTTTAGATGACGCTCCTCTGGCTTTTACAGATGCCAAAACAATTTTGATGGTGAGATCTCTGATATTCTGGGGCGCTATGCTATGAGCAAAGTATGGGGTTTTGTAAGGGTAAGACTGAACCTTTTAGGTTGCCTATATATCCCCAAATAAAAATAAGGTTTGTACATAGTTTGAGGGTAGAGAAAGAAATATGAGATGCAATGACCAAGCTTGACTCAGGCTGCCTACGTATCCAAGTAGAATCAAGTCAGAACATAGTTCAAGTACAAGGGGAAGTAAAATAATGCAATGACCGAGCCTGACTCTAGATATCTATGTATCCAAGTGGAATCAGGTCAGGCCGTAGTTCAGTACGAGAAAAGAGTAAAATATGAAGTGATCGAATTTGATGAGGATTGCCTACGTATCCCACGAGGGAAGTCAGGCCAAGCGTAGTTCTGATTATATGAAAGATGATGTTTTTGGTTTTTCTAAGGGAGATCGAACCCAATGTAGGTTTCCTACATATTCCATCATGGGAAGTCAGGCTAATACGTAGTTCTGTTATATTAGAGAAAAATACAAAAGTACAAGGAAATAGCAACTAGTCCAAATGTCTTAAAATATAGTACTTCTTAATAGTGTCTGAATTGATCAGCTTCGTGCTTTCTTTGCCATCTATTTCTGCAAGGATTACTGCTCCTCCTGAGAGTACTCAGTGAACCATGTAGGAATCTTGGAAATTTGGTGTAAATTTCCTTTTAGATTCATCTTGGTGAGGGAATATTTTCTTCAATACTAACTGTCCTAGTGTGTGAACTGTCGATGCTTGACTTTCTTGTTAAATTCCTTGATCATTCTGTTTTGATAGAGTTGACCATGACAGACTGCATCCATTCTCTTCTCATCAATGAGCATCAATTGTTCAATCCTGCTACGAATCCATTTAGCGTCATCTAGACCAACCTCTTAGATGATTCTCAAGGAAGTGTTTTCCACTTCTGCGGGAACCAACATGTAGGGAGTTTCCCCAGTTTATGTTCTGATTATGGTACGATAGCTGAGCAAATCATATGGTAACTTCTCATGCCATTTTCTGCTACCGCCTACTATTTTTCTCAAGATCCTCTTGATATTCTTATTTGCAGCCTCAACTGCTATATTTATTTATGGCTGATATGCTATGGAATTTTGGTGAGAGATCTTAAACCTTTCACAAGTCTCTCTCATGAGTCGCTATTAAGAGTGGCCCCATTATCTGTTATGATTGACTATGGAATTCCAAACCGACAGACTATGTTATTTCGAACAAAATCTACTACCACCTTCTTTGTTACTGTCCTGTGCATTGAAGCTTCAACCCATTTTATGAAATATTCAATAGGTACTAAGATGAAATGGTGTCCATTTGATGCAGGAGGCTCTATGGGCCCAATAACATCCATTCCCAAGCAGCAAGTGGCCAAGGGGAACCCATCAGATTGAGCTCATTTGGCGAAACCCGTATAAAATCCCCATGAACTTGACATTGATAAAATTTATGCATGTATCGGATGCTATCCCTCTCCATGGTAATCTAAAAGTATCCGGCTCTTAAAAGTTTCCTTACTAGAATGAAGCCATTTATGTAGGGTCCATAAGTTTCTACATGTATTTCTTCTAACAGTTTTGTTGCTTTTATGGTATCGACATATCATAGCAATACCAAATCCAGAGTCCTTCTATAGAGGATTTATCCATTGAGAAAGAAGTGATTGGCCATCCTTCTTAAAGTCCTCTTCTGCTTGCTAGTGGCGCTTTCTCGATATTCTCCTTCTTTGAGAAACCTTCTGTTGTCATAGTACCACGGTTTTCCATCCAGTTCTTCATCTACATGAAAGCATTATACATGTTGATCGTGTGTATCTACCTATATGGGATTAATGTAATTCTTATCTGGATGCTGGATCATTGAAGATAGTGTTGCCTGGGCTTTGGCAAACTCATTTTGAATTTGAGGACATGTCTGAACTCAATCTTCGTGAATCTTTTTCTCAGCTCCTGCACATATTTCATATAAGGAAGGATCTTGACATTTTTAGTTGTCCATTCTCCTTATACCTGATGAACCAACAAATCTGAATCTCCTATCACCAAGAGCTCCTTGATGTTCATGTTGACCACCATCCTAAGTCCTAGAATGCAAACTTCATATTCTGCCATGTTGTTTATGCAAGGAAACCTAATCTTTGCTGAGATCGGATAGTGTTGACCTATTTTGAAACCAGGACTGCCCCGATTCCAACTCCTTTAAAGTTTGATGCTCCATCAAAGAACATCCTCCATCTATCATACGACTTTGAGATGTCCTCTCCTACGAACAATACTTCTTCATCGAATAAGTAGGTTTGGAGTGGCTTGTAATCTTGATCCAATGAATTTTCCATGAGGTGATCAGCCAAAGCTTGTCCTTTAACTACCTTTTATGTCACATATATGATATCGAGCTCGCTCAACAAAATCTGCCATTTTGCCAATTTTCTAGTAGGCATTAAATTCTGAAAGATATACTTAAGTGGATCCATTCTTGAAATCAAGAGCATGGTGTATGAAGATAGGTAGTGCCTCAACTTTCATGCGGCACAAGTCAACCCCAAGTCAACGCACAACAAGTTCATTCCAATAATATATATCTTGCTTCATATAGTGTGAACTTCTTGCTTAGGTTGTAAATAGCTTGCTCCTTCTTTCCTGTATCATTATGTTTCCCTAACACACATCTAAATGCACCATCCTTGACGGATAGGTATAATAGAAAAGGCTTTTCGGGCTCTGGTGGAACCAATACCGGCAGGTTGGAAAAATACTCCTTGATTCTATCAAAAGCCTTTTAGCATTTTTCTATCCATCCTGCAGTGACATCTTTCTTCAGAAACTTGAATATGGGTTTACAGATTATCATGGACTGAGCTACGAACTGTCTGATATAATTGAGCCTTCCTTAGAAACTCATTACGTCCTTCTTGGTCTTAGGGGGTGGTAATTCCTGGATTGCCTTGATCTTGGATAGGTCCAACTCTATACCTCTCCTGCTAACAATAAACCCCAATAATTTTCCCACGAGAACTCCAAAAGCACATTTAGCTGGATTCAACTTTAGGTTGTATCTTCACAACCTTTTAAAGAACTTCCATAAATCATTCAGGTGTACCAAATTCCTCTTGGACTTGATAACGACGTCATCCACATACACCTCAATCTTCTTATGAATTATATCATAGAAAAAGGTAGTCATGGCCCTCATGTAAGTTATGCCGGCATTTTTGCATCCAAATGGCATTACCCTGTAGCAATATACTCCCCATGGAGTGATAAAGGTTGTCTTCTCTGTATCTTTTTCATTCATCAAGATTTTATGATATCCTGCAAAATAATCAACAAATGATTGCAACTCATGTTTTGCACAATTATCAATGAGTATATGAATGTTTGGAAGAGGAAAATCATCCTTAGGGTTGGCTTTATTGAAATCCCGATAGTCTACACATATCCTGATCTTCCCATCCTTCTTATGCACTGGCACAATGTTGGCCAACCATGTGGGGTAATTTGTGACGCTCACAACATTTGCTTCTATTTGCTTGGTCACCTCCTCCTTGATTCTCAAACTCAAATCGGGTTTGAATTTCCTCGTCTTTTGCTTGGAGCCGTGTCTCTCACCCCACAAACAATAAATATCCTAAAACAACTATGGAAAGGTGTATAACAGTCAAAACCCATAAAAGTCAAAAAACAATCATGAGATTGTTACAGGGTATTAATAACGTCACACCTTAGAATAGGGGTGTGACATTTCTTACTCAATTACCAGTTTATCTTTTATGCATTACCACTGAAAATAATTTTTTATATAATCAGTTAAAAGGCATGTAATGAGATGTTATTTTATATAATTATCTTAATTTCATAACCTAAAAATGTAATAAGCTCTTTCATAAATGATAATAAAACCATCAATGAATATACTCCACCTATTTCAGTTTACATGTCTTGCTTGTTTTAGTATGTATAAAATGAACTTCACATTTTTATATAGTACAATAATTCTTTAATTTTAACATTTCATATGAATTATTTAATACCATATAATTTGCTAATTGATATTTTGATACATTATACATACATTCTTTTTTAAAAATTAAATATGGCCACAAGGGCCCATTTTATTAATTCAAACATAAGGATCATTATATATACTCTTACTTAATATAAGATTACTATTATGAGTCTATTTATTTTTGGATGTCCATAACAAGTTTATAGTCCATAACAAGTTTTGGGTTTTTCATAACAAGTTTTAAGTTGTCATAAGAAGTTATGTAACAATGTATCTCAAGCTGATCTTCTATATGACCTATGAAATACACTTGAAAGAAAAATAAATCTCTCTCTACAAATTTCTTGTCTAAATTCTCTTATTTTGCTTTTATTTTATAGCATGTTATAACGCGTTATCAACACTAGTCTCAAACTTATCCAAAGTTATACTTGAGATGAGTAGCAAAATTGGGGAGATCTTCTGGTAAGTATTCTGGGTATGTTTTTCACTTATAAGTTGGTTTTATTCCACAATATCACCTTTCCTTGTTCCATTTGGCTCTAAGAATGGTTTGATAACAACAGTTTTTGAAACGACGTTTGAATCTTATTAAGTGCTATGTCTAAGATGTTTATGTTTACATTACTGTTGGTGTAGATTTTATATTTAGTATAAATGAATTATTTCTCTGTATGATTTTGATTTTGATAATTTTGGAATTAGTTACTGACTGAAATAAGCATTTCAGTTTGCAACAATTATGACATAATTACTTCTTAATTAGTTGAAACATAATGTTATTAAAAACCTCCATCATAAGCTTGTTTGGTTATAGTCCTTATCAGTGACTCATAAGCAATCTTATTTGTATTATGTTTAGCAATCTCAGTATTATTTCTATGAATACCTTTTGTTGCAAACTAGTTTACTCATTCATCACATATATAAGGTTGCCATTTTTTAAAGAATTTTATAGTTTACTCATGTTTCTTAAAATGTTCTATGATTGCTATTTTATTATTTATTTGTGTAATGACCCTCTTGGTCATTTTCCTCATTTTCGCGTGTTCTCAGCATTTAGAACTTGAAAAAAAATATAGTTAATTATGTAACACCCCGTACGTTTCGGAGTCTAGCCGACTACCGTAATAATTATGGAAATATGAAAACATGAGAGATTTGATGAATTATGTATTATAATTTGTGGGCATTAATAAGTCTTGCACAATTGGGCCCAAAAAGAAGCCCAAAATCATAAGGAAGACATGGCCCAAAAAGAATTTTTGACCCATTCTTGCATTGCTCATCCATTGACCAAGTAAACCCACCAAGTGTGTGGATAAGAATCACCCAAAAGGGACTATATAAACCCATAAATCAGATTTTTAGTCATTAGATATACACATGCCTTTTTAACATTTTCTTAAACATTATTTCTCAAGATACAAACCCTAAGGCAACTACTTGTTGGGCCAAGATCACACTTTGGTAAGTATTTATTCTCATGGTTCAGTATATAATATGTGTAAGATGATGTATAAATCATGTTGGTTGTGTTGGCAAAGTGTTGGACAGTGTGCTATGTGTAAAACTGTCTATTTTTGCAATCGGAGAATGGTTTTGTCTTGTGAACTTGATCATGGACTCATGGTCATGAAGGGATTAAACTTGATGGATTAAATATTTACATATGAGATGTTATTATAGTCTTACCATGTTTTGTCCTTGGGTATAATGTTTGGAGTTGCAATTGTAAAATTGGTTATGGTTTTATGTGACGTATTGGTCGTAAAGTGCAGTTTTGGGTATGGTTATGTGTGTTGTGGGACCATGGCTGAATTTTGGTGTTTAAGATGATCAAAAATATGTCAAAATAAGTTTGGTTATGATCATGAACCATTCATGGCATGAAAAGACCAAAAAGAGGCCATTTTGGACCAAAACGGGCATTCGCCCCCGCAGGCGAGGGCATCTGCGGGCGCAGATGCCAACGTAGATGCCCCTAGAATTTTACAAAGGCCATCTGCGTGAGCACATCAGCCACCTTCCGGCGCAGTTGGCAGTGCAGGTCATTCCAGATTTTCGTTTTGGGTGCTTCCGTCTCTAGTTGATCCCCGAAGGCCCCTATACCCTTTTTGGATGTAATTATCAACTTGTGATGTTGTTTTAATGACATTAAAGTATCGTATGGAGGTGTGTTGGACTGTATTAAGTATGTATAGTTGTTCATATATTGTTATAAAGGGGTAATTGTGATGGAATGATAAAGAGAAAAGCGTAAAGGGTAAGGGTGGTGTGAAATGCTATCGATGTACGAACTCTTGGTCAATGTGTGTACTGTTGTGGTGTTGTTGATATGATAATGCCTTGGAATGTATTGTAAGGGGTGACATGACGTTATACGGCAGTCATATAGTTCATTGTCTTCTTGTACGCCTGTATAGTACCTAGTTGCTAATGTAAATCCTGGTATGAACTTGTATTGTAGAGTAAGACGTAAAGAAGGAGCTGGACTGTTGTGTTCATACATAGACTTGTGTATTCATACTTGGAAGTGCAGGTATGTAAGGTTACTCTATCTATATCTTTCTGCGGAAAATAGTATCTACATTGACATTATGCCTGTCCTATCCCAAAATGTGCTAAGGTATCCTATATCCGATTATCAAAGGTCATTATCACATAGTTCCTACTCATTGATCAATTGTGAACCACATGTCTCATATTCATGGTTAATGTTCCAAAATCCCAATAAGGTTATGTTCCAATGTTCCAATAGTGATTATACTCATGTCTCTTGTTCATGGATTATTGTCCAATGGTTCCAATGGTGTTATGGTTCTAATAATGTTATGTTTCTCACAATGTTTATTTACATGTCTCTCACTCATTTGTTAATGGTCCAAAGCTTCAAAGTAAAGGTATCAATCTCAAAGTAAAGAATGAAGTAATGCATATGTGGTTAATGATCAAGTATGGGTGGCAGCTTTGGGGGCGAAATGCCTAGCTCAAGCCGATCCCGAGATTTGTTGGACCAGGGGGCAGTCCTAGAGGCATAAGCCTAGCTCGGACCGAACCTGACAGGGGGCAGCTCTAGAGGTATAAACCTAGCTTGAGACGAACCTGATATGTTGGTTTATGGGTGGCAACTCTAGAGGTAATAACCTAGCTCGAGCCAAACCCAATGTTTTATTTCTTAGGGTGGCAGCTCTGGGGGCATAAGCCTAGCTCGAGCCGATCCCAACATAACGATGTGTTATGTTAAAACCCAGTGTTCAGTCGGGGCCCGGGTATCACAGTTCACAGGCAAAGATGAATAATCATAGAATCAAAGGAACAAAGAAAGTAAAGAAAGCAATATACATGGTTTCCAAAGAACAGTATCGTGACTTATCTATATTGATCATTTATTGTATATGAGTTCATTGACATGTTTACATATCATACAAGTTTCATATGGCCTTACATACTCAATACATTCTTCGTACTGACCCCTCTTGGGGAATTTACCTTACTTGCTGCAGGCGCAGGTTCTAGTAGGCCTCCACAGTAGGTTGCCAGTTGTTGTAGATCATTGGTGAGCTCCAGTTAGTTCGGGGCTTCTCCGAGTCGCAGTTGCACATATGTTTTGGTGTTGTACATGTTGTATAGTTCGGGGACTTGTCCCAACTTTTAGTTCATTTTTGTCAATGCACTTGTTAGAGGCTTTTGTAGACAGGTGTAGGTGTATAAATGGAAAAGGTACATGTCATTTTTGACTTGATGGCCTCAACGGCCAAGGTTCATAGATGTATATATGTCACATGTTTCATGAATGTCATTGTTAGCATTATAAACTCCTACTTGATAAGGGTGTTTCGGAATGCATGCATATGAATGATCATAGGCAAAAATTGGTTCTCTCAGGCCTTATCGGCTACGGGTGCCAATCATGCCTCATTGGAATTCGGGGCGTGACAAAAGTGGTATCAGAGCAGGTCGTTCTAAGGGTGTCTACAAAGCCGTGTCTGAGTAGAGTCTTACTTATCAATGTGTTGTGCACCATATTTATAAGTATGAGGCTACAGGTCATTTAGGATGTTGTTTCTCTTCTTCAATTCTAGATCGTGCAATAGATCCAGTGTTGTAAGTTGAATTGAAATCTGACCATGGTAAATGTTTCTCTTGATATAGTAACCATGCCAATGACGAGAAGAGGTAGAGGTAAAGGGAAACAGGTAGATATGCCTGCTGAGGAAGGGATGAGTAGATTACCACCTGACCAAGCTAGTCAAAGTGGAGCAAATGCTAAAATTTCATCGCGGTCTTCCTCTACTTTTCCAGCTCCAGCAGAGCCAATTGGTAGAGAAGTGCCTGCAGAACCACCAATGAATGCCACAGATCAGGATCTTAGAAATGCAGTACATATGTTGACACAGTTAGTGGCAGACCAAAGTCAAGGACGAGCTGGTCCAATGACACATGATGATGATGCGGCTAGAGTGGCGAGTCGCAGAACACAGGATTTTCTGAAACTGGACCCTCCTATATTCACAGGGTCAGATCCAAAAGCAGATCCACAGGACTTCATGGATCAAATTCAGAGGGCCTTGGAGGTTATGCACGTGACGGGGGTAGAGACAGTTGAACTTGCTGCGTACAGATTGAAAGGGGAAGTGATATTGTGGTATGAGGATTGGAAGAAATCCCGTGATATTGGTGCAAATCCACCTACTTGGGAAGAGTTTAAAGTGGCTTTCCTTGATCATTATCTTCCTTATGAGATCCGCGAGGCACATGCGGATCAGTTTCTAAATCTCCGTCAAGGAAATTTGAGCGTCAGAGAATATAGTTTGCAATTTAATTCTTTGGCTCGATATGCGCCGAATGTTGTGGCTACGATGACAGACAGAGTCCATAGATACGTGGACAGGTTAGAGCCATATTTGGTAAGGGATTGTACCATTTCTGCCTTAAATAAAGATATGGACATTGCTAGAATACAGGCCTTCGCCCAGAAAATGAAAGATCAAAGACAGAGAAGAGGGGCACATGAATTTGACAGGGGGCAATCTAAATGGGCTAGACCTATGGGATCATCTGCTATGTCTCAAGGAGGATCTAGGCCTCGTATGTTTTCGAGACCACCTAGAACATCATTTTCTCATTCCACAGCAGATGTTCACTCTCAGTTTAGAGGTTTTAGAGGTGGTTCATCTGGGCAGAGTAGTGGAGTTCACGGATCACACGCAGCAGGTTTTCCCCGTCAGCAGTGTCAGCACTGCGGACGTATTCATTCAGGTACATGCAGAGTGAGGGAGTGTCCCCAGAGGAGTATGGGTGGTATAGAACGACCGGCAGGATCGGTCGTTGCGTCATCAACATCGTCTCCTTCTTTGGGCCGAGGTGTGCAGCCTGTGGGCCGGGGTAGAGGTGCCAGAGTAGCAGCCAGTACTAGTGGGGTCTAGAATCGCACTTATGCTTTGGTGGACCGACAAAATTCAGAGGCTTCTCTTGATGTCATCACAGGTACATTATCCCTATTCTCAAATAATGTATATGCATTGATTGACCCTGGTTATACATTGTCCTATGTTACTCCATTGATTGCTGTGAAATTTGCAAAGGCACCAGAATTATTAATTAAATCAATTGAAGTGTCTACACCGGTTGGTGAATGTATTGTTGTAAAAAGAGTATATCAAAATTGTGTGATAACTGTGTGTGGTCATGATACATTGGCCAATCTCATTAAACTAGATATGGTGGATTTTGATGTGATAATGGGGATGGATTGGCTGGCCTCTTGTTATGCCACGGTAGATTGCCGGGCCAAGAAGGTACATTTTCATTTCCTACAAATGAATGTCCTTGAATGGAAGGGTGATGTAGGGGCACAACGAGGAAGATTTATTTCCTATCTAAAAGCAAGGAAAATGATTGCCAAGGGGTACATATGTCAATTAGTACGAGTGAAAGATAATGATACAGAACCACTAATTCCGCAGTCGGTTCCATGGGTCAATGAATTTATTGATGTGTTTCCAGAGGATCTTCCATGCTTACCCCAGAATGGGAAGTAGAGTTTGGCATTGATGTGATTCCAGGCACTCAGACTATTTCTATTCCTCCATATAGAATGGCTCCAGTAGAATTGCGTGAATTGAAGGAACAATTGAAAGATTTACTGGACAAAGGCTTCATTAGACCTAGTGTGTCCCCGTGGGGTGCACCGGTATTATTTATATGGAAGAAAGATGGCACATTGAGAATGTACATCGATTATCGGTAATTGAATAAGGTAACGATCAAGAACAAATATCCCCTCCCTCGAATTGATGATTTGTTTGATCAGTTATAGGGTGCCAAGTGTTTTTCAAAGATCGACTTGAGGTCTGGTTACCATCAAGTCAGAGTCAGAGAAGAAGATGTACCCAAGACAGCTTTCCGAACACGGTATGGCCATTATGAATTTCGAGTTATTTCATTTGGACTAACAAATGCCCCAGCTGTGTTCATGGATTTGATGAATAGGGTGTTTAATCCATTTCTGGACGTGTTCGTCACGGTGTTTATAGATGATATCCTAGTTTATTCCAGAACACCGGAGGACCATGCTAATCACTTACGGCAGGTGCTACAGATTCTCCGTGAGCGTAAGTTGTATGCAAAATTCTCCAAGTGTGAGTTTTGGTTAAAATCAGTTGCATTCTTGGGTCACATTGTGTCAGATGAAGGGATACAGGTTGATGCACAGAAGATTGAAGCAGTGAAAAATTGGCCAAGACCTATGACACCCACAGAGATTCATAGTTTTCTTGGACTGACAGGTTATTACCGAAGATTTGTGGAAGGTTTTTCCTCTATTGCTGCACCGTTAACAAAGCTTACACATAAGGCAGTGAAATTTTAGTGGAATGATGTGTGTGAGAAAAGCTTCCAAAAGTTAAAAGATAAATTAACCTCCACACCAGTTTTAGTACTTTCTGAAGGTACCGAAGGTTATGCAGTGTATTGTGATACTTTCGGGGTTGGCCTCGGATGTGTATTGATGCAGCACGGTAATGTCATAGCATATGCCTCACAACAGTTGCGGCCACATGAAAGAAACTATCGCACACATAATCTTGAATTAGCAGCGGTGGTCTTTGCTTTAAAGATATGGCGTCATTATTTGTATGGAGTTCATGTCGATATCTATACTGATCACAAAAGTTTACAATATATCTTTAAGCAGAAGGAACTCAATTTGAGGCAACGAAGGTGGTTAGAGCTTTTAAAAGACTACGATATTGATATCCTTTATCATCCAGGCAAAGCAAATGTGGTAGCTGATGCATTGAGCCGCAAGGCAAACGGAGTCATTGATGATCACTTGAAGGAAAAGAAAGAGATAATCAAAGATGTATATCAATTAGCCAGCTTGGGGGTTCGTCTTCTTGAATCCTCAGATGAAGGAGTTATTGTGCAAAATGCGGCTGAATCTTTGCTAATAGTTGAGGTGAAAGAAAAGCAGTTTACAGATCCTCTGTTAATGCAGTTAAAAGAGAATGTAGAAAAGAATTTGACAAAGGCATTTGACCTAACACAGGAAGGGGTGCTCCAATGCCAAGGTAGAGTATGCGTACCAGATGTAGATGAGTTAAGGAAACGAATCATGATGGAGGCACATCATTCGCGCTATTCTATTCATCCTGGTGCTACTAAAATGTACCATGATTTAAAGAAAATATATTGGTAGGGAAATATGAAGAAGAACATTGCAGAATTTGTCGCTCAGTGCCCGAATTGTCAACAAATAAAGGTAGAGCATCAGAAACCGGGAGGTTACATGCAATGTATATATTCCAGTATGGAAATGGGATATGATTAATATGGACTTCATCACAGGTTTGCCTCGTACACTGCAAAAATTTGATTCTATATGGGTTATAGTGGACAGGCTTACTAAGTCCGCGCATTTTCTACCAGTCAAGACCACCTATACAGCTGAGGATTATGCAAATTTATATGTTAAATAGATAGTGCGATTGCATGGTATTCCACTTTCCATCATATCAGATAGAGGAGCACAGTTCACAGAGCACTTTTGGAGATCTTTTCATCAGAGTTTGGGCACACAGGTGAATTTGAGTATGGCTTTCCATCCTCAGACTGATAGACAGGCAGAATGTACTATCCAAACACTTGAAGATATGCTACGAGATTGTGTGTTAGATTTTCAAGATAGTTGGGATGACCATCTGCCTCTTATTGAATTTTCTTACAACAATAGCTATCATTCAAGTATTAAAATGACACCTTATGAAGCATTATATGGAAGAAGATGTAGATCACCAATTGGGTGGTTTGAAGCAGGTGAGACTGCTTTACTTGGGCCAGATCTTGTTCATCAAGATATGGAGAAGTTTAAAGTGATTCAACAATGATTACAGACGGCCCAGAGTCGACACAAGTCATATGCCGATGTTAGAAAAAGAGGACTTGAGTTCGCCATAGGTGATTGGGTATTTCTGAAAGTGTCACCAATGAAAGGAGTAATGCGATTCGGAAAGAAAGGGAAATTGAGTCCACAGTATATAGGCCCATATGAAATTATTAGAAGATTTGGGCAAGTTGCATATGAGTTGGCGCTACCCCAGGAACTCTCCACAGTTCATCCGGTATTCCATGTATCGATGCTTCGAAAATGCATAGGGGATCCATCCCGTTTTACTCCTATTGATGAGGTACAGGTTACAGAGGATCTTACCTATGAGGATATACCTATTGTCATTCTGGATAGACAAGTGAAGAGGTTGAGAAACAAATACATAGCATCCGTAAAGGTACTTTGGAGGAATCAACAAATAGAAGAGGTCACATGGGAAGCTGAAGAAATGATGAAATCCAAGTACCCTCATTTGTTCAAAAAGGAAGAATGACAAGTAAGTATTTATAAGCTTTGAGTATATCTCTCTATAATGACATGAAGAATGCTCCTAAACTTGTAATTGGTTTCTTTGAAATGATAACACTAACATTCGAGGACGAATGTTTCTAAGGGGGGAAGAATGTAACACCCCATACATTTCGAAGTCTAGCTGACTACCGTAATAATTATGGAAATATGAAAACATGAGAGATTTGATGAATTATATATTAAAATTTGTGGGCATTAATAAGTCTTGCACAATTGGGCCCAAAAAGAAGCCCAAAATCATAAGGAAGACATGGCCCAAAAAGAATTTTTGACCCATTCTTGCATTGCTCATCCATTGACCAAGTAAACCCACCAAGTGTGTGGATAAGTATCACCCAAAAGGGACAATATAAACCCATAAATCAGATTTTTAGTCATTAGATATACACATGCCTTTTTAACATTTTCTTAAACATGATTTCTCAAGATACAAACCCTAAGACAACTACTTGTTGGGCCAAGATCACACTTTGGTAAGTATTTATTCTCATGGTTTAGTATATAATATGTTTAATATGATGTATAAATCATGTTGGTTGTGTTGGCAAAGTGTTGGACAGTGTGCTATGTGTAAAACTGTTTATTTTTGCAATCGGAGAATGGTTTTATCTTGTGAACTTGATCACGGACTCATGGTCATGAAGGGATTAAACTTGATGGATAGAATATTTACATATGAGATGTTATTATAGTATTACCATGTTTTTTCCTTGTGTATAATGTTTGGAGTTGCAATTGTAAAATTGGTTATGGTTTTGGGTGACGTATTGGTCGTAAAGTGCAGTTTTGGGTATGGTTATGTGTGTTGTGGGACTCTTGGCCAATGTGTGTACTATTGTGGTGTCGTTGATATGATAATGCCTTGTAATGTATTGTAGTGGGTGACATGACATTATACAACAGTCATATAGTTCATTGTCATCTTGTACGCCTGTATAGTACCTAGTTGCTAATGTAAATCTTGGTATGAACTTGTATTGTAGAGTAAGACATAAAAAAGGAGCTGGACTGTTGTGTTCATACATAGACTTGTGTATTCATACTTGGAAGTGCAGGTATGTAAGGTTACTCTATCTATATCTTTCTGCGGCAAATAGTATCTACATTGACATTACGCTTGTCCTATCCCGAAATGTGCTAAGGTATCCTATATCCGGTTATCAAAGGTCATTATCACATAGTTCCTACTCATTGATCAATTGTGAACCACATGTCTCATATTCATGGTTAATGTTCCAAAATCCCAATAAGGTTATGTTTCAATGTTCCAATAGTGATTATACTCATGTCTCTTGTTCATGGATTATTGTCCAATGGTTCCAATGGTGTTATGGTTCTAATAATGTTATGTTTCTCACAATGTTTATTTACATGTATCTCACTCACTTGTTAATGGTCCAAAGCTTCAAAGTAAAGGTATCAATCTCAAAGTAAAGAATGAAGTAATGCATATGTGGTTAATGATCAAGTATGGGTGGCAGCTTTGGGGGCGAAATGCCTAGCTTAAGCCGATCCCGAGATTTGTTGGACCAGGGGGCATTCCTAGAGGCATAAGCCTAGCTCGGATCGAACCTGACAGGGGGCAGCTCTAGAGGTATAAACCTAGCTCGAGCTGAACCTGATATGTTGGTTTATGGGTGGCAGCTCTAGAGGTAATAACCTAGCTCGAGCCAAACCCAATGCTTTGGTTCTTAGGGTGGCAGCTCTGGGGTCATAAGCCTAGCTTGAGCCGATCCCAACATAACGATGTGTTATGTTAAAACCCAGTGTTCAGTCGGGGCCCGGGTATCACAGTTCACAGGCAAAGATGAATAATCATAGAATCAAAGGAACAAAGAAAGTAAAGAAAGCAATATACATGGTTTCCAAAGAACAGTATAGTGACTTATCCATATTGATCATTTATTGTATCTGAGTTCATTGACATGTTTACATATCATACAAGTTTCATATGGCCTTACATACTCAGTACATTCTTCGTACTGACCCCTCTTGGGGAATTTACCTTACTTGCTGCAGGCGCAGGTTCTAGTAGGCCTCCACAGTAGGTTGCCAGTTGTTGCGGATCATTGGTGAGCTCCAGTTAGTTCGGGGATTCTCCGAGTCGCAGTTGCACATATGTTTTGGTGTTGTACATATTGTATAGTTCGGGGACTTGTCCCGACTTTTAGTTCATTTTGGTCAATGCACTTGTTAGAGGCTTTTGTAAACAGGTGTGGGTGTATAAATGGAAAAGGTACATGTCATTTTTGACTTGATGGCCTCAACGGCCAAGGTTCATAGATGTATATATGTCACATGTTTCATGAATGTCATTGTTAGCATTATAAACTCCTACTTGATAAGGGTGTTTCGGAATGCATGCATATGAATGATCATAGGCAAAACTTGGTTCTCTCGGGCCTTATGGGCTACGGGTGCCAATCATACCTCGTGGGAATTCGGGGCGTGACAAATTATCTTTCTAAATTGTTTTTGATATTTATAAAAGTTCTATAGTTTATTATTATTTTAGCGGTGATAGTAAGTCTAGTTATGTTAAAAGTTTATTAATTTATGAATTAGGCTTATTATTTTGACACTTAACATATTATTTAAGTAATATATATGTAGATATATTTGGTTAAGGTTGGATGAAGTTACTTTAATTATATCAATTTATATATATATAACCCCACTTTTTCTTTCAAAACACTCCCAACACTTCTCTTTCTATATTCCACCATCTTTGATCAATTTAAGCCCAACTTTGAGCATTTCTAGTGACATTAAGGGTTAGGGGTTGGTAGATTTGGATCTGTGGTTGCTTTCTCGTCGTTTCTACGGTACGTTTTCTTATTTGTATGGTAGTTTTAGTTACGGTGGTATTGTTGGTATTGGTGTTGATCTTTGACCTATATTTTGAGCTCAAATTGAGCGGTGCTAGTTGTGACTATTGGTCACGGAGTGATTTGGGACGTTGTGAAGGTTTTGATTTTTGCGATTCTGCAAGCGGGCCCTACATGGACCATTTGGGAATTTTTCGAACTAATACAATATGAGTATCAATAGTCATGGTTTGACGTGTAGTTTATTATTTTGGTAACTTGGCAGCAGTCAGAGGCCTCTCAGAAGGGGAAGGCTCCTATTTAGCAGGCTTTGACAGACATTCGGCAGCGTCCAGGTAAGCTAGGCTTACCATATATCTAGACTAAGTTTATTTATAGTATTTGCATACTATTATGCTAGTGTTTGGGCTGGTAGTTGTATATTGGCATTGGCTTTCTATGATTAGGCCTTTTGGGCCGGTTAGGGCCTTATTTGGTTATGTTTCAGGCCCGTTATCCTCATGGTGTGCCAGAGATTACCTTTATAGGGTCGGTTAATGTTGTACTACTGTTAGTAAGGGGTTGGGGAACCTTAGTCCAAACTTGGTTTCGGGACCCCGTAGTGGGCCCCGCTACTCTTCACAGTCAGTATAGTTAGTTTTAAACATTGTTAGGCTTCGTTAAGCCTTGAGATGATCTTTTAGGATAACATTTGGGTTGAATTACCCCATTTATTCCCTTTTGACTTGTTTTGCCTTTTTAGTCCCTGATAGCACCATATTTGACCGGGGTCGCCTAGTTTGATTTAGAATGCAGACCTGTCTTGCCATGATTTATAATGTATACCTAGACTTGTATATGCATATTGTTTATAGTATTTAGCTAACCTAGAAAGATCCCGAGATTGACTTGTAGTACATTGAGGGTTAGCTCTTTTTTTTATGTTTCGTGTTCGTTCTGGGGACGGTATGTCCCCGTTTACTTGTATTTGTATGGATTTTGGCACTACTCTGACACTTGGTTACTGATTATTATGAGTTCTAATTCGAGTTCGGCCACTGATTCAGATATGATGGTTCTGGTTACTGGTTATTATGAGTTTCAATTCGAGTTCGTCATCTGGTTATGATATGATTTGAGAGTTCTGGTACTGGGTACCGTGGTTATGATATATATGTGGCCTATTGTTATTATCTACTATGTCCGGTTCGATTTCGACATCTGGCCTCTTGTTATTATCCATTGGTGTCGATTCAAGCCCAGTGCACCCCTGTTAGTTATTGTGGTTATTGGATATTGGTACAGCTTCGAGACACTGGTGACTATGCATTTACTATTTTTGCGTGTCCCACAGGTTTATGGGGGCCAGGCTTGGTTATTGTTTTCTTTCGGGTGCCTATTGGGTTTATGGGGGCCCACATAGGTTATGTTTGACTTGTGTGTTTACTTACGCATTTATTTACTCGTTATTCTGTATCACACTTATTTTTCTCCTGATCATATCTATATGCCTCGGCAGTTACTTATGTATTTATTATTTATAACCCGGACCTAGCATGCACCCTCGCATTTTAGCTTGCTTATATTATATTGAGCTCAGTCGGCCGATGATGCCTACTGAGTACCCATTGCCCTGGTACTCATACTGCACTTCTGCATCTTTTTTCCCAATGCAGATCCGGGCACCAGCTGACAGTTTTGACGTGACTCTTCTCAGCACTGACTCCGGAGCAAGGTGAGCTTACTGATGTTCGAGGTAGATCCTACTCCATCTTACTGTATAGTCTTTTTCTCTCAAGACTGTAGTACTTGTGGTATATATTTGGTTTCTGTCTTGTATTTTGGGTATGTCTAGTAGTGGCTCTTGTACCAACCTCACCATATCTTGGGAGGGGTTCTTGACTTTATATACTGTTCACTTCTTTCTCTGTCTTGGTATATATATATATATGTTGGTGCTGTTTTTACATTGCTAGCATGTTTATTAGTATGGTTAGTTCCACTTCATCTCTGTTTATTGAGAATCTTCCCGTTAGTCTGTCGCTTGTTGCTTCAGGCTAGGGTTTGGCTTGCCTATTGGTGGGTTACGGTAGGCGCCATCATGACTCAAAAAATTGGGTCGTGATAATTTGGTCTTGTAAGAAATGTTGCTTTATAAATCGGATAAGGATAAGGTAATGCATTTAAGTCCTACGTATCAAATGGGTAAGACATCAGGTTAGAGTTCCACTGCACCATGATTATAAGATTTTGGGTTTGATTCCCATCTTATTATGATCTAACACGCCTTTATCTGGGTAATACATAGGGTTTAAGTCACAATGCATGCACTATATTGATGGTATGATGATGACTAAGTCCAAATAATATACGTTTGATTAAAACTCATGTAATTCGCCCAATTGAATTGCTCCATTCTCTTATGTGAATGCGGTAGCAGCAAAACATATGTCTGAAAGAAGACAAGAGGTTGAATGTATAAATACGGGCCTAAAGGAACGAAATGAAAATGTCATCATGTGGTAGTTGGGTTCAAATTCCATCAATTATGGCCAAACATATGGGTAAGGCATTCGGTTCATGTCCCAACACAATATGTTGATGAATAATAATGGCTAAGTAAATTGATATGCTCTTTATAAAAATTGTGAAGCTCGTCCCATTGAGTATGCTCCATTTCGTGAAATGAATGTGGTAGCAATATATAATAAGTTTGAAATATGACAAAATCACCATTGTGGTCATATGAATGAACTTGAGCGAGGCAAAGACAAAATTCTAGTAATTATAAAAGAAAGAACATTATGAGTTCTCAAATAGTTCTTCAAAAAGTGAAGGTAACTTTCATCATTAATGGACATAGTATGAAAGGTCATTGGACACGTGATTGTTGTATGACCTAATTTGATAAGTTTTATAAATCCTCCATCAAAATAATGGAATATAAAGTGGTGGTACACTTGACCTTTCAAAGTGATGTTGAGTTATGTCATATAAATATGATAAATTCCAAAGGCATGAAAATGAAATTAAAATAAAAATTTATGAAGCACGCACATATGATTATAGTCTATTCCTTGAAGAGAATATGACTTGTGATAAGTATAGTGAATGTTTTCTCCCATTCTTGAAAGTGAATGTTGAGAGATGCGATAAAAGTTATGGATAAATACGTGCTTATGTATGGTTGGATAAATGTCACAACTTACCTCTATGGGATGTTTGAGATAAACAAAAAAAATTTCTTTTGGCATAAATGGTCATTGATTGTGTATTTTTGTACGTCATAAATATTTTGATATATTTTATTATGAACTATTGAGAGGTTAAAAGAGATAAATTGTTCTTGCCTATAAAGGTTTTGGCCATGACCAAAATAAATATTATTGTGTGGTTGCATAAATTTGTCATTGATTGTGTATCTATGGGACGACTAAAGTAAAGAAAAAAACATGTCTTGCATATAATAATTTTGACCAAGACAATAATAATATAATTTTCTCCTTGAAATAAATATTCACCATATGGATGGTATTGTGGAATATGTGGTAGTACACAAAATTAATTTAGAGCTCCAGAAAAGCAACAGTGTTACTATCCGGAGAAATGAAATTGTTCAAAATATTAGAACTGTAGTAAGTCTCAAAAGAAACTTATTAAGTTTCAAAGGTATTGACAAAAAATGAACTTTATTGAAACTATAAATTATGGGAAGGTTTATATCTTCATATTACTATAATTGAAGAGGGTTGCAAATATTTATGTAAAAGGTTACCCGTCTTTTTCTCCTATTTATAGTACACAAATATAGGTATGGTGATGGAATCACATGCAATAGTAAACTAAAAGCTTAGCGACAATAGATCAGTTGACATGACCGGTTGACCATCTCAGTTCAAATATAATGCAAAATAATTGAGAATTCATGTAGTTATATATTGAAGAAATGAAAGGTTCTTCACGAATTCTCTTGTGTTTCTTGTTCTCATGATAAGTTTATCATTGTACCAGTAAGATTGAGATTGTATTCCTTAAATTTCGGAATGCATAAAAAGGTGAATATAGGATTGTTCACCTATCATGTGGACCGATTACTATTATATATTTTAATAGATACATCTGTGAAATGATCACATGTGCTTTTCTATCAACTTACATTTTGGATTTTGCTTGAATCATTAAATTAAGAGCACGATTCCAAACTATAAATTATGATGATAATGCTAATTGGTTTAACAGAATTTGTATGCCTCCAATTATAGCTAATCCATTGGTTATGAGAACAAATCTTCCAAAAGAAATTTAGTATGAGATGAGCTACTTAAAATGTAGCAGCACTTGTATGCATCAAGCCAACAGGGTTCCCCTATCAGTATTGGTTCAGGATCAGGAACCAAATAATTTCTATCTGAAAATTTGAATGTGCGGCATATGATTCAATTATTCCATCACAATGCACAAAGATGGGTCCCCAAGTGAGGTTGGGATAAGTGTTATATATCCTAATATTAGGGGGAGATATGATTAACAACTAAAAATTATGTGTGGAATAAATTATCTAGATCCTCGTAAAAAAGTGAAATCTAAGTTCAAGAGATAATTCATTTGCAAAATATTACAAACTAATTGCCAGATGTGTTTGCTGGCCCTGTGTTATAATTCAGTTCTAAATGCTCTAATGAAAAGTTCTTAAAGGACAGAGTCTATGATAAACCTAAAATGTGATAGACCAATCAATTCCAAAGGTAACGCTCATTAAAGAAGGAGAGGAGTAAAGCTCCTTAAAGAAGGAGAGGAGGAAATGATCAAGATGGTCATTATAATGAGGCAAGCTCTTTGAAAGAGCACCACGACATAAAACTTCAGAAAACATTGACAAAGGTTTGGTACCTGAAAATAATGAATATGAAGAGATCTTGATAAGTTATGTCGTATTAGAACCGATACTAAATAAATGTCGAGGGTATCTTTGATATAATTTAGCGCTCAACATTATAAATGGTATCGATTATCTTGAATTCAAATCTATCAAAAAGTATGGACAGATAAATAATTGGTCAAATAAAAAACGTCATTCAAATATTTTATTTCACTTAAAAAGGTGAATATTTGGACTTAGTCAAAAGACCAAAGTATAATGTCAGTAGGAGTACAAATGAGTTATTGTACGAAAAACAAATCTATAAAATTTAAAGTATTATTTGTGCCTTGGGGAATAAAGGTTCTTCTCATTAATTCCTGACATTATTATATGAAGACGTGTTCTCCTATGATGGATGCAATGAGGTTTATTTCAGTCTGGGAATAATGAAAAGCTTTAATACTTATAATGAATGGTTGTCACGACCCAAACCCCATCATGAGTGATACCCACACTATTCCTCCGCTGGGAGAACCATCTAACCCCAAATGTTCAACTCCAATACTTAACAGTTTTTAAATAAGAAAGAGCAATTCCATTAACAACCAAATATTTCAAATAGTTCTAGTTAATAGTAAAATAATGCGGAAACCAAATATCTAAAATACCCTCAAAAACTAAAAGTCATTGTACCAAAACATCTAATCATGATAAAATACGGGTACAACTCAAAAAATAAAATAATGAAAATATGAGTCCGAAACAAATGGACAAGAATAATAAGTGTGAGGACTCATGATGTGCTATGGTTTCATGGTACTTTCGAGACTTAAAACAAGGAAAATATGCAATAACTTGGGTATGTTTGGCAGGTATGATGTGTTTTCTATTCTATCTTGCAGGAAAATAGGTTATGGAGGCAAAATGGAGAAGAAGGGAAGAATCATGCACTAGAATGGAGCATTTGAAGACGAAAGAGCCAAGTCAAAACCAGAAAAGTGACTCACGGCAGGGACCTACGTCACGTGAGTCGACCTACGCAACGTAGGTCAGTGCCGTAGGTCAACTACTAAAAGTGTGTGATGATAACTGATTTTGATGGTATGGGCCTATGTGACGTAGGTTGGTTTCATGATACCAACCCACGGAACCGTGGAACGCTGCCGACGGAACGTTGCCGACCTTTTTTCTCCTATTTTTTTTAGGATAGGATTCACCTTGTATCTATAAATACCCCTCTATTGTACTATGTTTAGGGGATGGTCATTACATTGTTTTGATATATATTTTCATTATTTTGAGTTCGCAAATACATTATTGATTTTGTAATCTTGGAACTTCGATTCTAGGGTTTTTATTCATATTGAGATTTCAGAGTTTTCTTCTTATTGTGAGTTTACAATTATGTTTTCATCATTGAATTCTTCTTGCGTTCTCGTAATCATGAGTAACAAAACCCATCAACTATGGTTGTGTGAACCATGAAGAATTAACAAAATGGGTTAAATGCAAAGCAATTCTGAACCGATGTGACTGCATGTATTGTTGTTACCTTCATTATAATTGATCTTCTAATGGTTGCAAATGTTAGAAAATCACCTATATTCTAAACTTCCTCGAGAGAGAAGTAGAGATTAGGAAAAGGGAATAACAACAGAGATTTGAAGCTATCAACCTTCATATAATAACTTGAGTCATAACAGGGATAGTTATCTGAGATCCAGGACAAGGGTTAGTAGTGCGACACTTGGAGATCGAGAGGAGAAGAGTGTAACGAAGGTCGTGATACGTTTAGATGAACATATCTTGTTAGATTTTGCATGCAGCGCAGCAGGACAGTTTTACAAGCACAAGTAACAGCCGGTGGAGTTAAGGAATCATTGGGGATCACACTCCTAGTGTATTTCTCATATTGATAACAAATCCAATAATCAACAATCGCTACTGTTACTACTTGGTTACAAAAATCCCCCAGTTTTACTTACTTGCCAATTACTCAGACTAGCATTCGACGGACTTGGGATCGACCCTAACCTAGTTGGGTTCTATATTTGACACATTGACCACGTTATACTTTTCTGGAGGTATATTTTGGGCGACATCAACTTTTGGACCGTTGCCTAGGAGTACGGTTACGGAGTTGATTAGTTTTCTTGTTGGAGTTGATTGGTTTTATTTTTTTTTATACTTTTAAGAGCACACGCCGGTGTATGCCCAACACTAGGAGTCAAGGCAATCCCCTGATTCCACTTGATACTAAGATAGAAAGAACACTGAAAGCAAATCGAAGAATGGTGAATACCAACGGAGTTCAGGATCCTGCAGTCACGGAAGGTATTCATAACCAACCATCAATTCATCTGGCTGGTCATCAAACTGTCGAGTAAATCACTGCTCGATTAACAACTGAGGAAAATACGAGGCAAGCAACTTTTAGACAAGCGGATAGAGATCACCAAGGAATACAAGAAGCAGCACAATGTCTCGCTGCACTTGAATAGAGACAAAGAAGACTGAGGGTGCAACAACCACCTCAAAGACCATATGTGCCTGTTTATGATGATCCCGAAGAAGAAGATGTGGCTTATTTCGAGCCGGTTAAGACTGGTGCCATTAGTCCATCAGAGTTAGCTCAGGGCACTAAGTTTGACATTATAAGTGCCATGATCCACCTGCTAAACTTGAAAGGTGTGTTCGCTGGTCTTCGTACAAACGATCCTAACATGCATGTGATGAACTTTGTGGGGTGCACTTCATATAATTTGCCTGGATTTGACCAAGAGGCTATTCGTTTGAGATTGTTTCCATTCTATCTAATAGGAGAAGAGACTTTGTGGTTGGCCGAGTTACCTCGAGGTTCTATCACTACTTGGAAAGAGTTGAGAAATCAATTTCTGGAGAGATTTTTCCCACCCTCCAAGATGCTACAGTTGAAGGATGAGATTTACAACTTCAGACAACTAAATTCTGAAGCACTTTATGAGACATGGCTAAGGTTTAAGAAGAAGCTGCAGAATGATCCAAATCATAGGATGAGTGGTAGAAGTTTACTTGAAATTTTCTACAGGGCTTGAAACACCAATACCAAGGTTGTAGCAAATACTATCACTGGCGAAGCATTTATGAGTCTGAGGTGGGAACTATCTTCAGAGATTTTAGATGGTATCACTAAGACCAACCGAGTATGGAATACTTGGGAGGTAGATACACCTGTTGGGACATATGCTATTGAAGCCTCGGCAGCACAACGGGCTTTGGATGAATTTGTAGCTAAAGGGGTCGCACAGTTGAGGATAAAAATTGGCTTGCTAGCTAAACAGATTGCGGAAGGAGGTGCTAAAAAGGTGCATGACATAGGTGCACAAGTCAAAACACCTAGGCATGATAATTATGAATCTGATGAGGAGGATAAGTACTTGGATCGAGAGGTGGCGGGTTTCTGACCAAGGGCCAAGGGTCTAATCAAGAATCTTGGAACTCAAGGCAAGAGAATCAAGGTCAGAACTACTATAGAGACAATTATAACAAGTCAGGATATAGAAACAGAGAACGAGATTATGACAGTGATTGTAGGTGAAAGGATAATTATAAAGAGAGGAGTGGCGTATATGTTCCACTGGGGAATCGCGATGCTGATTATGGAAATTCAAGAATGGAAGCCCTTCTCAATAAACTGGTTAAAGGGTCAGAGAGTTGCTTGAAGGATATTAGGTCAGACATTTCAGGAATAAGTCAGAAAGTAGAATCTCATTCGACTGCCATTAAATAGTTGGAGAAACATTTCAGGCAGATATTAGTGGCATTGAACCAGTGTCAACCAGGTACCCTTTCGAGCAACACCATACAGAATCTGAAGAATGATAGTCATTGTTTGGTCATTACTACTAGAAGCGGTAAGTGCACGACTGACCCATCCATACCTGTGGATAGTGGTAAAAAAGATTAACCGATGATAGTTGATGTAGAAACTGAGATAGAGCTAGAGAATTTAAAGGGTGATGCAATTCAAAAGCCTCATGATGCTGACAAAAAGGCAAAATCTGATAATGGAAAGGAAAAGGAGGTCCCTCAAGTGTGTAAACAAATTCCTCGACCTCCCCCTCCCTTTCCTCAGAGGTTAAAAAAAAAGCTGAAAAGCATAAATATCAAAAATTTATGTCAATGTTAAAGTACTTATTGGTAAATATTCCTTTTATCGAGGCTTTAGAACAGATGCCAGGTTACGTAAAATTCATGAAAGATTTAGTGACGAAGAAGAGAACTGTCAGTTTTGAGCCAGCAGATAATTTACACCATTGTAGTGTAATTGCTTCTCGCTCACTTGTCAAGAAAAAAGAAGATCCGGGAGCCTTCACAACTCCTTGTACTATTGGGTCCTATAATTTTACAAAAGCTCTATGTGACTTGGGTGCTAGCATTAACTTGATGTCGCTAGCCGTTTTCAAGCAGTTAGGATTGAGAGCACCGAAACCAACTTTTATGAGACTTCTTATGGTGGATAGAAATGTGAAAAAGCCAGTGGGCATTTTGTATGATATTTTGGTGATGGTTGCATCTTTCATCTTCCCGGCTGACTTTGTAATTCTAGATTGTGAAGTTGATTTTGAGCTTCCCATCATCTTTGGAAGACTATTCCTTGCCACTGGCCGTACATTGGTTGACATGAAAATTGGGCAGATGGAATTCAGGTTGAATGATGAACATGTCACTTTCAATGTTTGTCGATCCATGAAATAATCGAAAGATATACGGGTGATTTTTGTAATAGATAAAGTTGATGAGAGTGACATTATCGTGCCTATTGAAGAAAGGTTGGGGGGTAGAAGCTCTTGCGACCGTGATTATGAATTTTAATAGCAATGGTATTGAGGAATATGATGATATGGTTGGGGCACTCGTTGTTAGGGGATCATACACTTATGCTCCTAAGAAACTTGATCTTGATTTAAAGAATAGGGTGACCCCACTGGCTCGACCTTCTATTGAGGAGCCTCCAGTTTTGGAGCTTAAGTCTCCCCCATCTTACCTTCGCTATGCATTCTTGGGAGCCAACAACACCTTACCCGTGATTATTTCTGCTAAGTTGGGGGAGTGGCAAGTAAAGGCTCTTGTTTCGGTGTTGAAAAGGTTTAAGAGGGCTATTGGTTGGTCCATCGCTAACATTATTGGGATTCTACCCGATAATTGCACTCACAAAATTCAGCTTGATCTTGAGTACATACCAAGCATCGAGCACCAACGTTGTTTGAACCCACCTATGCAAGAAGTTTTGAAGAAAGAAATCATCAAGTGGTTAGATGCAGGTGTGATTTACCCATTGCTGATAGCAAATGGGTGAGCCTAGTTCAGAGTGTGCCAAAGAAGGGAGGAATCACTGTGGTTCCAAACAACAAGAATGAGTCAATCCTAATGAGGCCGGTTACTGGATAGTGAGTTTGCATAGATTATCGAAAGTTGAATTCTTGGACCAAAAAAGATCACTTTCCTATTCCCTTCATGGATCAGATGTTAGACTGTCTTGCTGGTAGGCAGAGGCGAATCCAGGATTTCAAGAATACGAGTGCACCATTGCTCTTAAGATAAGGTCTAAAATTTTATAGTGATAACAATTTGATGGGCAAAAAACAATAGTGCGCAGTTTACTTACATGAAGGAAAAGGAAGGAATAAGATGTCGATTTGCCTCTGCAATGGTGATTTCAGTTGTTGCAGCTTGTGTGGAGTGCGCTATTTTACCATGCTACTGAACTTCTTGTTCCTACGATGAAATAGAACAGGTCTTTTTTTAAAAAAAAAAAAAAAAAACCAAAACAATTACTAATAATAATAAATAAACAAAGACAAACAAAATGTTTAGAAATAAATCATGCACTACAGTCTACATAGTCAATTGAAATTTTTTTTCCTAAAATGGTCAAATATAAAAGAACTTTAATCTAACTGCTTTTAAGCTTTTTAGTGCTTTCGAAAAATTAAAAAGAAAAAACACAAAGAAACGGGATAGGCTTTTCAGTGCGTTAGAAAAAATATAAAGCAAAATCAGAAAGTGGAAAGTAAGATTCGATCCCTGGACCTCCAGGTACATAACTAGTGTACTGACCAGTGAACCACTCAACATTTTTGACCATGTGTTCCTTTATTTAGTATTAGATATATTTTAAGAATTCTACAAAGAATACATCAAGTTTAGTCGGATGACCACGGGTTCCCGTGACCCATTTTTTGTACCTAAAATCACCCATACTGGTAGGGGATGGTATTGTTTTCTTGATGATTCTTTGGGGTATAATCATATTTTCATTGCTTCCGAGGACCAAGAGAAGACCACTTTCACTTGTCCATATGGGAAGTTCACATTCAAAAGGTTGCCCTTCGATTTATGTAATGCACCGACCACTTTCCAGCGTTGCATGATGTCCATTTTCTCTGACATGGTGGAAGACACTATTGAGGTTTTTATGGATGATTTCTCTATTGTGGGAGACTCATTTGATGATTATTTGGCCCACCTTGCTAATGTGTTACAAAGATGCGAGGAGTGCAACTTAGTGCTAAATTGGGAAAAATGTCACTTTATGGTTAATGAGGGTATCATATTGGGGCATCGAATCTCAAAGAAGGGTATTGAAGTTGACAAAGACAAGATAGAGGTGATTGAAAAGTTACCTCCACCTATTTTGGTTAAAGAAATTTGAAGTTTCTTGGGACATGCAGGGTTCTATAGAAGATTCATCAAGGATTTCTCCAAGATTGCACGTCCATTATGCAAGCTTTTAGAGAAGGAGTTGAAGTTTGTGTTTAATGAGGCTTGTCTAAAAGCGTTCGAGTGTCTGAAAAAGAAGTTGATTTCATCCCCTATCATTGTTTTGCCAGATTGGACAATGCTATTTGAGGTTATGTGTGATGATAGCGGTGTGGACTTGGGTACAGTCCTTGGCCAAAGGAGTGAGAAGATTCTACATCCAATTTATTACACAAGCAAAACACTTAATCCAGCTCAAAAAAATTATACTGTAACCGAGTATGGATTGCTGGCAGTGGTCTTTGCTTTCGAGAAATTTTGATCTTACTTGATTGGTACGAAAGTTATTGTGCATACAGACCATACAACACTTAGATAACTTATGTAAAAGAAGGACGCCAAGCCAAGACTAATTCGGTGGGTACTTCTATTGCAAGAATTTGATTTTAAGGTCAAGGACCGAAAGGGGACTAAGAATTAGGTTGCAGACCATCTATCATGCCTTGAGGAGGAGTCCATGCTTAGATTAAGGTATGATCTTGATATTGATAATACTTTTCCAGACGAACAAGTGTTGGCAGCATCACAAGAATAAATCCCTTGGTTTGCAGATTTGGCCAACCTTTTGGCAAATGATCTAGTCCCGAAAGATATGTCATACCAGCAGAGGAAGAGATTCATGCATGAGCTGAGAAAGTTCTTCTAGGATGAGCCTTATTTATTTAGGGTGTGTGCGGATAGCATAATTTGAAGGTGTATTCCGGAAGTCAAAATGATGAGTATTTTGGAAGCATGTCATTCATCTCCAGTTGGGGGTCATCATAGAGGTGCGCGGACTGCTCATAAGATCTTACAATGTGGGTATTATTGTCCCACTATCTATAAATATGCTCATGACTATGGTCTGGCTTGTGACCAATGTCAAAGACAAGGGAACATCTCGCGCAGAAATGAACTTCCTATGACAACTATTCTTGAGTTCAAATTGTTTGATGTATGGGGAATTGATTTTATGGGCCCATTTGTGAGCTCACATGGGATGAAATACATTTTGGTAGTTGTTGACTATGTTTCTAAGTGGTTGGAGGCAGTAGTGCTTCCCAATAATGAAGGAAGAAGTGTCATGGCATACTTGAAAAACAACATATTTTCATGATTCGGTACACCCCGAGTTATCATTAGTGATGGAGGATCCCACTTCTGTAATCGGCTGTTCAAAGCCCTGCTTGAAAAATATGGTGTCAAACATAAGGTGGCAACACCTTACCATCCTCATACGAGCGGGCAAGTTGAGGTGTCAAATCGTGAGATTAAGTCTATTTTGGCAAAGACGGTGAATGTCAATAGGACTGATTGGGAAAAAAGATTGGATGATGCATTATGGGCATATCGAACTGCATTCAAGACACCGATTGGTGCATCTCCATATCAACTGGTTTTTGGTCAATAGTGCCATTTGCGTTTCAAACTTGAACATAAGGCATTATGGGAATTAAAGAGGTTGAATCTGGAATGGAGTGATGCGGCTAAATTAAGACTAGAGTAGATGAATGAGATGAATGAATTTCATCTCCGGGCTTCTGAAAGTTCAGCACTGTGTAAAGAGAAGATGAAATTACATCATGATCGAAAGATTGAATGACTAGAGTTTCACTCGGGAGATTTGGTATTGCTTAATAACTCCAGGCTTCGCTTGTTTCCTGGAAAATTAAGGTCCAAGTGGTCTGGACCATTCATGGTGGTTAGGGTATTCCCGCATAGAGCAATTGAGCTGAAAGGTGATGACAATGTTCTATTCAAGGGCAATAGACAACGTGTAAATCACTATATGGGAACCACAGAAGAAATATCGACATGTGAGGAGTTTAGTCTTGATGAAGTCTAAGTAGTCAAGTAAGTTGGCTCGTGCCACGACTTTAAATCTGGCGCTTCATGGGAGGCAACCCATGGGCTGGTTAGTGAAATCTGATTAACCAACCTAGCTACGTCGTGCCACGATGTTAAATCAAGCATTGCTTGGGAGGCAACCCAAGGATTGATACCAGTCGTAGGTTGAAAATAAAGATGTGAACTAAAAAGTGTGCAGTTTAAGCCACGATAGTGACCCACATGACGTAGATCAAACCACGTGACATGGGTTGATACAGTGGAAATCATACTAAATGTTCAAGTTGTAGAATCCAACCCACGCCAGGGACCCACGTGACGTGGGTTGGTACCGTGAAAATCAGAGCAAATTTTTTGATTGAAGAATCCAATCCACGACAGGGACCAGTGTGACGTAGGTCAAACCACGTGACGTGGGTCTGTGCCGTAGGAATCATAACAACCCATAGAAACCAAATTTCGACCCGACCCAACCCCTTATATTTTCTCACAACTTTATAAATCGGATTACAACCAACCCAAAACCCTAAAGCCGATCCTTCTCCTCCAAATACCCAACCTCTTTCCAAAAATTCATCCAAATTAACACTTTTAATCCTACATTCTCTATATTTCCCAAGTACCAGACACTCCAATTTATACATTCCCACCACTCCAATTGCAATAAATTTCAAATTCCCATTACCCCAAATTTGCTAAACCCTAACCCAAAACCTATATTTGACCTAACCAAACTTCACCAACGACCCGATCACTTCAAACAATGCCGCCTAAAGGAAACCCCAAACTCAGAGATATGGGTTCCTCTTCGCGAATCCGCACCAAGAACCCAAAATTCACAACAAGACAGCGAGATGAGCCTTCGAAGCCAGAGAAAAGTGGGTTCGAAGAGGTTTATGAGATCGCTAAGGATGATTCTGCTTTTGTGCCTTGTGCCACAAGACAATGAACTAGGGCACAGGCTATAACTCGGTGCACACCTTAGCCTACTACACAACCCATGCCTCCTGCCATATTGTTGCCTCCTGTTCAGTCATCTAATTCCTCCCCCCAGTCTGAAGACGGGGTGGATAATTCTGCAATTGGTGGTACTAAAGATGAGGCTGATGCACCTGGGACCGATGAGATTGTTGAGGGTGCGGATAATTCTGAGTCCGATAGTGGTGGTGAGGCTGATGAGATAGCATCTATTTCAGGCACTGGTGTTCACGATTCCACGACTTTCTCACAGAGACAGGTGGCTACACAGAGGGTCGCAACTGCAGTACGAAGGGAAAACAAGAGGTGATGTGTTCAGGGTATGAAGTTCATTTATGATAAGGATCCAGAGCGGACTGAGCAAGAAGTGTGTAGATGAAGTATCATTGAGGAGCCCCGATATCAGTTAGATGAGTTAAAGGAACTACCCGAGATTAAGGCAGTGTTTGATCGCTATGGATTCGGGTAGATGACGGAGCCTTTTGGTAACTATAGCCCAGAGTTGGTCCATGAGTTTTATGCTTCATATTTTGCTTCTACTAAATTAATCACTCCAAATGAGCAGTGATATTGGGACCAACCACCATTGAGTCACACTTTGGTTTGTGGTACCAGAGTAGACATATCCGAGCAGACTATCCACAGGTTCTTGTTTGGTGCCGAACGTGCACTTCCAGCTAGTACTACTGAGTGTTATCACAGCATAGAAATGGTGAAAATAAAAACAAAATAAAGGATGTCAATCAATGCTTAGAGCTACTACGGTGGGTTGCGCAGTATATCACTAAAGAGGGCATATATGCGAGATGGATAGCTGAGAAGTTGGATATTAAGAAGTCCTCACTTCACTTTACGGGCAGGTTTTGGTGGTCAGTTGTACAGCACCATCTCGGTCCCACAGGTGCAGATAATTCTCTTACTCTTGACCGAGTTGTTCTGGCAGCGAGCATCATCGCCGAATATGACATCAATATCGCCCTCTACATTATTGAGGAGATTCATGAGCGTGCCTTTAGAGACTTTACCAGCATCCTTTTCCCTTGTCTAATTCAGGGCCTATGTAATAGTTCTGGTGTGGTTATGATGCCTGTAGTAGATCACGCCATTGAGGCGACTCGCATAGCTGATGTAGGGTTGATGCAGCAGCGAGTTGCTATCCCAATTTTCCAGAGAGGGCCTCAGCCCTCTACTTCTTCAGGCGCCTCCCTTTTTGAAAGGCAAGTGGATTGAGAGAAATCGATTAACACTTCAGCACCAGTTAGTGACCCCGAGGCTGGGAGGTTGCCTAACAAGGACACAGGCCCCGTGACTGATGAGGGGGCAGCAGGCACTACTGCACCCCTATCCTCGTCTGGCATGGTTGCAGTTTCATGAGAGTTCTTGTAGCAGTTAGGTAATAGACAGACGCAGGGTATTGAACGATAGGATCACACAGAGGCCCAGATGGCTAAGTTGGTATCGCAACTTAGGCTTGCATGACTTCTGCTATGGAGAGGTTTATGCATGAGCTACATGAACGGATTGACAGTTTTGAGCATTGGATGGGTAGCCAGTTGAGACAGGCTCATATCTTGGATTTGATGGGGTTAACCAAAGAGGTGGATACGTTGAGGGTAGAGGTTCGAGATTTAGCAGTTAACCATACTCCTATCATTCCACCCATACCAAAATCGATACCTTCAGCACTAGTTTTTGAGGTGAATTTATTTGCTGACGAGGAGCCTCCTATTATAAGAGGCAAGTGGCCACGGTGTCTTGAGGTGGTCAAAGTAATAGTGGAGATGAGCTTGAGAGTGATCTATGAAGGGCGACTAAAGCCTCTCGAGCAGAGTACCATGTCAATCAGATTGCTTATGAGCAGAGGGCATAGGGTGCATCCTCTAGTCAGCCACCCCACCCCACCCCCCAATCGAATGAACCTAGCATGGAGCCCAGCGAGCATACAGATGATCCCTCTATGGATAAGCCCACATCTAGCACCTAGGGTGCCGCAAGTATGTCTTCACTCCCTTATACTTATCATATTGATAGTTGTGCACTGAGAGCAGTGCACTATTATTTAGTTGGGCGTGGGGGTATACCACCACTTAGGGGGTTTTGTTGCCATGTTTTATTTTCTCCCAAGTGTACTATCATAGTAGAATTGGCATGTTTAGGCTGATAGTTATATTATATATGTGTTTTCATGTTTAATTAGGAGAAAAATAGGGGAACCTTAGTGCAGTCCAATTTTTAATGAACTTTGAATGATAATGATGCTTTTTTATTGTTTAAAGGACACCCCTCCTGAAAATTTTGTTTTGAATTGTGTGTATAGTATATTAGTTTTTGACAACTGTTGGATCTTGTTATGGCATTAGTATTATAGGCAGAATGACTGTAGCCAACAATGCATGAACTGGACAGGTAGTAGTCGATAGTGTAACCCTGTGCTATGTGTGTGTGAGGTCATTACCGAGTTTACTTTGTGTGTGCGATCCAAAACTTACCCGGTTAGTCTTGCCTAGGTTATAGGATAATGGTTAGGAAAGGATCATAGGCCATTTTTGAATAAGTCCACTTTTAGCCTAAATGCCTGACCAAATGAAGTAAATATCTCTTGAATCCGATTTTGAGCCTTAATTGACCTATTTCTTTCATTAACCTATTCACCTTCCCATTTTGACTTATAATGAACCTGTGTTTCCCCTAGTCCCTCCTTGGACATTGTGTACCTCAACTCAGGCAAGTCGCCTAAGTTGAGGGTGGCTATCATAGGGGTGCGTAGCTTGATATGGGTATAAAGAAGGGGTTAGCAGAATAAAAAAAGAACAGATTTGGCTGTGAAAAAAAAAAGTGAGTGAAATAATAAAAATAAAAAAGAAAAAGAAAATAAATGTGTTTTGAAAGTATGAAGAAAACCACACCCAAACTCTAAAAATAAATGAAGGAGAATAAGGGAGAGTAAAATGAGAAAGGTTAGAAAGTGGGGCCAAAAATAGTATGGTGTTAAGGAGGGTTAAGTCACCATATCCATATGTACCACACCCGTCCCCAAGCCTACATTACAAGCCAATGAAAGTCCTATAGTGATCCTAGTCCAATTGTCTGAAAACCTAAGGCATAGAAAATAAGGGTAAGCCTATGGTATTTCACATACACTGTTTGAACTTCTTTGTGAGAGCAAGTGTTTTAACCCAGTCCCTACTTTGATATTCACTAGTATACGGTGATTGTATGGGACTTCTTTGTTGTGAGAGTACATAGGTTGCATTGTTAGCCGCTATTTGTTTAGATAATGTCATTTGCATATATGCTTAGTTGTTTGTTCATAATCTGATGCCATCACTTGATCCCTTCTGTGTCATGATAATATGTTGCATATATACACATCGTGGTTTTTGATTTGCAAATAGGAGGGGTCAAAAAATTTTTGGTTCCAAAGGCAATGAGTCCACTACCGTAGGTCTCTTAGGTTTCTCTTATTTAAGCATCGATTGTGTTTATTTTGTTTTGTTTGCCTGAGGACATGCAAGCGTTGTAAGTTGAGGGTGTTGATGTGCCATGGTTTCATGGAACTTTTGAGGCTTAAAATAAGGAAAATATGCAATAACTTAGGTATGTTTGGTAGGTATGATGTGTTTTCTGTTCTATCTTACAGGAAAATAGGTTATGGAGGCAAAATGGAGAAGAAGGGAAGAAGCATGCACTAGAATGGAGCATTTGAAGACGAAATAGCCAAGTCAAAACCAGAGGAGTGACTCATGGCAGGGACCCATGTCACGTGAGTCGACCTACGTGACATAGGTCAGTACCATAAGTCAACTCCTGAAAGTGTGTGATGACGATTGATTTTCACGGCATGGACCTATGTGACGTGGGTTGGTTCGACGATACCAACCCACAGAACCGTGGAAAGTTGTCTACTTTTTTTCTCCTGTTTTGTTTAGGATAGGATTCACCTTGTATCTAAAAATACCCCTATATTGTCCTATGTTTAGGGGTTGGTAATTACATTGTTTTGAGATATATTTTCATTATTTTGAGTTCGCAAATACATTATTGATTTTGTAATCTTGGAACTTTGATTCTAGGGTTTTTATTCATATTGAGATTTCAGAGTTTTCTTCTTATTGTGAGTTTACAATTATGTTTTCATCATTGAATTCTTCTTGCATTCTCACAATCATGAGTAACTAAACCCACCAACTATGGTTGTGTGAACCATGAAGAATTAACAAAATGGGTTAAGTGCAAAGCAATTCTGAACTGGTGTGACTGCATTTATTATTGTTACCTTCGTTATAATTGATCTTCTAATGGTTTCAAATGTTAGAAAATCACCTATATTCTAAACTTGCTCGAGAGAGAAGTAGAGATTAGGAAAAGGGAATAACAACAGAGATTTGAAGCTATCAACCTTCATATAATAACTTGAGTCATAACAGGGATAGTTATCTGAGATCCAGGACAAGGGTTAGTAGTCCGACACTCGGAGACCGAGAGGAGAAGAGTGAAATTTGTCTAACGAAGGTCGAGAGATATTTAGATGAACATATCTTGTTAGATTTTTCATGCAGCGCAGCGGGACAATTTTTCCAGCACAAGTAACAGCCGGTGGAGTTAAGGAATCATTGGGGATAACAGTCCTAGTGTATTTCTCATATTGATAACAAATCCAATAATCAACAATCATTACTGTTACTACTTGCTTACAAAAATCCCCCAGTTTTACTTACTTGCCAATTACGCTGACTAGCATTCGACAGACTTTGGTCCTATTCCCTGTGGGATTGACCCCAACCTAATTGGGTTCTATATTTGATACATCGACCGCATTATACTTTTCTGGAGGTATATTTTGCGACATCAACTCATGGCTGCCCGAAAGAGGTAGCTCACCCTTGAGTCGGAAGAGTCACTTGCTAAAGCTAAGATTTCGTCGAAGCCGCTGGAATATGATATGTACTCAACAAAAAGAAGAATACAGGTAGTATCAGTACAAAACCACTATGTATTGGTAGGGTCATCAGCCAACTCGAGATAATAAATATGAACACATAACCAACACTTTGTGAATAAGTTCAACCATATAACACTTAGCATTTATACCTTCACTTAGCCTCTACTTGACAACAACCAAGAAAATCAGACAAACATAAGACAAGTACAAACATTCCACCAAGTCAACACCATAACTAATACTAGTTACTCAACCTTACCACAATTAACTTATCATTTGAACTTCAACAAACAATTAGACAATTCAAGTACATCAATAGCCTTAACCACTCAAGGATCCAATTAACAACAGGATTATCAACCGGTTTACTCAAGGAACCAAAATTAACAACAACAATATAACCTGATCCATTCATGGAACCTTCAAACTCACAATACCTTGCACACACATGTTATGGGTCTTATAAATGTCAACTAGCCATGACCTGCAGGGGATGAGCTCTCTCCATGTACTAAATAACCCAGATATCTAGTGTCTGCCACCCTTATGGCAAAATAAGTGTTATACTACCCTTATTCCAACGTCCCCACCTTTATACTCACCAAATTCCACTAATCCCGTGACTATGACCTTTATCGATTCATCTCACAATATAATCCATGTCACAACATATATAATCACAATATGAGATAACACAATCACACTTGCATTTCAAACAAATCCTTTTATACAATCTTATTTTAAGTGATTAAACAACTTGTAATACTATCCAACAAGTTAATATACACATCATGCATTGCAACAAGTAGACAAAGAGGCAGTTAACATGCACATGTAAACTAAATTGAGTCCCAACTACAATTTAACCATCACCTACCTTAATCCAAGCCTTGTACTTGCTCTAATAAACTTGAGTCTTGCCCTTTCTTGCAACTTTAGCTTGATTAAGGTCTAAATAAAACAAAGTAATCAACATTCAAACAATGACTTAACCAAAACATGGATTATAACCTAATCACATAACCCCAAGTCCAAAATCATGATCATTCCCTTATTTTAGGGGTTTTCTAACTTCATTCCACCTTAATTCTACCAAATTTATGTTCATAAGAATGAATTCTAAGCATGCAACCGTAATTTATCCACCCTTACCCAAAACCCAAGGATTTCAAATTGTTTTCGCTAAATTAATCTAGAAAGTTAGCCTAGGTCAAGTCAAATCCTCCCCCATATTGAAAACCAAGTGATTCTAAGGATTAATATTCAAAAAATGAGTTAAATGGGGGGATTAACTTACCTCAATGAAGGATTTTAGTTGAAAATATGAGGAATTCGCCCTGAATTGCCTTTTTTAACTTTGGAACTAATGTGGAACGAAAAATAATGTTTAAGTCTATTTTCTGCATTTATCAGCATGTATCCGCTATAGCGGCCCAATTCCCGCTATAGCGGCATTGCTATAGCGGGATCTACCCACTATAGCGAGATTGACCAAAGCTGACTCCCGCTATAGAGGGAATATTCCTACTATAGTTGGCATGTGGTAGTGGTATACCTCCAGATTTAGCGGCCTAGGAGAGGTAGCAAGTCCGACAATCTCAGAACTTTGCCAATTTTGCAACACACCCCTGGATATTGACATCCTAACTAACCCCTTTACGTCAATTGCGATATATGAAGTTTTACTAACCAGAATTCACTTTCGATAGTTTGTACGAACTCCTTAACCCCTTAGCTATCATAATATGGTCTGAAATCATATAAACACCAGTCTATCCATTAGCAGATTAATCTATACCGTACCAAACTTGGATTTCATCCAAGACTAGCCTAGCCTAAAATTTCTAACACTTTATTTGGAGAGAATCATAACCCAAATTTTGATACGCTAGACTATACCGTAATGATGGAAAGGGTCTTTACAATAGATAACAATTTCACTCGAATAATAAATCAAGAGAAACAAGAAAAATAAAGTAAGAAAAGTACATGAATCCTCAAACAAGTGAGGGTACTTATTGCACATATCCTTCTCTGTCTCCTAAGTCACCTCCTCAACAGGATGGTGCTTCCACTGGATTTTCACTGATCTAATCTCCTTAGACCTCAACTTTCAAACATCTTGATCAAGAATCGCTATTGAATCCTCATAAGAAATATTTTTGCCAAGAAAAATTAAGTCCCATTTAATTATGTAGTCACCATACCCATGGTATTTCTTAAGCATGGAGACATAAAACACTGAATGAACTCCTGACAAGCTTAGAGGCAATGCCAACTTGTAAGCTACAGAACCCACATTTTCAAAAACCTCAAACGAATTGATATGTCTGGGGCTAAGCTTTACCTTCTTACCAAATAACATCACTCCCTTCATGGGAGACACCTTTAACAATACATTCTCACCCGGTTTGAAATCCATATCTCTTACCTTGCGGTCCACGTATTCCTTATGTCTACTTTGGGCTGCCAACAACTTGTCCTAAATAAATCTCACTTTCTCTTGAGCTTCCTTCACTAAATTTATGCCCAAAAGTTTCACATCACCCACCTCAAACCAACCTATGGATGATCTACACCTTCTCCCATAAAGTTCCTCAAATGGGGCCATGTCGATACTAGAATGATAATTGTTGTTGTATGAGAACTCACACAAATATAGGAATTTATCCAAATGACCCCCAAAATTAGCCACACATGCCCGCAGCATATCCTTCACTACCTGAATTGTCCTCTTAGACTGCCCATCGGTCAGAGGATGAAATGTAGTACTAAGATTAAGCTTTGCGCCCAACTCTTCATGCAACTTGTGCCAAAATTTGTAGGTAAACTGCGTAGCTCAATCGGATATCATGGATACTGGCACCCCATGCAATCTCAAAATTTCCATAACATAAATCATGGCTAACTTCTTCGAGTTGTAATTCACCTTAACTGAAATAAAATGAGCGAATTTTGTTAGCCTATCCACTATGACCCAAATCGAATCATGTTGTCCCAAGGTCTTAGGAAAACCCACTACAAAATCCATAACAATCCTTTCCTACTTCCACTCAAGAATGGGCATCCCATGAAGCAAACCTACAAGACTTTGATGTTCATACTTCACCTACTGGCAGTTATGACAATTGGCCACATACTCTACTATATATCTCCTCATTTGGAGCCACCAATAGAGTTGTCTCAAGTCATGATACATCTTGGTTGCACCAGGATGTATAGAGTATCAGGAACCATGAGCTTCTACAAGCAAACTTGAAATCACATCATCAACACAAGGTACACACATACACCCTCTCACCCTCAATACACCACATGTATCAAGTGTGGTGTCTTAAGCTTCACTGCACACCACTTTGATTCGAATCTTGTTCCACTTTGCATCCTTAAATTATTTAGCCTTGATTTTATCAAGGAATGTTTACCTTACCTCCACACTAGTAAACACTCTACCCCTTTCAGACACGCAAAATTGCATAAACTGCATTGCTAGAGTTTGGATCCCTCTAGCCAAAGGTCGCCTTTCCACCCTCAAATAAGCGAAACTACCCATGCTTACGAATTTTAGGCTCAATGTATCTGCTACCACATTGGCCTTTCTCGAATGATACTGGATGGTCACATCATAATCCTTTAGTAATTTCATCCATCGCCTCTGCCTAAAATTCAAGTCCTTTTAAGTGAAAACATGTTGTAAACTATGACGGACTACGAACACCTCACACTTAACACCATAAAGGTAGTGTCTCCATATTTTAAGTGCAAAAACCACCGCTGCCAACTCCAAGTCATGAGTTGGATAATTCCTCTCATGAGGCATCGCGAACGCAAGGGCAAAGATATCAGACTGTCGCGAATGCGACACTAATAGTCGCGATCACAGAGAAAAAGAATGGGTTGTGTAGGGTTGGCCATCATCGCGAATATGATGGGAGCTCGCAAATGCGAAGGTCAAAGACGTGACCTTACTCAAACGTCGCCTACTTCTCGCAATCGCAAAGAGTAAAATGGACCTGCGCCAGATGCTAAAAAACCAGCAAAATGCCTAAGTCCCAATGGACTCCGACCGGGTGCTAGGGATTCGTTTGAAATCCTATCACGCAAATGAACTATGCTACAATACCGAATTTGACATATCGGACGCAATGAAACCATTGAAATTCCCAATGGAGATCGTTTTAACATAACATGGGTCCTACACCTATAGTTCCATTTTAACCAAATTCTACCCAATAGCCCAAAATGAGTTTGGAAACCTTGAGACCCGGACCAAGGGTACCCCTTGCCTAAAATCAATGTTTCAAAGCCAACGGTGCTGTCAGAATTTTCATCCAAGGCCATTACTAAGAGTTTTGGTCTGAGATCAATTCCTTTACAGCGAAAGCACTAAAACAGAAAAATGAGCCTAAAATCCAAACGAACTATTCGATAATAAAACAGACAGTTTCAGCAAGTCATAAATGACTTGTAACCATTGTGGGAAGGATCAAAATGCCAAAAAATGCATGGAAATTAAGAAAATGACTTGGAGGGTTATTACAATATCCACTACTAAAAGGACTTTCGTCCGTGAAAGTCAATGGATAGAAAGAGCTTGAAAACTCGAAAGGGAGAGGTACTGGGACCACATGCTCCGAGCAAGAATCCCTAGATAATCTCTAAGGCAAACCAACACTTTCAAGGGATTTCACCAAAGGCATCCCTTTTTCGCCAACTTTCTTACTTCACTTTCAGAAATGTCGCAAACTCAATCTCAACAACCAACTGGCCTCCAACTGAACCAAACACGACTGAAGCACGCAGACCCAAACCACACGCACCTGGCATTACACCAAAACAAGCACAACCAAGTAGATATTCGACCAAGCTAAAGGAAACCCAATACATGAACCATACAACCAACTCCAAATTCCAAACCTAACATTTTCTTGCATTTCCAAACCTGATGTCTACTCAGAACTACACCGAAGCTCTCAACACCATTGGAGTCCTATCTACAGAATCTCCTCACACTAATCTCAAAATACTGAAATTGATCTTCCAATATCCGCATGGACTAGTATAGGAATCAAACCTATAGTTCTCTACTTGAATACTCAAATGGTGATGACCAATATATGTGATCTTTGCCAAGACATCAACTTGAATACACTTGTTCCGCTGAGTAGATATTCAAAATTTCTGAGGACAACTTAGAAACCAAGGCAAAAAGCAATAGAAACCAAAATCATGTGCCAACGGACTATCCCTCGAGCATTTTTCAAGCATAATCCACCTAAACTGAAGAAAATGAAATCAGTAGGTAATGAGTAGATCTAGTCAACGTGTCGACAAAGTCCCAACTGAATCACACTTCAAAAATAGGGCTTCAACCAAGTTACTCAACTCATACTTGTAATCTCTACATCAAAGCTGAATTACTCGATCTTAGTTATCCAAGCCGATCTTGTTGACGAGTAAGCATTCATATTCCAAAATCTATCATAACCTACCAGCCGCCATTCAAAAGAGTCAAAATTCAAAACTGGAGCCAACAAGTCTTCGCTAAGGTCAAATACCCAAACCAATATCAATACCAGAAATCACGCATATCCCCCAATGATTCCTGTAAGAACGGGAAGTATAATATTATCGAAGAACATAACCACAACTAAGGAAAACCAAAAGGTGAAGATACGAATAATCAAATCCATATTCGTTGAGGACATAACACATCAAGGCATAACCTAGAACTCAATAAGGCTACAAAGGGTACTAACGGTAGCCAAAACTCAAGCAACTCAAAAAATCCCGATCTTAGCCCAAATTTGGTCAAACCAATACATAATCTGTGACAACGATTACCCATAAGCATATATCACCAAGCAGGAGCATTCCACAAAATCACGTCATGCCTAACAAATATCAAAATGTGAAAATTATGAATTCACCCATTTAAACCAATCTTAACTCAACTAAATAATGAATCACATTGCAGAAAGAATGGGGTACCCAACTCAACACCAATACCAAGATCAAGACTCCTACCAGGAGAAATACCTAACAAACTAGAACGCAAGCCTCAGACTTATCAATGATAGAAGCGGGCTACAGAAAAGAATTGCCCGAGCTAAAATCACGATGAAACCACGAAAGGCCTAACCTTTCTTCACCCACCCCCACCCCCTCAAAAACCGATCTAATTTTGCTAATAAAAAAGTAAAATAGCCAACCTCACCTCACCAAAAGAGAGAGAACTAACCAACTGAGTTAGCCGTCTAAGCCAATAAATAAGAATCGCAAAGAAGAGGATACAAACTAGATAACGCTAGTATAGCCTTCTATCAAGTAAGAATCAATTACCAATAAGGCAATAAGAACAACAAAAGCAACACTAGTATAAACTGCAGGTGGTACAAAATGAAAAGCAATAACCAGTACCACTCTAGGACCATAATACGGCTAATATGCCAAAGGAGAGGGACTTTAACCCAAATGCTACACCCCTAGAAAATCACAATACTGATCCACTCAATCCACTACTAAAGAAAATATCTACAGAGGCAGTCAGACATGCGTAAAATCTACACAAAGGCTTACAACAATCAATTCAGTAATTTCAAGGCATAAAATCATCGATGGGTATGAAAACCCCAACTTAACTCAAATAAAAACTAAAGGTAGGAAATCAAAGGCACACCTATCATGGTGGAAATCCAAAGTCATAGTCCCTGACGTGCTCAAAGAAGTACGACTCTGAATGCGTATAAACCCAGACTGAGCTTTTGAATGACCAACTGAGGTACTAAGTACACTACCTCTAATCGAAGGTGCCACAACTCTATGAGACTGATCTGGATGAGATGAATGAACAAAAATCCCTCACCGGGGACATTATCTGGACCAGTGATCGGTCTCTCTACAGTCGTAACAAACCCCTGAAGCTCTAACCTGGCAAAAAACATGAGTTGTCCACAACTGGCTGACCAACTCACACCTAGGGCACTCCCTGGACCAATGACCAATCTCACCACAATCAAAACATGCCCCTGGGACTCTTTAAGGTACTATACCTATTAACCCAGAATGGCCGCCATGGCCTGACAACCTAGACTGAATAATCCATACCGCCTGACCAGAACTCTGTCTATTGAGACCACCATAATCTACCTAAGATCTACCCATAAGCTGAGGTGCTACCTATACGGGCCTAATAGGTGGCGAGTGATGCTAGCCTCTGCTGGAAGGATTTCTACCTCCAGGCAGAATACTACTAACATTGTACTGCCGATATGGCCTCTTACTGCCACCTCATATGTGTCAATACAAGCCCTCTCTATATCCCTTGTATGACAACAACCTGAGAGAAAGAATACCCAACTGCTTTCAAATGCTCTGATGCCAAACGGAGTGGTAAAGACAATCCTTTGATAAATCTCCACACCATTTCATGCTCTGTAGCATATAACATAGATGTCTGACTGTCCCACTTGAGAAACCCAATCTCATACTTTAAAACTGATAAAGATCCCTGCCGAATGCTAAGAAACCCAACTCTGGACTGAGAATCACTCGATATATTGGGTATCATTATAGGATGATGCTAGTGGACCTCAATTTCAATCTCTAACTCCCTAGTCCAACGCTGAGCTAAAACTCTAGTAACTCGCATAGAAGTCTCATCCGCATCTATCGATAACCTCGTGCTATCCATATGGGAAAGAGTGGAGTGAAAAGAATTACATAGAGGTACGGAAAAATGACAAGGAGTTAAGGAACATAATTTCCTAAGAATGCCCTGTAGCCTCCCAAAGATAGGATACAGACATCTCCGTGTCGATCCGCAGGACTCTACTAGGCACTTAGCTCTTGTACCAACAACACTGGTGAACCTATGCTCTGATACTAATTTGTCACGACCTAATTTCTCAAGTCATGATGGCATCTACTATAACCCACCAATACGTAAGCCAACCCGTAATCCAAAATAGCTAGTAATGGACTACCAATAGAAATAAAGAAAATAGTTGAAAGGAACTTAATAAAGAGAATAATATATATTACAACCCCAAAACCTGGTGAAGTCAGTACAAGAGTTTCTAATACAATAATAGTACAAGGTCAAATACAGAGTATATATATAAGAGTCATCTTTGAAATACAAAAATAGAGATCAGTCTAACAATAAGAGGGAGAGCAGGAACACTCTGAACGTCAAGAGCTCACCCCAAATCTCTGATCCATAGCTGCTCCGCATGATGCACACATCAACGGTGAGAACTCGTACTATGATCTGCAGGCTGCAGAAGTGTAGTATGAGTACCAAACACGTGGTATTCAGTAGACATTGGCCGACTGAGCTCCAAATATAATGCAAGCATAAATAACATGTAAAGCAGGAATATAACTACATGCAGCTATCCATTAAACTAAATAAAATAATGCTAATGGAGCAATAAGTACAAACTATTCTATTCTAATAGTATTCAAGAACTAAAGTACAATACCGTATATAACTAGCCAATATACAAATGAAGAGTGAAAGAAGGATGTATAGTAGTAGTACAAGGCCAAAGATACATATAGAATATGAATATATAAGGAAAGAGAGGGATATACGATAATATATATATATATATATATATAGGACTAAACTCAAAGGTAATAACCGGAGGGGACCAACCTAACATCTTGAGGATCATAGTCAAGTAAGGGAGCTAATACTACCATAATAAAATCATCTAACCAAAGTGTGGCTAATCATGAGGTAACTTAACAATAATGCATCTTACCATAAGAGAAAAAGGGAAATCAGAAGTGTACCAACAATCTCGGGTACCAATCCATAACCATTCTGCCACGAACTAACCATAGTAACTAATAATAAAGTAACCGACTAGTCCGAATAAACAATAACCTAATCGAGCCCCCATAAGCCCAGAAGGTTAAAGCAACCACTCAGCATATATCAACCATAACTTATACCTATATAGCCCCCATAAGACTGATAGATATAAGTACCAAACAATTATACTGGTGATAAATGATGCATATGAATGAATGAATGCAACATAAACTGATAATACCATATCCAATCCGAGTGTCATAACATATCAAGTGTATACACCTCCTCCAGCTTAGTAGCTTGCAAAGACAGGACCTAAGATGACCATCCTTCTCCAGCACTGTGGCTCACGGACGAAGGGGCCCATAGGGGACTCGGGATATCCGTATACACTACCTGGTCCCAAACCAGGACTTCCAATAACCATCATAATCAATCTACTCCATCTAGTACTGAAGAGATATATATAAGTATAATAAGTGCTTAGACTCGAACCAAGACTAAAAAAGGATAAATCTATAAATTCATTGCCCGAGATCGAGTTCGGGACTAAATCGGCATAATAATATAGAAAGAGTCAGAATCTCCCTCGATCGAAGTAAATAGTAGTGCTAAAAGAGTGGATTAATAATGGACCAAAATCAACCTTGGTCAAATTTCCAAAATAGCATATTTAGTTCCAAAAGCTCATAATTAATTAAACAGAGTGGTATAATTCCCATTGTAAAAGAATTCATTTTAAAAGTGAAATGTGGGAATAAATCTCTTTTTAGAAAATAGTAGTAAAAGCAAGGTTTTGATTGGAATCGCACCACTAAGTGAGCATAAATGCGCCTAAAAGTATGCCCCCTAATGGTATCCCAAAATTAAATCTATCACGAGGTCCCTAGAAGGACAAGAAAGGTGTGCTCGAAAGTTGAGCACAAATCGAGGCTCAAATCGTCCCCTAAAGACAAAAGAATCTAGACCTAATACTAGCAATTAAATGAATTTTTGGACGAAATAACACGGGAATAAAAAGGGAAAAAGGCCAAGGAATGATGGGTTAACAAACCTGAGCTTATTGGGATGAAATTCCAATAATTTTCAAGCCCTAAGGTCCAACAATGGCTGAAATCGGGCAAGAAAAAGATGAAAAATTGGGGAAGAGGACTTATATACTGCCAGGGATTTGGACTTCGCGAACGCAAGGGCCAAGGGTCTCAAACGCGATGACCAAGGAGAAATTCTCTTCGCTAATGCGGGTAAGGTGTAACAAACGTGAGGGAAAAAAGATCATACTATCGCGAACGCGACACAAATAGTCGCGATCGCAAAGAAAAAGAATGGGTTGGGTCGGGTCGGCCTTCATTGCAAACGTGATGGAAGGGCTCGCAAACATGAAGGTCAAGGACTTGACCCTTCGAAAACGCGGCCTACTCCTTACGATCGCAAAAAGTAAAATGGGCCTGCACCAGATGCTGAAAAACTAGCAAAATGCCTAAGTCCCAACGGACTCCGACTGAGTGCTTAGGATTCGTTTGAAATACCGTACACGAAAATAAACTATGTTACCATACCAAATTTAACATTTTGGACTCAATGGAACCATCAAAATTCCCAATGGAGGTCGTTTTGACACAATATGGGTCCCACACCTATAGTTTCATTTTAACCAAATTATACCCAATAGCTCAAAATGAGTCTGAAAGTCTTGAGACCCAGACCAAATAAAATAAATTTTCCAGAGATAACGGCGCAGTCTAAATTTTTATCCAAGGCAGTTTACTAGGAATTTTGGTTGGAGACCAATTTCTTAACAGCAAAATCTCCAAAATAGGAAAATGAGCCTGAAATCTAAACAAACTGTCTGATTACCAAACTGATAGTTTTGTCAAGTCATAAATGACCTGTAGCTATTGTGGGAAGGCTTGAAATGCCAAAAATGCATAGAAATTGAGAAATAACATGGAGGGTCATTACAATATCCACTACTAAAAGGACTTTCATCCGCGAAAGTCAATGTATAGAAAGAGCTCAAAAGAATGAGGTATTGGACCTGCATGCTCTGAGAAAGACTCCCCAAACAATATCTAAGGCAAACCAATACTTTCAAGGGATTTTACAAAAGGTATCCCCTTTTTGCCAACTTTCTTACTTTACATTCTGAAATATGACAAACTCAATCTCAACAACCAACTGGCCTCCAACTGAATCCAACACGACTAAAGCACGCAAATCCAAACCAGACACACTGACATCATATTGAAACAAGAACAACCAAGTAGATATTTGACCAAGCTAAAGGCAATCCAATGCATGAATCATACAGCTAACTCTAAATTCCAAATCTAACATTTTCTTGCCTTTCCAAACCTGATGTCTACTCTGAACTGCATCAAAGCTCTCCAACATGGTCCTAGTCCTGTCCACATAATCTTCTCATACTAATCTCAAAAGACTGAAGCTAATCTTCCAAAATCTTTAAGGACTAGCATAAGAATCAAACCCATAATGCTCTACTTGAATACTCAAATGGTGATGACCAATGTCACAAAATGCCATTAATAAGTACAATCACAAATGAATCCAAGAAAGATTTGAAAATACCATTTATCAAAGTCATAAATGTTGTCGGTGCATTAGTCAACCCAAAGGACATCACTAAGAATACATAATGTCCATAACGAGTCCTAAAGTTTGTTTTGGGTTTATCCTCTAGCCAAATCTTTAAATGGTGATACCCTAACCTTAAATTTATCTTGGAAAATACTGAAGCACCCTACAACTCATCAAATAAATCATCTATTCGGGGTAAAAGATACTTATTCCTGATGGTAACTTTATTCAACTAAGGGTAACTTTATTCAACTATCGGTAGTCTATATATATTCTCATGCTACCATTCTTTTTCTTAACAAACAACACTATAGAACCCCAAGGTGAAGCACTAGGATGAATGTATCCCTTATCAAGTAACTCCTACAACTGAGTCTTGATCTCTCTCAACTCTGCCAGGTATTCTGTACCAGCTCGACTATATCAAAGACTACCATAAGTTACATCTTGAGTCTTAAGAATTGGGTCCCTTAGCCCCTGGATTGGTGCGCAAGAAAAAGAAGAACAAAAAAGAGGGGCCTCTGGCTTTATCAAGTAGCTCCTGCAACTGAGTCTTGAGCTCTCTCAACTCAGCCTGAGACATTTTATAGAAGGGATAGAAATTGGGTGAGTGCCTGGCTCTAATTAATGCAAAAGTCAATGTCTTGATCCGAAGGCATACCAGGCAAGTCGGTGGGAAATACCTCCTGAAATTTAAACACTACGGGAATTGACTCAATAGAGAGGACCTATGTACTAACATCCCACAGATGTGCCAAAAAGGCTGAACACCCCTTCCTAAATAAATTCCTTGCACGAATGAAGGAAATTATTTTCACAGGTTCAGACTTATAAACACCTTCCCATTCTAACTTATTCATCTCAGGCATGTCTAATGTAACACCCTGTACATTTCCAAACCTATGAGACTATATTAACATTTATGGAATTATTTAAAAATGAGATGGTTGGTGTATTACACATTAATTTTAGTGGACTGAATTAGTTTTGTGCTAACGGGCTCAAAAGAGGCCCAAAATTAACACGGAAGACATGGCCCAAATGGAAAAATGATCCATTCCACCTTTGACCAAGTAAACATATCATTTATGACTAAGTTTTTGGATAATTATGACTACAAGGGACTATATAAGGGGTTAAAAATCAGATTTTATTCAACAAGACACACATGCAATTTCTAGATTATTCCACAAGATATTTCTCTCTTCTCTCAAACCATAAGAAAGCATTCCTTTGGACAAGATCACCCTTTTGAAAGCCTTGGTAAGTGTTTACTCTTATGTTTTAATATATTATATGCATTAAAGGGTGTATAAATCATGTTGGTTATGTTGACAAAGTGTTGACCAGTCCACTATGTGTGAAACAGTCTACTTTTGCTTAATCGGTAAAGGGTTTTGTCTTATAAACTTGAAAGGAGACGTGGTCTTGAAGGAAGTGAATTTGATGGATTAAATGTCAACATGTAATATTTGGTTATGTCCCTGACTTGCTTCCTCTTTGTGTATAACATTTGGAATTATGCATGGAACCGGTGGAGTATTGAAGGGAAAAATATAGTTTTGTGATGTTCATGTGCGTTGTGAGACCATGGTTGTTCATTGGCATCCAAGTTAACCTAAAATATTAAAATATAATCTTACTTATGGCCATGGACCATTTATTACAAAAAAGGACCCAAAAGAGACCCATTCTGGCCGAACCGAGCATCCATCTTCGCGGATGGGGCACCTGAAGGCGCAGATGCCAATGCAGGTGGACCTGGACAGGGCCAGATGGGCACCTGCAGCTGAATCTCACCCACCTGCAGGCGTAGGTGGCTCCACAGACCATTCCAGATTTTTTTTTGTTTGTTTTTGCTTCTCTTTGACCCCCTAAGGCCCCTATACCCTTCTTGGATGCAATCATCAACTTATGGTACCATTTGAATGGACCTAAGGAGTATTTTGGAGGCATTTTGAATCGTATCAATTATTAATTGTTGTTTTATGTGTTATGGTGAAAGGTATTGAGATGACTTGATGGAGTAAATGTGTCGTAGTGTTAATGAGGAAGTGTAAAGTATAAACTTGGTGTGAAATGCTATTGGTTTATGATGTCTTGGTTGATGTGTGTCATGTTTTGGTGTTGTTGGTATGGTAATGCAGTAAATGGTATTGTAAGAGAGTGAAATGATGTTATATGGAAGTCATGTAGCTCGTTGTCGTCTTATGCACTTGTAATGTAGTTAGTTGTTAATGTGAGCTTTGTTATGTACTTGTGTTGTAGAGTAATACGTAAGGAAGGAGCTGAATTGTTGTATTCACGTATTGGATTGTTGTATTCGTATTGGAAAGATAAGGTATGTAAGGTTACTCTTTTCCGTATCCTTCGACAGCATCTCTTGTTCTCACTGTTACCGACTTGTTCTCATTTCGAATGTCTCAAAGTATCTTATTTCAAGTTGTCATAGGTTGTTATTCACATATCTCTTACGTATTGACTAATGTTCCAAAGATCCAATAATGTTATAACCACCAATGTATCAATCTCACAAAAGAAAGGTAAGAAGTAATGCATAGTTGTTTCTTTGAGACTGGGTGGTAGCTCAAAGGGGCGAAAGCCTAGCTAGAGACGATCCCGATTGGTTATTGATTTATGAGTGGTAGCTCAAAGGGGCATAAGGTTAGCTAGATACGATCCCAATGTTATGTTATGTTATGTTATGTTAAAACCCACTGATCAATTGGGGGCCGGGCATGATAAGATATGATGATAGTGATATGAACGTAAAAGCAAAAAATAAAAGAAATGAAAGTAATGTACATGGTTCCACACATACAGAACGGTGGCTTATCTATATTGTCTATTCACTTATTTTTTATTCCATTGAAGTACTTGTGTATCATGCAGTTTCTTATATCCTTACATACTCAGTACATTCATTCGTACTAACGTCCCTTGGGGGACTTACCTTACTTGCTGCAAGCACAGGTGCTAGTAGACCTCCACTGTAGGATACGGGTCATCTGCGAACTGTTGGTGAGCTCCTGGTTGATTCGGGGCTTTTTGAGTCACATGTGTACATATGTTTAGGTACTATGTAAATGTTGTATAAAACGGGGACTTGTCCTGACTTTAGGTTGGTCATGTATTTGTTAAAGGCTTTGTAGACGTTATGGGACAAATGAAGGAATGTAAGGAGTGTATGCTTTTGACGTGGTGGCCCTAACGGCCAAGTTTCATATCTATTGAATGTTTCTCCATGATTTATGTCATCGGTATCTTGTGTTTATATGTGATAGAATGTTGCTCACTCAGGGATATGTAAATGAATAAACATGATCGTAGGTTGGTTCTCTCGAGCCTTAACTGCTTCGGGTGCCAGTCCGCCTCAATGGGATTCGAGGCGTGACATCTAAGATCACAGTCTTAGAATTATAGTCTAGAACAGCATGGTATGGGACAACCAAGTCATGCCCAGGATGATATCAAAATCAAGCATATCCAAAATCACCAAATCTACCCAAGTCAGGAAACCCATGAACATTATAGAGCATGTACGATACACTTGAGTCACTACCACGGAGTCTCCAACCAAAGTAGATACATACAAAGGTGAGTGAAGAATATCACAAACCATGTCTAAACCAAAAACAAATTTAATAGATACCTAAGAATAAGTGGAATTCGGATCAAACAAGATATAGTCATCCAATCATAGATGAAAATAGTACCTGTGATGATAGCATCTGAAACCTCTGCCTCAGATTTTCTTAGAAACGCATAATAATAAGCTCTATCATTGATCTGAGAAATCTCTCTAACAGGTTGAGCACCACCTCTCACTGTATTACCACCACCTAGATTTCCACCATGGCCACCCTGATGATTACCATGCCTACCCTGTGGATGACCTCTACTATTACCACCACCACCTCTACCAGCTGGAGCCATAGCTTGGGACTGCTGATTGCCCTGTAAATTAGCCTACCTACCATTAGGACAATCCCTCTTGAAGTGATCAACAGCGCCATAAGTAAAACAATAGAGTGGTCTCTGACAGACCCCCTATAGATACTGGCAAAGCTGACTATAAAGGGTGGGTTGGTTATTCCAAATAAACATAGCCTCTAGAGTAAGAACCACTCAAGTTACCCACATTTTGGGTTTCTATTGCTACAATTTGGCCTGGCCAACCTGTTTAACTCCTTCCACTTTCTTTACATAATTAGAAACATCATTAAAAGACTTTCTAACAGATGTCATTTGCACAATCAGAACCTATAAATTAGTATTCAAACCTTTCACAAAGAGGAAGATCCTCTCCTCCCCAGTACCAAGCAACTGGGTAGCATATCTGGATAAGGCATGAAATTTAGCCTCATAGGCTAAAACCGACATATTTCCCTACTCAAGAGCCAGAAACGCATCCTTCTTCTTGTTATGCAGAGTGTGTGGCACATACTTTTCAAAGAACAGAGTATGGAATTGAGTCCATGTCAATAAAGGTAAATCTGGAGACCGATACTCCACATAATCTCTCCACCACTGCTTTGCATCACCCTGTAGTTGGAAGGTTAAAAATTCCACACCATGCTTCTCCACAATGCCCATCTTATGCAGCCTCTTATAATAATTAACAATAAACCCGAAAGCATTCTCTTTCTTAGAACCAACAAAGGTGGGAGGTTTCATCTTCAGAAACTTAGTCAACATATCATGCTCAGTCTCGGTCATAACAGAACCTAACACCGGACTAGGGTAAACCTCCATCCCTGAAACCTCATCCATCCTAGGATCAAAAGTAACGGCAGGTTGTACTCTTGGAAAATAGTAAGTAGGCACTGTAGGCGTGGCTCCTTTACCCCTCAGCCCACTCAGAAAAGCAAGTACCTGATGAATCACCTCAGATGAAATCGATTGAGGAGTTGCACCTATCAAAACTGGTACTTCTTACTCATGTTCCAGAACCTCCTCATTCACAACCTTATCATGATGGTCCTAAGGTGGGGGAGATGTCTAAGATCTCTCTTGGGTCGAATTGGATACCGCCCGTGCTCCACCCTGGCGGGTGTCACTCTACCTCTCCCTTTTCCCCTACCTTATCCTCTGTCTCTGACAGTAGGTTCTGCAACTGGAACAACTGGTGCGGGAGCTGGTGCGAAAGCTGCTTCTCTAGCCATGTTGGCTCTTGTATTCACCATCTACGAACAATAAAGTGAAGAGGTTAGATACCAATTTGGATCGCCAGATACTAATTGGAATCAAGTTATCTCACGAAAGAAGAAAGAAAGTGATAGTTTCCTAAAGTCCTATAGCCTCTCGAAGAAAAGTATAGATGTCTCCATACCGTTCCACCAGACTCTACTGGACTCATTTTAGTAAAATGAGATCAATAAAACTAGGACTCAGAAACCAACTTTGTCATGACCCAAATCCCATCGCGAGTGGCAACCACACTATCCCTCTGCTGGGAGAACCATCTAACCCCAAATGTTCAACTCCAATACTTAAGAGTTTTTAAATAAGAAAAATCAATTCCATTAACAACCAAATATTTCGAATAGTTCTAATTATTAGAAAAACAATGCGGAAATCAAATGTCTAAAATACCTCCAGAAACTAAAAGTCATTGTACCAAAACATCTAACCATGATAAAATACGGGTACGATCCAGAAACTAAAATAATAAAAAATATATGTGTCTGAAATAAATGGACAAGAACAAAAAGTGTGAGGACACATGGCTACCCATAAGAGATAGCTCACCTTTGAATCGGAACGGTCACTTGCTAAAGCTGAGGTCTCATCGAAGCTGTTGGAATATGCTCTGCACTCACCAAAAAGAAGAGCACATATAGTATCAGTACAAAACCACTATGTACTGGTAAGGTCATCAGCCAACTCAAGATAATAAATAGGAACACATAACCAACACTTGTAAACAAGTACAACCATATAACACTTAGTATTTATATCTTCTCTTAGCCTCTTCTTAACAATAACCAAGAAAATCAGACAAACATAAGGCAGGTACAAACATTCCACTAAGTCAACAGCATAACTAATAATAGTTACTCAACCTTGCCACAATTAACTTATCATTTAGACTTCAACAATAATTAGACAACTCAAGTACATCAATAGCCCGGACTGCTGAGGGATCCAATTAACAATAGTATTATCAATCAGCTCACTCATGGAACCCAAAATAACAACAACAATATAATCCGGTCAACTCATAAAACCGTCAAACTCACCAATACCTTGTACACACATGATATGGGTCTTACAAATGCCCACTAGCCATGACCTACAAGGAATGAGATCTGTCCATGTACCAAATAGCACAAACATCTAGTGTGTACCACCCTTATGCAAAAACAAGTATTAGACCACCCTTATTCCAACATCCCCACCCTTATATTCCCTGAATTCCACCAATCTCGTGACGATGACCTTTATCAGTTCATCGTACAATATAAATCTATGTCACAGCATATACAATTACAATATGAGATAACACAACCACATTTACCTTTCAAACAAGTCCTTTTACACATTCTCATTTTAGGTGATTAAATAACTTGTAATACTATCCAACAAGTTAATATACACACCATACATTGCAAAAGTAGACAAAGAGGCAGTTAACATGCATACATAAACTAAATTGAGTCTCAACTATAATTCAACCATCACCTACCTCAATCCAAGCCTTGCACTTACTCTAATGAACTTGAGCCTTGCCCTTTCTTGCAATTTCAGCTTAATTAAGGTCTAAAAAGTAAAGTAACCAACATTCAAACAATTACCTAACCAATACAAGGATTATAACCTAATTCCATAACTTCAAGGTCAAAATCATGATCATTCCTTTATTCTAGAGGCTTTCGACCTTCATTCCACCCTAATTCTACCAAATTTATGATTATAAGAATGAATTCTAAGCATGCAACCTAATTTATCTACCCTTAACCAATACCCAAGGATTTCACCTTTTTTTCATTAAATTATACTAGAAAATCAGCCTAGGTCAACTCAAATCCTCCCCCACAATCAAAACCTAGTGATTCCAACGATTAATCTTCGAGAAACTAGTTAAATGGGGGGAATTAACTTACCTCAACGAAGGATTTTGGTTGAAAATAGGTGGAATTCACCCTAAATTGCCTCTCCCAGCTCTGGAATGGATATGGAACAAAAAATAATGTTTTGAGTCTATTTTTGCATTTATCAGCGTGTATCCCGCTATAGCGGCCTAATTCCTGCTATAGCAGGATTACCCGTTATGGCAAGATTGACCAAAGATAACTCCTGCTATAGTAGGAATATTCCCACTACAGTGGGACCGTGGTAGCAGCGTACCTCCCATTATAGCAGCCTAGGCAAGGAAAAAAGTTTGACAATCCTAGAATTTTGCCAAATTTGCAACACACTCCAAAATATAGATATTTCGAACTAACCCCTTTACGTCAATCGCGATATCTGGAGGTCTACTAACCCAAATTCACTTTCAAAAGCTTCTACAAACTTTTTTTAATTCTTAGCTATCATAATATGGTCTCAAATCATATAAACACCAACCAATCTATTACCGAATTAATCTAAACCATACCACACTTTAATTTCGTCTAAGACTAGCCTAGCCTAAAATTTCTGACACTTTATTCACGGAGAATCTTAATACAAATTTTAGAACCTAGACTATACCGTAACAACTAAAAGGATCGTTACAATGGTTTTAAAGTCTAGCTAGACGATGAAGGTTCTATGAAAATCCTTGAAGAATTTAAAAGGCTTTAAAGTGATTCCATTGAGTACCCCCAATGGCTATGAGATTTCTTAACACAAGAAAGATCAATTTTGATCTCATGAAAATGATTAGAAAGTACCATGTTTTAGTACAATTGGGGCACTTATTATCAGACCCAAAAATTAGGTCATGATGGACTTATAGCGGCCTAGCCTTGATAAGTAAGCCAATCACTAAAAAGGGAAGAAAATACTCAACAAGAAAAATAATAATAAGGTGAGACTTCTAGAAAGAAGTCAGGCCAACACAAAACATAAATAAAGCGAAAAACTGAAAGAAATAACATAAAATCCCCAAAATGTAGTGTCATAAGTGTAGAGCATCTAATACATCATCTGAATACAGGAAAGGTACAATGTCTGTCTCCGAAAACAAGTCAAGAGAAAATAAAGGTAAGAGGAGGTCTGAAAGTCAACTATGGTCCCTAGAGCAACCCAGTACCTCGATCACGATCTCTGAAAAGCTCGATCAGCCACCGCGAGTTGTACTGGAACAAAGATCTGTACCGAAAGGGCACAGTAGGAGTGATTACGGTCCACTTGTACTCAGTAGATATTATAGGCTGACTGAGCAAAGTAGAAAATAATACAAGTAAAATAACACTACGTCACCTGCAAACAGAAAAGTTCCCAAACGGTAGCTCACACCGTCTCCACTAACAGTTCTAATAAAAATACTGAAATGAAACAACACAGATTTACATGAAAAGCATATGGAAACTAAATGCACATCAAGACAAGCAAAAGAACCATGAAAGATACATATGCAATGCAATATAATGATGATGGGATGAATAGTGTAAGTTATCGCATGACTTTTTGTATACACTTACCGAGCTCGCAGCTCCCAAGATAGGACCCATGGGGGGGGTGCAACCCATATACTATATCTCAAATCTCAAATCTCAACCCACCTCTTTGGCTCATGTTCACGGAGAAGGTTTTTCTAAAAATGTCTCATTTTCTTTCAAAATCATTGTTCCTCAATGGTACCGATATCTCATGAATGTATATGTATGAAATGAGAATGTAATGCTCACAATCAAATCAGTATGAAGATATCTAATCCATTTAATACGTATATAGGTGAGCCCAGAAATCAACTCAATATGTCCACAATTCATGATATCAACTCTAATTAGGCACCATCGGAATAAATATACATGTAAGACATCATTAATATCATATCAACCCCTAACTAAGGCATTTCTATCATGATAAAGGAAACTAATGATCAATAAGGCCTATAATAACAATCCAAGCCCCCGCATGGGCATCATATCTAGAATAAAGGCATTTGAATGCACAAATAAGGTCAATGATGTCAAATAAACCCCACTCGGGAAACACGCAATATATAATATCAACAACCAACAACAACAAGAATATAAGTCTCCACACAGGCACACAACAATAATAATAATCTCGAAAAACCATTCCCATAGTTATTATCCCCAACCCATAGCATGCTTTACTTAATTTAAAGGAAGTTTAGCCATAACCTACCTCGAAACGAAGAAATTCGAGCCTAAAGTCCTTAAACACGGCACTTTCCCTTTTCAAATAGCCTCAAAATCAACTAAAATATATAAATATAGCATTTACGCGTTAAAAAAAGCCAATAATACCCATATTGACCATATTTAAGACTGGTTTAAAATAAACTCAAAAAATGAGTTCACAAATGAGAGGGGTAAAACTGGAATTTTATTTTAGAAAATCATTCCCTAAGGTTATAGGAGTTTACAGTAGAAAACCTATGCAAAAATGAGTTAAAAATGAGGTCCAAATTGAAGAAAATCATTTTTAAGCTTTACCGTAAAAACCCTCAAAAATCCATTTTGTAATCAAGGTTAAAAGGTGCTTTTGATGTTATAATCAATGGAAAATAATGGGAATAAGATTTAGAGGTTACCAACATGAAAAATGATGAAAAAACCCTCGAAAATCACCTTTCCTGAAGTTTGGACGTCCAAAAATGGAGAAAAATTACAAAATTGAAGTATTTATACTGTTCTGTGAACAGTACATTGCGATCGCGGACCCCACCTTGCAATAGCGAGGGTCAACATTGACCAGCCATTAAGTTGGTCATCACGGTCACATAGATGGGCCTCGTGATTGCGATGAGTCAACCCGACACGATCCATCAATTAACCCATCATGATCGCGGTGCCACCAATGCGATCGCGATGAAGACTATCATCGAGGCCTGCGATCGTGACATATGTACGTGTGGTCGCGATGAAGGGTCTCATGCACCAGCTGAAATTATACTCCTAAGTCTTCAAACGGACACTCGAGATTCATTAGGGACCCTACAGAATTAAACCACATATGCTACTAGGCTATTTTCGACATTTCGGACTCAATAGCGACGTTAGATTTTTGAAAAAGGACTCATCATCATCATCATACCCAGTTTATTCCCACCAGGTGGGGTCTGGGAGGGGTAAAGTGTATGCAATCTATACCACTACCTCAGATGAAGTAGAGAGGCTATTTCCGATAGACCCCCGGCTCAGAACAGATAACCATAACAAACAAAAATCATAAAAACCAATAGCAAAAAGAGATAACATATCGCTAGATAATCGAAGAAGCAAGACACTCACAGAGTAACACTATAAACTAGTTATTCAAAATCACAAATATCACCAAAACAACGAGAATAAGAATCTTCCTAAGAAACAACAGGCACAGATACAAGCAAACACTCTTCCCTGCTAATACGGACACCTTCCTACCCACTAACCCTCTACCCTAATCCGCATCCTCCACATCTTTCTATCAAGGGTCATGTCTTCTATAAGCTATAACTGCTCCATGTCATGCCTAATCACCTCTCTCCAACATTTCTTCGGCCTACCTCTACCCCACCTAAAACCATCCCCAGCCAGCCTCTCACACATCTATACCGGGGCATCCGTGCACCTCCTCATCACATGTCCAAACCATCGCAACCTCACTTCCCACATCTTATCTTCCACCAAAGCCACTCCCAACTTCTCTTGAATAATCTCATTTCTAACTCTATCACTTCTGGTAAGTCCACACATCCATCGCAACATCCTCATCTCTGCTACCTTCAAATTTTAGATGTAGGAGTTTTTAACTGGCCAACACTCGGCTCCATATAACATGGCCGGGTGGACGGCCACTCTGTAGAACTTACCTTTAAGCTTCAGAGGCACCTTCTTATCATACAAAACTCCTGAATCAAGCCTCCATTTCAACCACCCTGCACCAATACGGTGCATGACATCCTCGTCAATATCGTCGTTCCCCTGAATCATAGACCCCAGATACTTGCAACTCCTCCTCTTCTGAATGATCTGAGAATCCAGCATCACTACCACACGAATCACTAAACTTACATTCTAGGTACTCTATCTTAGTCCTGCTCAACCTAAACCCTTTAGACTCAAGGGTCTATCTCCAAACCTCCAACTTATCATTAACTCCTCCCTGAGTCTAGTCAATCAGTACCACATCATCAGCAAACAACATACACCAAGGCACCTCCCCTTGAATACGCCGTGTTAAAACATCCATCACCAAGGCAAATAAAAACGGACAAAGAGTCGATCCCTGGTGCAATCCTATCAAAATGGAAAAGTGCTCTGAATCCCCTCCTACAGTACTCACCCTCGTCTTTGCACCATCGTACATGTCCTGGATCTACCTAGTGTATGCCACGGGCACACCTTTAACCTCCAAACACCTCCACAGAATCTCCCTGGGGACTTTGTCTTATGCCTTCTCAAGATCGATGAACACCATGTGCAAATCCTTATTCCTCTCCCTAAACTGCTCCACTAATCTCCTCACCAGGTGAATGGCCTCAGTAGTCGAGTGACCTGGCATGAAACCGAACTGATTCTCTAAAATAGTCACTACCCTCCTCAGTCTCAATTCTACCACCCTCTCCCAAATCTTCATAGTATGGCTCAATAACTTGATACCCTTATAGTTGTTGCAACTCTGAATGTCCCCCTTGTTCTTATATAATGGAATCATCATGCTCCATCTCCAAGATTCGGGCATCTTCGCCGCCCCAACAATGATGTTAAACAACTTTTTCAGCCACTCTATACCTGGCCCGCCAGTGTACTTCCAGAAATCCACCAAAATCTCATCGAGCCCAGTCGCCCTACCCCTACGCATCCTACGAATAGCACCCTTGACCTTTTCAACCTTGATACGCCTACAATAACCATAATCGCAATGCCTCTCTGAGTGCTCCAAGTCCCCCAACACGAGACTTTTGTCCCCCTCGTCGTTCAAAAGCCTATGAAAATAGGACTGCCACCTTCTCCTAATGAGGGCATCCTCCACCAACACTTCGCCATCCTCCCCTTGATGCATTTCATTTGGTCAAGGTCGCGGGCCCTTCACTTCCTAGCCTTGGCCAACCTATATAACTTTTTATCCCCTCTTTTCTCCTCTAAAGCAGCATACAAACTCTCAAAAGTTGTTGTCTTAGCCGCCGTATCCGCTAACTTAGCCTCTTTTCTGGCTAACTTATACTCCTCCCTACTCATCCGCTTCTCCTCGTCATCCTTGCTCTGAACCAACTTGGCATAATGCCACCTTCTTAGTCTCCACCTTCCTTTTCACTTCTGCGTTCCACCACCAGTCCCCCCGGTGCTTTCCAGATTGGCCTCTTGAAACACCCAACACCTCTCTAGCGATCTCCCTGATACAACTGGCAGTTGTCTCCCACATACTATCCACATCTTCTCTACTCTCCCAAGCTTCCATATTCGTCAGCTTCTCCCCTATTTTCAAAGCACTTGTCAAAGTCAAGCTACCCCACTTAATCCTGGGTCGATCCTCCACACTCCTCTTTTTTTTGCCTTTTTTGATTTCCAAGTCCATCACCAAAAGCTTATGTTGGGCCAAAAGATTCTCGCTAGGTATGACTTTATATTATTTACATACCACTCTATCACCCTTCCTAAGGAACAAAAAGTCTATTTGAGTCTTGGCCACCGAGCTACGAAAGGTAATAAGGTGCTCTTCCTTCTTCGGGAAGCTAGAATTCACCACCCACAAACCAAAGGCCCTAGCAAAATCCAAAAGTGTGGTTCCTCCTTCATTCCTTTCCCCAAAACCAAAACCTCCATGCACCTCATCATAACCTCTCGATAAAGACCCAATATGCCCATTGAAGTCCCCTCCTACTAAAAGCTTCTCAGTGCCCGGAATGCCTCTCACCACCTCTTCCAACACCTCCTTAAAGCTCTTTTTCTCCTCCTCATCCAAGCCCGTTTGCGGCGCGTAGGCACTAATAACGTTCCACGTAAACTCTCCAATGACCAACTTAATCGACATCAACCTATCATTGACCCGCTTAACCTCCACTACCTGTCCCCTAAGCTCATCATCTACTAAGATACCTACCCCATTTCTATGCCTGTCACTACCAGAGTACCACAACTTACACCCGTCCACATCCCTCGCCTTAGAACCTACCCATTTGGTCTCCTGGACACACGCTATACTAATTCTCCTTTTTCTAAGAATTTTCACGAGCACTACAGACTTTCCTTGAAGAGTCCCTATGTTCCAAGATCCAACTTTCAACCTGGAGGTTCCCTTATTCCATTTACCCCTACTACCCCCCGCCCCCAAACCCAAACTCAACCCTAGGCCAGACCCTGAACCTGCCCTCACCGAAGACCCAGGTCCCAAACCCGACCCCAACCCGAAACCCGACCTATGACATGACCCTAGTCTACCATTGACCCATTTTTGAAAAAGGACTGTTTTTAATAAAATAACCCCCAGGACCCCCCTCATGCAATTTTTCAAACGAAGGGTCGAAATGCAAAATAAAGGTCTCAAACCTGAACCAACCGGCTACTACATTTCGGATCTAATGAAACTGTCCAAATCATCAACCGACACTTAGAACATCAAATGTTGACCAAAGTCAACTATAGAATTTTCAAAGCCTCTAAAAATCACAAACCCACCCAAATCATTCTTGATCGTATCAAAAATCATGTCAACCATCCCCACATCTCAAAATCAACATGTAGCAACTACGGCGAAGGGAAAAATGGTTAAAACACATAAAAAGTAAGATTTCACAAATCAGGTCCTTACAGTATCCACCACTAAGACTCTAGTTTTTCCTCGAACTAAAAGTCAAGGAAATACCTGAATCGGTGGAGAGCTGAGGGTAACTATTATGCATGTTAAACTCGACCTCCCAAGTAGCCTCCTTAACAGAATGGTGCCTCCACTGAACCTTAACTACAGGAATATCTCTAGAATGCAACCGTCTAACATCCCTAGCTAAAATGGAGACTGACTCCTCAACAAAGGTCAACCTCTCATCCAACTGAACCGAGTACCAACAAAGCACGTGAGACTCATCCGGAATATAACACCGAAGCATGGATACATTAAAGACTAGATGAACGGTTGAGAAGTCTAGATGTAAGGCTAACTCATAAGCAACCTCCCAAACTGTCCGGAGTATCTCAAAAAGTCCAATGTACCTCGGGCTAAGCTTGCCCCTCTTTTGGAACCTCATCATTTCTTTCATGGGTGACACACGAAGAAAAACCCGATCCTCAATCCCAAACTTCAAGGCACAAAGTTGGCGGTCGACATAACTCTTTTGCCTACTCTTAGCTGCCCGAAGCCTATGTTAAATCACTCGAACTCTATCCAAAGACTCACAAAGCAAGTCAGTACTACGGGTTTTATCATCGAAAGTCTCAAACCAGCCAATCAGAGATCGATAACGCCTCCCATACAATGTCTCAAAAGGTGTCACCTCAATAGTCGAATGGTAGCTATTATTATAAGCAAACTCTGTCAAGGCTAGATGTTGCTCCCACTGACCTCTGAAGTCCATCACACATGCGCGGAGCATATCCTCCAAAACCTAAATAGTCTACTCTGACTGACCGTCGGTCTGGGGGCGGAAAGTTGTGCTAAGGTCAACCTAATTACCCAACTCCTTCTAAAACGCCCTTCAAAAGCTAGAAGTAAATACTGAACATCTATCTGAGATAATAGACATAGGTAACCCATGAAGACGGACTATCTATCAATCATAGATACGAGCAAGCTCTCGGTACTGAAGAAAACCTGAATAGAAATGAAATGGGCCAATTTGTTCAATCGATCCATGATAACCCAAATGCTGTCAGACCCACGAGAAGTATGAGGCAACCCATTCATGAAACCCATAGTGATCTGCTCCCACTTCCACTCAAGAATGGGTAATTTCTGAGCAAAGCTAAAACACATCCGGGTGTTGAAATATCAAGGCTAACCATCCAGTTAGCTAAAGACTGAACCTAAGGATAAGGGTTGCTCCTGAGTCAAGAGATAAGCTAAACTCCCCATACTAGTCCTCTTCGGGCTCAAGGCATCCGCAACCACATTAGCCTTACCCGGATGATAAAGAATAGTGAGGTCATAATCCTTAAGCAACTCAAGCCAACGTCGTTGTCTCATATTAAGATCTCGCTAGGTGAAGAAGTACTGAAGGCTATAATGATTCGAGAAAATCTCACAACGGACTCCATACAAGTAATGCCTCCATAACTTCTATACGAACACAACCGCGGGTAACTCTAAGTCATGGGTAGGATAATTCTTCTCATGGGGATTCAACTGATGAGAAGCATAAGCAATCACCTTACCCTTCTGCATCAATATTGCACCTAAACCCACACAAGAAGCATCACAAAACACAATAAAACCCACTTCTTTCTTGGGCAAAGTCAAGATAGGAGCTGAAGTCAACAACTCCTTGAGCTTTTAAAAACTCGCCTCACAAGCATCCAACCACTAAAAGGAAATCTTCTTCTGAGTCAACTTGGTCAAAGGAGTCGCAATAGACGAGAAAACCTCGCCAAAACACCGATAATAGACCACCAACCCCACGAAACTCCAAATCTCAATAAGAGAAGTACGTCTAGCCCGATCACGAATCATCGTTATCTTGGCCGGATCAACCATAATACCATCCTTGGTTACCACATGACCTAAGAAAGAGATAGAATCCAACCAAAACTCACACTTGGAGAACTTAGCATACAACTTCTCATCACACAATCTCTGAAGTACATTCCTCAAGTATCTCACATGATCGACCTCATTCTTGGAATAAACCAAGATATCATTTATAAATGCAATCACAAAGGAGTCGAGATAGGTCTAAATACACTGTTCATCAACTCCATGAATGTTGTTGGGGCATTGGTAAACCCAAAGGACATGACCAAACACACATAATGATCGTATCGAGTTCAAAAAGCCATCTTTGGGACATCCAAAGCTCTATTATTCAACTGGTGGTACCGAATCTCAAGTCAATCTTAGAAAACACCAAAGCACCTTGAAGCTGAATAAAACAAATCATTAATGCGAGGAAAAGGATACTTGTTCTTAATTGTCACATTGTTCAACTGCCGGTAATCAATACACATGCACATAGAACCATCCTTCTTTTTCACAAATAAGACAGGCGCACCATAAGGTGACACACTCAGTCTAATGAACCCCTTACTCAACAAATCTTGCAATCACTCCTTCAATTCCTTCAACTCAATCGAGACCATTCTATAAGGGGAAATAGAAATGGGCTTGGTGTCCGACTCTACATAAATAGCAAAATCGATATCACGATCTGGAGGCATACCAGTCACATCCATAGAAAATACATCTATAAACTCGAGAACAACCCAAACAGAATCCATAGGAGGTGGTAAGGCAACACTAGTATCACAAATATGAGCCAAATAAGACAAACACCCACTTTCTACCATGCGACAAGCATGTAGAAAATATATAACTCCCTTTGGATTTGAATTAAGCTTACCCTTCCAAGCTATTCTTGGTAAACCAATAAAAACCCGAAATAGCATGATAGGGAGCTAACCAATCCATACCCAGAATAACTTCAAAGTCTATCATAGCTAGGAGAATCAAGTCTACCCAAGTCTCACGCCCCTCAAAGGCAAACACACAAGATCGATACACCCGATCCACTACTAAAGAATCTCCTATAGGGGTAGATACATGAAGAGGCATAGAAAGAGGCTCATATGCAGCATCAAAACCAAAAGCAAAATATGTAGACACATAGGACAATGTATACCCAGTGTCAAATAACATAAAAGCAGATCTGTAGCAAACCGAGATGATACCTGTAATGACTACATCAAAGGCCTCTGCCTCGGGTCTCCCAAATATATCATAACACTAACCACGTCTGCTCCCAGACTGAGCAACTCCATATCCAATACTATGAGCTTCCCTACCTCTACTTCGAGCACCTCTAGATTTACTTCTACCACTCTGTGAACCACCTCTCATGTAGAAATTAAAGTAGGGTAAAGCTGAAGCTGAGATCTCTGTTGAGTAGGTCCAAACACACACTGAGGGCAATCCTTGGACACATGGCCAAAATTATCACATACAAAACACCCTCTATGGCCTGACTCAATCTGAGGAGATACGAATGAAATTGAACGACCACCCTGGCCTAAAGAACCAAACCTGGAATCTCCACTCACATGACCTGATTCCTAGAAACCAAAAGCCACAAAACCTGAAGGTCAACCACCTAATCCCTACAAAACGTCCTGAACTGTCCTACCATGATAACTATGGTAACCCCTACTAGAGAATTCTCTGCCTAGAAAAGAATGTCCATGAAACTCGCCCTGACGACACCCCTTCTTAGTGCCTCTCTGAGCAGCCTGGATAATAGACTCGATCATGTAATATCCCGTATGTTTTTGAACCTAGTTGATTACCGTAACGTGCATGGAATTATTTAAACATGAGAGGGTTGGTGAATTATGCATGAATTTATGGGGCTGAATTTATTTTGTGCTAATGGGCTTAAAAAAGGCCCAAAATTAACAAGAAAGACATGGCCCAAGTGGAAAATGACTAATTCTTGGCATTGACCAAGTAAACATACATTTAATGTGGCTAAGGATGACTTGAGGGACTATGTAAAGCAACGAAAAATCAGATTTTTATTCATTGGAACACACATGTCAAGTCTAGACTTTTCTAAGGATATTTCTTATCTTCAAATCCTAAGGCAACTATTCTCCTTTGGACAAAATCACTCTCTTGTAATTATTGGTAAGTGTTTATTATTATGGTTTAGTATATGATGTTCTTAAGATGGTGTATAAATCATGTTGGTTATGTTGGCAAAGTGTTAGACAGTACACTCTGTGTAAAACAGTGTGCTTTTGCTCAATCAGAAAATGGTTTTGCATTCTAAACTTGAAAATGGATTTGTGGTCTTGAAGAAAGTGAGTTTGATGGATTAAATATCAATATGTAAGATGTGTTTATGTTCTTAACTTGCTTTCTTTATGTGTATAACATGTGGGATTGTTGTTATGAAATTGGTCATGGAAATTGTGGTATATTGAAAGAAAAATGTGGATTTGGTGATGTTCATGTGTGTTGTGAAACCATGATGGTTGGTTGGCATCCAAGTGACTTAAAATATGTAAATATAATCTTATTCATGGCCATGGACCATTTATTACACAAAAAGGACCCATAAGACACCTTTTTTGCCGAAACGGGCACCAGCCCCTCAGACAGGGAACCTACGGGCGCAGATGCCAACGCAGGTGGCCCTGGACAGGGCCAAGGGTCACCTGCGGCAGCACCTCAACCACATGCGGGCGCAGGTGGCTTCGCAGGTCATCCCAAAATCATGTTTTGTATGTTTTTGTCTCTCTTTGATCCCCGAAGACCCCTATACCCTTTTTGGATGTAATTATCAACTTATGATACCTATTGAATGACTTTAAGGGGTCGTTTGGAGGCATGTTGGATTATATAAATTATGGATTGTTGTTAATATGTTGTTATGAAAGGTGTTGAGGTGACTTGATGGAATAATTGTGACGTAGTGTGAATGATAAAGCGTAAAGGGTAAACTTAGTGTGAAATGCTATTGGTTTATGATGTCTTGGTCAATGTTTGGAATGTTATGGTGTTGTTGGCATGGTAATGCAGTGGATTGTATTGTAAAGGGTGAAATGATGTTATATGGCAATCATGTAGCTCATTGTCGTCTTGTGCACTTATAAGGTAGTTAGTTGTTAACGTGAGCTCCGTTATGCACTTGTGTTGTAGAGTAAAGCGTAAGGAAGGAGATGGATTATTGTATTCATATAAGTACTATGTGTTCATATTGGGAAGATAAGGTATGTAAGGTTACTCTTTATGTATCCTTCTGTAGCACATAGTGTTCACATTATCATTGTACTTGTTCCATTCCGAAATGTTCTAAGGTATATCATTTCAGGTTGTCATATATTGTTATTCACATGTCTCTTATTCATTGACTATTGTTCCAAAGTTTCAACAATGTTACGACCAATAACATATCATTCTTCCAATAACGTATCACTCTTATAATATAAGAATTGAAGTAATACATATTTGTTGAATACGGGTGGCAACTCGAAGGGGTGTAAACCTAGCTAGAGGCGATCCCGAATGGGTGGAAACTCAAAGGGGAGTAAGCCTAGCTAGAGTTAATCCCGAATGAATATTGGAAATGGGTGGCAACTCGAAGGGGCGTAAGCCTAGCTAGAGGCAATCCCGAATGGGTGGCAACTCAAAGGGAGGGAAGCCTAGCTAGAGGCAATCCCGAAATATTATATAAATGATATTACATGAGCAATATTTCATGAATGATTGTGACAATGATATGAACAAAAATGAAAGAAATGAATGCAATGTATATGACTCCACACATGTATATTCTGGTGGCTAATCTATATTGCCCATCCACTGGTGCTTGATTTCATTGAAGTCCTTGTATCTTATGCAGTTACTTATAGCCTTGCATACTCAGTACATTCTTCATACTGACGTCCCTTGGGGGACTTACCTTACTTGCTGTAGGCGCAGATGCTAGTAGACCTCCACAGTAGGTTGCGGTTCATTTGCAAATCTTTGGTGAGCTCCAGTTGGTTCGGGGCTTCCCGAGTCACAGTTGTACATTGGTTTTGGTACTATGTAAATGTTGTGTAAAGCAGGGACTTGTCCTGACTTCAGGATGGTTATGTATATGCATCTGTTAGAGGCTTTGTAGATGTATGTGGTGAAATGAATGAAAGAATGTATGTCCATTTTGACTTGATGGCCCTAACGGCCAAGTTTCATATATGTATATATCACATGTTTCCATGACTTCCGCTATTAGCATCTTGTGTCTATACGTGATGGTGATGTTCCTTGAATGGAATGCATATGAATGTACATGATCAAAGATTGGTTCTCTCGGGCCTCAACGACTTCGGGTGCCAGTCTGCCTCATTGGAATTCGAAGCGTGACATAAGTGGTATCAGAGCAGGTCATCCTAAGGGTGTCTACAAAGCCGTGTCTGAGTAGATTCGTGCTTATGGATGTATTGTGCACCATATTTATAAGTAGGAGGCTACGAGACATTTAGGAGTTATTTCTTTTCTTCATTTCTAGATCGTGCAATAGAGCCAATGTTGTAAGTGGAATCATATCTAACCATTGGGATTTGGTTTTCTTTGCTATAGTAAAATGCCGATGACAAGACGAGGTAGGGGTAAAGGTAAGCAAGTAGATATGCTTGTCGGATAAGGAACGAGTAAATCACCACCTGAATAAGATAGTCAAGGTGGGGCTAATGCTGAGTTTGTATCGCGGGCTTCTTCTACTTTTCTAGCTCCAGAAGAACCGAGAAGGAGAGAAGAACCTGCTGAACCACCTGTGAATGTCACTGACCAGGATTTAAGAAATACAATGCATATGTTAACTCAGATAGTTGCGGCACAAACTCAGGGATGAGCTGGTCCAACGACAAGTGAGGATGACGCGGCTAGAGTAGCTAGTCGACGGACGCAGGATTTTCTTAAATTAGACCCTCCCACGTTCACCGGGTCATATCCGAAGGCAGATCCACAGGATTTTGTGGACTAAATTCAAAGGGCTATCGATGTTAAGCATATGACCGGTGTAGAAATAGTTGAGCTTGCAGCCTATAGATTGAAAGGAGAAGCTATATTATGGTATGAAGATTGGAAGAGATCTCGTGGTATTGGTGTAATTCCCGCTAGTTGGGAAGAATTTAAAATGGCATTCCTTGATCATTATCTTCCCTATGAGATCTGGGAGGCACGTGCTAACCAGTTTCTAAATCTTTGCCAAGGGAATCTAAGTGTTAGAGAATACAGTCTACAGTTTAATTTTTTGGCTCGATATGCTCCGAATGTAGTGGCCACAATGACAAATAGAGTCCATCGATATGTGGACAGATTGGAGCCATACTTGGTGAGGGAATCCACTATTGCTGCTCTGAACAAAGATATGGATATAGCCAGAATTCAGGCGTTTGCGCAGAAGATGGAGGACCAGAGGCAAAGAAGAAGGGTACACGAATTTGAACGAGGGTCGTCAAAGAGGGCTAGACCTATGGGATAGTCTATGGTGTCCTAAGGAGAATCTAGGCCTCGAATTTTTCCTAGACCGCCTAGACCATCATTTTCTTCCCCTACAGCAGGTACTTTATCCCAGTTTTGAGGGTTTAGAGGCAGCCATTTTGGGCAGAGCAGTGTGGTTCGAGGTTCACAAACGACAGGATTTTCTCGCCAGCCGTGTCAGCACTGTGGGAAGTCTCATTTAGGTGAATGCCGGGTTGGAATGAATGTTTGCTATTTTTGCGGCATTCCGGGGCACATAGTGAGAGAGTGCCCATAAAAGGGCATGGGTGGTATAGCACGACCTACGGGATCAACCATTGCATCATCATCATCGGTTCCTTCCCTAGGCAGAGGTGTACAGCCTGCGGGTCATGGTAGGGGTGCCAAAGGAGCATCCAGTTCCAGTGGAACCCAGAATCGCACCTATGCTCTAGTGGACCGGCAGAATTTGGAGGCTTCTCCGGATGTCGTCACAAGTACATTATCCATATTTTCGTATAATCTATATGCATTGATTGACCCAGGTTCGACATTGTCATATGTTACTCCGTGGATTGCTGCAAAATTTGAAAGAACACCAGAATTATTAATTAAGTCAATTGAAATATCTACACCAGTTGGTTACTCTATTATTGCAAAAAGAGTATATCATAATTGTGTGGTAACTGTGTGTGGTCATGATACACTGGTTGATCTTATTGAACTAGCAATGGTGGATTTTGATGTCATAATGGGTATGGATTGTTTGGCGTCTTGTTATGCCATGATAGATTGCCGAGCTAAGAAGTTACATTTTCATTTTCCATAAACGAATGTTCTGGAATGGAAGGGTGATGCAGGGGCACCGAGAGGGAAATTCCAAGGGGTACCTATGTCACTTAGTAAGAGTGCAAGATACTGATGTAGAACCAGTAACTCCTCAGTCGGTTCTAGTGGTCAATGAATTCCTTCATATATTTCCTGAGGATCTTCCCGGGTTGCCTCCAGAACGGGAAGTGGAGTTTGGCATTGATGTGATTCCAGGAACTTAGCCTATCAATGTGATTCCAGGCACTTAGCCTATCTCTATTTCTCCGTATAGAATGGCTCCAGCAGAATTGCGTGAATTAAAGGAGCAATTGAAAGACTTGCTGGACAAGCGCTTCATCAGGCCTAGTATGTCCCCGTGGGGTGCACCAGTATTATTTGTACGGAAGAAAAATGGCTCATTGAGAATGTGCATTGACTATCGGCAATTGAATAAGGTAACAATCAAAAACAAATATCCTCTCCCTAGAATTGATGATTTGTTTGATCAGTTACAGGGTGCCAAGTGTTTTTCAAAGATCGACTTGAGATCGGGTTACCATCAAGTCAGAGTTAGAGAAAAGGATATACCCAAGACAGTTTTTCAAACACGGTATGGCCATTATGAACTTTTAGTTATGTCGTTTGGACTAACAAATACACTAGCTGTTTTCATGTATTTGATGAATAGGTTATTTAAGCCATTTCTAGACGTTTTCGTGACGGTGTTTATAGATGACATCTTGGTTTATTCAAGATCACAAGAGGACCAAGCTAATCATTTACGACAGGTGTTACAGATTCTCCGCGAGCGTAAGTTGTATGCAAAGTTCTCTAAATGTGAATTTTGGTTGAAATTCATTGCATTCTTGGGTCACATTGTGTTAGATGGAGGAATTCAGGTTGATACACAAAAGATTGAAGCGGTGAAAAATTGGCCAAGGCCTACGACGCCCACGAAAATCCATAGCTTCCTTGGGTTGGAAGGTTATTATCTAAGATTTGTTGAAGGGTTTTCTTCCATTGTTGCACCTTTAACGAAGCTCACACACAAGGCAATCAGTTTTCAGTGGAATGATGCATGTGAGAAAAGTTTCAAAGAGCTGAAAGATAAATTAACTTCCACACCCGTATTAGTACTTCTGGAAGGCACAGAATGGTATGCAGTCTATTGTGATGCGTCCGTAGTGGTCCTAGGATGTTTATTGATGCAGCACGATAATGAAATAGCATATGCCTCACTACAGTTGCGGCCATATGAGAGAAACTATCCCACACATGATCTTGAGTTAGCAGCGGTGGTATTTTCTTTAAAGATATGGCGTCATTATTTGTATGGAGTTCATGTTGACATCTACACAGATCACAAAAGTTTACAATATATCTTTAAGCAGAAGGACTTAAATCTGAGGCAGCGAAGGTAGCGTGAACTATTGAAAGACTATGATATTGATATCTTATATCATCCAGGAAAAGCGAATGTGGTGGACGATGCATTAAGCCGCAAAGAAGTAGGAAGCACTAGTGGCCAGTTGACGAAAAAGCAAGACCTAGTAAAAGATCTACATCAACTAGCAAGCTTGGGAGTTCGTCTTCTTGAATCTCCAGATGAAGGGGTTATTGTGCAAAATGCAGCAGAATATTCCTTAGTAGCTGAGGTGAAAGAGAAACAGGATACGGATCCTACTTTATTGCAGCTGAAAGAAAATGTACAGTAGAGTCTGACAAAGGCATTTGATCTTACGCAAGAAGGAGTACTTCAATGCCAAGGTAGATTATGTGTACCAGATGTAGATGAGCTGAGAAAACGAATTATGACAGAGGCGCATCATTCACGATATTCTATTCATCCGAGAGCTACCAAAATGTACCATGATTTGAAAGAAATGTATTGGTGGGGAAACATAAAGAAGAACATTGCAGAATTTGTAGCTCAATGCCCGAATTGTCAACAAGTAAAGGTAGAGCATCAGAAACCAGGAGGTTACATGCAATGTATCAATCTTCCAGTCTGGAAATGGGATATGATTAACATGGATTTCATCACAGGTTTGCCTCGTACAGTATGGAAATTTGACACCATATGGGTCATAGTTGACAGGCTTACCAAATCAGCACATTTCCTACCAGTCAAGACCACCTATACAGCTGAAGATTATGCAAGGTTGTATGTTAAAGAGATAGTGCGATTGCGTGGTATTCCAATTTCAATTATATCAGACAGAGGAGCATAATTTACCACGCATTTTTGGAGATCTTTTCAGAAGAACTTGGGTACACAAGTGAATTTGAGTACGACTTTTCATCCTCGGAAAGATGGACAAGCAGAACGTACTATCCAAACACTTGAAGATATGCTACGAGCTTGTACGTTAGATTTTCAAGGCAGTTGGGCTGACCATTTGCCTCTTATTGAATTTACTTACATCAATAGCTATCATTCAAATGAAGCTCTATACGGAAGGAAGTGTAGATCACCAATCGGATGGTTTGAAGCAGGTGAAACTGCTTTACTTGGGCCATATCTTATTCATCAAGCTATGGAGAAAGTTAAAGTGATCCAACAGCGGCTACAAACGGCCCAAAGTCGACACAAGTCCTATGCTGATGTTAGAACGAGAGGGCTCGAATTCGTCATAGATGATTGGGTATTTTTGAAGGTGTCACCGATGAAAGGGGTAATACGATTGGAAAGAAAGGGAAGTTGAGCCCCCGATATATAGAGACATATGAAATTTTCAGAAGATTTGGGCACTACCCAAAGAACTCTCCACAGTTCATCCAGTATTTCATGTTTCGATGCTTCGAAAGTGCATAGGAGATCCATCGCGTTTTGCTCCCATTGAAGATGTACAAGTTATGGAGGATCTCACCTATGAGGAGATACCTATTACTATTCTGGATAGACAAGTGAAGAGATTAAGGAATAAAGATATAGCTTCCGTGAAGGTACTTTGGAGAAATCAGCAAGTAGAAGAAATCACATGGGAACCTGAAGAAATGATGAAGTCAAAGTATCCTCATTTATTTCAAATGGAAGAAAAAGTTAAAGATATGGGATTGGAGAAATAACAAATAAGTATTTATACGTTGTATGTATATCTAGGATGAAGAATGATCCTCGACTTGCAATTGTTTAAATTGAATACCGTCACTAACATTCGAGGACGAATGTTTCTAAGGGGGGAAGAATGTAACACCCCGTATGTTTCTGAACCTAGTTGATTACCGTAACGTGCATGGAATTATTTAAACATGAGAGGGTTGGTGAATTATGTATGAATTTGTTGGGCTAAATTTATTTTGTGCTAATGGGCTCAAAAGAGGCCCAAAATTAATAAGAAAGACATGGCCCAAATGGAAAATGACCCATTCTTGGCATTGAACAAGTAAACATACATTTAATGTGGCTAAGGATGACTTGAGGGACTATATAAAGCAAGGAAAAATAAGATTTTTATTCATTGTAACACACATGCCAAGTCTAGACTTTTCTAAAGATATTTCTTATCTTCAAACCCTAAGGCAACTATTCTCCTTTGGAGAAAATCACTCTCTTGTAAGTATTGGTAAGTGTTTGTTATTATGGTTTAGTATATGATGTGCTTAATATGGTGTATAAATCATGTTGGTTATGTTGTCAAAGTGTTAGATAGTACACTATGTGTAAAACAGTGTGCTTTTGGTCAATCGAAAAAGGGTTTTGCCTTCTAAACTTGAAAATGGATTTGTGGTCTTGAAGGAAGTGAGTTTGATGGATTAAATATCAACATGTAAGATGTGCTAATGTTCTTAACTTGCTTTATTTATGTGTATAACATGTGGGATTGTTGTTATGAAATTGGTCATGGAAATTGTGGTATATTGAGAGGAAAATGTGGATTTGGTGATGTTCATGTGTGTTATGAAACCATGATGGTTCGTTGACATCCAAGTGACTTAAAATATGTAAAGATAAGTTTATTCATGGCCATGGACCATTTATTACACAAAAAGGACCCAAAAGAGACCCTTTTTGGCCGAAACGGGCACCCGCCCCCGCAGACAGGGAACCTACGGGTGCAGATGCCAACGCAGGTAGCCCTGGACAGGGCCAAGTGTCACCTGCGGCTACACCTCAACCACCTGCGGGCACAGGTGGCTTCGCAGGTCAGCCCAAAAACTCATTTTGTATTTTTTTGTCTCTCTTTGATCCCCGAAGACCCCTATACCCTTTTTGGATGTAATTATCAACTTATGATACCTATTGAATGACTTTAAGGGGTATTTTGGAGGCATGTTGGATTATATCAATTATGGATTGTTGTTAATATGTTGTTATGAAAGGTGTTGAGGTGACTTGATGGAATAATTGTGACGTAGTGTGAACGAGGAAGCGTAAAGGGTAAACTTGGTGTGAAATGCTATTGGCTTATGATGTCTTGGTCAATATGTGGAATGTTATGGTGTTGTTGGTATGGTAATGAGTGGATTGTATTGTAAAGGGTGAAATGACGCTATATGGCAGCCATGTAGCTCATTGTCGTCTTGTGCACTTATAAGGTAGTTAGTTGTTAACGTGAGCTCCGTTATGCACTTGTGTTGTATAGTAAAGCGTAAGGAAGGAGATGGATTATTGTATTCACATAAGGACTGTGTGTTCATATTGGGAAGATAAGGTATGTAAGGTTACTCTTTCCATATCCTTCTGTAGCACATAGTGTTCACATTGTCATTGTACTTGTTCCATTCCGAAATGTTCTAAGGTATATCATTTCAGGTTGTCATCTATTGTTATTCACATGTCTCTTATTCATTGACTATTGTTCCAAAGTTCCAACAATGTTACAATCAATAACATATAACTCTTCCAATAACTTATCACTCTTATAATATAAGAATTGAAGTAATGCATACTTGTTGAATATGGGTGGCAACTCGAAGGGGCGTAAGCCTAGCTAGAGGCGATCCCGAACGGGTGGCAACTCAAAGGGGTGTAAGCCTAGCTAGAGGCAATCCCAAATGAATATTGGAAATGGGTGGCAACTCGAAGGGGCGTAAGCCTAGCTAGAGGCGATCCCGAACGGATGGCAACTCAAAGTGGCGGAAGCCTAGCTAGAGGCGATCCCGAAAGATTATATAAATGATATTACATGAGCAATATTTCATGAATGATTGTGACAATGATATGAACGAAAATGAAAGAAATTAATGCAATGTATACGACTCCACACATGTATATTATGGTGGCTAATCTATATTGCCCATCCACTAGTACTTGATTTCATTGAAGTCCTTGTATCTTATGCAGTTACTTATAGCCTTGCATACTCAGTACATTCTTCGTACTGACGTCCCTTGGGGGACTTACCTTATTTGTTACAGGCGCAGGTGCTAGTAGACCTCCACAGTAGGTTGCGGGTCATTTGCAGATCTTTGGTGAGCTCCAGTTGGTTTGGGGATTCCCGAGTCACAGATGTTCATTGGTTTTGGTACTATGTAAATGTTGTGTAAAGCGGGGAATTGTCCTGACTTCAGGATGGTTATGTATATGCATCTGTTAGAGGCTTTGTAGACGTATGTGGTGAAATGAATGAAAGAATGTATGTCCATTTTGACTTGATGGCCCTAACGGCCAAGTTTCATATATGTATATATCACATGTTTCCATGACTTCCGCTATTAGCATCTTGTGTCTATACGTGATGGTGATGTTCCTTGAATGGCATGCATATGAATGTACATGAGCAAAAATTGGTTCTCTCGGGCCTCAACGGCTTCGGGTGCCAGTCCACCTCATTGGAATTCGGGGGGTGACAGATCATCTTGGCATGCTCAATAATACTCTGCAAAGAAGCCCCTGAAACTACCAGCTGGGCTGTAGCCAACTGATATGAACCATCTAACCCCTTCATAAACTTTCAAATCCTCTCAGACTCGTTGGAGATGCTAGCATCTGAATATCTGGATAAAGCATGGAAATGTGCCTCATACTCAACAATAGACATGGAGCCCTGCTCCAGATGGTCGAGCTCATCGCTCATCTGATCTCTCAAGATATACGGTACAAATCTCTCAAAGAAGGCCTCAGAAAACTGAGTCCAAGTCATAGTAGGCGAACTCAAAGGCCTACAACTGGTAAGAGACCTCCTCCAATCCCTGGCCATATCTGTCAACTGATAGGTAGTATAAGCAACTCCAGGAGACTCAATGGATCCAAGATTCTGTAACTTTTCCTAATAATCAATCAGAAACTTATAGGCATCCTCGTTAATAGCACCACTGAACTTAGGTGGACCCAAGCGAATAAACCTCTCAAACCTCTTTTGATCATCAGAAGAGATCACTGTACTCAAAGAAACTGAAGAAATAGTAAGTATGGTAGACAATGAATCCACATGTAGGGGTAACACAGATGATGGTTGTACCCCAGAAGCAGGAATACCATAGGCAAATGTCAGTACAAAGGGTGGAACACCACTCGAAGTTTGAGGAACACCAGCTACACTCAAAGAAACACCATCCAAGCGACTCAAAAGGCGAACCAATAAATCCTGAAGCACTAAAGTGTCAACTGAACTCTATGGGACCTGAGCTGGCCCTGCACCCTCTATCTAATAATCATCTCTAACATATTCAAACTTAAGCTCGGAAGAGGCCTCCATAGCACTTCCTCTGACTGGGGAAGCTCCTCGTGCCTGTCATGTGCCCGTCATCTACCTCTGGGTCATCCGCAACCCTTGCCTTATCCTCAGACCGAAGCTCCCATATTGGGTGCCGGCTCAGCATCCCTAGCATCTCTGGACCTAGTCCTCACCATCTGCGCAGAACAGAATGGATTACAAGTTTAAAACATTGGGTAAGAACAACCCACACGATAAGGAATCGCATTATGAAAGTTTTTTCTAAAGATATCTTATAGCCTCTCGAAGATAGATACGAACGTCTACGTACTGATCTGCGAGACTCTACTAGGCATCCTGCTCTTACACTTATGAGACTGGTGATCCTAGCGCTCTAATACTAATTTTTCACGACCCAAAAAGTAGGTCATGATGTCACTTATCGCGGTCCAGCCTTGATATGTAAGTCATTCACTAAAAAGGGAAAGAAATTCTCAACAAGAACAATAATAATAAGGCGAGACTTCTAGAGCGAAGTCAGGCCAACACAAAACATAAATAAAGCGGAAGTCTGAAAGAAATAACATAAAATTCCCAAAATGTGTCGTGTCATAAGTGTAGAGCATCTAATACATCATCTGAATGCAGGAAAGGTACAATGTCTATCTCCGAAAACAAGTAAAGACATAATAAAGGTAAGAGGAGGTTTGGAAGTCAACTCTCGTCCCTAGAGCAACCTAGTACCTCAATCACAGTCTCAAAAAAGTACGATCAGCCACTGCGAGTCATACTCGAACTAGGATCTGCACCGAAAGGGCACAGTAGGAGTGAGTATGATCCACTTATACTCAGTAGATATCATAGGCCAACTGAGCAAAGTAGAAAATAATACAAGTAAAATAACACTATGAGCACATCACCTGCAAACAAAAAAGTTCTCAAACGGTAGCTCACACCGTCTCCACTAACAGTTCTAATAAAAATACTGAAACAAATAACACAGATTTACACGAAAAGCATACGAAAACTAAATGCACATCAAGGCAAGCAAAAGAACTATGAAAGATGCATATGTAATGCAATGCAATGATGATGAAATGAATAGTGTAAGTCATCGTATGACTTTTTGTATACACTTACCGAGCTTGCAGCTCCCAAGATAGGACCCATGGGGGGTTCATAACCCATATACTATATCTCAAATTTCAAATCTCAATACACCTCTTCGACTCGTGTTCACGGAGAAGGTTTTTCTAAAAATATCTCATTTTTTTCAAATTGAGTGTTCCTCAATGGTATTGATATCTCATGAATGTATATATATGGAATGAGGATTTAATGCTCACAATCCAGTCAGTATGAAGATATCCAATCTATTCAATATGTATATAGGTGAGCCCAGAAATAAACTCAATATGTCCACAATTCATGCTATCAACTCTAATTAGGCACCATTGGAATAAATATGCATGTAAGACATCATTAATATCATATCAACCCCTAACTCAGGCATTTCTATCATGATAAAGGCAACCAATGCTCAATAAGGCCTATAATAACAATTTAAGCCTCGCACGGGTATCATAGCTAGAATAAATGCATTGAATGCACGAATAAGGCCAATGATGTCAAATAAAGCCCCCACTCGGGCAACACACAATATATAATATCACCAATCAACAACAACAAGAATATAAGCCCCCAACAGTAATAATAATCTCGAAATACCATTCCTATAGTTATTCTCCCCAACCCATAGCATGTTTTACTTATTTATTAACTACCCAGCTCAATCTGAAGGAAGTTAAACCATAACTTACCTCGAAACGACAAAATTCAAGCCTAAAGTCCTTCAACACGGTGCTTTCCCTTTTTGAACGACCTCAGAATCAACTAAAATATACAAATATAGCATCTACGCATTACAAAAAATCCAACAATACTCATATTAACCATATTTAGGACGGATCCAAAATGGACTCGAAAAATGAGTTCAAAAATGAGAGGGGTAAAATTAGAATTTTATTTTAGAAACTCATTCCCCCAGGTTATAGGAGTCTACAGTCAAAAACTCACACAAAAATAAGTTTAAAATGAGGTCCATATTGAAGAAAAACTATTTTTAAGCTTTACCGTAAAAACCCTCAAAAATTCATTTTGAAATCAAGGTTATAAGGTATTTTTGATGTTATAATCAATGGAAAATAATGGGAATAAGAGTTTAGAGGTTACCCACACAAAAAACGATGAAGAAATCCTAGAAAATCGCCTTTTCCAAAGCTTGGAGGTCCAAAAATGGAGAAAATCGCGAAATTGAAGTATTTATACTATTCTATAACAGTACCTTGCGATCGCGAATCCCACCTCGCGATTGTGAGGGTCAACTTTGACCGGCCATTAAGTTGGTCGTCTTGGTCGGTCGCGTAGCTGGGCCTCGCAATCGTGATGGGTCAATTAGACCCGATCCACCGATTAACCTATTGCAATCGTAATGAAGACTATCATCCAGGCACGTAATTGCAACACATGTCCATGCGATCACGATGAAGGGCCTGATGCACCAGATATCAGTTGTTGCACCAGTTGAAATTATACTCCTAAGTCTCCGAACGAACCCTCGGGATTCATTCGGGATCCCATAAAATTAAACCACATATGGTACTAGGCTATTTTCGATGTTTCGGACTCAATAGCAATGTCAGATTTTCAAAAAAGGATTTTTTTCAATAAATTAACCCCCAGGACCCCCTTTAGGCAATTTTTCAAACGAAGGGTCGAAATGCAAAACAAAGGCCCCAAACCTGAACCAACCCCGCTACTAACCCAAATTCAATATTTCAGATCTAATGGAACTGTCCAAATCATCAACCGACACTCAGAACATCGAATGTTGACCGAAGTCAACTATAGAATTTTCAAAGCCTCTAAAATCACAAACTCACCCAAATCATTCTCGATCACATCGGAAATTGTGCCAACCATCCCCACATCTCAAAATCAACATGTAGCAACTACGGGGAAGGAAAAAATGGTCAAAACACATAAAAAATAAGATTTCACAAATCAGGTCCTTACACTTATGTATTGGGTCCATCATTTACAAGAATTAAGTGATGTTTTAATCAGTGCGAGTATAGTACGCGGTACACTCTTTTTTCCGTAGCCGAGGTTTTGTCCCACTGGATTTTTCTGGCAAGGTTTTTAATGAGGTAGCTAGCAATGCATATTACTGGATATATACTCGAAACATTTGACAAATAAAATATTTGTCCATCAATCAACATACATTGAAAAAGAAAAGAATGAAGACCTTCTTGTAAGTGTATTGGCTAGATTCAACTCCTCCCCAATGAGAAGATATTGGAATAATGTTAAGCATATATCTAGATATTTTCGGTGAATCATTGAAGTGGAACTATTTTATTTTAATGAATCCAATTCAGAATGATTGGTTATGCAAACGCAGGATATTTATCGGATCCACATAAAGCTTAATCTCAGACGGGTTATTTGTTTACATATGGAGGCACAATGATATCTTGGTGTTCAATGAATAGCTGCCACTTCTTCAAATTATGCAGAAATATAGTCACCTATGAAGCAAGTCGGGAGTGTTATTGTTTGAGATCAATGATTCAACATATTCAGGAAATGTGTGATTTTTTTTCTTTGAAAATGGATATTCCAACTACAATGTACAAAAATAATGTTGCATGGATAGCTCAGCTGAAGGGAGGATACAATAAAAGAGTCCAGACGAAACATATTTCACCAAAGTTCTTTTCACTCATGAGTTTGAGAAGAAAGGCGAAGTAGATGTTCAAAAAATTCGGCCGACTGACAATCTGGCGGATTTGTTCAATAAAGCATTACCAATTTTAACATTTGAGAAGCTGGTGTACAAGATTTGGGATGTATCATCTCCGAGAAATTAAATGATGTTTACATTAGGGGGAGTAAAATACACATTGTACTCTTTTTTTTCCTTAGATGAGGTTTTGTCCCACATAATTTTTCTGGTAAAATTTTTAATGAGGCAACACAAAAGACGTATTACAAGATGTGTGTACTCTTTTTTTCCTTCACTAGACTTTCCCACTGGATTTTTCCTAATAAGGTTTTAACGAGATATATTATCTATTAATGGACATCCAAGGGGAGTGTTATGAATTCATTTATTTTTGGATGTCCATAACAAGTTTATAGTCCATAACAAGTTTTGGATTTTCCATAACAAGTTTTGAGTTGTCATAACAAGTTATGTAACGATGTATCTCTTGCTATAAATATGGTCTTCTATATGACCTATCAAATATACTTGAAAGAAGAAGAAATCTCTCTCTACAAATTTCTTGTCTAAATTCTCTTACTTTGCTTTTATTTTATAGTAGCATTTTATAACAATTACAATATTAATTTTTTTTTTCTTTAAATTTTTTGTATGGTCAAATTAAAACATGCAAAATAAAAAGCATCACCTATGCTGGCCATCTCTATTTCCTCACATCTGAATTTAGGATGGCATTTTTAGGGTTCCACCTAGAAAGCCATACAGGTTGTTTGGATTAATTTTTTTTAAGTGATTTATAAGCTAAAAGTCAAAGCCAAAAGAAGGTAGCAGTCAAAAGTAGGTTGCAACCTACTTTTGGCTTTTGACTTTTTTTTTTGGGTACTTTTTAAGCATAAAGTAAAGTGTATCTTTGTCAAACACTTCTAAAAATTAAAAAGTGTTTAAAAGCCAAAAACACCTATAAATAAGCTAATCCAAACACACTCTATGTCCATTGTCTTTCATGTAAAAATTTGGGGCCATTAATGATTTCTTGAACCAACATGGAAAAAACTTTTTGAATGATTGATATTTGGCTTAATTTTACTAAATCAACTCAAAAACTTTGACGCCTTTTGGGGTAATGATATTCCAATGCATTGCCATAGAAAAACAATTGTGCTTGAAACCTCAAATCCCATTTGCAAGAACATATTATATTGAAGGTAGCAGAGTGAAAATCATTCACTCCTTCCGATTTGATTCGAATATATAGTTGAGTTTTCCTAAAACAATACTTTATTTATACTATTCGTATTCGTAGTAACAATAAAATAGTGAACACATTTTTTTACACTTGCTGTCTAATAATCTTGAGTCCGTCTATGGAAAAAAAGTGAGAGTCAGATCTGCTTACTAGTGCAACTGAAATCAGTTAAAAGAGGAACTTTTAAAATGTATAATGTGAGTTTTAAGTTGAAAAGTAACTTTTTAAATGTGCAAGTTTTAATTTGAAAAAGTAACTTTTAAAATGTATATCTAATTCTATTTTTAATTTATATTTGCATTCTATTCTCCTTATCCTATAAACTAAGTCACAGTTGAGCAGCAGCAGACTATTTTCGGTCGACATATCTGTTTTAGTTGCTTCAATCGTAATTTTACTATATTATTCCTAATTAATTATTATAATTTACCTAAGTATTAGAAAATAAACAATATCTAATAACAAGGATAAAATAGACACCAAATGATAAATTAATTTTTTTATTTTCTTAAACTGGACAAATAAAATTAGATAACTATTTTTAATATACTGAATAAGTAAAAATGAACGTATGCAGTACTTTTCAATGGTTATGTATGTGTCAAAAAGGAAGTACTTTTTCAAAAATATAATAGAAATTAAACAAAAAAAAAAATCTTATCTTTAATGAGTTGATTGACTACAGCATAAATATATAGCTTATTTTAAAGCATAAGTTTAAAAATCAAGACATAATGTAAAAGATGAATAAACCAATAACAGTATACGAAATCATAATTTCACATATCACCTATTTTTTGTAAGTACGATAAAAATGTTATTACAAAGAAAAGAATAAAAAAAGCATCATTGGGCCAGTGCATCGCACGGAAATTAACACCTAGTTATATAGAAGAGCGGCCAAAAGCAAGTGAAGGTCGACATGTCTGCTTTTGGTTTGGCCGAGGGTATTTTTATAATTTTTATATTTCCCGTTTTAATTTTTTTTAACTTATTCTTTTAATCATATATATTTTAAAATTAAATAAAAACTACTATAAATCACAATAATTAACAACTAACAATATTTGAAAGACAAAAGATTTGGCTGACTCTCAAAATTCTATCAGTGTCACATAAATTGGAACAGAGAAAGAAGGGGTATTCACGGTTCGGTTTGGGTCGGTTGTTGATCAAAATCAAAATCAAGCAAATATAAGTGATTTTTAAATTATTGAAACCAATCCAAACCAAATATAATACATATTTATCAATTTGGTTGTTATCGGTTTGGGTTCGGTTTAGTTCGATTATTCGGTTATCAACCATACATGAAAATAAAAGAAACGATTTATTCAAAAGGAAAAAAATGACAACAACTCTTACAAGTAAAGGAAGTTCGAAAAGAAATTGGTTGTGCCCGAGCCAAGAATATCAAAAAAATAAATAAAGAAGACCTCTTTTCTTTGTCTTGATTTTGTTAAAAAGGGTAATTCATTCACCGAGAAAAATAAATCATAAGATTACCTCATAAAACAGTAAGATGACATACATCTAATACAAGATATTTCAATTATAAATAAATTTTAGTGAAAACACATATAAGATATTTTGAACAAAATCAAAATCAAACCAAATATTATCGATTTTTAAAAATGTAAAACCAAACCAAATAAAAATCGATTTCTTTAATCGATTTGGTTCGGTCTTTCGGTTTGAGTCGTTTTTTATCCAAACTGTGAACACCCCTAAGAGGAAGTAACATATTTGGTTGACTCTTCAAATTCTATCTATGTCATATAAATTGGAGCAGAGGGAGTAACATATATTATTTGAAAATTATACAGAAAGTATTATAAATTACAATAATTAACAATTTAATACATCTAAAAACTATATAAAAATTTCGTTTGACTCTCCAAATTTCATTACTGCCACATACTGAAAATTATGTAAAAAGTATCACCTTAAAAACTTAAAATATCTAAAAATCATAAAAGAATTTGATTGACTCTCCAATTCCATCTGTGTCATATAAATTGAAACAAAAAATAACATATAAGGGCTTTTGTATCTAGAATACATATAAGGTCGGACCTCAAAATACTACTCCTTCCATCTCATTTTATATGGCATCGTTTGACTTGGTACGACATTTAAGAAAAAAAGTAGACTTTTGAAAATTATGGTCTAAACAGTCCTTAGATACTTGTGTGGTTGTAAATCATTTCATTGTGTATAAAAAAAAAATTAAAATTAAAATGTTTCTAATCATGGTAAACTGACATTCTTTTTGGGATGGACAAAAAAGAAAAAGGTATTTCCTCTGTTTTAATTTGTTTGACCTACTTTCTTTTTAATCCATTTAAAAAAGAATGACCATTTCCCTTGTTAGCAACTCTTTAATTCCAACTTTCGACATAATATGCTTAAGACCATAAGATTAAAGACATTTTGATACATTTAACATATTTTTAATTTAAGACCATAAGATTTAAAAGTCTTTTGTATTTTCTTAAATTTCATGCAAAGTTAAAACATGTTAATAATTTGACATGTGGGAATACCACATAAAATGGGACTGGAGAAAGTAAATTTTATGGAGTCTCTGAATACATGACTTAATATCTTTGTGACCAAATGAAAGAGGAAAGCAAATAAAAGGCAAATAGAGTTGGGGATAAGCACATAGAAGTTAGTCGCATCTAAAAGGAGAGTCACTTCTGGTTCTTATCAGTTCACACATATATCTGTCCCTCTTGGAACTCTATTCCTCTGAACTTCAAAATTACTTCCAAACTGCTTTTTTATTTTGTTTGCGTATTTATTTATTTATTTGTTTATTTTCATCCACAGAATTTACTATCTGTATATTTCCCTATCAATGCTCTCAAAACACTTATCATTGGATGGAACAACAATAAACATAAACAAATGGGGGACTTACTTAAAAAATTTGGTCAAAAGGCACATCATTTCCTATTTGAGATTCTGATCTTGTAGTGCTGCGCGATTGGGAAATAAAAAGAGTTATTAGCTGTTTGGAAGTGAGCTTAAAATTATAATTTGAAATTGAAATTGTATTTGGTCATAAGTTTTACAAATAATGATTTGAAATTACGTAATACTTTTTGTCATTACCATAGATTTTCAGTTGTAAGACTTTTTCAATTCTTATACAATCTTACCAAATAAGTAAACCTATTTGAATTAACGATTAACAAAAGGATTCTCCGCAGCAACTCCAACTGATTTTAGGGTGTGTTTTATTGAAGGGGGAAAGAAGGAGCTGGGTAATTACTTTTGTAATAAAGAATGACTTTTTTTTTCTTTTTGCAAAATCAAAACTATGGGCCAGCTTTTAAATTTTAGGAAATTTAACACAAATTTAAAGTTGAAATTCTACCTTTAAGGTAAACTTGAAATTTGAAATCAGAATTTTAGGTTGAAGTTTTATTCAAAATGTGATAAACAAATATAGATTTGGAATCAGGATCTGAAATTGCATGTACAAAGCATCTTAATGTAAAGCTGCTTTATCTACAGAGAATTTGAGAGCATCTCCTCCTCCACTGATCACTCTGCTCTGTTCTCCACATACAAATCCTCAACAGTATTGAAAGTAGCCACTCACAACTGAGGTAAGATTGAAAAGAAACCTATCATGGAGCAGAGGTGATAACAAAGAGGGTTTAAAGTGTGCAAAAAGTGGAAGGAAGAAACTCCATTAAAAGAGAGAGATGGAGAAAGTTTGTAAATAGTCTAAATACCAATAAGTATTTATATCATTAGGCTTTTGACAAACAGAAAAGGTTTAAAAAGCTTACAACATTCATGCCCTTTTACAAGAATCAATATCTTTGGCCTCATTAGAGTTTACAACAACAATTACACCTCAAATCCCAAACTATAGGGTCAATTGAAAAAATAATAGAAAATTACTATCAGAATGCTTAGAAGATTAATTCATCTTTCAATTAGATCTGCAGGTACACATTAACAATGGAACAGATCATTATTAGAATGTTGAGGGTAGTAAAGAAAGTAGACTAGCGGGAAGGAAGAGGTTATACTACAATCTAATCATTCATCTTCTCTAACTAATACCACAGAGGATAAAATAGCTTCTTTAGGGATATCCTCCGTCAATCTTCAACTAGTGGTAACCGGACCTCAAATCAATCTTCGAAAGCACTGATGCACCCTGAAGAAGATTGTTTTTCCTCTAAGTTAAAGAGGCCTAGTTCTTTTGTGGGTAGCTCTTCCAGTGGAATCCCCTTCAGATGAAACATCGATGGATTTGTTGAAAGAACCTGATAGATGTGCATAGAGGTCAACCACTCTCCTGATATTGTTGTTGAGTTCTCTAATTAAACCAACATTCCTGCTCAAATTGTCAGGGATCTTCGACTCATGGTTCTGATTAATCTCATTTATTAGCAACCTATTCTGATCCAATATGTTCTCAACTTGAACAAAGCTCTTTTCACATGTCTGCAAAACTTTCCCATCTATTTGGCCTGATGAAAAACTGCCCCCTTCCATTACTTCTTCTTCTCTGTGTTAATTTGGTGGAGAGAGAATATATCCCCTTCCAATTTCAATACATAAGGAGAATAAGAAGAGACAATTTCTTGGAATTTTATAAGGAAAACCCCATCATATCTGTGTACTTGGCTATAGTATTAAGGAAAAGGCAGAGACAACAAGAAGATAAGGTATTTTGAATTGTTTATTTAAAAGACAAATTGTACATGAGACAACATCCATCTCAACTTCAAATTATGACTTGCCCTAGCTCACAGCTTACTCAAGGGAATCATGTAACTAACATGTAGTATGCAATTATTAATATTATTTTATTATTTAGCTATTATTGTATGAGGTACAAATGTGATGTCAAAAGAAGCCGATCCCATTTCCATAAAGAGAACCGTTTAGTGCGTACCCCTAGTATATCTAGCTAGAAGCCCTAAGCTCACAGTTTCAAAAGAAGAATATTACTTCCCCCACCCACCCCACTCCCATCAATAGTTGTCCACTATTGACTTGACATACATATTAGAAAACAGATAGGGTAATTTTATCATATCACCCTTTAAATGTAATTAATTCAATATTTTGAGAAATATATTAGGTAATAACTGTACTTAACAATTAAGGATAAAATGGATAGAAATACCTCATCGGCCCCAATCAAATACTAATATTAATTAACGGTAAAATTGAAAATAATAGTTTTTTATTTATGTATAAATTATTAAATTTTCTTGAAATAAGTTTTTTCTTTTTGATTATCTGTATTTAAATTTCTTCTCCCACCCACTACCTAGTGGGCAGGGTGAGGGGGTGGGAGGACAGTAATAGCTGCATTAGGAAACTTGAGAACTCTGCGTCAAAAAAACAAACAAAAAATAAAAACTTACCGTTATCACGGAAGATCCTCCACCTATACGAAATCATTAAGTAAAGACCAGAGAAGTCAAAGTTAAAAAGTTTGAAGAGGAGTCTTCTAACAGTTGCAAAAGCATAAATTCCCACAAAGAACAATGAGAAAAAACAAATTGTACTCAAGAGTCTCAAGCTACATCACAAATTCTCCCAATAAGAACATGAACATAGGTAGGAACTCTATACAGTGCTCCAAATGTTATAAAAATCAAGATTGATTTAACTAATCTAAAATCTAGGGAACTCAGATCCAAAAAAGTGTAAATACCAACTAAGGTGAAGATGGTAATAGAGACAAAGTTGAAAGTATTAGAATTTTGATGTACCTAGAACATCCGATAACAATGTTGGTTTGTGGTTGAGAGGCAGAGGACAGAGATTGAAACAGCAGAAAGTATCGGGGACTGGATCGAATCTCCAGATAGAGAGAGAGAGAGAGAGTAAGAATATGTGGATTTGACGGTCAGGCTAAGACCCGGAAAAATTAGCAATTAATTAAAAGAGACAAGTGGGTCTCGCAATATTATTAAATTAGAAAAGGTAAAGCCGTTTAAATAACTGAAGATAGTTGTTCGATAATTATATTAGTTATCCCAATAACTATTCAATTATCAAACAATTTTGCGCAGTTATCAAACAACTTTGCACAGTTATCGCATAACTTCTATAATTGTTGGGACAACTTCTATAGTTGTTGAAACAATTTTTACGATTGTTGGAGCGAAAGTATAAAAATAAAAAACTAAATTTTTTTTATCACTTTTACTTGATTTTTAAAACTTGAAGAATCTCACTTAATTGACAAACTTATTTGTCACTTTTAATCACAAATCCCCTAAGACCCACCCTCACTTATTTTCTGTTGTAAATTTTGGTAAGTTAACTATCATTTTTTTCTATAAATAATTTAACTATTTTACTAACACAAAAATAACATTGGCTGAAATATATGACTTTTTCGATCAACCCATTATTTTTTACTTTTTTTAAAATTTTTAAATTTAATAAATAATGTAAAATTTGAAAAACACCCAACCCAACCCGATCCAACCAAAAACCCATTTGAAAAAGTGAAAAGGACGCCCCTTGGCCCTTCGGCCATTTTATTTCCGGCCGAAGTAGCCATTTTAAAGTTGTCCCTTTTTTGGCCAATCGACAATTTTATTCCCACTTTATGGCTCTTTCTTCACTTGGGTCATTTTAGGCCCTTTATGCAAAATGTCCATTGAGTTAAATTTTTTACACAAAAAATAATTCACTTTTTTTTTAATTAAAATGGCCTTTCAGCGATTGTTTTTGCTTGAAAAAGTCATTCGGCTAAATTATTTACGAGGAAAATGGCAGATTGTCATTTCCTTTAGCTTTACATCCATGTTAGACCATTTGGCCCATTTTCTCTCTAATTTTTAAAAACACTTTTTAATATTTTTTTTGTTGTGCTGTTTAAAAAAAAAAATCATTGTTTAAATTTTTTTTTGTTGCTCGTTTTTAAAACTTCTTTTCTTGTCTAATTGTTTCACTTCTTTTGTAGAAAAAATGAAGATTTATGTTGTTTTATTATTTTTTTATTTATACTTTTATTTATTAAGGTGAAACGCATGTGTCACGACCCTAAAGTTGAGGTCCTGATGACACCTACCTCGATATTAGTCTTAGTAGGTAAGTCAAATCCCACACGATACAAGACAAGCGAAATACGATAAAAAAACAAAAATAAATTAGACTTCTAGAACGAAGTCAAGCAATAATGTATAACATAGCGGAAACTAAACAAAATACATAAATTCTCAGAAATGGTGTCATAAGTAGAAGAGCATCTAATACATAGTCTGAAAACTGAAAAATACAAAGTCTGTCTCTGAAAACTAAAAAATACAAAGTCTGTCTCTGAATACTAATAAAGACAAGATAAGGATAGATGGAGGCTGGAACAAGGCTCCAAATGGGGAGCTCATCAGGTACTCCGAAGATCAACTATCACAGCACAAATCAGCTACCGCGGCTCATACTCGCACTAGGATCTGCACCAAAAGGGCACAGTGGGGGTGAGTACGGTCTACTTGTATTCAGTAGGTATCATAGACCGACTGAGCAAAGCAGAAAACAATACAAATAAAATATACTATGAGCACGTCACCTGCAACCAGAAAAGTTTCCAAACGGTAGCTCACACCGTCTTCACTAACAGTTCTAAGATATAAAGACAAAAAAGAAAACTAACTGCACAACAACAACAGATAAGGGAAATTTGCAACGATGTAAACAATGCAATACAATACAATGATGATGTGATGATGATGAAAATAAGTCATCGCATGGCTTTCCGTATACACCTTTCGAGCCTCCACACTTCAAGACAGGATTCATGGGGGTTTCGCAATCCGTATGTTTTCTCATATCCCAATCTCATATCTCAACTCACCTCTCCAGTTAATGTTCACTGATCAAGGATTTTATAAAGTGTATCATTCACCTCTCCTGTTATTGTTCACGGATCAAGGATTTTATAAAATGTCTCTTAATGGAATCAATATCTCATGAAGTGTATATATAAAATGAGGATTTAATGCTCACAACCAATCAGTATGAAGATAATGATCAATTCAATACAGTATAAGTGAGCCCAAAAATCAACTCAATATATCAATGATTCATGATATAAGCCCTCATTAGGTACCAACAAGATAAATAGTCATGTAAGACATCAAAACATCATTTCAAAGACCCTTCCCTTGGGTATTACTATCATGATAAAGACAATTAATGCTCAAAGAAGGCCAATAATACCTATTCAAGCCCCCGTACGGACATCATAATAATAAACATGGCATTTAATGCACAAATAAGGCCCGTGATGTCAAATAAAGCCCCCACATGGGCACCACGCAATATATATTCTCTCAAGTCAACAACAATATGCAAATAAGCCCCCACACGAGCACAAGATAATAATAATAATCTTAAAGTATAGTTCCCACAACTAATTCCCTAACACATAGCATACTTTACATGTTACGTTAACTACCCAGCCCATTCTGAAGAAAGTTAAGCCATAACCTACCTCAAAATGCCGAAAATCCAAGCCTAAGCCTTCAACGTGGAGAATTTCCTTCACGAATGGTATCGGCACGAGTTGAAACTATCAAAAACATAATCTACACGACAAAAGGAAGCTAATGATACCCATGTTGGCTATATTTAAAACTGGTGCAAAATTAGTTTGAAAAATGGGTTCAAAAATTAAAGGGGGAAAATCAAAATTTTATTTTAGAAACATGTTCCCCAAGATTGTAGGAGTCTACAGTTGAAAACCCACGTGAAAACGAATTAAAAATGAGGCTCAAATAGAAAAAAAAAACCCATTTTAAAGCTTTATCGGCAAAACCCCCAAAATCCAATTTGAAATCAAGGTTTTGAAACTATTTTGAAGATAAAATCAATGGAAATTAATGGGAATAAGAGTTTGGAGCTTACCCAAGCTCAAATGGTGAACAAAACCTTAGAAATCGCCCCTTCCCGAAACTTCAAGGTCCAAAAATGAAGAAAATTGCAAGAAATAGAATATTTATACTGTTCTATGAACAGTACCTCGCGATCATGAGAGTCAACAATTGACCGGAAATTAAATGGTCATCTCGAATGCGGGCAAGGGGTCGCAAATTGCGATGAAGTAGAAGTCAACCCTTCACGAATGTTGTCCCACCATTGCGTTTGCAATAAATAGTGTTTTCCTTCTCCGCGATTGCGAGCTGGGGCTCGTGAATGCAAAGAAGGATTTTGCCTTGCACCAGATACAACAATTCAACTGAACTGCAAGTTTCCATATTCTCCGAACGGACCTTTGAGATTCGTTCGAGACCCCACAAAACCAAATCATATATGTTACTAGGCTATTTTCAATATTTCGGACTCAATGGAAATGTTGGATTTTTGAAAAAAGGTTGTTTACAACAAATTAGCTCCCGAGATCCTTAAAAGCTTATTTTAACTAATTTTTTAGCGAAGGTCGAAATGGAAAATAAAGGTTTTGAACCCAAACCAACCCCGCTACTAACCCAAAATTAATATTTCAAATCAAATGGAATTGACCAATTCTCCATCCAGTGCTCTAAACACAAAATGTTGACCGAAGTCAAACTAATGGCTTTTAAAGCCTCTAAGAGTCTCAAACTCTCTCAAATCATTTCAGAATGCATCAAAAATCGTGCCAACTATTCCCACACCTCATAGCCAGCATATAACAACTACGGGAAAGGACAAAATGATCAAAACACATAAAAAGGAAAATTTCACACTTCAGGTTGTTACATTATCCACCACTAAAACACTAGTTCGTCCTCGAACTAAAAAATAACTAATATTCTTAAAGCGGTAAAGAGCTGGGGGTATCTATGCTTCATATTAGACTCAATCTCCCAAGTAGCCTCCTCCATAGGGTGATGTATCCACTGGAACTTCACTGAATCAATATACTTAGACCTCAAGTTCCTAGTCTTCCTATCTAGGATAACAATAGGCTCCTCCTCAAGGATAAATCATAGTCTAGTACAACGGAATCCCATAGAATCACATGCGTATCATCTGGACGGTATATCTTTAACATGGAAACGTGGAATACAGGATGAACAACTGAAAGATGTGGAGGCAAATCTAGACTATACGCCATATCACCATACTTCTCACGGATCTCGAAATGGCCAATAAACCTCGGACTAAGCTTCTCTTTCTTCCCGAACCTCATCACACCCTTCATGAGTAAAACCTTCAACAAAACTCAATCTCCAATCATGAATGATACATTGCGGGCTCAATGGTCGGCATAACTCTTCTGCCTACTCTGGGCAGCCAATAGCCTCTGCTGAATCAGTCTCACACGATCCATTGAATCCCTCAACAAATTTGTACCCCAAGGCCTCACCTCGAATGAGTCAAACCATCTCACGGGGGATCTACACCTCTGCCCATACAAAGCCTCAAGAGGCGCCATCTGAATGCTAGAATGGTAACTGTTGTTGTAGGCGAACTCCACTAGGGGCAAGTACTAGTCCCAATGACCTCCAAAGTCCATGACACATACTTGGAGCATGTCCTCTAGAACCTGAATAGTCATCTCAGACCGACCATATGTATGAGGATGAAAATTTATACTCAAATCAAGCTGACTACCCAACTCTCTCTGAATAGTACTCCAAAAACTCGAGGTAAACTGAGTACCACTATCAGATACAATAGATACTGGTACACCATGCAAACGAAAAATCTCTCTAATGTAGATCTTGGCCAACTTCTCTGCATTATAATTTGCCTTCACTGGTATGAAATGCGCTGATTTGGTCAATCAATCCACAATCACCCAAACAGAGTCAAACTTTTCTAAGGTCGGGGTAGGCTAGCTATGAAATCCATAGTGATCAGCTTACACTTCCACTCGAGAATGGGCATCCTCTGCATCGTACAACCCTGTCGCTTATGCTTATACTTCACCTGTTGGTAATTCAAACACTTATCCACGAACTCCACAATATCTTTCTTCATACCACCTCACCAATAATACTGCTTTAGGTCATGATACATCTTAGCCACCCCTGGGTGAATGGAATATCTAGAACAATGGTCCTCCTCTAAGATCAATCTAACCCATTCACCAATCCTCGACATACAAACTTGGCCACTAATCCTCAAAACACCATCAGAATCAAGAGATGTCACCTTGGTCTCACCAATTAATACTCTATCATGAATTACCCTCAATCTATCATCATCAAACTGATGAGCTTGAATCTGCTCCATCAAGAAAGATCTAGCCTCCACAAAGGCTAACACATACCCAGGCATCAAAATATCAAGTCTAACCAATTAGTTAGCTAAAAACTGAACCTCTAAGGCTAAAGGTCGCTCCTGAGTTAAAAGATGAGCTAAACTCCCTATACTTATCGCCTTTCGGTTCATGCATACGAAACCACATTAGCCTTTCCCGGATGATAAAGAATAGTGAGCTCATAATCCTTAAGCAACTCAAGCCAACGTTGCTGTCTCATATTAAGGTCACGCTGGGTGAAGAAATATTAAAGGTTATGATGATCGTAGAAAATCTCACAATGGACTCCATATAGGTAATGCCGCCACAACTTCAACACAAAGACAACTGCAACCAACTCCAAGTCATGGATAGGGTAATTCTTCTCACGAGGCTTCAATTGACGAGAAGTATATGCAATCACCTTATCCTCCTGCATCAATACAACGCCCAATCCAACACCGAAAGTGATGTGAGGCCAAAAATATATATTTTTAGTCATTATTTCCCTAACATTTAGTATTTTTATTTATCTTTTTTAAGCAGTGATTTTATGGATTGTGCTTAATATTATATTTTGATGTATAGAATAAAATGGTATGAAGATGAAAAGATTTGGAGTCAAAATGAATTAAAGACAGAAGATTATAACAGAAAATCAAGCAGGCAGCTTAATGATATATTTGATAAAATATTAAAAAGTGACCTTCAATTTGAATGGAAATCGTTGCATCACTCCAGTAAGTGTCCGCCATATTGGCATGACATGGAGCAGATGCTCCGTGTTCTCGACATGGCAAAGAGGAAGGGCTGTCCGTATTTAATTTAAACCAATCCATTTTGGACTCAGTTATTTTATTTAGGGCTTTTTCCTACACCTATAAATATTCAATAAAATCAGTTTTTACACAATTTTTGACCTAGAGAGAGCTAGGAGCCGCCGTGGAGGCCCGAGAATAGTGGTTTCATCTTTTCTTCTCCTTTATTATTTATTTTTATGTTATTTCTTGGATGATTTTTTGTAATTGCTCCATGTCTATGTGGAGTTAAACTTCTCGTTCTAGGATTATAGTAGCTAACTACATGATTGTTTAGTAATTTCTTGATTCGAGTTATTTGATTATCATCATAGTTGTTCTTATATTCTTTTGCTTACTATTTTAATGCTTAACTACCATTAAAATAAATTTATATTCTTATTGTGAACCGGGAAGGAGAATTGATAAGATAGAACGAAGAATATAGGGAGTAAGATCTCTTCTTTAGTAAAATATGGAATTAATTTATGGATAGGATAGGAATATACCTAGATCGCCTTACTTGGTTATAAAACGAGAAGATATATAAATGTGTTCGGATTGAATTATCACATCCCCACTCAACTATGTAGTTGTGAGGTCAATTCAGATATACGATTAGAGGGTCAAAAGACAATAATCAAGTTATTAACCCCTTAAATCACTAACTAGATAACCAGAAAAGTTGATAAAATTGATACTCAACATGATTGTTAGCGAATCCATAATCCTAGATCAATTCATTCATTGATTACGTAAAATCTGCTCTTTATTTAGTTAATTGTTCATTAGTTTTTTTCTTTTATTCTTAGTTTTATTATTTCATAAATTCATCCCTGAGATCTACCGCTCAAATAAATAATAAGCACTAGTTTAATTTAGAAAAGTAGTTAATCGACAAGTCCCTATGGGTACAATATCTGGACTCTCAATCCTATATTACTTGTACGGCTTCGTACACTTGCGTGTGCATTTGAACACAATAATTTTTTGGCGCCGTTGTCGGGGACTTGTTAATTATTTATCTAGATTAGACTTTTTCTTTTTATTTGTTTGAGTTGTATATAGTTTGTTTTTGTATAAAGTTTTGTTTTACTTTTCTATCACTCTTCTTGATATGTCAGCCTGGGATAAATAGTGGAAGAATGATCAAAATTCGTGTTATTTTTATGGAGGACCACACTTGGATGGTAATTGTCACGATGTTCAAGATAGCGGGTTGTGCTCACCTACCTAATCTTTTGAATTGAATATATGTCAGATGTGTAGTGGTTAGGAAAGCCATTGGAGTGACTGTCCAAACTATTATTCTTCTCCCCTGAACCCCTACTATAATTAGTTTGTTGTTTGTGATGTTGATAGGGCTAATGGATCTAATGAGGCAGAACATGAAGCTCTCCTTATGGATATGCTGAAGCAAACTAATGGAGCTGCGGACACAACAAATAGAAGACATGCAGAGAATAAGGGAAGACACAGAGAAGATGTGTCCCTAATTCACAGAGTTACAGGCTATGGCTGACACTTTATCTGATCAGCAGAGTAAGGTCGTATCCAACACTCAAGAGGAATCTCTGATAGAAGAAGAGACGGAGGCACCATCAAACGGAAGTTGTCATAAGGTAGACATAATGAGCCAGAAATGGCTAATGGAGCAAGTACAACAAATAAAAATTCATGAGTGTCTCCGAGATGGTCTCACAACCATGGCAACCCAATTAAAAGAGGGGAGAGATGATATTATTTCACAAATATCTCAATTTGGCTTAGATATCAGTGACTTGAATGTTCAGTTGATGAAAAAGATTGAGATGTATGATGTCCAATCACCAATAGTTGCGGAGACTAGCACTTCTGTGGAGAGGGAAGAAGAATTTTAACTATTCAACTATTATTTTTTGATTGAGGCTGACATTGAGAGGGAGTATAAATGTAAGCATGTTATAGATAGTGCAAGTGGGAAAGTGGAACGTATTGGACTTCATTCAAGTCACTTTTCTACATTATGTTTAGATGATGTCATGTCTTTTGAGTCATCTAAACTGGTGGAAGAGTGTGAAGATGAGGAACAAGGCACCTATATTATGATGTTTGCACCAGACAAGCAACAAAGAAACATGTCTCACCTCAGGGCCAATCGGTTTAACATGCACCATCCATTACTTGGTTAATTCATCTTTGTACCACCACCCTGTAAGTGAAGTGAAAAGATGGATGCGATATTGGGGGTGAAATTTATATCCTTAAGGTGGAGGAAAAAGTTGATGGGTTGTGCCGCAATCAGACACTAGTGGGAGGCAACCCAATATTTTTTATTAGTGTCACCTTTGTTTTTGTTTGTTTTTGCATTTATAGGTTGAGGAGAAGTCTGATGTACCTTAAATCTGAGCTAAAATGTATGAAAAAGAAAAAGTGTGGGGTCCGGACCCCTTTGATGGATATTATGCTACTAGCTAGGCCTAGAGGCCTCAGAGAGCATTCCTAATCCTTGTCTTGATTTATACTTTGGGGGCAAAGTGTGAATTTAAGTGTGGAGTGGGGCTGCCATCCAATATTTATTTAGGGTGAAGTATGCTATAGGATGTGTTTATTTATTTTTTAGTTTATCGCTTAAAATAATTAAAAATATGATAAAGTTTAAAAATACAAAAAGATTTTTATTTTATTCTTTAGATTATATTAATTTTTGTTGGTTTTTAGCTTTTTAGTTTTTATTAGAGCATACTTCGCCCACCCCTTGGTTTTTCTTTTCGGTTCTTTTTCGAGGGGGGGTCCCTTTGAATTGAGTGTCTTTTATTTTTTAGAAGTAAATTTTATTATATATTTTTTTGGAGAGAAAAGAAAAGACCTATTTGACTTGTGTGATACTAGCAATTTAGGCCTAATCTTGAGTAGTACTTTTTCGTGAGTGCTTGAGTGTAAATAAAATAGCAGATTTTTTAACACCTAGGCTCATGGTTGTGACTCTGTATATAGCTTATTCTTATTTTGTAGTTATCTATGACCCTGTCTATCTTAGAAGTGGAATTATCTATCTTGATTGATACTTGTGCCATGTGTGGTGAGGATTTTTTCATATTTCATGTTTTGCATCTTAGTCTAGAACTTGCCCTACATGTTATTGAAGCGAAATAAAAGTGTTGCTCTGTTTATAAGATGATATAGGCTTTCTTTGATTTTTCTTGAGAATTATAGCCTTTTCAGATATTATATCACCAGTTAATCCCTTTTGAACCTATAGCCTTTTGTTTGGTTCCGTATTTTTGCCTTTATTCTTTTGTTGATTCCCTAATTTTTGCACCCTGCTTCCTTGCGCATTGTAGCATAGACTGGTTGTTATTGTTAGATATGAAGAAGAAGGGATGGTTGAGTGAAAAGGTGACTAATGAAAATTACATGTGATGAAAAGGCCCTCTTAGAAAGAATATGACATGAAAAAAAAGAAGAAAAATAAATTGCTTTAAAAGAAATTTTGATTTAAGCGTTCTTGATAAGATGAGAATTACTTGTAAAATAATTGTTGAAGAGAGGCCTGAAAATAAGTTGAGAAAATAATGAGTAATGAAGTCTAAAAGTGCAAAGTGCTTAGGGAAGTGTAAGTCACTATTATATAATTTTTCTACCCGTCCCCTAGCCAACATTACAATCCGTTAAAGTCCTATTTGATTCTATTTGAGCATACTTAATTAGTGAACATGCACATAATGGGCAAGCCTATGGTTCTTTATATATATATATATGGGAATTCTTTCGGGAGTGCGAGAGTTGTGCTTTGATGCTAAGTCCTAAAATTATATTCTGTCTTTTGAATTGAGTGCATGGTCTATTTTTTTTCTTGTGATCGCACTTGTTTCATGATAGATAGGTGATATTATTATCTTTCTTTGATGGAATAGGTAATCGAGCTTAATATTGATGAGTTAGAGTCCGTCTTTGAGCTTAGGAGGTTAGAGGTTTATTGTTTATTTGTATTTCTTGCATAATGATCGGGAAGTGTACATGATGTTGTGAATTGCACTATGGTCTAATTGTTTATATCAACCAAAGTGGTGGTATTCCTAGGCTTAATTTATTGAGATGAGCTTTAATGCTTGCTCGAAGACGAGCAAGAGTCTAAGTGTGGGGTGGTGATGTGAGGCCAAAAATATATATTTTTAGTCATTATTTGCATCACATTTAGTATTTTTATTTATCTTTTTTAAGCAGTAATTTTATGGATTGTGCTTAATATTATATTTTGATGTGTAGCATTAAAATGGTGTGAAGATGAAAAGATTTGGAGTCAAAATAAATTAAAGACGGAAGATTATAGCAGAAAATCAAGCAGACAACTTAATGATATATTTGATAAAATATTAAAAAGTGACCTTCAATTTGAATGGAAATCATCGCATCACTCCAGTAAATATCCGCCATATTGGCATGACATGAAGTAGATGCTCCGCGTTCTCGGTACGGAGGAAGGACTGTCCGTATTTAATTTAACCCAATCCATTTTGGACTCTGTTATTTTATTTAGGGCTTTTTCCTACACCTATAAATATTTCATAAAATTAGTTTTTACACAACTTTTGACCTAGAGAGAGCTAAGAACCGCCGCGGAGACCAGAAAATATTGGTTTCATCTTTTCTTCTCCTTTATTTTTTAATTTTACGTTATTTCTTAGATGATTTTTTGTAATTGCTCCATGTCTATGTGGAGTTAAACTTCTCATTCTAGAATTATACTTCTCATTCTAGGATTGTGGTAGTTAACTACATGATTATTTAGTAATTTCTTGATTCGAGTTGTTTGATTATCATCATAGTTGTTCTTATATTCTTTTTCTTACTATTTTAATGCTTAACTACCATTAAAATAAATTTATATTCTTATTGTGAACCCGGAAGGAGAATTGATAAGATAGAATGAAAAAATATAAGGAGTAAGATGAAGTTTCAATTGAATAGTAAATAGGTCACCTTTAATGTATGCCAGTCCATGAAGCAGCCAAAGGATATGTGGGTGATTTTTGTGATTGATACGATCAACGAGGATGACTTGGTAGCTCCCATTGAGGAGAGGCTTGGATTTGATGCCCTCGTAGCAGCAATCGTGAATTTCGAGGGTGATGATATTGAAAGTTATGATGAGATGGTGAGTGCACTTAATGGTAGGGGTTCATACAACTACGCATCGAAAAATCTAGATCTTGACTTGAAGAATAGGGTGACCTCGCCAGCTCGACCTTCTATTGAGGAGCCTCTAGTTTTGGAGCTCAAAGCTCTTCCATCCCATCTTCGTTAAGAATTTTTGGGAGCCAACAATACTTTGTTAGTTACTATTGCAGTTGATTTGCTAGATTTGCAAGTTGAGGCTTTGGTTTCTATTTTGAAAAGGTTTAAAAGGGTCATTGGATGGTCCGTTGCTGACATCATTGGGATTCCACCCAGAATTTGCACTCACAAAATCCAACTTGAACCAGATTGTGTGACGAGAATTGAGCATCAACATAGATTAAATCCTCCTATGCAAGAGGTGGTGAATAAAGAAATCATTAAGTGGTTGGATGCGGGTGTGGTTTATCCAATTGCAGACAACAAATGGTTGAGCCCAGTCTAGTGTATGCAAAAGTAGGGTGGAATTACTATGGTTCCTAATGAGAAAAATGAGTTTATTCCTATGCGGCAGGTTATTGGGTGGCATGTTTGCATGGACTATAGGAAATTGTATGCATGGACGAAAAAGGATCATTTTCCTATGCCTTTCATAGATCAGATGTTAGACCGTCTTGTTGGTAGAGGATGGTATTATTTTCTTGACGGTTATTTGGGGTACAATTAGATTTTTATTACTCCCAAAGACTAAGAGAAGACCACTTTCACTTGTCCATATGGGCTTTTTGCATTTAAGAGGATGTCTTTCGGTCTATGTAATACACCCACAACTTTTCATCATTGCATGATGGCAATTTTTTCTGACATGGTTGAGGACACTATTGAGGTGTTCATGGATGACTTCTCGATTATGAGAGATTCTTTTAAAGATTGTTTGGCATATTTTGCTTATATTCTGAGGAGATGCAAGGAATGTCACTTGGTCCTAAATTGGGAGAAGTGTCATTTCATGGTTAAAGAAGGAATAGTGCTTGGTCACAAGATTTTGAAAAAGGGAATTGAAATTGACAAGGCAAAGATTTAGGTTATTGAAAAATTGCCTCCACCAATTTCTGTGAAGGGTATTCGTAGCTTCCAGGTTTCTATAGAAGATTCATCAAGGATTTCTCTAAAATCACTAATCCATTATGCAAATTATTGGAGAAGAAGGTGAAATTTGTGTTTGATGATGCATGTATGAAGGCATTCGAGTGCCTGAAAGAGAAATTAATTTTAGCCCCTATTATTGTGTCTCCGGATTGGTCTATACCATTTGAGGTTATGTGTGATGCTAGTGGCATGGCGCTAGGTGTAGTCCTAGGCCAAAGGTAAGAGAAGATTTTACATCCCATCTACTATGCTAGCAAAACACTTAACCCTATGTAGAAAAATTACACTATAACTGAATAAGAGTTGCTTGTTGTGGTATTCGCATTTGAGAAATTTAAGTCTTATTTGCTTGGCATGAAAGTGATTATGCATACTGACCATGCATCTCTTAGTTACCTTATGGCAAAGAAGGATATAAAACCAAGATTGATTCATTAGGTACTTTTATTGCAGGAATTTGACTTTGAGGTTAAGGACCAAAAGGGGACTGAGAATCAAGTAGCTGACCACTTTTTATGCCTCGAGGAGGAGGCCATACTGAACCTGAAGAATGAGCTTGAGATCGATGATACTTTCCCGAATGAGCAGTTACTAGCCGTATCGCAAGATTTGATTCCATGGTATGCAGATCTTGCAAATTATTTGGTGAGTGATGTGATTCCTAAAAACTTACCATTTCACCAATGCAAGAAATTTATGTATGACATGAGGAAGTTCTTCTAGGATGAGTCATACCTATTCTAAAGTTGTGTCGATGGAGTAGTACGCAGATGTATTCCTAAAGTTAGGATGATGAGTTTCTTAGAGGCATGTCATTCATCTCCAGTTGGGGGTTATCATAGTGGTGCACAAATTGCACATAGGATCTTGCAATATGGATACTATTGGCCCACCATTTACAAAGATACACATGACTATGCCAAGGCATGTGACCAATGCCAACGGCAAGGCAACATCTCGCAAAAGCAAGAGCTTTCAATGATCACTATTCTGGAGCTTGAGTTGTTTGATGTATGAGGCATTGACTTCATGGGCCCTTTTGTGAGTTTACATGGTATGAAGTATATCTTGGTGACTGTTGACTATGTTTTGAAATGGGTAGAGGCAGTTGCGCTTTCGAACAACTAAGGGAAGAGTGTCATAACATTCTTGAAGAGGAACATATTTTCTAGATTTAAGACTCTGAGGGTTATCATTAGTGATGGGGGCTCACATTTTTACAATCGTCTAATCAAAGCCTTGCTTGAGAAATATGGTGTGAAACGTAAGGTGGCAACGCCTTACCACCCTTAGACAAGCGGGCAGGTTGAGGTCTCTAATTATGAGATTAAGTCTATCTTGGCGAAGACTGTGAATGCCAATAGGATGGATTGGGCGAGAAAGTTAGATGACGAACTATGGGCCTACCAGGAATCATTCAAGACCCTTAATGGTACTTTTCCATATCAGCTTGTGTATGGTAAAACATGCCACTTGAACTTGAGCATAAGGCATTGTGGGCTTTGAAGAAGCTAAATCACTAGAGCAGCTAAATGAGATGGATGAATTCCATCTTCGCGCCTATGAACGATCAACTTTGTACATGGAAAAGATAAAGATATACCATGATCACAAGATCGAGAAAATAAAATTCACCGCAGGAGATATGGTATTACTTTTCGAGTCTAAGCTAAAGTTGTTTCCAGGCAAGTTGAAGTCAAAGTGGAGAGAGCCGTATAGAGTGACTAGAGTATTCTCTTATGGTGCACTTGAGCTGGAAAATAAGGAGGACAAGAAGCTTAAGGTGAATGGCCAAAGGGTGAAACACTATCTGGGGTCCATTGATTAAGTAAAAGTTATATGTGATGTGGATTTAGATAGTTCTTGAGGTTTCAAGCACACCCGAGTCGTGCCGCAGTGTTAAATCAGGCACTTCATGGGAGGCAACCCATGGGCTTGTTGGTGAAGTCTGAGTAACCAACCTAGCCACGTCGTGCCACGACATTAAATCAAGCACTTATTGGGAGGCAACCCATGATTTTATACTTATTACGTTTATAGGGTAATGTGTGTTACTTATGCAGGGGTTTTGTAGAAAAGAAACTTCAGAACTGGAACAAACACTGAACCCACGAATAGATTGTACGACCGCAGGAAAATTCCACGATCATGAGTTCAATCGTCTGCTCACAATCCATTAAAGTACAAAGGTATAAAGTTTAGGAATTATCCTATGCTTGGTCATCACGATCTTACCTTGATGTCATGATTGTGGTGTCAATCGTCCGATTAAACTTCTGAAAACCAACATTCAGGACATCGAACCTACGACTTTAAGGAACGGTCGTGATTATGTATCATGATAGTCCTTAAGGTTCGTAGGTTCATAGGTAAGTTTTGCTAAACCATCTTGGTAAAACAAGGAGTCACGATCGTGGTTCCATACCATGATAGTAGGAGACAGTCATTTTTTGGGTCCACTAAAATAAGTAGGACCCGATTCGACCTGACCCAATTAGGGTTTAAACCTTTAAACCCTATATTTAATACCTAATTTGAATTTTTAATCATTATCAATCATTTTCACCTAAAATTCCTTAACTTCAAGTGATCAAATGAGTGAAATTCAAGAATTTTATACCTCAATTTTGCGTGAAATCAATGTTGCTCAGGGTTCCAGTCTTCCACTTTATTCTACCACCCGATTTAAAATCAACTAAAGTAAGTGTACTCACCCCATTTGATAAGTGATTCTATTGGTGTAAATGAAAAAAATGAATGAGTATATATTTGGGTTTAATAGGAGTGGTAGAGTAATGAGGTATACATTCAATGTTGGGTGTGTGTTTCGAATGATTGACAGCACAGGGGAAGTTTGAGTATCTTTTTTGTGATAAAAATTTAGTCAATGATGGTCTAAAATGGGTCTAAAGGAGTCAAAATCTAGTGTTTAAATGTGATAAGTTTTAAGGCACTCCACGACATAACCTATGATTGTGGTGTCTACCTACGGTCGTAGGTTGGGTCATTATGGGGTACCAGAGTCCAAATTTTAAGAGCTCATCATACGCTCACATCCCACGATCATTTTATCCAGATATGATCGTGGTATATGATCGTTTGATGTGACATACCCTCAATAAATTGAGATTGTTCCTACGATCGGAAGGTATGATCATACCTTCATTACATGATCATAGGAAAGGTTCATCTGATGTGATGTTTTCCTAGTACTGTTGGGGAACCCTTCATACGATCAGAAGGTACGATCGTACCTTCATTGCACAATCATAGGAAAGTTCGTCTAAGTAAATTCCTGCACCAGTAAAACTATTTCAAATTTGAGTCTAATATTTCCTATACAGGTGCAATACCACCCAAGACACAAAACAAGTAGAAGAAGGGCATCTCTAAGAAGCGGGAACCCAAAGACACACCTCCAACTTTGGAGAGTGAGTCCAAAAGCTCAAGTAGGTCTGAGGTTAACCTTTCCACCAGTATTTCTGCTGATCAATCCTTAACTAGGACCACTAGAGCAAAGGCTAAGAAAATTGAAAAGGCTAATGAAACTGCTACATTTACTGCTTTGGTGCTCGTAACTACCCCCATCAACCTCCCCCAGTCTAAAGAGGGGAGGGAATACTCAAATCTAGATAGGGTGAGCATGATCAGCTACTACCCCAGTTCAAATCATGAATCCTCCGAGTTCCTCCTAGTTCCTCCGAGGGGATGAGATGAGTTCCTCGGAGGAGGAGGAAGTATCAAATCATGAATCCTCCGAATGCCCAGCTACTACCCCAGTTCAAAAAGGTCCTAACCCAAGGAGATGGAGTGTACCAAACTCCAGAGACTACTATCTAGATGGGGTTTCCATAAAATACAATGGGAACCAAAAGAAGAGCATACAAGAGGAGCCCTGGGTTATAGTTGAGTCTCTACAAAAAGTCCCGAAGGTGGTCCGGGTGTTCGAGAGGTATCAACTGGGCTGGATGACTAGGCAACTCTATATCTATGGGCTAGAAATTGTAAGGGAGTTCTATGCCAACTAAGCAGCGACACTGAAGAACATGACTCCTCTGATAAATTCAAAGACATGAAAAAGTATCCCAAGTTGGAGAGTGTGATATTTCTGTCAAGTCTATCTCTAAGGCCTTATTTGGAGATAGTTTTATACTAGCTGAGGAGACTCTGGAGTATGAATGTCGAATGATTGAATTGAATCAAGTCAAGAAGTTGAGTGTAGATGACAAGACCATGCATTATAAATGGTTGGCGGACCACATTGTAGAGGCGGGAGATAGAGTGGCATGGATCAATGGGGCAATAATATATAAGTACACCTTGAAGTTCAATGACAAGGTATGGTGGTCCATTGTGAGGCACCACATTGCACCCACAACAAATAATAATACACTTGGTGCATCACATGCAGGCATCGTAGCAGCTTTCTTGGCAGAAGTAGACCTGAATATTCCATACATCATTGCAGAAGAGATTCATGACAGAGCATTGGAGTTTTGCACCACATTGTCATTCCCTTGCCTACTGACTTAGTTGATGCAGGACTCAGTTGTGCCTTCTATTCCCGTGATTGAAAAATTTGTTTTGCCAACTAAGAGTGCAGATATGGCAATGATAAAAATATGCGGAATCTGGCTACCCCATAGGGTCCTTTACCTGACCTACCACCCAATGCGGAGGGGGTGCCCCAACTAGTGAGATACCGGCATCTGATACTAGTGCTATATCATTATCCTCCCAGTAGGCCACAGTACCTAAGAGTGCCCGTCAGTTGGTTCCTGTAGGCTACACTTTGATCCGGACAACACAGTTGGAGCAGATCATGCCGAACCAGCTATTGTATGATGCTTAGCTCCACAAGTTGGAGGTAGGGGTTAAGCCATATGTGACAGATAAGATTAGGGTAGTCATGTGGGTGGTTCAGACCCACCTTAATAGTTTTGAGAGCTGGATAACTGCTAGGTTAGATGAGGTCTAAGCCCCAAACATGAGTACTATCACTACAGACTTGGCCGCATTAAAGAAAGCAGTCAAGAAACTTACAGAGAAAACTGTCCCAGATGTGCCTCATCCACCTCCTCCTATGCCATCTTTGGCTAAGTTAGTAGCTGATGTAGACTCCCTAGTCCCTTATTTTTACACACAGGCCACGGTAGTTGGGGATGATGGTTTTGCTATTAAGGAGACGAGTGATGATTTGCAGCCACGACGGAAGAGGAGGAAAGGTGATAAGAGTGAGAAAAATAATAAGAAGAAGAGAGCAAAGGATGCGGCACAGACCTCTGAGACTGGTTTATCATAGGAGTTGAGAGATATCCCACCTGCTATGGAGGTGTTGGTCCCGACAGAAGGGGGTGCAAATATCGCCTCCATGACATCATTGAGTGCACCGACTACCACCAGTGTCCATATATTATAGAGTGCCCCAACCACAGCTGAGGCCATGAGAGGAGATGCTGATGGAGGGGTCCCACTTAGGCCCCAGCTGATCAGAGTATGATGGGCATCTAGTGCACCCCAGGTATGTTCCTTGTCCCAATTTTACTTTCTTAGATATCTTGCAATGAGTACATTGCTTGTCTTATAAGTTGGGGGTGAGGGGTATACCACAGCCGAGGATTTTTGTTGTCGTATTTCTTTTTCCTCGGCTGCGCTATCGTAGTTAGAATTGGCATGTTTAGGTGTTTTTATTTGATTTTTTTTGTGTTTTTGTGTTATGTGTGTAACTTATAGAAAATTGAGAAAACTTGGTGTAGTCGAACTAAGAAAAAGCATGTGAATTTGTTTTGAATGATTTAAATGATACCCCTCCAAAAAAAAAATATTTATTTTGTGTGTTGTATGTATGCTTACTTGAACTGCAACCACTATTTGGATCTCTTCATGGTATTAGGATTGTTAGTGTGATAACCTGGTCTAACTTTGCATGAACCGGATAGGTAGTGACTAGAAGGATAGCCCTGAGCCAAGAGTGTGTAAGGTTTTACCTAGTCGGTATATGTGTGAGATTTAGAACTTGCCAGGTTAGTCTTACCTAAGTCGTAGGATAGAAGGTTAGAAAAGGATCATAGACCATTCTTGTAACAGTCCCTTAAAGCTAAAAAAAGCCTAACAAATGAATAAAATATCCCTTGAACCCTTTTCTTGGAAACTAGCCTATTCACCTTCCTGATTTTTAAAATGAATCTGCTTTGGCCCTGGTCCCTTCTTGGACACTGTGCATCTCAACTCAGGAAAATTGCTTAAGTTGAGGGTGGCTATCATAGGGGTACGTAAAAGATTGGGTGTGCCGAAAATGTTAGTGGAAAAGAAAAAGGGTCTAGGGTGCAGCATGATTAAAAAAAGAAAAGAAAAATAAAAAAGTTTGATAAGAAAAAAAAGAGAGAGAAAGATAAAAGAAGAAAAAGCAAGAGAAAAAGAGAAATAGAGAATATAAAACCACACCCGGGGTCCGAAAGATTGAAAAAGATAAGAAAAGGAAGAATAATAAAAGAAAGTAGGAAAGTGGAGCTAGAAATAGTGTAGTGCCAAGGAGGATTGAGTCACTCTATCCATATATACAATACCCACCCTCAAGCCTATATTACAAGACAATGAAAGTCCTATAGTGATCCTAATCCAACTGTCTGAAAGCTAAGGCGTTGAAAATAAGGCAAGCCTATGGTATCAAACGCACATGACCTGACTTCTTTGTGAGAGTGAGTGGTTTGTTTTTTCAGACCCATTTTTTTACATGCATAGCATAGACTGAGTGTTGGGACTTCTTTGATAAGAGAGCATAGGGGTTGTATTTTAGTTACTGCTTGTTTGGGTAGTGTAATTTGTTTAAGTGTTGGGTCGTCTACTGATAATGTGATGTCATTTCTTGATCCTGTTGTGTTATGGTTAATGGTTTGTGTATATATAGTATTTGTTGAGATAGGTGAGGTTGGAGGGTGTTGAATTGTGTTTTGTTGATACATGCTTTAAATGGTTTTTGTAAAAATTTGACTGTCGTAGTTTTCTTGGTTTTCTCTTAGTTAAGCATTGTGATAGTATAGTGCTTTTGTTTGCCTGAGGACATGCAAATCTTCTAAGTTGAGGGTGTTGATGTACCATGAAATTACGACACTTTCTACGCTTAAAATGGTGAATTTTTGCAAGTACGAAGGTATTTCCATATGGATATAATGGTCTTTTTCTGGTATTTGCAGGTTAAATAGGTTCAAAGAGGGGAAATACTGAATATGGGAAGAAAAGGCAGTAGACGATCATTATCATGATTGTAGAACCCAACTATGGTTGTACCAGGGCTGTCGTGGTATGAATCAGAGGAAGGGTTCTTAGGAGTCAATCAGACGGAGCTTCCCACGATCGTGCTTTGATTGTACGATCGTATCTTGAGGTCATGGGAAGGAGGCCCAGATGTGGAGTTTACAGAAGCTGAAGTGAGGAATGATCAGATGAACACTTGGCGCGATCATGCCTAGGAACTATGAGATCATACATTGAGCCGTACCATCCAAGACCTGAACAGATGACAAGTTGTTGCGACCCAGCTATACACGCAAGTGTACGTGATCGTTCAAGTAATAAAGTGGCCCTTTCAGACGGATGTCGAACCCACAGGGACTTGTCGTTTAACTATTCACTAGACTAAACTAGTTCTTGATTATTTATTTAAGCGCTGGAATATAGAGATATGATGGTTTTAAAGTATAAAATAACTATGAACTAAACTAATATGATTAACTTGGGGTATAAACAATAGCAAGTTGAATTCCCAGGGTCAAGGCATCCTGAACGTCATCTCGAGCGCATGAATACTAATAGTTTAAGCAAATTGAGTTGTCTATCGTGGTTATTGATCACGAGGTTGACAATATAATTATATTCGTCTCCAAACTATAACCTTGTATTAGAAATTGGAAACCTAACTACATCGTTGAGCGGGGATAGATTTAACCAATTCTAACGCCTTTAAGCTATCTTCCCGTATTTGAACAAGCGCGGCGAATTAGGTACCTCTAAGTCCTAACCGCACATCAATCTCTCGGAATTCCTTCCTTGAGTAAATATCACGCTCCTTATATTCCACGTTCTATCTCTCAATTTCTCTCTCGAGCTCCCCTCAAGACAATAGATTTATTTCAATGGTAATTAAGCATTAAAATAGTAAAATAAAGAATATAAGAATAACCAATAATTGATAAACTTCAGCAAAAACCAATAATATTCAACTCTAGAGATTTATGTTCATAGCCTCAACCCCAAGAATTAGGGATTTTAGTCACTCATAGCTTGCTCTAATAACATAAATTGAAAAAAAAATATAAAAAAGAAATAAAAATCAAAAAGAAGAAGAATTAACCCTAATTTGGATGCCAAAATCGCCCCAAAGTACTCTACAAAAGATGGAATATTTATGCCTCTCTTGATACAATAACCCAAGAGCCCTATTTATAGGCTGGAATTCTGAGAAGAAATTTGGCAAAAAGCAGCCCGGCACGCCCCTGGGCGCGCCTGACACTTAGCCAAATTTCTTCCCAATAAAATTTGGGCAATAGCGGCCAGACACGCCCCTGGGCTCACCCCTCTGCTGTCCAACTGAGCAAAATTTTTATCAAAAGCGGCCCGATACGCTCCTGGGCGCGCCTAGCCTTTAAATTCCAATTTTCTTCCTTTCTTCGACTTTTCTTCGTGGATTTGGTTGGATTCTTCAATTTCAAATCTTTGGCTTGTCTCTTATCTTCAAAATTCTTTGCTCTTAGCTCCTCCAAGCCTCGCTTTCCACCTACAAGGGTCTAATCATATTTATTAGCACAATATCAAATATTCCATCAAAACAATACAAAATACGCGCTTATTGCTCTCAAAACTAAGGTAAACATGGGTCAAAGACGGTAATAACCCACTAGAACCAAAAGGCAATCGTGGTATCCAACTACGATCTTGCCTTCCTCTCGTCCGACGGGACCGACTCAGATTTCCTATTTTGTTTAGGATAGGTTTTGTTTTATTTATAAATACTCTTATTCATTTTATTGTATTAGTTTATGTTCTATTACATTCTTGTAAGGTTCTAAGGCATACTTTTGGTTTTGGGATTTCACAAACATTAATTTTAGGGTTTTGATTCAAGGTGGAACTTTGAAGTTTATTATTTCATTATTGTAAGTGCATGAGTATGTTTTCGTATTAGATTTCTTCTTGTGTTATTGCAATTATGAGTAGCTAAACACCACAACTAGGGTTGTGGAAACTATGATGGACTACCAACGTAGGGTTCATAGTACGGAGTAATCTTCAATCGGTGCTCATACGTGTATTGATTGTTTCCTTGGGTTTAAATGCTTTATGATGGTGCGCAACATTAGAACTCACCTAATCTGTATTCCGGATGAAAGGATGAGTACGGATGGGAATAAGGGAATAACCAACAAAGAATTGGAGCTATCAACCTCCACTTAATAGCTTGAGCCAATAATACGTGATAGTTAATCTGGGATCTAAGGTAGGGGTTAGTAATGCAAACTCATGAGAAGAGAAAACTTACTTGAGGATATTGCTTAGACAAGAGCGTAAAGTTGTTCTAAGTATACAGAACCTATCGATTATGTATTCTGAACACCGGGAGGAGTTACGAAGTACGATGAACCTGCAGAGTTATGAAATTATTGTGGAATACTGTAACACCCCGTACCTCCCTAACCCAATGTGACGACGTTGAACAATGGTTACTTAGGTGTCGAGATGCCATGAGTATGTAATTGGTAATGTTAGTGATAAAAAAAAATTGAAATTTGGCTTTGTACATGTGATTAACCTTGCGTAGGAGGTGTTTTGCGATTTTCATGGAGAATTTGTGGGGGTTAAAAATGAGGCTAAGAGTACCTCTAAACAAAGGATATTAAGGGTAAGAAGTAAGTTAAAGAATAGGATTTGAAGTATCTAACCAAACCCGCAAAGAAAAGTCGAAAAATGAAATTTTTGAGAAAAATTAAGGGAGGCGCGCCAGAGGGAATGCCACGCCGCTCTGGGCTAAAATTTTTAGTCCAGAGGCAGCAAGCTGGCACGCCCAAGGGCGTGCTACACTGGTTTTGGCCACTTTTCAAAGTTGGAAATTTTCTTAAGTCCCAAGGGTGCCCGGGGACGTACCGGGTCGATTTTTGCCACGTTTCTGCTATAACCATGAGAATATACATGAAATGAGTGAAATATTATATTGGTATGATAAAATTACTCATGAACTAATTTGGAATCAAAATGACGATTTTACCCTTATGGTCAAAATAAGCCATACGTGGCTAGAATCGCTTGTTTTTGGGATTGAGGCTACGAATATAAATCCCGTGAGTGGGAATATCATTGTAACACGTATATGATGGAATACACATTGATTTTAGTGGTCCAAGAGAAGATATGTGTTAATGGGCCAATTTAAGGCCCAAAGTGGAGCCAAAATGCATGGTCCAATGGGTCAAAAAAACCCATTCTTCCATTGACTAAGTACACACACAAATAAAATTGGATAAGCATGGACACAAGGCCTATAAAAGGGGGATAAATCAGATTTTAATTTATTATACATACACATCACTTTCTCTCATTTTCTAGAGTTTTCAAGATAACTCTTTTGGTGGCTCTTCAAACCCTAAGGCATTTTTGAAAAAGATCATCATCTTCCAGGCTTGGGTAAGTGATTATTATTGTACTTTAACATATTATAAGCATGAGAGATTATGTATATCATGTTGGTTATGGTTGGAAGTGTTGGACATGGCACTTTTGATTTTTGTGAAAAAGATGTGTTATCCATGGGATTGTAACTTGAATTATGACTTGTAGTTTTGATGAAAGAGCATGGTATGGATGAAATATCAACATGTATGGTGTGATTATATTATTAAACTTGTTATTTTTCTATTAGTGTAAATTATGGGATTTTGGCCGATATGTGATATGAGGTGTATTGAGGTGACTTGATGGATTAATTGTGATATGGTGCTCATGAGAAAGTGTAAAAGGGAAACCTTGTGGTGAAATGCTATTGGTATGTGATGTTGTGGTCAATGTATAAAATTTTATGGTATTGTTGGCATGAAAAGGGCCATGAATGGTATTGTAAAGGGTGAATAGGGGACTCATGTAACTTATGGTTATCTTATACACTTGAAATGTAGCTTGTGGTCAATGTATGGCATGAATGGGGTATTGTAGGTATGAAATTACCGTAAATGGTATTGTAGAGAAGGAAATGATATTTTAAAGATAAACATGTAACTCATTGTTGTCATATCCATTTGTAAGGTAGTTGGTGGTTAATGTTGGTTCCGTTATGTACTTGTGATGTAGAGTGAAACGTAAGAAAGGAGCGAAATTATTGTGCTCATATATTGGATTGTATATTTACATTGGGAAGATAAGGTATGTAAGGTTACTCTGTCCGTATTCTTCTGCAGCACATAATGTTCATATTGACATTTCACTTGTCCTATTCCGAAATATGCTAAGGTATCTCATTCAGGTTTGATATATATTGATATCCACACGTTTGTTATTCATTGAATGATTGGTATTCATATGTCTCTTATCCATGGACTGAAATTCCTAAGCTCTCATAATGTTGTAAAACTGTTTCAAGGAAAGTGACAACGTAAGGAGAATCTATTCATTCCTAAGTCACGTATCCCCCATTCTTTAGTTGTTGTGGTTCATGGGTTACCTAGTTATGGAAATGGTTCACAAGTCCTAATAATAGCATGTTCCAAAGATGTCATAACGTGGTAATTCCTAAAAGAACTATCTCAAGAGAGTAATAACATAAGAGAATCTATTTATCCTTGGAAAGCATTTTCCAATCATGTCTTGTTCCAAAGTCCTATAGTATGATGATTAGCCTTGTACCAATCTTTCATAAGTAAAAGTACCAATCTCATAAGAGTAATAATAAAGGTGGTGTGCAAGTTAATATAATTATTTCCCATAAGTAAAGATGTCAATCTCATGAAGTAAAGGAGTGAAGTGAAACGTGTATATAAGTGTGTGCTTCAATTAATGTCATGATCTCTAATGTATCACTCTCATAACTATGTTAAGGACATAAGATTGTAAAGAAGTAATGCACACATGGTTACTTCATGTTTCATTGAGTTTGGATCACAATCAAAAGGGTATAAGTTCAAGATGGAAAAATCCCAATATTATGCTATGTTAGTTATTATATCCCACCAAAGGTGGAGGCGCGGTACTATATACATATATATTATAGCCCACCAAAGGTGGAGGCTCGGTACTATATACATATATATTATAGCCCACCAAAGGTGGAGGCCCGGTACTATATACTTATTTATTATAGCCCACCAAAGGTGGAGGCCCGGTATTATGTACTTACTTATAAGGTGATGATCCGTAAGGTATTATAAATCACTAACTAGTTGACTGAACAATAATAAAGATAGTTGTAAAGAAGATAAGACTATATCCCTTGCATGAATATATGAATATGAAGGTTATGATAATGATAATGATGATGCGACTGAATGACCAATGTAATGAAATAATAGAAGTAATGAACATGGTTCCACATATTCAGGAAGGAGGTATATCTATATTGATTATTATCTTACGTTTAATTTCTTGGAAGTACTTATGTGTTATTACAGTTTCATATGGCCTTACATACTCAGTACTTTATTCGTACTGACCCCTCTTGGGGGACTTACCTTACATGCTGCAGGCACAGGTATAGTAGATCTCCGCAGTAGGCGACGAAATATCCGCAAGTTGTTGGTGAGCTCCAATTGATCCGGGGCTTTTTCGAGTCATTATGCATATTGGTTTGAGATTGTATATGAGTATAGAGCGGGGTGTGTCCCAACTCTAGGTTTGTCATAGTCATGTATCTGTAGAGGCTTTGTAGACTCATGTGGGAAGCTGAATGTAAGATGTGTACGTTCATTTTGACGCAATGACCCTAACGACCAAGTTTCATATATTGCATATGTTGCCATGACTTCCGCCGTTGATATTTAATTACATGAGATAAAAATGATATTCATACGCGAACATACATATGAGAGTACATGAGCAAAGATTGGTTCTCTCGGGCCTTATCGGCTTCGGGTGCTAGTCCGGCCCGAATGGGATTCGGATCGTGACAAATACAGTCCTAGTACTTTTCTCATATTGATTACAAATATGACACATCAACAACTGTTACTCTTGAAATCTTTATTTACACAAATCCCCATTTTGCTTGGTGATCATTATTGATTGACTCAACTGTTTATTGTTTGATATTTCGACCTATTTCCTGTGGGATCAACCCCAATCTTGGTTGGGTTCTATATTTGATAGCGACCGCTTTATACTTTAGTTTGAGGTATAATTTAGGCGACATCAATTATCACATCTCCGCTCAACAATGTAGTTATGAGGTCAATTCGAATAGATGATTAGAAGCTCAAAAGACCATAATCATGCTATTAACCCCGTAAATCAACAACTAGATAATTAGACAAGTTGATAAAATTGATACTCAACATGATTGTAAGCGAATCCATAATCCTAGAACGATCATTCATTGATTGCATAAAATCTGCTCTTATTTGGTTAATTGTTCATTAGTTATTTTCTTTTTATTTTTAGTTTATTATTTCATAAATTCATCCCTGAGATCTACCGCTCAAATAAATAATAAGCATTAGTTTAGTTTAGAAAAATAGTTAATCGACAAGTCCCTATGGGTACGATATCTGAACTCTCAATCTTATATTACTTGTACGACCGCGTACACTTGTATGTGTGTTTGAACCTAAGACAAGCGATACACTAAAGTTGAGGTCATGATGGCACCTACCTCGGTATTAGCCTTAATAGGTAAACCAAATCCCACACTATACAAGACAAGTGAAATATGAAAAGAAAACTAAAAAAAATGAAACTTCTAGAACGAAGTCAAGCAATAATGAATAATATAGCGAAAACTAAACAAAATACATAAATCCCCAGAAATGGTGTCATAAGTAGAAGAGCATCTAATACATAGTCTAAAAACTAAAAATACAAAGTTTGTCTCTGAATACTAATAAAGACAAGATAAAGATAGATGGAGGCTGGAAAAAGGCTCCGAACGAGGAGCTCACCAGGTACTTCTAAGTTCACCTATCACCACATAATTCATCTACCGCGACTCATATTCGTACTAGGATCTGCACCGAAAGGGTACAGTAGGAGTGAGTATGGTCCACTTGTACTCGGTAGGTATCATAGGCCGACTGAGCAAAGCAGAAAATAATACAAATAAAATATACTATGAGCACGTCACATGCAACCAGAAAGGTTCCCAAACGGTAGCTCACACTGTCTCCACTAACAGTTCTAATATCTAAAGACAATAAAGGAAACTAACTACACAACAACAACACATAAAGGAAATTCAAAACAATGTAAACAATGCTATGCAATACAATTATGATGTGATGATGATGAAAATAAGCCATCACATGGCTTTTTTTATATACCTTCTGAGCCTCCGCACTTCAAGACAGGATTCATGGGGGGTTCGCAATCCGTATGTTTTCTCATATCCCAATCTCATATCTCAACTCACCTCTCCAGTTAATGTTCACTGATCAAGGATTTTATAAAGTGTATCATTCACCTCTCCTGCTATTGTTCACGGATCAAGGATTTTATAAAATGTCTCTTAGTGGAATCAATATCTCATGAAGTGTATATATAAAATGAGGATTTAATGCTCACAACCAATCAGTATGAAGATAATGATCAATTCAATACAGTATAAGTGAGCCCAAAAATCAACTCAATATATCAATGATTCATGATATAAGCCCTCATTAGGCACCAACAAGATAAATAGTCATGTAAGACATCAAAACATCATTTCAAAGACCCTTCCCTTGGGTATTACTATCATGATAAAGGCAATTAATGCTCAAAGAAGGCCAATAATATCTATTCAAGCCCCCGTACGAACATCATAATAATAAACATGGCATTTAATGCACAAATAAGGCCCATGATGTTAAATAAAGCCCCTATATGGGCACCACGCAATATATATTCTCTCAAGTCAACAACAATATGCAAATAAGCCCCCACACGAGCACAAGATAATAATAATAATCTCAAAGTATAGTTCCCACAGCTAATTCCCTAACCCATAGCATACTTTACATTTTCGTTAACTACCCAGCCCATTCTGAAGAAAGTCCATAACCTACCTCAAAAAGCCAAAAATCCAAGCCTAAGCCTTCAACGTGGAGCATTTCCTTCACGAATGGTATCAGCACGAGTTGAAACTATCAAAAACATAATCTACACGACAAAAGGAAGCTATTGATACCCATGTTGGCTATATTTAAAACTGGTGCAAAATTAGTTTGAAAAATGGGTTAAAAAATGAAAGGGGGAAAATCAAAATTTTATTTTAGAAACATGTTCCCCAAGATTGTAGGAGTCTACAGTTGAAAACCCACGTGAAAACGAATTAAAAATGAGGCTCAAATAGAAAAAAAAAACCATTTTAAAGCTTTACCGGCAAAACCCCCAAAATCCAATTTGAAATCAAGGTTTTGAGACTATTTTGAAGATAAAATCAATGGAAATTAATGGGAATAAGAGTTTGGAGCTTACCCAAGCTCAAATGGTGAACAAAACCCTAGAAATCGCCCCTTCCCGACTGAGCAAAGCAGAAAATAATACAAATAAAATATACTATGAGCACGTCACATACAACCAGAAAGGTTCTCAAACGGTAGCTCACACTGTCTCCACTAACAGTTCTAATATATAAAGACAATAAAGGAAACTAACTACACAACAACAACACATAAGGGAAATTCAAAACAATGTAAACAATGCAATGCAATACAATTATGATGTGATGATGATGAAAATAAGCCATCACATGGCTTTTTGTATATACCTTCCGAGCCTCCGCACTTCAATACAGGACCCATGGAGGGTTTACAACTCGTATACTTTCTCATATCTCAATCTCATAGCTCAAATCACCTCTGCGACTAATGTTCAAGGATCAAGGGTTTTATAAAGTGTCTCATTCACCTCTCCGGCTATTGTTCACGGATCAAGGGTTTTATAAAATATCTCTCAGTGGTATCAATATCTCATGAAGTGTATATATAAAATGAGCATGGAATGCTCACAACCAATCAATATGAAGATAATGATCAATTCAATACAGTGTAAGTGAGCCCAAAAATTAACTCAACATGTCAATGATTCATGATATAAGCCCTCACTAGGCACCACAAGATAAATAGTCATATAATACATCAAAATATCACTTCAAAGACCCCTCCCTCGGGTATTACTATCATGATAAAGGCAATTAATTCTCAAAGAATACATATAATTTTTATTTAAGCCCCCCGCATAGGCATTACAAAATAAACATGGCGTTTAATGCACAAATGAGGCCCATGATGTCAAATAAAGCCCCTACACAGACAATAAACAATATATATTCTCTCAAGTCAACAACAATATGCAAATAAGCCCCACACAGGCACACAATAATAATAATAATCTTGAAGTATAGTTCCCATAGCTAATTACCCAACTCATAGCATACTTTACATGTTCGTTAACTGTCTAGCCCAGCCTGAAGAAAGTTAAGCCATAACCTATCTCAAAAAACCAAAAATCCAAGCCTAAGCCTTCAACGCGGAGCCTTTTCTTCATGAAAGGTCTCGGCATCAGTTGAAACTATCAAAAACATAATCTATGCGTCAAAAGAAAGATAATGATACCTATGTTGGCTATATTTGAAACGGGTCCAAAATTAGTTCGAAAACGAAAAGGGTAAAACTAGAATTTTATTTTAAAAATAAGCTCCCCATGATTATAGAAGTCTATAGTTGAAAACACATGCGAAAATGAGTTAAACAGAGGCTCAAATCGAAGAAAACTATTTTTAATTCTAAGCTTTACCGGCAAAACCACCCCCAAAAACCTAATTTAAAATCAAGGTTTTGAAACTATTTTAAAGATAAAATCGATGGAAATTAATAGGAATAAAATCAAATGGTGAAGAAAACCCTAGAAATTGTCCATTCCCAAAGCTCCAAGGTCCAAAAATGATGAATATCGCGAAAAATGGAGTATTTATACTGTTCTGTGACTAGTACCTCTGTAACACCCCAGGTGTTTATGATTTTACTTCGTCCTGTGTCATAGACTTACGAGCCTAGATTTGAGAATTTTATTAATTTCGAGCTTGTTCAGAAATATTTAATTTAAATTAAAATTTGGTAAAAAGTTATATTCTTATTACCTTTCTAAAATATTTTAAATATTTTTTTAAAAGTAATTAATCACAATATATTTGTATATGTAATTAATTAATAAGAGTTTTATAATTTGTTGATATTTTAACGGAGATAGTAAATCTAGATATGTTGATAAATTATTATTATGAGAGGTAGGCTTTATTGAATATGATTTTCTATTAATTATGATATATATAAAAAGTTATATGGATTTTATCGTGAACTTATTCAATACCCAAATACACATATAACCGAACAAGAAAAACAATTGAAATGTTAAACATCTCCACTTCCACGTGGGAGTGGAGAGAGATGGACAACATATTAATTATGACTAATATTTCACTACCTATTGTATTAATTAATAAAGTATTATGTAGCGTAGATTAACTTAAATGTATGTCGGCAGAATATTATTCTTATCACTTCAATAATATACATATCATGATTCTTATCACTTCAATAATAGACGTATCATGTTTTATTTTCCAGTTTGGTCACAATTTACATTCAAGATGCATTTCAAATACATGATGATTTATAACATGCTGCATCATATTCATTATCGTTGAAGAAAAATTTAGAGGAAAAACATTTTAACATCGTATTTGATCTTTGAAAAGAAATTGATTATTTGCATCAACTTAGTTGGGCTCAAATTTAAGGTATGTTAAGGCTATTTCTTTCTTTTTGACATAATTTTTTAAGATTTGTAATTTTTGGGTCTAGAACATATTGAAGAGTGGATTATTAGATATTTGTAAATTGGAATTGTTACTGAATCTGCTTTTCTCCTCACCTACTCTTCACCTGGTATGGTTGTTAACTTGTCATAGATGATATATTTTAATAGGCATGTCCTCTTTAATAAGGATGATGAGTTCTGAAGATTGAATACGATTGAGAGTGTAACTTAAATGACTCGATAAATCTGTTAGTGTCATGATGAATTCATAATAAGTAAAAAAAATATGATTGCATTTTGGGAGGTGTAGTAGTGTAATAAACGTAATTAAATTTTCCTTGTTTTACTTCATGTACCTCTTTCGTGAAAAAGTTTATTTTACTAGCTTAGAATTATAAGACAGTGTAAAACTATTGCCACGTATAAAGTCATCTGCTTTGATTACGTGCCTACGGTATCATGAAGTTTAATGGATTTGATATGTACTAAAATTGACAAGGCTAAATAATTTATTGTTTTTTGCCCCTTTTAAGGGTAGACAGTTACTACTGGGATTACGCTTCCACTTAGAAACATAATTTATGAGATGACAAAAGATATTATTTCTTTGCTTGAACTTTCTCATGTTTTACTTGTTGGTCTAGATATCATGGTGGTCTTGTTGATTCGCATAGTGATCTACTTATTTCTACTATGAATTATTGGTTAACTGAAATTGTTGTTGTAGTATGATTTGCTTATTTAATTTCCCACATACATAGATATGGTGTACATGCATTGTATTTCATGCCCTTGAGGCTAAGGATCGGGATGTACGCCAACCCAACATGCATCACATTACATTTCATATGGTCATGTACTATGACTTTGATTTGTTATTGTTAGTTTTGTGTTGGGGCATATGGAGGCTTAGTAAGTTAGTGTCATGGTGACATAAAAATCAAGAACAGACAGAATTGGTTGCGAGCTATCGATAGTAGGTGGTTGTGTTATAGTGGTGACGATTGTATGAGCTAAACTAGGGGTAGGTAAGAATGTTGATGCTACGGTTTATTTGGTTCTAATTGTTTTGCATTTCATACCTTTTTATATCATGTGATTGTGGTTAGTTGGCACCTGTCGAGCTTATGGAGGCCGGGTAGATTGTGGGTTGATTGGCTGTTAACACTAGTTTTACCAGTTATATTTGTGTAGATTAACACCTTTAAAGAGAGGCTGAATCATGGTATTTGTATTGGTCAGAAAACATGAACATATACGTAAAGGCTATTCTCTTCTTTCCATGGCATTATCCTTGGTTTCGAGATTTTGAATCTAGCATACTATTGAGGGATATCTTGTAGAGCTTCTTGGTTATATTGATCTCACTCATTTGAAATAGTTATTCCTCATCGAGAGCTCATGTTAATATGGATGTGGTGCCTAGTCGGAAAGTAAAGGCGTGAAGAATCTCTTGTCATAAGGATAGTTCATAATCAACCAAACACCAATCGAGGAAATATCGGGGGTTTAGATATATGATAACGTCCATGTAAGTAACTTAACCACGTTTTGAAATTATATAGGGTTTAGTAAATTTAGGATATCTCATTGTATAGAACTCTAATTTAAGTAATAAAATATGTTTTGGAAAGCTAACAGATAGATCTACAACTTTTATTTTTATGACAAAAGCTTTTTTTGTTGTTATAGACTCTAAATAAGGATGCAAGAGAGGTCAGGTTCTGTCCAGGTTTCCAATTTAGAAATGCCCTATGTGCTACTTTTAGTATTTTGATGATATCTCTTTGTACAAAATGTATTTTTTGGCGCTTCTGGTATCTTTGTAACCCCAATACATATGCCTACAACTTTTATGAAGACTATAAATCTTGGTTCTGCTGTTTACCTATTTAAAATTAAGTTACAACACTAGACAGTGGGGCTGTCCAGATTTACTATTTAGAGGTTTTAGTGAAATTTGTGTAAACAAGGCTTTCTTTTGAAATTAATCTTGATTTGTATCAGCATGCTGGAATTACTGAAAATTAAAGAGGTATTTAATTGTGTGTCAAGATTGTATAGACTCGTGTATAAGATGAGGAACTTGAAATAATTGTTTGGGTTATGATTTGAACTCTTCAAGCTATGGTTGGATTGTTTATGCGTTAAAAGACTAAGATTTGTATATAAATATGAACTTGTAATTTTGTTACCTGTTAGTGTATTTGAAATGTTTATTGTTTCGTATGCTTTTATTGTTTATTTGATCATATACTTTATTTGGTTCAAATGTTCACATGTTCCTTTATTTTGATATCACTTCTGTCGTGTTAGGATATAATGTGATCTTATAGAGTCCTTACTGGTTTAACTAAATAATTTTAGGTCATCACTTAGAATGTGCATTTGTTCCTAAATTGAATCTGCCCATGAGCTCCAATAATTTTCATGTTCATGTATCCTTTTAATTGTTATCACATAGTAAGTATTTAATATATAGTCTGAACCTCTTCATTTGATAAGTTATATGCCTCCACTTGAAATGCATGCCTTCCCATTTGAAATGTCTAAATGTATTTAAGATGAACCATGTGCTAATGTAGAACTCTTGCTCACTTGTTATACACCTTAATGGACTATTTCTATTTGCGCTAATGTCCTTACTTGTCGCACGCCTTCATAACTCATTTGTGTATATTCTTGTTCCCAGTAAAGTTCATTGAGTCATATAAGCTCCTAAGTATCTAATTGCCGTTACTTTTGTTTTCTATGTCATGGTTACTACCCCGAGTATATTGTTCACATGTCTATAGTTCCAAAAGATCAATAATATTGTGGCCATCAAAATAACAATCTCAAAGATAAAAGAAATGAAGTAAAGTAACTATGTTTATATGTGGGTGGTATCCCAGGGGTGGAAGGAACACCTAGCATGGAACGATTCCAATATTACGGGTGGAATCCCAGGAGTGAAAGGAAAGCCTAGCATGGGTTGTTCCCGATTTTTGTATTGATGAGGAATGTATCCCAGGGGTATAATGCCTAGCATGGGTCATTCTCTTTTACAACTGATCAGCTGGTCATATGTATCACATGGTTTATAAAGATTATAAAGCAAATAAGAGTACAGAAAAGAATGTAATGCACATGATTCCACAATTATAAGAAAGGGTGGTCTTGTATCCTTACCTATACAGTTATACATTAATACCTGACTTCATTTGAGCTCTTGATTTACATATAGTCACTTTATGTCTTATATACTCAGTACATTCTTCCGTACTGACGTCCCTATTATCTGGGGAGCACTGCATTCATGCCTGCATGTTATTAGGTGAAAAGTGGTCCTTGCTGTGTATGATCGAGTTCAGCTGATGGTTTGTACGCTCCGTTCTTTACGAAGTTGCTTAGTCTAGAGTCTACTTTGATTTTGTATAGTTAATGGGTTCTACGGGGCCTGTCCCGACTAGTGATTGACAATTTCTCATCTTAGAGGCTTGTAGACAGCTATTGTGAGTATGGTAGTCTGTTACAGTCTGGTTAGCCATGTATTATACTTTTGCTATATTCATGTTTTTCTCTGTTATATTTCTTTTAATTCAGTATAACATTGACGGTTCACTAGTGTTGTTGGTTCGGTTTCAGTTGATTCGGTCAGTCAAGTGTGGCGCCAGGTGCCAGTCGCGCCTTTCCTGTTTTGGAGCGTGATAAACTTGGTATCAGAGCAACGCCGTGTCCTAGAAAGTCTACAAGTCGTGTCTAGTAGAGTCTTGTTCATGGGTGTATTGTACACCACACTTATAATCAGGAGGCTACAGGATATTTTGTTTTATTCTACATTCGGGGACGAATGTTCCTAAGTAACACCCTAGGTGTTTACTATTACCCTTCGTCCTGTGTCATAGGCTTACGAGCCTAGATTTGAGAATTTTATTAATATCGAGCATGTTCGAAAATATTTAATTTAAATTTAAATTTGGTAAAAAGTTATATTCTTATTGCCTTCCTAAACTATTTTAAATATTTTTTAAAAGTATTTAATCACAATATAATTGTGTATGTAATTAATTAATAAGAGTTTTATAATTTGTTGATATTTTAACGGAGATAGTAAGTCTAGTTATGTTGATAAATTATTGTTATGAGAGGTACGCTTTATTGGATATGATTTTCTAATAATTATGATATATTTAAAAAGTTATATGAATTTTATCATGACCTTATTCAATACCCGAATACATATATAGCGGAACAAGAAAAACAATTGAAATGTTAAACATCTCCACTTATTCACTACCTATAGTATTAGTTAATAAAGTATTATGCAGTGTAGATTCACTTAAATATATGTCGGCAGAATATTATTCTTATCACTTCAATAATATACATATCATGTTTTATTTTCCATTTTGGTCTCAATTTACATTCAAGATGCATTTCAAATACATGATTTATAACATGCTGCATCATATTCATTCCCGTTGAAGAAAAATTTAGAGGAAAAACATTTGAACATCGTATTTGATCTTTGAAAAGAAATTGATTATTTGCATCAACTTAGTTGGGCTCAAATTTAAGGTATGTTAAGGCTATTTCTTTCTTTTAGGCATGATTCTTTAAGATTTGTACTTTTTGGATCTAGCACATATTGAAAAGTGGATTATTAGATGTTTCAAAATTGGAATTGTCATTGAATCTCCTTTTCTCCTCACCTAATCTTCACCTGGTATGGTTGTTAACTTATCATAGATATCTTAATAGGCATGTCTTCTTTAATAAGGATGATGGATTCTGAAGATTGCATATGATTGAGAGGGTAACTTAAATGACTCGTTAAACCCGTTAGTGTCATGATGAATTCATAATAAGTAGAAATAAATATGATTACATTTTGGGAGGTGTAGTAGTGTAATAAACGTAATTAAATTTTCCTTGTCTTACTTAATGTACCTCTTTCGTGAAAAAGTTTATTTTACTAGCTTAGAATTATAAGACAGTGTAAAACTATTGCCATGTATAAAGTCATATGCTTTGATTACATGCCTACGGTATCATGAAGACTAATGGATTTGATATGTACTAAAATTGACAAGGCTAAATAATTTATCGTTTGTCGTCCCTTTTAATGGTAGGCAGTTACTACTGGGATTACGCTTCCACTTAGAAACATAATTTATGAGATAACAAAAGATATTATTTCTTTGCTTGAACTTTCTCATGGTTTACTTGTTGGTCTAGATATTATGGTGGTCTTGTCAATTTGCATAGTGATCTACTTATTTCTGCTATGGATTGTTGGTTAACTGAAATTGTTATTGTAGTATGATTTGCCTATTTGATTTCCCACAGACATAGGTATAGTGTATATGTATTGTATTTCATGCCCATGAGGCTAGGGATTGGGGTGTACGCCAACCCAACATGCATCACATTACATTTCATATGGTCATGTAATATGACTTTGATTTGTTATTGTTAGTTTTGTGTGGGGCATATGGGGGCTTAGTAATTTGGTATCATGGTGACATAAAAATCAAGCATAGATAGAATTGGTTGTGAGCTATCGATTGTAGGTGGTCGTGTTATAGTGGTGACGGTTGTATGAGATAAACTACGGGTAGGTAAGAATGTTGATGCTACGGTTTATTTGGTTCTAATTGTTTTGCATTTCATACCTTTTTATATCATGTGATTGTGGTTAGTTGGCACCTGTCGAGCTATGGAGGCCGGGTAGATTGTGGGTTGATTGGCTGTTAACACTAGCTTTACCACTTATATTTGTGTAGATTAACACCTTTAAAGAGAGGCTGAATCATGGTAGGTGTATTGGTCAGAAAACATGAACATGTACGTAAAGGCTATTCTCTTCTTTCCATGGCATGATCCTTGGTTTCGAGATTTTGAATCTAGTATACTATTGAGGGATATCTCGTAGAGCTTCTTGGTTATATTGATCTCACTCATTTGAAATAGTTATTCCTTGTAGAGAGCTCATGTTAATATGGATGTGGTGCCTAGTCGGAAAGTAAATACATGAAGAATCTCTAGTAATAAGGATAGTTCATAATCAACAAAACACCAATCGAGGATATATCGGGGGTTTAGATATATAATAAGGTCCATGTAAGCAATTTAAACCACGTTTTGAAATTATATAAGATTTAGTAAATGTAGCATATCTCATTGTATAGAGCTCTAATTTAAGTAATAAAATATTTTTTCGAAAGCTAACACATATATCTATAACTTTTATGTTATGAAAAAAGCTGATTTTGCTGTTATAGACTCGAAATAGGGGACGCAAGAGAGGTCAGGTTCTATCCAGTTATCCAATTTAGAAATGCCCTATCTGCTACTGTTAGTATTTTGATGATATCTCATTGGAAAAATTGTATTTTTTCGGTGATTCTAGACTCTTTGGAATCCCAATACATATGCCTACAACTTTCATGAAGACTATAAAGTTTGGTTCTGCCGTTTACTTATTTAAAACTAAGTTTCAACACTAGACAGTTGGGCTGCCCAGATTTACTATTTTGAGGTTTTAGTGAAATTTTTCCAAACTATGCTTTCTTTTGAAACTAATATTGATTGGTATCAACATGCTGGAATTACTAAAAATTCAAGAGGTATTTAATTGTGTGTCAAGATTGTATAGATTCGTGTATAAGCTGAGGAACTTAAATAATTGTTTGGGTTATGATTTGAACTCTTCAAGCTATGGTTGGATTGTTTATGCGTTAAAAGACTAAGATTTGTATATAAATATGAACTTGTACTTTTGTTACTTGCTAGTGTATTTGAAATGTTCATTGTTTCGTATGTTTCAAGTGTCTATTTGATCATATACTTTATTTGGTTCAAATGTTCACATATTCCTTTATTTTGATATCACTTCTGTCGTGTTAGGATATAATGTGACCTTATAGAGTCCTTACTGGTTTAACTAAACAATTTTAGGTCATCACTTAGAATGTGCATTTGTTCCTAAATTGAATCTGCACATGAGCTCCAATAGCTTCCAAGTTCATGTATCCTTTTAATTGTTATCACATCGTAAGTATTTAATATATAGTCCGAACCTCTTCATTTGATAAGTTATATGCCTCCACTTGAAATGCATGCCTTCCCATTTGAAATGTCTAAATGTATTTAAGATGAACCATGTGCTAATGTAGAACTCTTGCTCACTTGTTATACACCTTAATGGACTATTTCTATTTGCCCTAATGTCCTTACTTGTCGCACGCCTTCATAACTCATTTGTGTATATTCTTGTTCCCAGTAAAGTTCATTGAGTCATATAAGCTCCTAAGTATCTAATTGCCGTTACATTTGTTTCCTATGTCATGGTTACTACCCCGAGTATATTGTTCACATGTCTATAGTTCCAAAAGATCAATAATATTGTGGCCATCAAAATAACAATCTCAAAGATAAAAGAAATGAAGTAAAGTAACTATGTTTATATGTGGGTGGTATCCCAGGGGTGGAAGGAACACGTAGCATGGAACGATTCCAATATTATGGGTGGCATCCCAGGGGTGAAATGAAAGCTAGCATGGGTCGAGCTCGATTTGTGTATTGATGAGGAAAGGATCCCAGGGATATAATGCCTAGCGTGGGTCATTCTTTTTTACAACTGATCAGTTGGTCATGTGTATCACATGGTTTATAAAGATTATTAAGCAAAGAAGAGTACAGAAAAAAATGTAATGCACATGATTTCACAATTATAAGAAAGGGTGGTCTTCTATCCTTACCTATATAGTTATATATTGATACCTGACTTCATTTGAGCTCTTGATTTACATGTAGTCACTTTATACCTTATATACTCAGTACATTCTTCCGTACTGACATCTCCATTGCCTGGGGAGCACTGCATTCATACCTGCAGGTTATTAGGTGAAAAGTGGTTTTTGCTGCGTATGATCGAGTTCAGCTAATGGTTTGTATGCTCCGTTCTTTCCGGAGTTATTGAGTCTAGAGTCTACTTTGATTTTTTTTATAGTTAATAGGTACTACGGGGCCTTTCCCGACTAGTGATTGTCAATTTCTAATCTTAAAGGCTTGTAGACAGCTATTGTGGGTCTGGTAGTCAGTTACAGTCTGGTTAGCCATATATTATACTTTTGATATGTTCATGTTTATCTCTGTTATATTTCTTTTAATTTAGTATAGCATTGACGGTTCACTAGTGTTGTTGGTTCGGTTTCAATTAATTCGCTTTGTCGAATGTGGCGCCAGGTGCCTGTCGTGCCTTTCCTGTTTTGGGGCGTGACAACCTCCCGATAACGGTCAACAACTCGCGATCTCGAGGGTTAACAATTGATCAGAAATTAAATGGTCATTGCGAATGCGGACAAGGGGTCACGATCGCGATGGAGGAGAAGTCAACCCTTCGAAAATGCGATCCCACCATCATGTTCTCAAGGAAGTGCGTTTTCCTTTTCCGCGATCGCGGCCTGTGGCTCGCAAATGCAAAGAAGGCTTTTGCCTTGCACCAGATACAACAATTCAGCTGAAATGTAAGTTTCCAAATTCTCTGAACGGACCCTCAGGATTCGCTCGAGACCCCACAAAGCTTTCTGGACCACCCTTAAAAGCTTATTTTAACTAGTTTTTGAACAGAGGGTCTAAATGCAAAATAAAGGCTCCGAACCCAAACCAACCCCGCTACAAACTCAAACTCAAAATTCTGGATCTAATGAAATTGAAAAAATTGTCATCCGATGCTCGAAACACAAAATATTGATCGAAGTCAAACTAATGTCTTTTAAAGCTTCTAAGAGTCTCAGACTCTCTCAAATCATTTCGGAATGCATCGGGGACTGTGCCAACCATCCCCACACATCATAACCAGCATGTAACAACTACGGGAAAGGTTAAAATAGTTAAAACACATAAAATGGAAAATTTCACACTTTAGGTTGCTACAGCATGATAGTCAAATAAATATCGATATCGATACATTACATAATTGTTTGTATAATATCGATACACAATTATACACCATTTATATAATGTCAATACATTACATACCTATTTATACAATATCGATATATGTCTATATACTATTTATATAATATTAACACACACTTGTACACCATTTATACAATGTCACACTTGTACACCATTTATACAATGTTGATACATTACATAACTATTTATACAATATCGATACACATTTATACATATTTTATACAATATCGATATATTACATATACACTACATAACTATTTGTACATCATATATACACATTTATACATCATTTATACAATATCGATACACGTTTATATATTATTTATACAATATCAATACATTACATATACACTACATAACTATTTATGCATATCGATACATTACATATACACTACATAACTATTTGTATATCATATATACATGTCTATACACCATTTATATAATATTGATACATGAAAAAAAGTTGTACGGAAAAAGTTTGAAAAAAAAAACGAAAAAAGTTTTTTTTTTAAATAAAGAAAAATGCAGCAAAAAAAAAAGCTTTTTATTAAAATTACTGCTGAAAAAAAAAGGAAGAAAATGGTATGGCCATTTTAAGTAATAATGACCATTTTAAGTAATAAACAAAACCTTGGATATTTTTGTTGTAAACTATTTACTTTTTTGTATATAAATGAATTTTTTTATTTTTTCCTTTTTTTTTACCATTATTATTTTGGCTAAAAAATTGCTTTTTTTTAAATAATTAAATATAATTATATAGAAATTGTATAATTATTGTATAGAATATGTATATGTATAAGAATATGTATAATTCTATTATTTTTTAAAAAAATAATTAAATACAATTGTATAAAAACTGTATAATTGTTGTATAGAATATATAAAAATTATATATACGATGTGTATAGGAACTGTATCATTGTTGTATAGAATTTGTATATGTATAGGATGTGTATAGAAAGTGTATCATTGTTAAATAAAATATGTATATGTATAATATGCATATAGAAATTGTATCTTTATTGTATAGAATATATATCTGTATAAGATGTGTATCAAATTCGTATCAGTACTGTATAAAATATGTTAGCTGCCAGGGAATGATTAGAAAGTGGAATTAAAATTCAATGGTCATTTTGTGTCAATATTTTTAGCTGAAGTGTTATTTGTGTCCTTTTGCCTTTGAAAAAAAAGTAAATATCTTTTTTAATTGCTAATGCCATAATCTTCCTTTTTTGCTATCTTTTTAATATTTTTGGTTTGAAATAATACATGATAATACTTTTAGCATCAACTTAATCGAAGATTGGATTCCCTCATCTCCATAAACCAAGTTCATTGCCATATTTTTTGCCCGCCAAGATTTCATGTGACTAACTGTGTAGTAATAGTCCTTTCTAACAACTTCAATTAAGTCATTAATACTCCGTGATGGATCAGCTCTGAACATATGAAAGTACCTATTGCTATTAGCAAGCCACTCAGAATTCATATGAAAGTTATTAAACACATTTCCACCTATATGCTTTAAAACAGAAAGCTTGATCTGAATAATTGAATCTGTCGTACTCACTGCAGTAGCATGCACTTTAAAAGGACATTTTAAGTGCTTGCATTTACATATCATTCTAACTTGATTATTAGTAGAAACACGAAATTGAAACCTTCTCTTAATACCATAATTCCTACAAACATCTTTAAACTGCTCCAAGCTCCTAAATCCATTCCAAGTTTCAAACTTGGATTATTTTTATGCTTTTTATTCTTCAAAATGAACTGTCTTTTCTCGAGTTGGTGCTTAAAGAATGTTTTTGCTCCTAAATTCATTCCTAACTTCAATTGAGTTGGTACTAAAAGAATTACCGTGTATTATTCCAAACCAAACATATTAAAAAAGTAATAGAAAAGGAAGATTATGGAATTAGCAATTAAAAAATATATTTACTTTTTCAAATGATTTTCTGGTTGGCCGGGCCGGGTTGGGTATTTTTTAAATTTTATTTGTTAGATTTAAAAATAAAAAAAGAGTGAAAATTGTGGGTTAATCGAAAAAGTTATATATTCCACTCAATGTGATTTTTGTGTTAGTTTAGCCACAGTTTATTATTTTTATGTTATAAATAATAGTTAAGTTACTAAAAAAAGTGATAGTTAACTTACTAGCTGTGAAATTTACTACTGCCCCAACTCTATCTTATTGAGATTCTTTTAATTTTCAAAAAGACATTTAGATTATTTTTCTTTTGAGTTTTAATTATATATTATTTTCTTTACTTACTTAAATTATTAATTTTGTAAAAAAAATATACCTCAATGTTGAGTTGGTCAAATATTTGTTTTCAATCGACAATAGGGACATGTAGGTCAACTCAATATCAATGTGTTTTAATATAAAAGAGAGGTAGTTGAGATATGAAAAATAAAACAATGAACAGTTGAGGTATGAAACTGGCAAAAAATGACAATATAAATGTATATTTTATCATTAAGTGTTGATAATATACCACAAATTAAATTACAGTTGAAAAATAAAATGAATAAAAAATGAATAAAAATATATTTAGACTGCGGCACGGATATCTCGCTCTCTTTAAGGAGGTTCAAGCCCACTGCGGTATAATTTACACCGATTCAGCAGTATATCTTGACATGTTGCCTTCAGGATACAATAGTTCAACAACGCCGTATAACTCAAACACCTCGAATTAGTTGAAAGATCCAAAGCTCCACCAAAGAACAACTTCCTTCAAGATTTGTTTTTCTTTAGAGTGTTCTGATTATGATAGAACAGGGGCGGAGCTAGCATTCAATGAGGAGGTTCATCCGAACCCCCTTTGGCGAAAAATTATACTATTTATACATGATTAATATTATTTTTTATATATATATAGTAGATATTTATAATGACCCTCCAGGTCATTTCCTCATTTTCTGTGCATTTTTGGTGTTTCGAGCCTTCCCATAGTGGCTACAGGTCATTTATGACTTATCGAAACTGTCGATTCGGTTATCGGATAGTTCGTTTGCATTTTAGGCTCATTTTTCCTGTGTTGGAGCTTTCGTTGTTAAAGATTCGGTCTCGGACCAAAAATCCTAGTAGACGATCACAGATGAGAATTACGACAGTGCCATCATTTTTGAAATGTTGATTTTAGGCTAGGGGGACCCTTGGTCCGGGTCCCGAGGCTTTCGGACTCATTTTGGGCTATTGGGTAGATTTGGTGAAAATGAAACTATAGGTGTGAGACCCATATTTAATTGAAACAACCTCGTATAGAAATTTCGATGGTTTCGTTGAGTCCGGAATGTCGAATTTGGTATGGTAGCATAGTTTGTTTGCATGTATAAGGTTCCGAACGAATCTCGAACCTCCGATTGAAGTAAGTGAGGACTTAGTGAAATTGCTAGTTTTTAGCATCTGGTGCAGCCAAGTTTTGGCCTTCGCGTTAGCGAGGCCTTGGCCGAATTCGCGAAGGTCAAGGACCTTGACCTTCCGCATTAACAAGCTAGCCTTCGCGTTCGCGAAGGATAAGTCGGCCTGGCCTGCTCAGCTTTACTATTTGCATTCGCGGTCGATCGGCCACATTCACGAAGGGACTCTTAGGTTCAGTCCCGTGTTCGCGGTGGGGTCCCACGTTAGCGAAGGACCTTTGGCAGCCTTTTTATATTTCTCACTTGCTGGATTCTAAGCCCATTTTTAGGGCATCTTCCTCCATTAATGGTCCCAAAAGCTTAAGAACTCTTGAGAAATCATAATGTGGAGTCGGGGATGAGTAGAGGGTCTTGAGGTGGTCGTCCCCCGTTAATTCCTTCGTAATTTTTCGTCCCAAAATTCGTTTAATTCTTGATTTTAGGTTTAAATTTCCCGGGATTTAGGGGCTGATTTGGGACCTCGTGAGGGACCTCGTGATGGATTCAATTTTTTTGATTCCGTTAGCGGGCCCCAAGAGCCCATTTTTTACCCAATTTTAAGCCCGAAATTTTATATTGCAATATGGGTATTATTTTAAACGTAATGACATATAGGTTACTCTTTTGATAGCGTGGAGGCATTTCAGAATAGTGGAGAAAAGACAGATGAATTGTGGATGATTCAAGTGTTGCGGTTCGGCATCGAGGTAGGCTTCGGTCTACTTTTCTCTATGAGATTGTATATAGTATAGATTGCATTCTAGGTAGGAATTATAGGATGGGATTGTGGCTAGTGTAGCATGACTTAGTGGTCTTGACCCATTTCTTTTAGTGATGCATTTGAGATTTGTCCTTCGAATTTAGTTAGCTCATCACCCGGTAGTGGTCTTGACCTTGATATTAATTTTGAGTTGGAGTTGGCGATTCGGTTCTATTTCCTATTTTTGAGGTTGAAAGGTTTGAGACTTATTTTCTGATATGTTGGATTCTTCTCCTGGTGAGCGTGTTGATCTTGGTTTTGATGTGGAGTTGGATACTCCATTCTTCCCGTTCTATAGTTTATGGTTCAGCCGAATTAAAGTGGATATAATTGGAAGAATTCAAAAAATTCTCATTTCGCCACTTGTTCGGCCTACTGTATCTTCTTGGAATGCGTTCTCTTGATGATATGTGCATGCGTAGATTGAGTAGTGGTTTCACCAAATATAGGCTAAGGTTGTATTTCTTTCTAGTTGCTCGAGTGTTGACTATCAGTAGCGCTCGTTACAGCCTTGGTGAGTTCTTGGTTATGCCTTGATATGATATGACCTTAGCGGATTGGGTCTTGGTTGCTCGTACCTTCATCATATTATTTTCCCCCAGTTGGGATTATGTTCTTCGGCAATATTTCAATTTCAGCTCTTGCGGAAATTGTTAGGCATGTGCTTGATTTCTGGTAGCGAGGTCAGTTTGGGTATTTAGCCTTTGTAAAGGCTTGTTGGTTCTAGTTGTGGTTCTTGACTTTTTGGGTATAGTGGCTTGAAAGTTATAATGTGTTTTGGAGTTTGGATGCTTACTAATCAACAGTGTCGATTTGGATAGTTGAGAGCGAGTAGTTCAACTTCAGTGTTGGATTTTAGCTTGGGATTGTATGACTTGGTTGCATCCCTGTTTCGAGGTTTTACTTTAGTTGGGCATTCATCTATAGGCTGGCTATGCCTACTCTTTGCCTATCGATTTGATTCTCTTCAGTTCAGGTAGATTGTACATGATAGATGTTCGAACGATAGTCCGTTACTGGTTTCTACTGCTTCTGACCTTGGTTTTCTCAGTTTTGGTCAGAATTTTGGGTTGCCTGCTCGGTAGAGGTAGTATGCTCAAGTTGGATTTAGCATGGTTCCATCCACAGTCGGTGGGGCATTTTGGAGCAGATCGCTCAGTTTCGTAAGATTGGTGCTTCGGACTCATGACTTTTAATTTCAAGGGTCATCTGGACCAGCTATAGTGTTGGCAAGAGATCACAGGCTTGATCGTCTCCATTTGGGTGTTCTGACAGCACCATATAGGCTTATTCTTATGCTTGCCATTGTAGAGTTTTGGTATGTCAGCTTCAGTCTTTCGAGGGCAGTGTGTTGTGATTGCGCAGACAGGACTCGAATGACATTCTGCATGGTTTGAGGTTGACAGCAGGTTTGGAAGGGTAAAAGAAGGTTAGGTTTGGATATTGGAGTCTGTTGCATGATTCTTGTCTTGGACTGCCTTTAGCTGGGTTGTGTATCGCTTGGTTGTGCTTGTTCTGGTTTGGTACCTATGTGTTGGGGCTTAGTATGCGTGCATCAAGCTTTCTCGGTTCAGTTGAAGGCCAGTTGGTTGTTGAGGTTAAGCTTTGGGCTATTTGGAAAGCGGGGTAAGAAGTTGGTTGAAAAAAGGATACCTTGGGTAAAATCCCATTGAAGTGTTGCTTCTGCTTAGAAGTTACCAGGGGAGTCATGCTCGAGGTATGCGGGCCCAGTACCTCATCCTTTTGAGCTTTTGGGTTTTTTTTCTATCCATTGACTTTCGCGAATGAAAGTTTTTTAGTAGTGGATGTTGTAATGACCCTCCAGGTCATTTCCTTATTTTCTGCATGTTTTAGGTGTTTCGAGCCTTCCCATAGTGGTTACATATCATTTATGACTTGTTAGAACTGTCGATTCGGTTATCAGACAGTTCGTTTGCATTTTAAGCTCTTTTTTCCTGTTTTGGAGCTTTCACTGTCAAAGATTTTTTCTCGGGCCAAAACTTCTAGTAGCAGATATCAGATGAGCATTCCGACAGCACCATCAGCTTCAAAACGTTGATTTTAGGCTAGAGGGACCCTTGGTCCGGGTCCCGAGGCTTTCAGACTCATTTTGGGCTATTTGGTAGATTTGGTGAAAATGGAACTATAGGTGTGGGACACACATTTAATCAAAATGACCTCGGATGGAAATTTTGATGGTTCTGTTAAGTCTGAAATGTCGAATTTGGTATGGTATCATAGTTCATTTGCACGTATAGGGTTTCGAACAAATCTCGAACCCCCAATCGAAGTCCGTGAGGACTTAGTGAAATTGCTGATTTTCAGCATCTGGTGCAGCCAAGTTTTGGCCTTCGCGTTCGCGACGCCTTGGCCGCGTTCGCCAAGGTCAAGGACCTTGACCTTCCTGTTCTCGGGCTAGCCTTCGTGTTCGCGAAGGGAAAGCCAGCCTGGCCGGTTCAGCTTTACTCTTCACGTTCTCGATCTACCGGCCACATTCGCAAAGGGTCTCTTTGGTTAGGTCCCGCATTCGCGAAGGACCCCTGGCGGCCCCTTTATATTTCTTACTTGCTCGATTCTAAGCCCATTTTTAGGGCATCTTCCGCTATTAATGGTCCCAAGAGCTCAAGAACTCTTGGGAAATCATATTGTGGAGTCAGGGATAAGTAGAAGGTGTTTAGGTGATCGTCCCCCGTTAATTCCTTCGTAAGTTTTCGTCCCAAAATCCGTTTAATTCTTGATTTTAGGTTTAGATTCCCCGGGTTTTAGGGGCTGATTTAGGCCCAGAATTGTGTTCCGTTTGTGCTTAACTTTTGAGCACACATTCCTTGTCCTTCGAGGGACCTCGTGATGAATTCAATTTTTTTATTCCGTAAGCGGGTCCCACGGCCCCATATTTTATTCGATTTTGGGCTCGGAGTTTTATATTACAGTATGGGTATCGTTTTAATTGTAATGATGTGTAGGTTACTATTTTGATAGCGTGGCGGCATTTTGAGATCGTGGAGCAAGGACAGATGAATTGTGGACTGTTCAAGTATTGCGGTTCGGCATCGAGGTAGGCTTCGATCTACTTTTCTCTATGAGATTGTGTATAATATAGATTGCATGCTAGGTAGGGATTATAGGATGGGATTGTGGCTAGTGTAGCATGACTTAGTCTATTTTATGGAATTTGCGGTAGGAATGTGACCCGAACCCTAGTATAAAATACTTGTTATGGTCATAGACTCCTATTACCCTTGATTATAACCATGATAACCATAGTTGATGATTAAGGATCCTTTGGTATGAATTTTACCATTTGACATAGTGATTTGAGAGGTTTTTTCCCGATTAGATCCTTGTAGTGGCTTTATGCCCTCGATTATCATGGTGGCTCAAGTTATGAGGCCTTGATATATTGGGTATATGTTATTGGGCCCGAGGCTATGGTTATGATACTAGTTGGACTCTAGGTGAGTTTCTACCCTTAGAAAGGGCGTGACTAGTATTTATAGACGCTTAGGCGCTTATGGTCGTGTTGTTTGGATACTGGTGATGGCATGCATACTATCAGGCGCATTCATGCTCATTTAGTGGTACGATTCCGACCAAAACCTTGATTTTACTACTATTTTCAAAAAGGAGATTTATTCCCACTTTTCACTTTAAAAATGGATTATTTTATAACGGAAATTGTACCACCTTTACTGGATTAGGAGTTTTGGGACTAAAAATGAGGTTTTAGAACTTCGACCGAGGCTGATTTCGGTCCATTATTTATCCACTCATTTTACCACTACTATTTACTTTGGTCAAGGGATATTTCGATCCTTTGTACATTATTATGATGATTTAGTCCCGACCATAATCTCGGGCAACGAATTTATGGATTTACACTCTTTTAGTCGAGGTTCAAGTCCGTGCGCAGTGTGTATGCGTGTGTGTGTGTGTATATATATATATATATCTTTCTCCGATACTGGATGGAGTAGATTGATATGATAGTTATTGGAAGTCCTGGATCGGGATCAGGCAGTGTATATGGATATCCCAAATCCCCTAAGGGCCTCTTCGTTTGAGAGCCGTTGTACCGGAGAAGGATGGTCGTCGTTGGTCCTTCCTTTGCAAGCTCCGGAGCTGGAGGAGGTGCATACACTTGGTATTGTATGGTTTGAGGTTATGGAACCGGTTCGAGTCCGATGTCTACGATATGGTTATGGCATTTTGGTTTATGTTGCGTTCATCCATTCATATGCATTGCCTATCACCAGTATGATTGTTTGGTGCTTATATCTATCGGCCTTATGGGGGGGTTGTATAGGTATAGGCTATGGTTGCTATTTCCTGTGTGCTTTCGTGAACCTTCTGGGCTTATGGGGGTCCGATTAGGTACTTGTTTGCTCGGACTAGCCGGTTACTTTATTATTGGTTATTATGGTTAGTTCGTGGCAGGTTGGTTGTGGATTGGTAACCAGGAATGGAGGTACGTATCTGATTCTTTTATCTTTCTCGGTGAATTATTTTTATTGATAGATTATCCCGTGATTAGTCACCCTTGGGGTAGAGACTTGTTGATGCTAGTGTTGGGATAGATTATCTCCATTGATGTGTGTATCATGTAGAGCAGCTATGGATCGGAGATTTGGGGTGAGCTCCTGACGTTTTGGAGTATCCCTACTCTCCCCCTTATTGTTAGACTGTTCTCTATATTGTGTCAGAGACGGCTTGTATATATACATTTTTCCTGTATTTCATTTGTACTCCTGTTGTATTAGAAGCCCTTGTACTGGCTCCACCTGGTTTTGGGGTTATATTAGCCTTGTTATTATATTTATTCCGCTATTTTCTTTATTTCTATTAGTAGTCCGTTACTAGTTGTTCCGGACTACGGGTTGGCTTACCTACTGATGGGTCATAGTAGATGCCATCATGACCTGAGAAATTACGTCATGACAATATTGAACCCTATTTGGCTAGTTCGTATTGCACTTTTGAACCCCCTCAATGAAAACTTTGGCTCCGCCACTATGATAGAAGAAGCTATACTAACTTTATATATTCCTTGTTTCAGGTAACTTTTTCAAGATTTGTTCTTCTTATCAATTACTTACACTAGACTGCTACATCTTATCTTTGGAAAAACATCACTCACAAATATGTCCAAACGTAGAAGAGCCGCAAAAGAAAGGAATAGAAGGATCACTCAATGCTTAAAAGTAAAAACATTAGTTTACACCAAGGACATGACTTTGAACTAGGCAACGATAGATAACAATCCACGACACAGTGTCAAATGCAAGGGTGTGCATCGGTCGGTTCTGTTCAGTTTTGTATATTATCAGTTGAGTTTATCGATTTTTAATATGTAAACACGCTAAATCAATAACCAAACCAATAAGATATTCATTATCAGTTTATCAGTTTTTGATCTTTATCGGTTCGGTTTTGGTTTAACCGATAAGAAAATATTCTCCTAATTTTTTTTACTTTCTCTTATTTTCATTTGTTCTACTCTATTTTCATGCATAAAGTCTACACAAATTATAAGCACTAAGACAACAACTATAAAATACAAAAGACAATAAGGTATGTATTTAAATCTAAAGTCACTATTATATAATTATGAATAAAAATATAATTTTCATATAATCTTATTGGGTTATCAGTTTAACCATTAACTTAAATCTTAAAATCTAAAACCGAACCGATATCCCAATAAAAAAATTTACAAAAGCGTTTAAAAATCGTTAACCCGATATCGATAAATCAATAATATTTTTATCGGTTGAACCGATTTTTGCACACCCCTAGTCAAATGATGTCATGAATAACCAGATGACAACAGAGGACGTAATGGAAAGAAATGAAACAGTTCTACGTAGTGGCAACTCTAGGATGTCGATGTCATGAGCTTTCTGATTAAAAATGTAGGTTGTGAAGTATATGTCTAATCCTATCTATATTTTTTTTCACTTATATACATAATGTTCGAGTCAGAAGCTATGGGTTATGTGCAGCCCCCGACTTCTATATTCTATCGAAAAAAATTCAGAAATAGCAAATTAAACTCATTAATTAGGAGACACATAGCAATTTTTTGCTAATTATCCTAAATATCAATATGTATATGTATTTGATGCGCAAGACAACATCAAATACATATATAAATATAATTAATTACCTTATTTTTAGGTAATAACTTGAGTTTAAAAGGGCAAAAGAATTTCAGCTTCCTTAAATCACATTCACCCAATTGATTAAAAGTTAATTGAAGATTTTATTTCTAAAAATAGGAAGTTTTTTTTAATGAGTTTCAAAATTAAAAAAAAAAATCTTTTTCTATTTTTCTCTTTTTTCATTTTTTTACCGTTTCTTTTTTTCTTTGCATTTTTTTTGTATAAATCTTTTTCTATTTTTCTCTCTCTTCTTTTTTTCTTTTTCAGTTTTTTCATTTTTTTTCTTTTTAAATTTTTTTTATTGTTTCTTTTTTTCTTTGCTTTTTTTGTATTTTTTTTCTTTTTTGTTTCGTTTTTTATTTTTGTTATTTTTTTTCTCATTCATTTTTTTTTTGTTGTATTTTATATTTACATGTTTTTTATATTTTATATTTATTTGTATCAAACTATATATTTTAAATAAATTTATTATTTATATTTGAATAGTTTAGCCGTGAATACGTATAATTTATCATTTATATTTGTATACAAACAAGTATATTTATTAATTGTATTTGTTTGAATCTAAAATATACAAATATGCAATGTATCATTTAATACAAATATATCATTAGTATTTATATGTCAAATTTATCATCTGTATTTGTATAGAAACAAGTATCATTTGTATACGTATGCTTCAAGTTGTATAAACATATATCATTTGATACAAATATAACATTTGCATTTGTATAATTTATCATTTGTATTTGTATTGTTCAATTTGTATCAATGAATATAAATACAAGTGTTCATAGAAAGAAAAATAACAATTCTTTTTCAATTGTTTAAAAATACAAATGATGCAGTCAACTACAAATTCAAATACAAACAGATGAAATTACAAATACAATATGTGGTCAACTTAAAAATATAAAATAGTTCTTTAAAAAATACAAGTGTATCGACGAAAATAGAATATAAAATACAAATACAAATAAAATAAAACCACAAAATACAAATACAATGTTCAGTCAACTATAAAATACAAATACAAAATAATTCTTTAAAATATAAGTGCGAATTGTATAAAATATAAATGATAGTGAGAACTATAAAATACAAATACAAGTGCGAACTATAAAATACATACAAATGTAAGTGTGAATTATAAAATACAAATACAATTGTATCAACTAATAAATTTATGATGGTGCGAATACAAATACAATAAGTGATTGTGGTATTTTATTATCGTTCATGGCTTGTGCTTGACGTAGTCATATTTTTCGAAAATACAAAAAATATATAAAAAAAAAAAAAGAGAAAGAAAAAATTAAAAAAAAACAAAAAAGGAAAAGAAATAGAAGCTAGATAGAAAAGTATAAAAAAAAAAAAAAAAGCAAAAAGAAAGAAACAAAAAATAATTTATAAAAATAGAAGAAAAAAAACTAAAATAGGAAAAGAAAAAAAACGAAAAAGAAAAAAATAAAAAATAAAAAAAATAAAAAAGAAAAAGAAATAGAAGCTAGAATAGAAGAGAGAAAATAAAAAGTGAAAAGAAAAAAATGAAAATAGATTAAAAAAAAAAGACAAAAAAACGAAAAAGGATAAAAAAAGGTTAGAGAAAGAGAGAAAATTAAGGAAAGATAAGAAGCCACTAAAATAATGTTATTTTATTGTACCACTTAATTTTTTAAAAATATTACTATTTAGCTTAATTAAGGAGTAAAGTTTGTTACTCTCTATACTTTTCCTTATATCTGCCACTGGTTCTATAATGTTGGCCGTGAAACAACAGTGCCTTATCGTGGACTCTGTTTAGGCTATAGCATAAGACATTAAGATGGGCAAAGGGAGAAAGAAGTTCGACAATGGGGGGATACTGATGCAATTAGCCTTTTAAAATTGTGAGCACTGATCCTTATGCTACAGTATCTAACTTGCATCGATTTCTAACAATAATGTCATTTTGACATAAAAAGCACGTATGAGATATGCCTTGTTTAACTGATTTCCTCACTCCAGAAATTTTTTCTTTTGAGATGTTCTCTACCAGTAAAGACTCTTTGGACAAGTTCACTTGTCCGGTAAAGACTTCACTGGTTTAAAACTAGAAAAGTTAATCCTGAATATCAAATACAAAGAGTGACAGCATCTATGAATGCCATCGATTATAAAATTATCATCACCATCACCTTTCTCTTGAAAGCAGAATTTGTTTTTGTATACTGATTCATCATAAGACAAAAATTTGAGCACCTAGAATTCTAGCCAAACGGTAGGAGTGACTTTTCATGTTATTGGCAAGACCTCATATTTAGCAATATCAACTAATTGACACAGTAAATGCAAACCTGAAACATGGATTCTAGTCTTACGAAAGAATGAAGAATTTTCACTAATTTATGCTAATTGTTCATCATTGAAAAGGCCCAACTAAGTGCATGTGTATAGAGAGTTGTGCTAACTTCAAATAAGAAAAGCCAATTGCTATATGTATCACCAGAGCATAATAAATAGCAAGTAAACCAACACAATCAGATAGAATCCAAGATTGAGTCCACATCTGGTGTTATAATGACACACTTAGTGAGCTCCCCTATGTTAGAACAATACTTCTCTTCTATATTAACCGCAACATCCTGGGCAACCGAACAATCCATACCTGGAGAAACCTGCAGTTCATTTCTAGATGTCAGATGACAACAATCCAATGCCCCGATAGATTTCTACCAATAAGGCGCTTGAATAAATTAGCCTTTTATTTATCTTTTCTTAATGAAACAGTATTTCGATGTGTTAAGCTATTTACCGTCAACATAAAGAGGTTTTGTTTATTTTAACAACTCCATCTCAAAGTGAATACACCTCCAGTTAAAACAAGTTCTGGTTATGTTGTAATGAAGCAAACTTACATTATAAAGGGTTTCACCAAGCTTCAGCTTAACAGGGCCATCTTGTACACTAACATTTTACTCATGAACCCCCCCCAGGTAACTCATTTAAACTAGAGGCCCTAGCCTTTGAAGGCTTTGAGCTGGTCGGCATCTCACTGCCTTCTGTTTTAACTGATTGCTTCAACATTGGCATGGCCGGTGGTAATTGAACGAAGAACATCTTTTCCTCCAGATTCTCCTCCTACCAATCATTCGTGTAAGTATTCGTGGAAATAACTTATTACTAAGTCAAAATCAAACCATCAACCAGTTTACTAACCATTAGACCAAGCTCCATCACTAGTTTTATGGAATTTTCATCGTAAGTCGAGCTTCGGTAAGCTTCCCCAAATTCTTCCTCGTCAAGAAGTTCTGCAAGATAAGATCAATACTTGGATTAATAATAAGGGTGAAAGGTACATATGAATGGTAATATTCATACTAAAGAATTAGAAATAAGCAAACCACATCCCGAATTGCAAGAGATAAGTTGCTTAATTAGGTTTTTCAGGCATTAATATGATGTGCTCTTTGTCTTTTCCTGAAAGATATAATTTGGTTTTTATAGCATTCGCTGAATTTACCTGGACTTCCTGAATAGAGCCTCCTCATGGGAAGAGTTATAGGATAGTTGGTATAATAATCGTGAGATACAAAATGGGTGACAAAACTTAAGGCAGAAGAAAGTTTTTCATGGGAAAGAGAGGAAATTCAGAGAAGGAAGCTAGAGAGTGAATACAAAGTGCAATATTCTTTCTGCGCTCACTGCCCACTGACACCATCTGCAGAACCTGCATTGTGTCAAACAAACTGCAATACATCCATATAGCAGACAGTAAAATGGTTAGAGAAAATACTTTCCATCGGACATCGAGCCGGCAACCTTGTTATGACCCTTGAAAGGGCCATACGATTTCACTGAAGATGATGAACCTCCATAACCAAATGCAACCTGAGTAGGTCCTACAAAAATTCAAGAAAGAAATTCTCAGAATTATTATTCTGTTATTATTAGTATTGATAGCAAGAATATTGAGAAACAACACTTTCCATAAATCCTAACATACATAAAGTAAATATATTTTTTATTGTTCATTCTTTGCACTACAAATCTTGAAGTAAACTTGGGAGAGATCTTCCTAAAATCATTAAGAAGTAGAAATGTAAAATAATTGATTAACATACCCTGAGGGTGGAAAAGGTATTGAATACAGGAATTGTCAATTTTCAATGTTAGATGCTTGGCCAAGGGCTGAAGATAAAACTAGATTGAAGATAAAATGAAGAATAGCAATGTCTACCAGGATCCAAAATTGTAGGTATTCATTTATTTATTTTTTCCATAGGTTATAAAATTTATAAAGAACAGAATGAATAAACTCCAACTTATTACAAATAACTACAGAGAATTTCTTAGCATCTTTAATGAAGGTGATAGGATTTTCACAGACTAAATCATAAACTTCATATACACAATGGAGGAATATGATAGAGTTTATTTTTCTAAATAATGAACCGAGTTCCTTCTTCAATCCAACCTCATTCTGTTCATTGACATCATGACAAGTAAAAGTCCTTTCCAGGAAAAGATTTTTTTTAAAAAAAAAAATCATCAAGAAACAAGATTTACCTTTCTTTTCAACTTTAGATTTAACTTTTGCAGAAGCTTCCTATAATTAAAGGAATACACTAATGTTAGACCATAAACCAAATCACTGAAAATTGAACTTGCAAAAGCATACTTACATTGAACCGCTTCATCAATTCTTTGCTTTAGCGGCATCAACATCAGCTTCTACATTTTCTCTGAAAGCAATAGTAAAATTTGAAGTGCCAAATTACAATCCTATTAAAGAATAAGAAAAACTTAAATACTTCCAACAAGTTAAAAGTTTTAGATTATTACGGTTTAGGCAGAACAGTTTTCTGCACTCTAGGAGGAGGACCTTTAGGTGCAAATCTCACCTATTCCAACAAACATAACATCAAACAACTCACGCATTAATCAAACAAAATAAATTGCCCTCTTCTTTTTTGTTGTCTGTATTTCAGATTCGGGTAAATGTGAAAATGCCTATAAAAGAACAAAAGTATTGGATTTTTTTTACCTTTCTAGGTGCTTTGGTTGTATTAGGAGCCAAAGAATCTGAATCCATGAGAGATTAATACAATAAACTTCTGCCACAAAAGAATTCAATAAATCATGATCATACACAATTCACTAAGCTCTACTTGTACTGATCAATTCTTGATGATCAATGATAAATTTAATGGCAAAGTAATATTAGATTCAGGATCAATAATTAACGACCTGGTTCTTTTTTTCCCCCCTTTTTAATAGTTTTAAAAGAATGAATAACAATTGAGTTAAATGAATTTGTTAATAGTTTGATTGTGGCAATATCTCAGCAGTGTAATAGATGAAAGAAGAAGATAACGCTTGTGAAAGAAAGGGCAAAACCTTGAGAGGTTAATGGAAGAGAGGTTTTGTAGAACGGCTATGAGAGTAGGGTTTAAGGAGGGGATTTTAAACGTAAACTTATTTACATATTTGATACTTTTAGTTTACTTTTACTTATCAGCTATTTCAAGAATAATTTTTCACTTTTACTTGTTATTAACTTATCAAGAAACACAACTACAATATAAATACTCACTTCATTTCATTTTAGTTGATCCCTCTTTTATTTGTTTTAATTTAGTTGTCTCAGTTATTAAATCAAGAGAATCTTATTATGTTCTTTCAATACTATCCATATTATTAAATGACTACATAAAGTATATATACTCAAATTTATATTTTCAAAACATAATTAATAAGACTAATTTGATAAAATAAACCCCTTATAAGTATTTTCTTAATGAGAGTGTCAAGTCAACAAGACCCAATTATTTTAAACGAAGAGAGTATTTTTTGGGGGGGAAAGCACAGTATTTTTTTTTGGGGAAAGCACATTCATGCCCCATAGGAGCAAACTATTTACACCTAAATGTTTCTTACATAAAATGTCTCTCTAACTAATTACACAAAATACTCTCTTTCCTTGTAGTTTTAGTTATTTATCTCTCTTTTAATTCTTTTCCTTTTTATTTCTCTACTTCTTTTCCTCATTTCTTTTTTTTTTTCTCATTTCCTTTTTTTTTTATGCTTCTTTGTTCATTTAATTTTTTCATAAAATTATTTTATTCATTATTTTTGCTACACCATAATCTAATTCACACTCAATTTTTATTTTATATATTCCTCTTCTTCATTTTTCTCGTTTATTTCTTTATTCATTTATTTTTTATTTTTTTCCTGCTTATATTTTTCTTTTTTTTTCTTTATTGGTTTCTTTTATTTTTACATTTTTTATTTACTATTTTCTCTTTATTTTTCAATTTCTTTATTTCTTGTTCCTTTCCTTTCCTTTTTTCTTTTTTTTTTTCAGTTTATTTCTTTATTCTTTATTTTTTTCTGCTTTAATTTAATTTTTTTCTTTATTGGTTCCTTTTATTTTTTATTCTCTCTTTATTTTTAATTTCTTTATTTCTTGTTTCTTTTTTCGTCTTTCCTTTTTTTTTCATTTATTTCTTTATTCTTTATTTTTTTTCTCAAATTATAATATTCTTTATTTTTCACCATAAGCTAATTTCATATTTTTGATTTTTTTAAATAAATATATACAGTGATGGTATCATTAATGTTTGTTTCAATCTTTAGTGGGACCTCCATGATACCATCACAATATATCTATAAAGCGCCATGATATCATTGATGTCTGCTTCAATCCTTCAGTCAGACCTCCATGATACCATCACAGTATATATATACTGGCATAGTATCATTGGGGTTTGTTTCAGTCTGTAATGATATCATAACAATATATCTATATACTGTCATGGTATCATTAATGCCTGCTTCAATCCTTTAGTCAGACCTCCATAATTCCATCACAATCTATATGCTGACATGGTATCATTGAGGTTTGCTTCAATCCTTAGTGGGACCTCCATGATATCATCACAGTATATATACCGTTATGGTATCATTGATGTCTGCTTCAATCCTTCAGTCAGACTTTCATAATACCATCACAGTATATATATACTGGCATGGTATCATGGAGGTTTGCTTCAGCCTGTAATGATACCATAACAATATATCTATATAGTGTCATCATGGTGTCATTGATATCTGGTTCAATCCTTAGTGGGACCTCCATGATACCATGGCAGTATATCTATATACCTCTATGGTATCATTGATGTCTACTTCAATCCTTAAGTCAGACCTCTATAATACCATCACAATATATATACTGGCATGATATCATTGAGGTTTGCTTCAGTCTGTAATGATACCATAATAATATATCTATATATTGTCATGGTATCATTAATGTCTTCTTCAATCCTTAGTGGAACCTCCATGATACCATCACAGTGTATTTATATATCGTTATGGTATCATTGATGTCATCTTCAATCCTTCGGTCAAACCTCCATAATACCATCATAATATATATACTATCATGGTATCATTGACCGAAGGATTGAAGATGACATCAATGATACCATAACGATATATAAATACACTGTGATGGTATTAAGGGAATTTGATGGTATAAATACACTGTTAAGGATTGATGGATTATTTTGGCCGATATGTGCTATGAGGTGTATTAAGGGAATTTGATGGATTATTTGTGATGTGATATGAATAAGAAAGTGTAAAGGAGAAGTGTTGTGGTGAAATGTATTGATTATCATGTATTGGTCAATGTTGGAAATATTGTGGGATTTTTGGAATAACAATTTTATCAATGGATTTGTCAAGGGGAAATGGCATGTCTAAAGGCAAACATGTAACTCATTGATGTTCTATGCATTTGTCAAGTAGTTGATGGTTAATGTGAATCTCGCTATGTACTTGTGTTGTAGAGTGAAACATAAGGAAGGAGCGGGAACATTGTATACGCGTCTAAGATTGTGTATTCGTATTAAGAATACAAGGTATGTAAGGTTCCTTTTTCCATATCCTTCTGCAACATGTTGTTCACATTGACATTGGACTTGTTTCAATTCCAAGAGGCTTGAAGTATATCAATTCAGGGTGACGTATATTGTTATTCATATGTGTCCTATTCTTAGATGACTTATGGTTCATTTATCTCGTGTTCATTGATTGAAGTTCCAAAGATGTCATAACGTTGTAAGTTCTAAAAGAACTATCTCAAAGAGAGTAAGATGTAAGAGAATCTATTTATTTTTGAAAAGCATTTTTCCAATCATGTCATGTTCCAAAGTCCTATAGTATGATGATTATCCTTGTACCAATCTTTCATAAGCAAGAGTACCAATCTCATAAGAGTAATAAGAGAGGTGATGTGCAAGTTAGTATAATTATTCCTCATAAGTGAAGATGTCAATCTCATGAAGTAAGGTAGTGAAGTGGGATGTGTAAGTATGAGCTTTAGTGTTATGATCTTTAGCGTGTCATTCTCATAGCTAAGTAGAGGGTATAAGATGGTAAAGAAGTAATGTGCATGGTTGCTATATGTTTCATTGAGTATGGATCACACTCTAGAGGGCATAAGTTCAATATGGAATAATCCTAAGATTATGATTTGTTATTTACTATAGCCCACTAAAGGTGGAGGTCCGGTATCATATGCTTACTTATATAAGATCTCATAAGAGTAGTGAAGGGGTAAAGTGCGAGCTAAGATATCTATCCCTCATAAGTTAAGGTATTAATCTCATAAAGCATAAGAGTAAGGTAAAGCATAGTTGTGTGTTTCAATTAGTATCATGATCCTTAATGTATTAATTTCTCATAAGTTGATATACCAATTTCTCCCACCATAGAGTGGATGTATGTTCTCCCACCATAGAGTGGATGTATGATGTATGTTCTCCCACCATAGAGTGGATGTATGTTGCCCCACCATATAGTGGATGTATGTTGCCCCACCATGAGAGTGGATGTATGTTGCCCCACCATAGAGTGGATACATGTTGCCCCACCATAGAGTGGATGGATGTTTCCCCACCATGAGAGTGGATGGATGTTGCCCCACCATGAGAGTGTATGTATGTTGCCCCACCAAGAGAGTGGATGTACGTTAATAGAGTGGATGTATTGTTACCCCACCACTAGAGTGGATGTATGTGGATGAATGTTATTCTTTTAGAACCTACTAACCAAGTAGATGAATAATAGTGTTAATGATCATAGAAGTAAGAAAGAATCTCTCGGGTATAGAAGAATCAACTAGAGACAAGTCTCTTGAGTGAAGGTAATTTCCCTTGAAGGAGAGTAGTTATAAAAGACATTATATAACATGATGGTTTATACACATTGACTATTCTCTTGTATTTTATTCTATTGATAATCTCATGTATGATGATATTTTTTTATGAGCCTTACATACTCAGTACATTCTTCGTACTGACCCCCTCGGGGGACTTCCCTTACATGTTGCAGGTGCAGGTATTAGTAGACCTCCTCTGTAGACTGGGGATTATTGGCAGAGTTTTGGTGAGTTCCACTTGGTTCGGAGCTTTCTGGGTCATAGCTGTGTATTTGTTTTGGCATTGTAAATATTGTATAAAGCGGGGACTTATCCTGACTTTAAGTTGGTCTTGTAAATGCATCTGTTAGAGGATTTTGTAGACATGTGTGGGTTATGAATGTACGAGATAAAGGTCCATTTGACTTGATGGCCCCAACGGCCAAGTTTCATAAATATATATATATAGCATATGTTCCATGTTCATGTTTTACGCATAGTTGCATAAAGCTTAACAATATTCATACGAGGATATGCATATGGAGGTTCATGAGCAAATATTGGTTCTCTCGGGCCATGTCGGCTTCGGGTGCCAATCACGCCTCGTTGAAAGTCGGGGTGTGACAATGCCATAATAGTATATCTATATACCGTTATGGTATCATTGATGTCCGCTTCAATCCTTCAGTCAGATTTTCATAATCCCATCATAATATATATATATATACACTGACATGGTATCATTTAAGTTTGCTTCCGTCTGTTATGATACCAGAACAATATAACTATATACTGTCATCATGGTATCATTGATGTCTGCTTTAATCCTTAGTGGGACCTTTATATCTGTATACCGTCATGGTATCATTGATGTCTGCTTCAATTCTTCAGTCAAACCTCTATGATACCATCACAATATATATATACTGATATGGTATCATTGGAGTTTGTTTCAGTCTGTAAAGATACCATAACAGTATATCTATATATTGTCATGGTATCATTGATGTTTGCTTTAATCCTTCAGTGAGACCTCCATGATATCATCACAGTATATTTATATACTGTCGCGGTATCATTGATGCCTGCTTCAACCCTTCAGTGAAACCTCCATGAGACCATCACAGTATATCTATCTACTACTATGGTATCATTGGGGTTTGCTTCAGTCCGTAATGATGCCATCACAGTATATCTATATACTGTCGTGGTATCATTGATACCTGCTTCAACCCTTCAGTGAGACCCCCATGATAACATCACAATATATTTATATACTAACATGGTATCATTGAGGTTTGCTTCAGTTCGTAATGATACCATCATTGTATATTTATATACTGTAATTGTATCATTGACAGCATAACAGTATATCTATATACTATTATGGTATCATTGATGTCTGCTTCAATCCTTTAGTCAGACCTCCATGATACCATCACAGTATATATATACTGATATGGTATCATTGGGGTTTACTTCAGTTCGTAATGATACCATCACAATATATTTATATATTGTCATGATATCATTGATGTCTACTTCAATTCTTCAGTGAGACCTCCATAATACTATCACAGTATATCCATATATTGGCATGGTATCATCATTCAATGAGACACTCTTCAATCCTGCATGATACTATCATAGTATATCGATATACTGTGATGGTATCAAAGAGGACTACTTCAATCTTTTAATGAGATTCTCCTCAATATACCACCACAGTATATCCATATACTGACATGGTATCATCCTTCAATGAGACACTCCCTCATCCTCCATGATACCATCATAATATATCTATATACTATGATGGTATCATAGATGACTGCTTCAAACCTTCAATGAGACACTCCACAGTATACCACCACAATATATCTATATAGCGGCATGGTATCATCATTTAATGAGATACTCTTTAGTATACCACCACAGTATATCTATATGCTGGCATGGTATCATTATTTAATGTGACACTGCTCAAGTATATCTATATACTGACATGATATCATTATTTAATGAGATACTCCTCATGGTATATCATTATTTATTTATTTTATATTTTTGTTGGTCAAAAAATAATTAACTAATATATATATTTAAAAACACTAAGAATCACTTAGTGGGTATATTTTATTAAAATGTAGAAGAAGTACAAATGAAAAAATAAATAATATTACCAAAGAAAAAACAGGACCAAAAAAGAAGGAAACAAATAATAAAAATGTTACCAAATGATATTTTTATTAACTTAGTATTTCTATTATTTATTTATTATTATAATCTAATTATTTAATTTTTTTATTTTTATTAATCTAAAAGTAGTTAGCTAATTTTGAAATTAGCTATTAGCAAACTTAATTCATGAACATCTGCAAATACTAGTTATTTTGTTCCACATAAAAATTGAAATATTACCTAAATTTTTTTTTTTTTTTTTAAAAAAGGAAGTCAAAACAAAAAAGAAAAAAAGAACAACAGAAAAAGTCCAGCCACAATGTTTGACTAAACAAAGAGAAAAAGAGTGCCATAAATGGTTAAGAACTCAATTTAAAGGTTGAAAGAATTTGGGGTAAGCGGGTAGTTTTTTTATGCCGATGGGGGTATTCTTAGATTTAATATTGGAAGGGGTATTTGGGTGTAAATATTTTAGTTTTTTTGGTCTATTTAGTATATTTTTTTTGAAATTTCATGTTTTATCTTAGTATTAATTACTTATTCTCCATATTATTTTTCAATGTTTAATACTCTTTCCGTCTCAAAATAGTTGACATATTTAATAAAAATACTTATTTCAAAATAGTTGTCAGTTTAAAAAATTAAGAGAGTATTAATTTTTTTTAACATTACGCTTAATATTAATTATTCTAGAATTAAGAGACACGTAAATCGATTAAGATTAAAGAAGTAATAAGGAATATATTAGTCAAATCACACTCCTAATTAATTTTTCCTTAAGAGTTGTGCAAAACCTAAACCTGCCAACTACTTTGAGATTGAAAGAATACTAAAACATCAATTTATAGGCATAGTATGATAAAATAACCATTTCAATCATTATCTTTTCTAAATGAGTGTGTCAAATCAAAATATGACAATTAAAAATAATTGAAGGAAGTACAATTAAAATATCAAAAGTGTTTATAAGTTAAAATTAATCAAAAGTCATCAGATGGTCACCCCCAAACTTGACCAACTCACGATTTTTGAGTTTATAGACGTTTTAAGTTTGACCAAACTTTTTACGATTTTATCTCGTATATCATTTGTAATCTATTAAATACTCTTTCTCAAACATAATTTTACTGATAATCTATTTTATTTTATTCATTCTTTTTTATATAATATTAATTTAAATTTATATTATTATCTTAATCAGTATTAATACTTGCGTGATGCACGGTAAATATAAAAAAATAGTAATCATGTTAAATTTTTTATCAAACTTTTTTGAGCATATCATGTCATATTGATTTAACAAAATATAGACTATTATCGTATTCCTCAATGACATATACCCAAAAACAAAATTTTTATGAAACTAAGAAAAAACAAATTATATAGTTATGAAATAATAGTTTGTTCCTTACAATAATAATTTCTATATCATCCACTACTTAACAACATTTATTACTAATATCACTTTTTATTAGCTTTTCATTAACTTATAATTTTTGTTCACTGTTCTGCTGTTCATAAAATAAAATACTCTTTTATTACTCTCGAATTTGTATTAATACTTTCATTCTATCATTCACTACTTTTGTTGTTGCATTATTTGCTTAATTATTTTTAATAATTAATTGAAAGTGTAAGCATCTCCTCATATTATCAATATCCCCTTCTTTGTATTTTTTTCCTACTATATTATTTTCATTAATTTTCATGTAATATTTTATAAACACTTGACTTAATGTATTTCTTTTATTTCATCAATTGCTGCCACTTTGCACTTTGACAACACTGTGTACTTATGTGTGTTTGTTTTGACTGATGATCCAAATTTCTGTAAATATATTATGCATGTCAAAACATCTAAAATAATATAAATATAATTTTGTTTTTTATGAGCTTCAGAAATTGCAGTCATTCTCCATTAGTTTCATGTGATCAAGAGTCTTCTACTTTACACATTTTAATCTCGTTTTACGGGGTTTATGTTTAGCATAATAATGATATAAACTTGATTACATTCAGCTCACCATACAAAAAAAAGGTAAAGTGTAGATTAAATTTATTTAGCCTTCGGCCAGCTGAGCTCTGTAGTTTGAAGGAAGTATTCTGTTGTTTTCTTGGTACAAAATTTGTATTTACAATAATAAACTTTAACACCAAGTTTAAGAACAACCAAGAAGTTCAAACTCTTTTCTGGACAATAGATAAAACCATCAAAAAAGAGATGAAGAAAGAAAGAATCAAGTCCATCAAATTCACGGTGTGTCCTTAAGGAATTTATTCCCCTCAAGTACCCGAGGTTAATGGAATATATCCTCCCAGGATAAAATGATTCACTTCTGCAAATAGTAGTACCTCAAATTTGCCAAACTACGAATGCACTCAACAATTCGTAAATCACACTAGAGTTTTTAGAAAGAAGAAGATGTTTTTCACTTCAAAATTTTGTTTTTTTTATCTGAGGAAAAAATCAGGTATTTATAGCCAAAAAATAAGCAATGGTTCTTGAAAAACTATTTCGGACCGTTGTGTCACCTGCGGACCCACCTGCGCCCACAGATGGGCCACATGTGGCCGTAGGTCGACTTTTGGTACAAACCAGAAAGTTCTGGCTTGACCTGCGTTGGCACCTGTGTCCGCCGCCAGGTGCTTGCGCAGGTCGCCTTTTTTGTTATCAAACAGTACCTCGAAGTGTCACGTCCCTTCGAGGTGCATTGTGACATGTATCCGCACATGTTCGGGTGCGGGTGCGCCCGCAAATGGAGAAATTTCAGATTGAATTTTTGGATCATTAACTCTTAAGTTTCAAATGAATTTTGTCCAAAAAGATAATCTCTCGATCGATCATTTTTCAAATCCAAATCCAAATTTGAAGCCTAGCCGAGCGAGCAACGACGACGACAGAGCGAGACCTGTCCTGTTCTTGCCTCACTATCCATATGAAGGAATGCTTCTTAATTCAAGCACAAGAATGTTTCCTTCTCTCACCAATGTGGGAGGACACTCTTTTCATAAAGTGACTACATATTTCACTTTTTCTTCATTTTTCTTCCCTCCATTTTCCATTCACATTTCACTAGAACCCAACAATCCCCAACATGAATGGGGAAGTGACTATTTCATTAAAAAATATACGGACAAGTGTGTGATCTACAAGCAAAGACTAATTGCATCTGAATAAGTTGGTTTCCCTTTGAACTTTCGATAGTAAACTTGCATCGGATACACTCGATCAATCGGTAGATGCAATATCTTTGAACCGTTGAACTTTAATGTACAACTAGACAACACAAGTCACACAACCAACCTTTTACTATTTATGGTTCTCACGTTTTTGTTCATTTCAGCCATGAACACAACCTGGTTTCATGAGAGCTTAGAGAATAAGCCTTTACTATCATTCTCCTTGAAGCGACTTCCACTTCACCCTCACATAAGTGATTCCTAAACGTTTAATCCTATAGATCAAACTATTTGGTCAAATCTGCCAAACTGAGAAATCATTAAAAAGCTCCAATCCATAAGCCTTATTCTTGTTTCTTGAACATTGTCTTCATCATGAGAATGAGTTGAGTTAATTGACAATATTGAACTGTCAGTCACAACTTTATTTTATCTCCTTGAACCTAGCTCTTGGGATCTCCAGTCCGCTAGGTAGAGTTACCGCTGTGATGACATGTCTTAGGCCTTAAACCCATTCCATTTGATGATCTGTCAACTCCCTATCTAGTTAAACCTTTTGTAAATGGATCCGACACATTATCCTTTGACTTCACATAGTCAATCGTGATAATTCCACTAGAGAGTAGTTCTTTAAAGGTATTGTGCCTCCATCTTATATGACGAGATTTACCATTATACATCATGGTCCCTGCCCTACCTATTGCAGCTTGACTATCACAGTGTATGCATACTGGTGCCAAAGGTTTGGGCCAATAAGGAATATTTTCTAAGAAATTTTGAACCATTCTGCTTCTTCACTGGCGTTATCTAATGCGATAAATTCAGATTCCATTGTAGAGCGGGCAATACATGTCTGTTTGGATGATTTCCAAGAGACTGCTTCTCCACCAAGAGTAACTATATATCCACTCGTGGATTTTACTTCATTTGATCCGGTGATCCAATTTGCATCACTATATCCTTCAATTATCGCAGGATATTCGTTATAATGTGAAGCATAGCCTTGAGTATGTTTTAGATACCCCAAAACTCTTTTCATTGCCATCCAATGAGTTTGATTGGGATTACTCGTGTATCGACTCAATTTACTAATAACACATGCTATATCTGGTCGCGTATAATCCATGATATACATCAAACTTCTCAACACTCTTGCATATCCAATTGTGAGTTACTTTCACCTTCATTTTTTAAAGTGCAAAGCTCACATCTAACGGAGTCTTGGCAATATTGAAATCTAGATACTTGAACTTGTCAAGTACCTTTTCAATGTAATGAGACTGTGATAATGACAACCCTTGTGGAGTTCTATGAATTCTTATTCCTAAGATCACATCAGCAACTTCAAGATCTTTCATATCAAATTTGCTCTCAAGCATTCATTTTATAGCTTTTATGTCAGAAATGTCTCTACTGATGATCAAAATGTCATCCATATACAAATAAACAATGACTTTGTGATTTGGAGTGTCTTTAATGTAAATATATTTATCACATTCATTTATCTTGAATTCGTTTGCCAACATGATTTGGTCAAACTTTACATGTCACTGTTTGGGTGCTTGTTTTAGTCCATAAAGTGACTTAACAAGTTTGAACACTTTCTTTTCTTTACCAGGAACCACAAAATCCTCGGTTTGTTACATATAAATTTCTTCCTCTAATTCTCCATTCAAGAAAGTTGTTTTCATATAAATTTGATGGATTTCAAGCAAGCAACATCTGTATAGACGTTATCCTTGTTATTGGTGAGTATGTGTCAAAATAATCAAGGCCTTCTTTTTGTCTAAAGTTTTTCATAACAAGTCTTGCCTTGTATCTGTCAATAGTACCATCAACTTTCATGTTCCTTTTGAAGATCCATTTTGAACCTAAAGGTTTATTTCCTGGAGGAAGATCAACTAACTACCAAGTATGGTTGCTCAAGATTGAATCAATCTCACTATTGACTGTCTCTTTCCAAAAAGATGAGTTCGCAGAATACATTGCTTCTTTGAATGTTTGAGGCTCATTTTTGAGAATAAATGTTACAAATTCTGATCCAAAGGAAGTTGACGTCCTTTTTTATTTACTACGCCTTGGATTCTCTTCATTTAGTACATTCTCCTTTGGCTCATCCATAGGTCATTTAGACCCTCACTAGACAGCTCATGTCTAGTATTATACGGATAAATGTGTTTAAAGAACTCAGTATTATCTGATTCCATTACCGTATTATCATGGATATTCGGATGTTTGGATTTATGAATCGAAAATCAGCATGCTTTACTTTTTGTAGCATATCTGACGAAAATGCAGTCCACAGTCTTTGACCTTATATTTACCCTTTAGGGTATAGGAACTTGGACTTTGGCTAGACACCCCCACACTTTGAAATATTTTAAGTTGAGTTTCCTTCCTTTTCATTTTTCATAAGGAATAGATTGTCTCTTGCTATGGGGCACTCTATTGAGTATTCGATTTGCTGTAAGGAAAGCTTCTCCCCACAAGTGTTGCGGTAAACCTGAACTTATAAGTAAGACATTCATCATTTCCTTTAAGGTTTGTTTTTTCCTTTCCACAATTCTATTTGATTGAGGTGAGTACGGAGCAGTAGTTTGATAGACAGTTCCATTTTTCAAACATATCTCCACAAAAGGAGATTCATACTCTCCACCCCTATCACTTCTTATTATTTTAATCTTTTTATCCAACTGATTTTCAACTTCAGTTTTATATTTCCTAAATGCTTCTATTGTCTCATCCTTATTATTCAGCAAATAAACATAACAAAATCTAGTGCAATCATCAATAAAAGTTATGAAATACTTTTTTCCACCACGAGATAGTGTCGAGTTCATATCACAAATATCTGTGTGAATTAAGTCTAAGAGATTGAAATTCCTTTCAACAGACTTATACGGATGTTTAACATACTTAGATTCAATACATGTTTGACACTTTGATTTACTGCACTCAAAGTTAGGCAAAACTTTCAAACTAATTAGTTTTTACAAGGTTTTATAATTGACATGTCCTAAACGTTCATGCCACAATTTAGTTGACTCAAGTAAGTAAGAAGAATAAGAACTTTTATTCATATCAAGAGTCATTACATTGATCTTAAAAAGGCCCTCGGTGAGGTAACCTTTACCTACATACATTCTTACTAATTACAGCTTTGTCGGAAACAAATACACATTTGAATCCATTCTTATTCAGAAGTGAAGTAGAAACAAAGTTATTTCACAACTCCAGAACATGAAGGACATTTTTTAGTGTCACCACCTTGCCTGATGTCATCTTCAAACTAATCTTGCCTGTTCCTTCAATCTTTGTCGTAGCGGAGTTTGCCATGAATATCTTCTCATCATCTTGAGTAGGAGCATATGATGCAAATAGTTCTTTGTTGGTGCACACGTGGCGGGAGGCACCTGAATCAATCTACCACTCTCTAGGATTTCCAACTAGATTGCATTCCAAAAGCATAGCACAAAGATTGTCCATTTCTTCTTTGGATTCAACCATGTTTGCTTGATCTTTTTTCTTGCCCTTCTTCAGAGCCCGACAATCAGTAGACTTGTGGCCACAATTGAAGCAATTTCCTTTGAATTTCTTCTTAGGAGGATTTCCTTGTTGTCCTAATGCTTTCTTTCTCTTCTTTGATTTATTTGGATCATCTTCCATAATATTTGCTCCATTCATTGCAGAATTCCCACTAGACCTCTTCTCTGCTTCCTTATTATCCTCTTTAATCCTCAACCTCACAATGAGATCTTCAACTGACATCTCTTTGCGTTTATGATTTAAGTAGTTTTTGAAGTCCTTCCATAAAGGTGGTAACTTCTCGATTATTGCAACAACTTGAAAAGTATCGTTCACAACCAAACCTATATCAAAGGTTATATGAGTATCAAGAAAAAACATAATGTGTTCAATAAAGGTATTATCTAAGTTTATACCTTCTGCAAGGAGACCATAGATTATGACTTGCAATTCTTGGACCTGGGTAACTACAACTTTACTGTCAACCATCTTAAAGTCTAGAAATTTTGTAACAATGAATTTCTTCATTCCGACATCCTCTGTTTTATACTTCTTTTTCAAAGCCTCTCTGAGTTCCTTAGGTCTTCATGTTGCTATGCACGTTGTACAAATCATCTTGTAGGCCACTCAGAATGTAATTTTTACACAAAAAATCTGAGTGCTTCCAAGCTTCTGTCACAATGAAGCGATCTTTTTTTGGATTTTCTTCCGGCAATTCAGAAATGCTTTCTGTGATGAACCTTTGTAGACTCAAGGTAGTCAAACAAAAAACCATCTTCTGCTGCCAACGTTTGAAATCAACACAAAAAAAATTTTCTGGTTTTTTCGCCTGTGCCATGACAGGAGCAATAGTTGAATGACTCAAAGTAGCAATGTTAGTTGCTGCAACATTCGCCATTCCATCATTGATTTGATTTTCAGTATTCATTTTACCGTCACAAATAGACAACCAATTTAGTATCACAAATACTAACAACAAAGTTTTAAACTTTAAACAACTTGTTTCTAGTTTAACGATGAAGTTTTTATATCTTTCAAATCGCCAACCGAATGATCTTTGACTCATGATTAAGTTTTTATAACTTCAAATCACTATCAAGTTCAAATAGAGTAGAAAACCAAAAGGTTTTAATATCCAAAAATCAAAAATACATATTAATAAATTTCTTAAGATTGTTTTTTTCTGATACAAAATTTGTATATACAACAATGAACTTCAACACCAAGTTCAAGAACAATTTCAAGAAAAACCAAGAAGTTCAAGCTATTTTCTGAAAAATAGATAAAACCATCAAGAAAGTGATGAAGAAAGAAAGAATCAAGTCTATCGAATTCACGGTGTGTCCTTAAGGAATTTATTCCCCTCAAGTACCCGAGGTTGATTGAATATATCCTCCCAAGATAAAATGATTCACTTCAGCAAATAATAGTACCTCAAATTTACCGAAGTACAAACACATTCAACGATTCGTAAATCACACTAGAATTTTTTGGAAGAAGAAGATGTTTTTCACTTCAAAATTTCCTTTATTTTACCCGAGGAAAAAATCAGTATTTATAGCCAAAATATGGTGCTTCAGAAAAGAAGCAATGGTTCTTGAAAAAACGTACTGTTTCGGACCGTCATGTCACCTGCGCCCGTAGATGAGCCACATGTGGCCACAGGTCAACTTTTGGCACAAACCAGAAAGTTCTTGCTTGACTTGCGTCAGCACCTGCGTCCGCAGGTTGCCTTTTTTGTTATCAAACAGTGCCTCGAAGGGTCGCGTTCCTTCGAGGTGCGTTGTGACATGTGTCCGCACATGTTCGGGTGCGTCCACAAATGGGAAAATTTCAAATTGAATTTTTAGATCATTAACTCTCAACTTTCAAATGAATTTTGTCCAAAAAAAATAATCTCTCGATCGATCAATTTTCAAATCCAAATCCAACCGAGTCCGCACCGAGCGAGCAACGACGATGACACCAGACTTGTCTTGTTCTTTCCTCACGATCCATATGAAGGAATGCTTCTTAATTTAAGCATAAGAATGTTTTCTTCTCCTACCAATGTGGAAGAACACTCTTTTCATAAAGTGACTACACATTTCACTTTCCTGTTAGGGTTTTTGCCCTGATTTTTTTACCAAATTTGAGTTTTATTTTTCCTGAAAGGAAAATCAAAGTATACCATAATTGCTTTTACTTTTTTTGAAAGGAAAATATAATTTTCTTCCATAATTGGCTACTCTCTTTTTGGAGGAAAAGTTGTGTAACTCTAGAAATTGAATATCCCTCTTCTCAAACCATAACACAATACCATTCACAATGTAGTCGTTTAAGAGTCTTATTTAGGAGGAGATTTTCTCTCAATAGGTTTTATACTTTTTTCAATATTAATTTTTAATATGTAGATCGCTTGAGCAAACCATATTAATATGCTTTTTAGTATGTTTTTCTTTATCGTCTGAATTATTGTCTCTATGATTTGCAAACTATAAGCTTCCGCATGACGCTATCTCAATTTCGAACCCAACATTTTCCTCCATTTTTCATTCACATTTCACTAGAACCCTACGTATTCTTCATTTTCTAATACTGCTCCTTCTTCTCATGGCTTTCTCCACCGATAACCGATTGCTGAGGTCCAAAGTACATCCACTTTTTGTAGTCATAGGAGTAGCTGCTGGGATTTGTGGTTTTCAATTGGTTCGCAATATCTGCATTAACCCTGAAAAGGGTGATCAAGGAAAACAGGGCAGCAGGAGTGCTGTAGAACTTTTCAGAAGGGGACAAATATGCAGAGCATGCTCTTAGGAAGTTCGTTCGTAATAGGGTTCCAGAGATCATGCCATCTATCAATGGCTTCTTCAGCGACCCAAAGTGATGGCCAAATCTAAGCCTTAAATTCATTGTTTGTTTTTGACATTTATATGAGATAGAATAGAATAGCAGTTTTCTGCACTAGATAGCAGTTTTCTGCACTAGATTACATTCCAAATGGAAAGAATATCTCAAAAAAATAAGTATTTTGCCTTCTATTTGATTTAAAAAGGCATGAATACATGTCCATTGCAAAAAAAAAGTTGCTTTAGCACTTTATTTAGGTTGTGAAAGATGCATCGACAGTTTCAGCATTAAGTGCGAGCAAGTTTCTTCAATCCAAGTTAATCATTAGAATAAAAATTAGACATCTAAATTTGTTAGTAAAAATCATCATACAATAACATATTTAACTTTATCATCTATGAATATCTTGGTTAGAAAATTTTTTCAATGGCTGAGATGTATTTATAAAGAACGCATCTCCTTTGTTGGAGTAAAAAAGATCTACCTGATTATATGCATATTCAATAGTTGACAAAAATGATGGCAACTAATTGATTCTTCTATAAAACTTATAAAATTTTTCAATAAATGCTCCTAATCGTAGGGAATAAATGACAGAGAGAAATATTATTAGGTTCTTCAAAAATAAAAAATCAGAACAAAGCCGAACGAAATCGATAAAAACAAACCGATGGATGTATATTATATTCATTATAATAATTAAAAAACTGACTAAATTGATTTGGATTTGGTTTAAACCAAAAATCAACCCAAATCGACCAATGAACACCCCTACTTCTAATACTCCAAATAATCGATATTCAAAAAGACCATCTTTATCATGAGATTAATTTAAAAAAGCAAAGTAATAAGACAATTCCTTTTTATCATGCAGTAACATTTCGATTAAAATTGAATTATCGGCCTTTTCGCGATAAGGAATCATCCATAATCCCACCACACAAAATTTTAAACACCACTGCATTTTTTTTTTGGGGGATATCTCACCGATAAAGTCAACTTTCATAGCCATTATTTTTAGAAAGTAATGGCTTCAAAGTATTTTTTTTCTCTATACAAAATATACCGTAAATGTTCGTAATACATTGAAGGAATCCTCCAAATATATAGTAGTTTTCGTAGGTATCTTTAGTTCAGAATCAAACATGGTCACAATATTTCTTTTTTATATATATATATATATATCGTAATTAATAATCAAATAGTTATTTTCTATCCGCACATAGATTCTTACAACATTCTTTGCTTGGGAATGGAATCACACAAGCAATAACTGCTAATTAAAAAATAAGCATCTATATAGTGACGTAAATTTGGAAGGGAACACTCCAATCTATAATATTCTGAAAGCAAATATTTGCTAATCTTCACCGCAAGTGGCTTGAACTTAAGATAACTACTAATATATTTCCTGGTGTTGTAAACTTAGGAATAGTACTAATATATAGCTCAACTGATTTCAAACAACTTTAATAATATCATAGTAGATTCCGTAAAATTAGCTAATTGATTAGTTGTATTTTCATTGATTTCTAAGCACAATTACTATTAACTAAAATCATAGATTAATTTATTTAAATTTAAAATATTATTAGTGAATTTACGTACAACGTAAGTGTAATGACCCTCCAGGTCATTTTTCATTTATTCATGCTTTTTCTGCGTTTAGAGCTTTCCTATAGCTGCCTCAAGTCATTTGTCACTTGTTGGGACTGATAGTTCGATTTTTGGACAATTCGTTTGGTTTTTATACCAGTTTTCCTATTTTGGAGCTTTTGAAGTTAAGAAATAGGTCTTGGGCCTAAACTTCAAGTAAACAGCCTCGGATGAAAATTTTGATAGTTCCATTAGCTTTGGAATATGGATTTTAGGCTAGGGAGACCTTTGACTCTGGTCTCGAGGCTTCCTGACTCATTTTTGGCTATTGGTTGGAATTTGATAAAAATTGAGTAGTGGGTGTGGAGTCCACATTTTGTCGAAACGATCTCTGTTGGAAATTTTGCTAATTTTATTGATTCCGAAATGTCGTTTTAGGTAGGGTAACATAGTTTGTTTGCATGCACGGGGTTCTGAACGGATTTCGAGAACTTTATCGGAGTCCTTGTGAACTTAGAAAATTGCTGGTGCAAAGCACCTGGTGCAGGCCAAGATTGCCATTCGCGTTAGCAAGAGTTGCCCGCATTCGCGAAGGGTCAAATTCTTGATGATTGCGTTCGCGAAGAAGGACCAGCCTGACCCGGTCCAGCTTTCTTCTTCGCGTTTGTAAAGGACCCCTCGCGTTCTCGAAGGGTTTGGCTGGTGGGGTCCCCCGCTCATGATAGGAGTCCCGTGTTCTTGAAGAAGGGACCCCTGAACGTATATAAAGTCCCTCTGTTTTTCAGCTCATTTATAAGTCCCAAAACCGCCATTTTTTATCTGGTAAGCTCTGAAATTGTTGGGGAATTGCAAATTGAAGCTGGGGTTAGTTAGAGGATTTCTTGGTGATCAATTTCTGATCATTTAGTCGTAAGTTTCTGGTCCTTTCTTTGAGTAAATTTTTAGTAATTCTTCTATTTTTATCTTAGAATTTGGGGCTATTTTGGGGCATAATTAGAGAGCTGGTGGTGCTTAATTTTTAAGCACAAGATCCTTGTCCCACGAGGGACGTTATTGCAGGTCCATTTTTTGGATTTTGTAAGCCAACTCCAAGGGCAATTTTTAGCTCGATTTTTGACCCGGAGTACTTTATATCGATATGGATACCGTTGTTCTCGTATTGATGAGTAGATTATTATTTTATATCGTGGCAACGTTCAGAGGCTTCACGAAAGGGAAAAATCCTGGTTTAGTGGTTTGTAAGCACGTTTTTCGGCATCCAGGTAGGCTACGACTTACCTACCTTTAGACTTTGATCATTTGTCATATTGACGTGGCAATCTGCTAATTATTGGTGGGGTATTGTGGTTTGAATAATCTTTTAGATATTTTATGATTTTTATAGCCGGTTGGGGGGTGTTAGGATAGATTCTTGCCTTGAATTTCTTAGGCCCGGTAGTTGCTTCTCCCTTAGGACTTGGCTTAGCGTACCTAGGACACTTGAATTTGGATTTAGATGCCTAAGTCTAGGTTCAGATAGTCGCTTGCCTTAGGTTGGTTTCTCTTGGCTTGTAGTTAGCATTATTGTCCTTTTTAAGATAAAGTACCTTAGGATGATGTCCTATCCTATTGTAAATGACTATAAAGTACCTATGTGGGCTGATTATTAGAATTGGGTTGGTTTACTCGCTATTTTGTGTTTCTTTGATTTGGTACCCTTGACATTCTAGCATTTTGACCTCAAAGCACTAATTTCAACTAGATAAACAGTATTATGAAAAACTTTTAAGGAATTTGGCTTTCTAAAAAGGAAAATGGCATATTTAATCTCGGTTTAAGTCCGGGCACATGATTTTATTACTTATTATATATTTAGTTTTGGTTCAAGTTGGGCACCCAATTTTATTTCTTATTATATATTTAGTTCTGTTTTGAGTCCGGCACCCGACTTTACTACTTATTTTATATTTAGTTCCGGTTCGAGTCCGACATGCATTGTTATTGATATTGTGGTTAGAAATCTAAGTCCGATATGGTTTATGGGTATGGTTGGAGGAGGAGTATACGGTACGTTCTTTGCACATCATGGCTTACTTTCACATTCCTTACTGTTGCACTTGGTTTATGTTAGCATTACCTGTTATTTGCATCACCGTGCTTATGGGGGCTCGGTTGGGTTTCTTTTGCATTGTGTGTACCTTTTGGGCTTATGGGGGTCTAGTTTGGTTGTAGTTAGCTGCTTATTTATGTTTTTTCAAATTACTTAAATTTCTCGTGGTTGCCCATCCGTAGCTTATTATTCTCTATTTGACTCATCTTTCCTTACCTTTAGCTTATATTCACTTTTTATTATGCTTTTACTTTATTTGAGCTCAATCAACCTATGATGCCTACTGATGTACCATGGATTTACAACATTTTCGACTCTTAAAATGATGGATATTTGCATGTACAAAGATATTTTTATGTGGATATGATGTGTTTTTGGGTATTTGCAGGTCAAATTGGTTCAAAGAAGGAAAGTGCATGTTTTTGGACTTAGAGGTATCAAACGAGGACATTAGATCCCACGGTTGTGCCATAACTGTCGTGGGATGATACCTGAGAATCAATATTCAAGAGTTAGTCAGACGAAGGCTTCCCACGATCGTACCTCTTGATCGTGGGAAGAAAATTTAGAAGTGAGGGTCTCAGATGTTAAGTGCCATGAGGATTAGACGATGAGATCTCACTATCGTACCTAGGAAGAACGAGGTCATACTAAGGATCGTGAGAGAAGGATACAGATACAGTGCAAGTCAGAGGTGGATCCAACGAGAGGGTTCCATGATCGTACCAAGGATCCACGAGATCGTACTGAGAACCGTACCATCTAAGATCTGAAAGATGACAAGTCCAGTGCCAACCTATGAGCACCAAGGACGATTGTGGGATCTTCCCACTATTGTGCCTTCTTCTGTCCGAGGCATCGACCTAACAAATCCTGTTATGTTTAGGATAGGTTTTATTTTATCTAAAATACTCCTATTGGGTCTTTTCTACCAGTTTAGACATTATTATGTTCTATTACTTTGTTCTAAGGTTTTAAGGCATATTCTTGTTCTTGAAATCAAAGACATCAATTTTTAGGTTTTTAATTCAAAGTGAGATTTCGAGATTTTTCTTGCAATTATGAGTAACTAAACACCACAACTAGGGTTGTGAGAACCATGACGGATTAACAAAGTAGTGTTTGTAGTATGAGGTGATTCTCAAAGGGTGTTTAGGCATGTATTATTATTATTCTCTTTGGATTGATTGCTTTTTGGCGGTGCGCAATGTTAGAACTCGGCTTATCTCTACTTTGGACTTTAGCAAGGGTAATCGGATGGGAAAAGAGAATCAACAACAAGAATTGGAGTTGCCAACCTCCATTTAATTAGGCTTGAAGCCGTAAATGGAAGAGACTAAATTGGGATCATAGATAGGGGTTAGTAATGCAAAACTCATGACACATGAACCTTTGTGCTATGGGATAGTCGTCTACAAGGGGCGTAACATAGTTAGTTAGATAATACATAGCCTATCGATTCTGTATGTCGAGCACCATAGGAGATCACTAAGTACGACAAACCTGCGGAGTTATGAAGTTATTGGGAAACACAGTCCTAGTGCCTTTCTCATATTGATTACAAATCCAAAGAAATCAACAACTGTTACTATTGAATTCTTTATTTACAAACCCCCCCTCTTTTACTAAAGATTGTTATTGATTTCTTAGACAGACATCTTGATCGATATTTTGACCTATTCCCTGTGAGATCAACCCCAATCTAGTTGGGTATTATATTTCATCCATGACCGCTTTATGCTTTGTTCAGAGGTGTAATTTGGGCGACATCAAATTTTGGCTCCATTACTGGAGAATAAGGTTACGGAGTTGATTGATAGTGTTTGTCGAGCTATTAGTTTCTGTTTCCTGATTTTACTTTTTTGTTGTTTTTAGGGAGCACACCGGTGCATGCCCAACACTCGAAGTGAAGAAAATCCACTGATTCCACTTGATATGAAAATTGAGAGAACTCAAAGAGCTAATAGAAGGATGGTGAATGAGGGAGTTCATAATCAAGGAGTTCATGCTAAAAGAGTTCTGAACCAAGGGTTACAAGACCCAGGGCTACATGAGACTGCGAAGCAAACTACTGTACGATTGATGGCTAAGGAGAATGTGAGACAAGAAGCTGCTAGACAGGTAGCTGTTGCGACCCAGCTATACACGCAAGTGCACATGATCGTTCAAGTAATAAAGTGGCCCTTTCGAGCCGGATGTTTAACCCACAGGGACTTGTCGTTTAACTATTCACTAGAATAAACTAGTTCTTGATTATTTATTTAAGCGGTGGAATATAGAGATACGATGGTTATAAAGTATAAAATAACTATGAACTAAGCTAACATGATTAACTAGTGGTGTAAACAATAGCAAGTTGAATTCCCATGGTCAAGGTATCCTGAACGTCATCTCAAGCGCATGAATAATAATGGTTTAAGTAAATTGAGCCTTCTATTGTGGTTATTGATCACGAGGTTGATAATATGATTATATTCGTCTTCAACTATAACCTTCTATTAGAAATTGGAAGCCTAACTACATCGTTGAGCGGGGGTAAATTTAACCAATTCTAATGCCTTTAAGCTATCTTCCCGTATTTGAACAAGCACGGCGAATTAGGTACCTCTCGGTACTAACCGCATATCAATCTCTTGGAATCCCTTCCTTGAGTAAAGATCACGCTCCTTATATTCCACGTTCTATCTCTCAATTTCTCTCTCGAGCTCCTCTCAAGACTAGAGATTTATTTCAATGGTAATTAAGCATTAAAATAGTAAAATCAAGACTATAAGAATAACCAATAAATTGATAAACTTCAGTAAAAACCAATAATATTGAACTCAGGAGATTCATGTTCGTCGTCTCAACCCCAAGAATAAGCGATTTTAGCCACTCATGACTTGTTTTAACATCATAAATTGATAAAAAACCATAAAAAGAAATAAATTATGAAAAGAAGAAGTATGAAACCTAATTTCAATGCCAAAAAACGCCCAAAGTAGTCTAATGATGATGGAATATTTATGCCTCCTTGATACAATAACCAAAGACCCCTATTTATAGGCTGGAATTCGGAGAAGAAATTTGGCAAAAAGCAGCCCGGCACGCCCCTGAGCGCGCCTGACACTTAGCCAAATTTCTGCCCAAGAAAATTTGGGCAATAGCGGCCCGACACGCCCTTGGGCGCGCCCCTCTGCTGTCCAACTGAGCAAAATTTCTGTCAAAAGCGGCCCGGCACGCCCCTGGGCGCGCCTAGCCTTTAAATTCCAATTTTCTTTCTTTCTTTGACTTTTCTTCGTGGATTTGGTTGGATTCTTCAATTTCAAATCTTTGGCTTGTCTCTTATCTTCAAAATTCTTTGCTCGTAGCTCCTCCAAGCCTCGCTTTCACGCCAAAAATGCTCCAAATAATCGCAAATTCCACCTACAAGGGTCTAATCGTATTTATTAGCACAATATCAAATATTCCATCAAAACACTACAAAATACGCACTTATTTCTCTCAAAACTAGGGTAAACATGGGTCGAAGACGACAATAAGGCATATAAATACACCTTCAATCACCACCCCACACTTAAACCTTTGTTCGTCCTCGAACAAATCTTCACATCAATCACAATCAAGCTCTACATTCGGCACGTTATATTACAACTTGAAACACATGAATACTACTTCAAAACTTTCTAGCCTCAAGAATTGACTCTACCAAGTTTGCAAACTCATGTACATTACTCAACAAAGTGATCATATAAGTCACATATCTATCATCAAACATGTGCCTTTACCACAAGAGAATCACCCATATTCACTCACAGATATGCAATTTATCATAATAATGGGTGTAAGAATCAAATTCCGCTCACTTTCACAAAGAATTCACATGTCACATAAGATGAACCATAAGCTTGCCCTTAGTGTAGTACTCCACTAGTATCAGAATGTCAAAGTTTAAGATCAAGGAGGACTTTAAGGGTTGTAATGTAGGCTAAGGGACGGGTAGGAACTATTTGGTCAAGAATAGTGACTATCTTCCCTAAGCGCTTTAATACACTACAATTTACTTTAAGATCACCTCCAACCAACCTATTTTACACCACTTTTATCTTCCCAACTCTCTTTTATTTTGCCCTAACTCTTTAAGCTAGCTTACACATATTAGGCAAGGAGTATTTGCTATCAACACTTGATTCACTTCTTTTGGTCAATTTTTTTTCTTTTCATTACATTACTCCCTACCAACAACACATAAACTTTTTCACACACCAAAAGCTATTTACTTGGGGCATCAACTTCACTTTTTCCTTCTTCAATTTTTATACTCCTTAACATCTTAATTTCTCAACTAAAGCGCTTAGGATTTTTGGATCAAATTACGGTTAATTGAAAGAAAAGGATTAAGCTATGTATAAGGATACCAAAGAATAGGCTAAAGGCTCAACAAGGATAACTAAGATCATGCGAAAAGGGTAGATAAAGTAGGTATAAAATATGGCTATCAAAGAAATGCCTATATCATCTCCTAAACTCAACACCCTTAAATTCTCTTTGCAAACACACCGGGCAAGTTCTAGACATCAATATGCACATGGAATAACACAAAAATCTCACTCACACATGGAACATATCTAAATCAAGATAGATCCCTATAGTCTCTCAACCAAGCAATAGCAAGAATTCAACGTTAAGCCAACATCACAAAAGAGTCAAACAAATGAGCCTAGGTGTCTCAACAATAGTCATTCAATTCACTACACATGCTTCAGCATTCAAAACCAACTTGCATCATGCAATCATGCGTAGCATCTTATTAGAGCATCTCTACAATTTTAAAATTACTCCTAAAAATAAAAAAGATAGTGGGTTCAAAGGGCTTCTCCTCGGAAAAGAACCGAAAAGAAAAATCGAGGGGTGGATGAAGTGTGCTCCTAAATAAAACTAAAAATTACTAAAATAAAATCTTTTTGTATTTTTCAAATTTTCAGCAACATAAGCAAAAATCAAATACCCAAAAGACTCCTATAGCACACTCCACCCTAACCAAATCGGAAGATTTTCCACCCCACACTTTAAATTATACTTTGTCCCCAAAGTATAACTCAAAGAATAAAGAAAGAGAAATAATCCCTGAGGCCTCTAGGCCTAGCTAGTAACATCTTATCCATCAAAGAGGTCCGGAGGACCCCCCACTTAGTTTTTGCAATGCTCTTTAGCTTAGATTTTGGGTACTCAGACTTTCCCTAATCTGCAAAACAAAACAACCCAAAGCAAAAACAAAGGTGACACTAATAAAAAAAAATAAAAATAAAAACAAACTACTTACTAAACGTTGGGGTGCCTCCCACAAGCGCCTAATTTAATGTCGCGGCACGACCCATCAACTTTTTCCTCCACGTTGAGGATATAAATTTCACCCACCAACATCGCATCCATATTTTTGCTTCTCTCATAGGGTGGTGGTGCACATATGAAGGGACCAAGTGATGGATGGTGCATGGTAAATCGCTTAGCCCTGAGGTGAGGCATGTTGTTTTGTTGCTTGTCTGGTGAAAATTTAAGAATGTAGGATTCTTGTTTCTTATCTGCACAACCCTCCACTAGTTTAGATGACTCAAAATGCATGTCATCATCTAAACATAATGTAGAAAAATGCTTTGAATGAGATCCAATACGTACCACTTTTCTGCTTGCACTAGCTGCAACATGCTCACATTTATACTCCCTCTCAACGTCAGCCTCAATCAGAGAATGATAGTCGAATTGTTGACATTCTTCTTCTTTCTCCACAGAATGGCTAGTATCCGCAACTATTGGTGATTGGACATCAGACATCTCAATTTTTTTCATCAACTTAACATTCAAGTTACGAATATGTAAGCCAAATTGAGCTATCTCTGAAATAAGCTCGTCTCTCCCCCCTTTTAATTGGTTTGCCATGGTTGTTAGACCATCCCGGAGATACTCATGAATTTTTAATTGATGTGCTTGCTCCATTAGCCATTCCCGGCTCACTATGTCTTCTTCATGACAACTTTCTTCTACTAGTGTCTCCCTTTCTACATCAATTCGGGGTTCCTTTGATAAGACTTTAACTTGCTGATCAACACAAGTTTCAGCCCTAGCCTGTAACTTTTTTGACTTGGGACTGTATCTTCTCGGTGGCTATCCTCATTCTCTTCATGTCTTCCATTTGTTGTGTATGCAGCTCCATTACACTCTTTAGCATATCCATAAGGTGAGCCTCGTGTTCAGCCTCATTAGCTCCATTAGCCCTGCCAACATCACAAACAACAGACTGATCATAATAGGGGTTCAGGGGAGGGGAATAATAGTTTGGACAGTCACTCCAATGGCTATACTGACCACCACACATCTGACATCTATTCAATTCAAAAGATTGGGCAGGTGCGCACAACCCTCTCTCTTAAACATCCTGACAATTACCATCCAAGTGTGGTCCTCCACAAAAACAACATGAATTGTCATCATTCAATGACCATCTATCCCAGGCTGACATATCAACAAGAGTGGCAGAAAAGTAAAACAAAACTTTGTACAAAAATAAATTATATACAACTTAAACAAATAAAAAGAAAAAGTCCAATCTAGATAAACAATTAAAACCGAAGTCCCCGGCAACGACGCCAAAAACTTATTGCGACCCAGCTATACATGCAAGTGCACGTGATCGTTCAAGTAATAAAGTGGCCCTTTCGAGCCGAATGTCGAACCCACAGGGACTTGTCGTTCAACTATTCACTAGACTAAACTAGTTCTTGATTATTTATTTAAGCGGTGGGATATAGAGATATGATAGTTATAAAGTATAAAATAACTATGAACTAAGCTAACATGATTTAACTAGGGGTGTAAACAATAGCAAGTTGAATTCCCAGGGTCAAGGCATCCTGAACGTCATCTCGAGCGCATGAATATTAATGGTTTAAGTAAATTGAGCTGTCTATTGTGGTTATTGATCACGAGGTTGATAATATGATTATATTCATCTCCAACTATAACCTTCTATTAGAAATTGGAAACCTAACAACATCGTTGAGCGGGGATGGGTTTAACCAATTTTAACGCCTTTAAGCTATCTTCCCGTATTTGAACAAGCGCGATGAATTAGGTACCTCTCGGTCCTAACCGCATATCAATATCTTGGAATCCCTTCCTCGAGTAAAGATCACGCTTCTTATATTCCACGTTCTATCTCTCAATTTCTCTCTCGAGCTCCTCTCAAGACTAGAGATTTATTTTAATGGTAATTAAGCATTAAAATAGTAAAATCAAGAATATAAGAATAACCAATAAATTGATAAACTTCAGACAAAACCAATAATATTGAACTCACGAGATTCATGTTCATCTCCTCAACCCCAAGAATAAGCGATTTTAGCCACTCATGGCTTGTTTTAACATCATAAATTGATAAAAAACCATAAAAAGAAATAAATTATGAAAAGAAGAAGTATGAAACCTAATTTCAATGCCAAAAAACACCCAAAGTAGTCTAATGATGATGGAATATTTATGCCTCCTTGATACAATAACCCAAGAGCCCTATTTATAGGTTGGAATTCGGAGAAGAAATTTGGCAAAAAGTGGCCTGGCACGCCCCTGGCACTTAGTTAAATTTCTGCCCAAGAAAATTTGGGCAATAGCGGCCCGACACGCCCCTGGGCGTGCCCCTCTGCTGTCTAACTGAGCAAAATTTTTGTCAAAAGAGGCCCGACACGCCCCTGGACGCGCCTAGCCTTTAAATTCCAATTTTCTTCCTTTCTTAGACTTTTCTTCGCGGATTTGGTTGGATTCTTCAATTTCAAATCTTTGGCTTGTCTCTTATCTTCAAAATTCTTTGCTCGTAGCTCCTCCAAGCCTCGTTTTCCATGCCAAAAATGCTTCAAATAGTCGCAAATTCCACCTACAAGGGTCTAATCATATTTATTAGCACAATATCAAATATTCCGTCAAAACAATACAAAATACGCACTTATTTCTCTCAAAACTAAGGTAAACATGGGTCGAAGACGGCAATAAGGCGTATAAATACACCTTAGATCAGTAGCTAGGGAAGAAAAGGCTAGACAAGCTGAAACAGATTGTCAAGCTACACTTGAGGAATGAGATAGACAGAGAAGGAATAGGGGGCAAACACTTTTTCAGCCGTATCTTCCTCAATGACATACAAGATGAGCCAGACTTTCTTGAGCCAGTAGAAACCGATGCTATTGTCCCATCGGTATTGCCTCTAGGGACTAAGTTTGACATCTCTAGTGTTATAATACAACTACTGAACTTAAAAGGGGTATTCACAGGCCTTGCTACTATTGATACAAACCTTTATGTGATGAAATTTATAGGGATTCGCAAGCCTAAAATCTACCGAAAGTGAGTGAAGAGGTGATAAGACTGTGTTTATTTCCCTTCTCTCTGATGGGGGAGGCTTCGTTATGGTTGACAGAGTTTCCACATGGATCGATCACTACTTGGAATGAGTTGAGGACTTAATGTTTGGATAGATTTTTCCCACCTTCCAGAATGTTGCAATTGAAAGACGAGATTTATAACTTAAGGCAATTACATTCGGAGGGGTTATATGAGACCTGGTTGAGGTTTAAGAAGAAGCTACAGAATGTCTCAAATCATAAAATACCAGGCCGTACTTTGCTTGAGATCTTCTACAGAGGTTTGAATGCGAATAATAAGGGCTGTAGCAGACACGATAACAGGTGGAGCTTTTATGAGATTACCTTGGGAGCAGGCTTTTGAGATTCTAGATCGAATCACTAAAACCAATTGGGATTGGCATACTCGTGAGGCAGATGTGATCATCGACTCTTATATGATTGGAGCATCTGCAGAGCAAAGAGAGGTGGATGATTCGGTTGCTCAAGAGGTAGCACAGTTGAGGAATGATCTTAGCTTGTTCACTAAGCAGTTTGCAGTAGCTCAAGGAGCAAAAAAGGTGAATGCAGTTGGTTCACAAGGGCTAAGAGGCTCACCAAGATAATTGGAACTCTTGGCAAGATAATCAAGATTGGAACTGCTATGGAGATAGCAATTATAATAGATCTGGGTATAGAGATAGGAATAGGGATCGAGATGGTGACTGGAGGAGAAAGGATGATTACAAGGATAAAAGTGGCCTTTATGTTCCACCTGGGAATCAAGATGCTGGTTCAAGAAATTAGAGGATGGAAAACATGCTAGTGAAAATTTGAAAGGTGCAGAGAAAAATAATGAATGCCTCAAGGAGTTGAAAGCTAATATTTTAGGCATGAGTCAAAAGGTTGAATCTCATACTACTGCCATCAAGCAACTTGAGCAGCAGTTTGGTCAGATGTCCACCACATTGAATCAACATCCACAAGGCACACTTCCGAGCAACACCATTCAAAATCCAAAGAATGATGGTTATTGTTTGGCCATTACTACTAGAAGTGGTATGATGCACTGATCCATCTATGCCCGTGATTGTTAAGAATAAGGTAGAACCAGTAATTGTCAATGATGAGAAGGTGGCCGAATCTAAAGATTTGGTGGTGGATAAAAATACACTTGAAAAGCCTCTAGTTGATGGACATGATGCCAAGGCGAGAAAGGGGAAGGAAAAGGAGGTCCCAAAAGTTTTGACTCCCATTCCACGACCTCCATTTTCTTTTTTGCAAAGACTGAAGAAGAAAGTTGAAGAGGTAAAGTACCAAAAATTTATCTCTATACTGAAAGAGTTGTCAGTGAATATCCCTCTAGTTAAGGCTCCTGAACACATGCCAGGTTACGCAAAGTTTATGAAGGATTTGGTGACCAAAAAAAGGACTGTAAGTTTTGTGTTGGTTGACAATATGCACCATTATAGTGCAATTTCCTCTCGATCATTGATTGAGGAGAAGAAAGATACTGGAGCATTCACGATTCCTCGCAGTATTGGGTCTTTCAACTTTGCAAAAGTTTTGTATGATCTGGGTGCTAGCATTAATTTGATGCCGCTAGTATTTTATAGATAGTTGGGATTGAGGTCGCCCAAACCGACTTCAATGAGACTTTTCATGGCACACCGTACTTTGAAGAAACCCATGAGAATATTGTGTGATGTTTTGGTGAAGGTTGCATCCTTTATATTTCCAGTTGATTTTGTCATCCTTGACTATGATGTTGACTTTGAGGTTCCCATTATTTTAGAGAGAACATTCCTTATGACTGGACGCGCATTGGTTAATATGGAGACTGGGCAGATGAAGTTTTGATTGAGTGACGAACAAGTTACCTTTAATGTATGACAATCTTTGAAGCAGCCAAAGGATATGCATGTGATTTCTATGGTTGATATAGTCAATGAGGATGCATTGATAGCTCCTATTAAGGAGAGAGTTGGATTTAAGGCACTTACAGTAGCCATTATGAATTTTGAGGGTGATGATATTGAGAGCTATAGTGAGATAGTAAGCGCACTTGATGGTAGGGGTTCATACAGTTTTTCACCAAAGAAGTTAGATCTTGATTTGAAGAATATAGTGACCCCGCTAGCTAGGCCTTCTATTGAGGAACCTCCAGTCTTAGAGCTCAAGGCTCTCCCATCTTATATTCGTTATGCATTTTTGGGACCCAATAATACTTTGTCGGTTATTATTGCAGTTGATTTGGTAGATTGGCAAGCTGAGGCTTTGTTATCTATTTTAAAGCGGTACAAGAGGGCCATTGGATGGTCCATTGATGACATCATTGGGATTTTGCCTGGAATTTGCACACACAAAATCCAACAAGAGCCAGATTGTGTACCGAGCATTGAGTATCAATGAAGATCAAATCCGCCTATGCAAGAGGTAGTGAAGAAGGAAATCATCAAGTGGTTGGACGCAGGGGTGGTTTATCTTATTACAAACAACAAATGGGTGAGCTCGGTCTAATGTGTGCCTAAGAAGGGTGGAATCACTGTGGTTCCAAACAAGAAGAATGAACTTATCCTATAAGACTAGTCACTTGTTGGCATGTTTGCATGAAATATAGGAAGTTGAACGCATCGACTAAGAAGGATTACTTTTTGATGCCTTTCATGTATCAGATGTTAGACCGTCTTGCTGGCAGAGGATGTTATAATTTTCTTAATGGTTATTTAGGTTACAATCAGATTTATTTTACTCCCAAAGAACCAGAGAAAACCACTTTCACTTATCCAAATGGGACTTTTGTGTTCAAGAAGATGCCTTTTGTTCTGTGTAATGCACCAACAAATTTTCTACGTTGCATGATGGCCATTTTTCTGACATGGTTGAGGACACTATTGAGGTGTTTATGGATGATTTCTCAGTTGTTGGTGTCTCATTTGAAGATTGTCTGGCATATCTTTCTAGTGTTTTGAGGAGATGCAAGGATTGTAACTTAGTGCTAAACTGGGAAAAGTGCCATTGCTAAATTGGGAAAAGTGCCATTTCATGGTCAAAGAAGGTATAGTGCTTGGATACAAGATTTCAAAGAAGGGAATTGAAGTTGACAAGGAGAATATTAAGGTGATTGAAAAATTGCCTCTACTAATTTCTATGAAGGGTATTCGTAGCTTTTTAGGGCATGCGGGAATTTATCAAAGGTTCATCAAGGACTTCTCTAAAATTGCAAATCCTTTGTGCAAGTTGTTGGAGAAGGAGGTGAAGTTTGTGTTTGATGATGCATGTCTGAAGGCGTTTGAGTGCCTGAAAGAGTAGTTGATTTCAGCCCCTATTATTGTGTCGCCTGATTGGTTCATGCCATTCGAGGTTATGTTTGATTCTAGTGGCATGACGCTAGGTGCAATCTTAGGCCAAAGGTGAGAGAAGATCTTACTTCCCACATACTTTGCTAGCAAAACACTTAGCCCTGTGCAGAAAATTTACACTGTGACCGAACAAGAGCTGCTTGCTGTGGTATTCACATTTTAGTAATTTTGATCTTATTTGCTTGGCACGAAAGTGATTGTACATACTGACCATGCAGATCTTAGGTACCTTATGGAAAAGAAGGATGAAAAACCGAGGTTGATTTGTTGGGTACTTTTATTGCAAGAATTTGACTTTGAGGTCAAGGACCAAAAAAGGACTGAAAATCAAGTAGCTGACCACTTATCATACCTTGAAGAAGAGTCCATGCTAAAATTCATGGACGAGCTTGAGATTGATGATACTTTTCCAGATGAGTAGGTATTAGCCTCATCGCAAGATCTGATCTCATGGTTTGCAGACTTTGCCAATTATTTGGTAAGTGATGTGGTTCCTGAAGACCTATTATTTTAGCAACATAAGAGGTTTATGCATGATGTGAGAAAGTTCTTTTAGGATGATCCATAGTTATTTTGAATTTGTACAGATGGACTAATTCGGAGATATGTTCCTGAGGTTAAGATGACAAGTATTTTGGAGGCATGTCACTCGTCACCAGTTGGGGGTTATCATAGTGGTGCGCGTACAACGCATAAGATATTGCAATGCGGGTAATACTGGCCTACCATTCATAAAGACGTATATGACTATGTAAGGGTTTGTGATCAATGCTAAAGATAAGGAAACAACTCTCGAATACAAGAGCTTCCAATGGCCGCTATCCTTGAGCTTAAGTTGTTTGATGTATGGGTTATTGAATTCATGGGCCCCTTTGTGAGCTCACATGATATGAAGTACATTTTGGTGGTTGTTGACTATGTTTCGAAGTAGATGGAGGCAGTGATGCTTCCAAACAATGAGGGGAAGAGTGTTATAACATTCTTGAGAAAGAATATATTTTCTAGATTCGGTACACCAAGGGCTATCATTAGTGATGGAGGCTCGCACTTTTGCAATCGTCTCTTCAAAGCCATGCTTGAGAAATATGGTGTGATGCATAAGGTAGCAACACCTTACTATACTCAGACAAGCAGGCAAGTTGTGGTCTCTAATCATGAGATCAAGTCCATTTTGGGAAAGATTGTGAAGGCTAATAGGACGAACTGGGCTAGAAAGTTGGATGATGCATTATGGGCTTACTAGAGAGCGTTTAAGACCCCTATTGGTGTGTCTCTATATCAGCTCGTGTATGGCAAAGTGTTCCACTTGCCTGTCGAACTTGAACATAAGGAATTATGGGAACTGAAGAGGTTGAATCTGGAGTGGAGTGATGTGATAAAAATGAGACTAGAATAGCTGAATGAGATGGATGAATTCCATCTCCGCGCCTATGAGAGCTCAGCTTTGTACAAAGAGAAGATGAAATTGTATCATGATTACAGAATTGAGGAAATAAAGTTCACCGCGGGCGATAAGGTATTACTATTTGATTCAAGGCTGAAGCTATTTTAGGGTAAGTTGAAGTCAAGATAGATAGGGCTGTATAGAGTGGTAACAGTATTCCCCTATGGTGTAATTGAGCTTGAAAATAAAGAGGGTTTGAGGTTCAAAGTGAATGACCAAACAGTGAAACACTATCTCGGTGAGGTTGAAGAGGTTAAAAGGATATGTGAAATGGATTTAGATGGTGCTTGAGAAATCAAGCACACCCGAGTCGTGTTGTAACTTCAAATCAAGCGCTTCATGGGAGGCAACCCATGGGCTAGTTGGTAAAGTTTGAGTAACCAAACTAGCCACGTCGTGCCGCAAAGTTACATCAAGCGCTGCTTGGGAGGCAACCCAAGGATTTTGTACTTATTTTAATTATAGGGTAATATGTGCTACTTATGCAGGGACAATGTAGAAAAGAAATTAAAGATCTGAAGCCAGTACTGAACCCACAAAAGGGTTGTACAATAGTAAGAAGGTCCTATAATCGTGGGTTTGGTTATCTGCACGAAGTCCAGAGGGATGTGTTTTAGGAGTTGTCTTACTATTGGGAACCACGATCGTACCTAGACATCACGATCATGGTATCAAGCGTCTGATCAAACTCTTGAAAACTATCATTCAGGTAAGTGAACCTACGATTTTAAGGAACGATAGTGGCTAGATACCACAGTTGTCCTTAAGAGTTGTAGGTTCCCAGGTAAGTTATCTAAACTCTCCTAGTATGAAGACATAACACGATCGTGGTTTGATTCCACGATCGAGAGTACGAGTCATCTAGTGGGGTCCAAAGGTTTAAATAAAACCCAACCCAACTCGATTTTAATTCCCAATTGCCTATTCCATAAAACCCGATACACCCATTTCATCATTCAAACTCAAATTTCACCTCCCTAATACAAAAATTCAAAGCAAATTAAGCTAATTCAGACCTGAAGATTGCAAATTTGGTTGCTTCCATATTGAATACTCCCTTCAGTTCTTGAAATAAATTGAAGCTTTGCACTCACAGTAAGTGATTTTATTGAAATTTTTTGAAATCATCTTCCTTTTAGATTTTAACTTTACAAAGTAAGCATAAATTGAGTAGAGAGAGTCGGGTAATTCAAGTAAAAAAGGGATTAGCTGAGTTCTAAAGGGTGTGTGAATGAAGGGAGTAGTTTAGAGAAAATGGAGGAAAGTCTGAGTACCTCAAAACTGTTCAAAAAAGGGTCCACAGAGGGTCAATTAGATTAAATACTTATTGATTTTATGTTTTTAGAGATGACTAAGTATCGGTGCACACTCCACAACATAACCACAATCATGGTATCAACGTACGATCATGGGTTGGATCGTTGTGGGTGCCAATTTGTCAAGTTGTAGGAGTTTATCAAACAAGCACATCCCATGATCGTCCTATCTTGGTAAAATCATGGTATGTGATCGTCTGATGTGACAATCCTCCAATGCTTCTGAAAGAGACTTCTTACAATCAAAGGTATGATCGTACCTTCATACCACGATCGTAGGAAGGCTCATCTGTTTGACTTCTTGCAAACTTGGTATTGTTTCCTTTTTGAGACTAACATTTGTACATATAGGTACTATGGCACTGAAGACACTCAAACAAATACAAAAGAAGATCTCAAAGAAGTGGGCACCCCAAGGCACACCTCTAGCTTCAGAGAGTGAGTCTGAAGAGTTAAGTGGTTTCAAGGTTGAGTACTCCAAAAGTACTTTCGATGATCAACATACACCTTAGACTATTAGGGCCAAAGCCAAGAATTTTGAATAGGCAAAGGAAAAAGCTACACCTTTGACTGCTTTGGAGCCTGCAACTAATCCAATTGGACCTTTCCAGTCTGAAGAGGGAGGTCAAGACTCAAGTCCAAACAAACCTGAGCAAGATGTTGAGGAGATAAGTTTCTCAGAGGAGGAAGAATCCAACCCAGAATCCTCTCACGGACCTTCTGTAGGCAAGCCTCAAAGTGAGTAAAACTCGAGGTGATGATTGAATCCAAATGCCCGAGACTACTATCTTGATGGGATGTACTTGAACAACAAAAGGAAAAGAAAGAAGAGCATTTAGGAAGAACCTCACATTATAACCGGGGCTCTTCAACAAAGTCCTGACTTGGATCGAGTGATCAAAAAGTACAAGTTGGAGTGGATGACTAAGGAAAATGCAACACGGGTAAATGGGTCTATAATCGACAAGCGCTCATTGAGTTTCACCACCAAGGCTTGGTGGTCCACTATCATGCACCATCTAACATCGACCTCAAATAACAACATGCTTAGTACTGACAATGCTGGCATGGTAGCTATTTTTAAGGCAAAGTTGGAGATGAATATCCAGCAAGTTATTACGGATGAGATACGGGATAGGGTACTATTTTTTCATACTATTCTACCTTTCTCGAGTTTGGTGACAATTTTATGTTGGAAAGCCTTAATACCATCCATTCATGAAGTTGACAATATTATCTAGCCAACAAAGACGACATACATTGCTTTAATCAAGGATTTGTAGAATTTGGCTGTTCGAGCTCGAGGCCCTTTGCTTGATTTGCCTTCACAAACACATGAGAGAGCTGTACAGGCTACTGATATCCCAGGTTATAAGGTTATTGCCACTTTTTCTTCATCTTCTTAGTAGCCCATAGTACCTGTGGGCATGATCAGTTTGTGCCGGCAGGCTATACCTTGATACCCATAACTCTTTTATAGCACCTTATGAGGACACATGCTTTTCATAATACGAGGATTAAGATGATGGAAGTTGGGGTAAAGCTGTATGTGAAGGATGAGATTTCTGTAGCTGTGCAGGGTATTCATAATCGCTTGGATAGTTTTGTGAGCTGAATGACGGCTAGGTTAGGGGAGATGTAGGCACCAGACATGGGCACATTCATATCCGAGTTGGATAAATTACAAAAGGCGATAAATGATATTTCTGCTAGACACTTTCCAGTTATGCAGCCCCCTCCGATTCCTATATGAGAGAACATCAAAATTGAGGTACTCGACTTCTATACCTAGGCCCCGACAACTGAGGATAGGGGTAAGAGCATAAAGCAGTTGGAAAATGATATGGGTGATGGTTTTTATCCCCATAGAAAGAGGAGGAGAGATGATAAAGAAGAGAAGAAGAAAGATAAACAAGGTAAGAAGATGAAAAAGAAAGTGAGTGAGCGAACCTCTAAGGTACATATTTTGGAGGTGGTTGAGATTTCACCTGCTATTGAGGTGGGTGTTCAGAGATTACCCCCGTGACATCATTGAGTGCACCGGCCACCACTGGTGCCCACGTGACTGAGAGCACCGTAGCCACAACCGAGGCCACTGGATCTGAGTAGCCTGGAGGGGTCCCATCTGTGATCCCAGCTGATCAGAGTATAACAGGTGCCTAGTATATCACAGGTATATTTCCTACCCAGTTTTTACATTTTTATATATATTCGTGCAATGGGGACATTGTATGATTTCTAAGTTGGGGGTGGGGTACCACAACCGAGGATTTTTGTTGCTGTCTTTTTTTTCCCTTGGTTGCACTATCTAGTTAGAACCGGCCTGTTTAGGTGTTTTTATTGTTGTTTTGTGATGTTTTTGTGTTATGTGTGTAACTGAGAGAAAAATAGAAAAACTTGGTGTAGTCAAAATAAAAGGAGCATGCAAAATGTTTTGAATGTTTTTAATGATACCCCTCCTGAAAATTGTTTGTGTTTTTGTGTTGTACGATGTACTGACTTGAATTGTGACCAATGTTTATATCTTGTCATGGCATTAGGATTAAGAGCGTGATAACCATAGCATAACTGTACATGAATTAGATAGGTAGTAACTGCGTGTGTAGCCTTGGGCCAAGTGTGTGTGAGGTTTTACCTAGTCAACATGTGTGTGAGATCTAGAACTTGCCCGGTTAGTCTTACTAAAGCCATAGAATAGGTGGTTAGGAAAAGATCATAGGATATTCTTGATTTAGTCCACTAAAAAGCCTAAAATCCTACCAAAAGATAAAAAGTAATATCCCTTGACCCCTTTTTCTTTGAACTAGCCTATTCACCTTCCCAAATTCTTTACAATGAACCTTCTTTGGCCCTGTTCCCTCCTTGGACACTGTGAACCTTAACTTCAGACAAATCACCTAATTTAAGGGTGGCTATCATAGGGGTACGTAAAAAGGTTGGGTATGTATAAAAAAGGTTAGTAAAATGTAAAAAAGAGACTCGGGTGCTGTATTGTGCAAAAAAAAAAAAGGGGTGAAAAAGAAGAGTTTGAAAAGAAGAAAATAAAAGAAGAAGAAGAAGAAAGTGTGAAATGAAAATCACATCTGGGGTCCGAAAAGTTGGAAAGAGGGAGAAAAATAAAGAAAGTAGGAAAATAGAGTAAAAAAAAGTAGTGTAGTGCCAAGGAGAGTTAGTCACTTTATCCATATGTACCATACCCATCCCCAAGCCTATGTTACAAGCCAATAAAATTCCTATAGTGATCCTAATCTGACTGTCTGAAAACTAAGACATAGCCTATGGTATCAAATGTACACTGTCTGACTTGCTGAGAGAGCGAGTGTTTTTTTTAAGTCCCTGTCTTGATATCTGTTACATATGATGGGTGTTAGGGACTTTTTTAATATGAGGGCGAAAGAGTTGCACCGTAGTCTTCTTGTGCGGATAGTGTCATCTGTTAGCATGCTTGGTTGTCGGTTGATAATGTAATGCCATTACTTGATCCCGTTATGTCATGATGAGGAGTTTGTGCATACACAACAAATGTTGGTTTTGATGGTAAATGAGGGTTTTGAAATTGTGTTTTGGTTAATGCATGCCTTAACTGGTTTTGACAACGTATGACTGCCATAGTGATCTTGATTTTCTCTTGGTTAAGCGTCGTGGTTTAGTTGTATTTTATTTGCCTGAGGACATGCAAATGTTTTAATTTGAGGGTGTTGATGTGCCGTGGACTTATGGCACTTTCGACGCTTAAAATGATCGATATTTGTAAGTACGAAGGTATTTTTATGTGGATTTGATGTATTTTTGGGTATTTACAGGTCAAACAGGTTCAGAGAAGGAAAGTTCATGTTTTTGGACTTAGAGGCATCAGACGAGGACATTTCACGACTGTGGGATCTAACCACAGTTGTGCCATAGCTGTCGTGGAATGATACCTATGAATCAACATTCAGGAGTTGGTCAGACGAAGGCTTTCCATAATTGTACTTCCATGTCACGATCGTACCTCTTGATCATTGGAAAGAAATCCAAAATTGAGGGTATCAGATGTTAAGTGCCATGAGGATCAGACAATGAAATCTCATGATCGTACTTAGGAAAAATGATGTCGTACTGAGGATCGTGAGAGGAGAATACAAAAATAGTGTAAGTCATAGGTAGATCCAACGAGAGGGTTCCACAATGGTACCAAGGAGCCATAAGATTGTACTGAGAATTGTACCATCCAAGATTTGAAAGATGACAAGTCCAGTGACAACATACGAGCACCAAGGACAATCATGGGATTTTCCCACGATCGTACCTTCCTTTCGTCCGAGGCACCGACTCAGCAAATCCTGTTATGTTTAGGATAAATTTTATTTTGTCTAAAAATACTTCTATTGGGTCTTTTGTACCAGTTTACATATTAATATATTCTATTACTTTGTTCTAAGGTTTTAAGGCATATTCTTGTTCTTGAAATCAAAGACATCGATTTTTAGGGTTTTAATTCAAAGTGAAATTTTAGAGTTTTTCATCTTATTCTTGTAAGTTTATTATTACGCTTTCTCATTAGAATTCTTACTGTGTTCTCGCAATTATGAGTAACTATTAACCACAACTAGGGTTGTGGGAAATCATGACGGATTAACGAAGTAGTGTTTATAGTACGAGGTGATTCTCAAAGGGTGTTTAGGCATGTATTGCTTCAGATTCATTGCTTCCTAGCGGTATGCAATGTTAGAACTCGCCTTATCTCTACTTTGGACTTTAGCAAGGGTAATCAAATGGGAAAAGAGAATCAACAATAAGACTTGGAGTTACCAACCTCTATTTAATTAGGCTTGACCCGATAAATAGAAGAGATTAAATTGGGATCATAGATAGGGGTTAGTAATGCAAAACCTGTGACACATGAACCTCTGTGCTTGGGGATAGTCATCTACAAGGGGTGTAACATAGTTGGTTATATGATATATAACTTATCGATTCTGCATATCGAGGACCACAAGAGATCACTAAGACAACAAACCTGCGTAGTTATGAATTTATTGGGGAACACAGTCCTAGTGACTTTCTCATATTGATTAAAAATCCAAAAAAATTAGCAACTATTACTATTGAATTCTTTATTTACAAAACCCCTCATTTTGCTAGAGATTGTTATTGATTGCTTAGATAGACATCTTGATTGATATTTTGACCTATTCTCTGTGGGATTGACCCTAACCTAGTTGGGTTTTATATTTGATCAATGACCACTTGATGCTTTGTTCAGAGGTGTAATTTAGGCGACTTCATCTACTGAGCACTACATATTTTAGTGCTTATACTAAACTTTATCATCTTTTTCCCTGATGCAGATCCTATTATGAGTCATCGTCATTGACATTTCCCGCGAGCAAACATGTTGATTAGAGATAAGGTGAGCTTTCAGCATCTAGAGCTGATCCATCTCCTTCTATGTTAGGATTAGTCTTGTCTTGTATTTTCGGAGAATACTGTGTATATATTGCACTTGTTTAGTACTCCTCGAGTTTAGTGGCTCTTGTACTGGCTTTACCAGGTTCTGGGGGACTCATTTTGTACATTTTACTCTTTCCCTTCCCTTTGAATTATGCATGCTCTATTTTCATTCGGTTAGTAGTCGCTTTATTTACTATTTTTACCCTATTCTTCTCTCTTCCACCTGTTATCCTATTACTTGCTATTCTGGGCTATGACTTGGCTTACCTACTGGCAGGTTATAATTGGTGCCATCATGACATGAGTTTTTGGGTTATGGCAGCTTGGTATTAGAGCCTATGTTCACCGATATTGTTAGTATTAGAGCAAGTATCTAGTAGAGTCCCACGGATTGGTACGATGATGTCTGTATCCTATTTTCAGGAGGCCAGGACATTCTTAGAAAAATCTCACCTTTTTGGTTTGTTATCGTGCGTTGTGTATATATTGGTTTCTAGAGTCTCATTTGTTTTACTCTTTCGCAGATGGCTAGGATGAGAGTCATGATAGACAATGGATAGGACCCTGAGCCAACATATAGGGCTCCAATTAGAGGTAGAGGTAGAGGTCGAACCCGAGGTCGAGGTTTAGCTCCAGTTGTATCTCTTTCTTGAGGCCAGGCCAAAGAGTTTTCACCATAGTTGGTTATTGATTCGGAGCTAGAGATTGCACCAAATGTTGTGCCAGATGAGCTGCTACCATAGTAGTAAATGGGCTAGGGACCAACCTAGGCTCCACCTGAGTTTATAGCCATGTCTGTCTTTTGAGATGCCCTAGTCTAGTTATTGGGTATGATTGGAAGTCAAACGATGGATAGGGCCTAAACATCTGCTTAGGGGGCGACATAAGGTGGACCAAGTACAGGGGCACAACCTGCAGCTGCGGCTCCCTGAGTAGAGATTCCATAAAGTACTGTTAGTTACGCATCCAGGAGCAACCCAACCAGCTATGACTTCTAAGGAGTAGAAGATACTGGGCCAATTTCTTATGTTCACTCCACCGAGCTTTTCATGAGACCTAGGGGAGAATGAATATGAGTTCTTTACCAGCTTTGAGGAGAAGTTGTGTAATCTTAGATTTGTGAGTCCCATGGTGTGTATTACACTACATTTTAACTTGACAGTGTAGTAAGACAGTGGTGGAGCGGGTACCTTGATTGCAGACCAGCTGGGTCCTCTTCTATGACTTAGGTTCAATTCTCTTAGGCTGTCTTAGAGAAGTATATGCCTCAGAGCATGTATGAGTATCTGAGGGATGAGTTTTTGAGGTTAGAACAAAGGTTCATGATAGTATCTGTGTACGAGGCTAGATTTCATGAGTTAGCTAGGCATGCCACTATGATTCTACCTACCGAGAATGAAAGAGTGCGATGCTTTGTCAGAGGGTTGAGTCTTTTGATCCGTATGGCCACCCAGAGCCTGGTATCTTTAGGTAGATCATTTGTATACGTTGTTGATCATGCTTGCACTATGGAGGATATGCATCACGTGGCACTTGGTAGCAACGATAAGAAGCCCTGTCATCTAGGTAGTTACAGTGGTAGCCATAGTGGGTTATATTTTGAGTTAGGGTCTTCTAGGGTAGGCATCAGCAGCAGTATCAACGCTAGTAGCAGTACCCACAGTATGGTTAGTCTAGTAGGCTGGTTATAGGAATTTCAATGGTCAGGGCATCAGTCAACTGCTATGAGTTTTAGTTAGCAGCTTTAAGTTATGGTGGTCATTCTGGGTCAGAAGGACCCTCTTATTAGGGTAGGGCACCTGAGGCATGCTTCGATTATGGGGTTGTTTTTCACTTTGCCAAAGGTGTCCCCAACGTTGGATGATTAAAACTTTAGCGCAGCTAACTCAGCCCCATAAAATAGTGGTTCCACTAGCCAGAGATGGTTCCCAGAGCAGTAGGGGTAGTTCACAGGGTGCTCGTGGAGGTGGAAAGCAGAGTAGGATAGGTAGTCGGTCATGTTCTAAGTCTGGTGGTAGCCGTAGATAGATATATGCCTTTCCTGGTAGACTAGAGGTAGATTTCATCCAACTCGGTGATAACATGTACGATTTCAATTTGTTATTAGCCAGCTTCTGCTCATTTGATATGGGCTCTAGATATTCATATGTGTCTATATATTATGCTACTTGTTTGGGATTGTCTAGTGAGCCTTTATCTGTGCCAATATATATAGCTACTCCTAAAGGAGTTGTTTTAGTAGTGGATTGGGTTTATAGATCATATTTGGTGACTATTAGGGAGTATGACACTTGGACTGACCTTATTATGCTTGACATGGTAGATTTTGATGCTATTCTGGGCATGGGCTGGTTATCTTCCTACCATTTGGTCTTGGATTACTTCGCTAAGACCGTTACCTTAGCCATGCCTGGCATATCCCTGTTGGTATGGTAGGGCTGTATTAGTCACGCACTGACATGGATTATTTCCTACATTTGGGATAGGAGGTTAGTGTCGAGGGGATGTTTGGCCTATCTTGTTTATGTCTATGATACTAGTGTCGACATTCTTTTGCTTAATTCTGTTCCTATGGTCAATGAGTTTGATGATGTCTTCCCTATCGACTTGCTCGGCTTCTCGCCTAAAAGTGATATTAGTTTTGCTATTGATGTTGAGTCGAGCACTAGGCCTATCTCTATTTCACCTTACCATATGGCTCTTGCTGAGTTGAGAGAGCTGAATGTTTAGTTATATGATTTTCTAGGTAAGGGTTTCATCAAACCAAGTATTTTTTCGTGGGGTATCCGTATCCTATTTGTGAAGAAGAAAGATGGCTCTATGCGTATGTATATCGACTATCAATAGTTGAATAAGATGACTATAAAGAATAAGCATCTGATATCGCATACTGATGATCTTTTTGACCTCCTTCAGAGTGCAACCATGTTTTCTAAGATTGACTTGAGATCTAACTACCATCAGTTGAGGATTCGGATAGCAGATATCCTAAGATAGCCTTCAAGACTCACTATGGCCAGTACTAGTTTCTGTTGATGTCTTTTTGGTTGACCAATGCCCCAACAACGTTCATGGATTTGATGAACCAAGTGTTCAAGCCCTATTTAGAATCCTTTGTGATTGTGTTTATTGATGACATCCTTGTCTACTCGAGGAGTAGGGAGGAAGACGAGCAATAATTAAGGATTGTGATCTACATTTTGAGAGATCAGCAACTTTATGCCAAGTTCTCTAAGTGCAATTTTTGGCTTTAGTCTATAGAATTTTTGGGGAACATGGTTTCCAAGAATGGGATTATGGTAGACCTAGCAAAGATTGAGGCAGTTCGTGATTGGGCTAGGCTCAGTTCTTTTATTGAGGTTTGTGATTTCATTGGGTTGGTAGGTTATTACAGATGGTTTGTTGAGGGGTTCTTTTTTATAGTAGTACCACTAACTAGATTAACTAGGAAAGATGTTCCGTTCTGGTGGTTCAATGAGTGTAAGGTGAGCTTTCTGATGCTCAAGGCCTTACTGACTTTAGCTCTTATTCTGACTCTTCCAGTTGAGAGTGAGGGGTTCATAGTGTATTGTGACATTTTAGGTGTTGGTTTAGGTTGTGTTCTGATTCAGCAAGGTTGAGTTATAGCATATGCTTCATGACAGCTGAAGGTTCATGAGTGCAACTACCCCACTCATGATCTAGTGTTTGCAATGGTAGTTTTCTTGCTTAAGATTTAGAGGTATTACTTATATGGTGTTCACTGCGAGATATTTACTGATCATCGTAGCCTGTAGTATATTCTTAGTCAAAGAGAGCTTAATTCGAGGAAGCGCAGGTGGCTGGAGCTACTAAAGGACCATGATATTCTATTTTGTACCATCCAAGCAAGGCAAACATGGTAGCCGATACCTTGAGCCAGAAGGTAGTGAGTATAGACAGTTTGACCTTCCTTTCAATTTCAGAATGAACATTGGCCTTGGACATCCAGTCCTTAGCCAAAAAAGTTGGTTTGACTTGATATTTCAGATCCCAAGAGCATTCTTGCTAGTGTTAAGGACAAGTCTATATTGATTAAGCAGATTCAAACGTGGCAGTTTGAAGATAGTTGTTTGTATGAAATTCTAGATCAGATGTTGAAGGGCAAATCCAGGAAGGCTGCCTTAGATTTAGAGGTTGTCTTGACATTCATGGGCCGTATTTGTGTTCTGAGGGTCGAGGATGTGATTCAGTTAATATTGTAGGAGGCTCATAGTTCTAGATATTCCATTCATCTTGGCACAACTAAGATGTATAGAGATTTGAGGCAGCATTACTGGTGGTGCAGGATAAAGAGAGATATAGCAGACTTCATATCTTGGTGTTTGTGTTGTCAGCAGGTAAAGTCTGAGCATTTAAGACCTGATGGTTTGCTTCAGAGGCTACCCATTCCCAAGTGGAAGTGGGAGTGAATTACTATGGATTTCATTATTGGTTTGCCATGGACTTCTTGGGGTTCTGATAGTATTTGGGTAATTGTTGATCAGTTGACCAAATTTACTCATTTTCTACCGGTTCAGATGTTCTTACAATATAGAGAGTTTGGCTCAGATTTATGTTAGTGAAATAGTCCAGTTGCACGGGGTACTAGTGTCTATTATCTTTAATAGGAGTTCTTAGTTCACCCTCAGCTTTTGGAGGAATTTTTAGGAGGAGTTAGGTACCCAGGTTGATCTTAGCATAACATTTCACCCTCAAACTGATGGCCAGTCTGAGCAGATTATTCAAGTCCTGGAGGATATATTGTGGGCCATGTTATTGATTACGGAGATCAGCGGAATCAATTCATTATTTGGCAGAGTTCTCTCATAACAACAACTACCGTTCTATTATCCAGATGGCTCCATTTGAGGCGTTGTATGGTATACGGTGCAGGTCTCCGATAGGGTGGTTTGATGTTTTTGAGGCAAGGCCTCAGGGTATAGACTTACTTCATGATTCCTTGGATAGTGTTCGGATGATTCAGGATAGGCTGCGGGCAGCTCAGAGTAGAAAGAAGAGTTATGTCGACTGCAAGATTTAAGTGTTAGAATTTGGAGTTGGTGATCCTATCTTCCTTTGGATGTCACCCATGAAGGGCATGATGAGGTTCGGGAGGAGGGTCAAGCTCAGCCCCAGGTAAATTGGGCCATTTGAGATTATTCAGAAGGTTAGGGATATAACTTATGAGTTAGCCTTTCATCCAACATTTTATGCCATTCACCCTGTTTTCCATGTATTGATGCTTTGGTGTTACATCCCAGATGAGTCTCACATACTCCACTGGGATTCGGTTTAGTTGGATGAAAGGTTGACTTTCATGGAGGAGCCAGTTACTATTCTTACCAGAGATGTCAGAAGATTGCATTCTAGGGAGGTCTTGATGGTAAAGGTTTAGTGGAGGCACCATCTAGTCTAAGAGGAAACCAAAGAGATCGAGCATAACATGCGAACCTAGTAGCGTCACCTATTCAAGCCCTTAAGTACTTCTTGACTCTTGACTTTCACGGATGAAAGTCCTTTTAGTAGTGGATGGTGTAATGACTCTTCAGGTCATTTTTTGGTTTTTGTAGTTTTTCTGTATTTAGAGCTTTACTATAGCTTCCCCAAGTCATTTGTGACTAGCAGGGACTGATAGTTCAGTTTTCGGGCAGTTCATTTGGTTTTTTCTGCCAGTTTCCCTATTTTGCAGCTTTTGAAGTTAAGAAATAAGTCCTGGGCCTAAACTTTAAGTAAACGGCCTCGGATGAGAATTCCAATAGTTTTGTTATCTCTAAAATATAGATTTTAGGCTAGGGAGACCTTTGGTTTAGGTCCTGAGGTTTTCGGGCTCACTTTGGGCTATTGATTGGAATTTGGTAAAAATAGAATAGTGAGTGTGGGGTCCATATTTTGTCAAAACGACCTCTTTTGGAAATTTCACCTATTCTATTGAGTTTGAAATGCCATTTTTGGTAGGGTGGCATAGTTCATTTACACGCATGAGGTTCTGAACAAATACCGAGCACTCGGTCTGAGTCCTTGTGAACTTAGAAAATCGCTGGTGCAACAGCACCTGGAGCAGGCCAAAATTTCTCTTTGCATTTGAGAAGAGTTGGCCGCATTTGTAAAGGATCAAATTCTTGACGATCGCATTAGCAGGCCTTCCCTGGTATTCGCGAAGAAGGACCAGCCTGACCCGGTCTAGCTTTCTTCTTTACGTTCATGAAAGACCCTTCACGTTCATGAAGGGTTAGAATGGTAGGGTCCTACATTAGTGATAGGGGTCCTACGTTCGCAAAGAAGGGAGCCTTGACAGTATATAAAGTCCCTCCATAATTTTTCTGCACATTTATAAGTCCCAAAACCACCATTTTTTATCTGGTAAGCCCTGGAATTGTTGAGGAATTGCAAATATTGAAGCTGGGGGTTGGTTAAGGGATTGCTTGGTGACCAATATCCAATCATTTCATTGTAAGTTTTCGGTCCTTTTTATATGTAAATTCTTAGTAATTCTTCTATTTTTATCTTAGACTTTGGGGCTATTTTGGGGCATAATTAGAGAGCTGGTGGTGCTTAATATTTGAGCACAAGCTCCTTGTCCTATGAGGGACGTTATTGCGGATCTAATTTTTGAATTCCATAAGCTGGCATAAGCAATTTTTAGCTCGATTTTTGACCCAAAGTACTTTATATGCATATAGATACTGTTGTTCTCGTCTTGATGAGTAGATCATTATTTTGATAGCGTAAAAGCGGTCGGAGGCTTCTCAAAAGGGAAAAGCCTCAGTTTAGTGGTTTGCGAGCACGTTCTTTGACATCTAGGTAGGCTACCGCTTACCTACCTTTAGACTTTGCTTAATTTATCATATTACCGTGGTAAACTGCTAATTATTGGTGGGGTATTGTGGTTTGAATAATCTTTTAGGTATTTTATGATTCTTATAGCCAGTTAGAGGGTGTTTAGGTAGATTCTTGCCTTGAATTTCTTAGACTCGATAGTTGTTTCTCTCTTAGGACTTGGCGTAGCGTACCTAGGATCCTTGGGTTTGGATTTAGATGTCTTAGTCCTGGTTAGGGTAGTCGATTGTCTTAGGTTTGGTTCTCTGGGCTTGTAGTTAGCATTATCATTTTTTAAAGATAAAGTACCTTAGGATGATGTCCTTTTCTATTGAAAATTATAATAAAGAACCTTGTTGGGCTGATTATCGGAATTGGGTTGGTTTACTCGCAATGTTGTGTTTTTTTAATTCGGTACCCTTGGCATTTTAGCCTTTTGATCTAAAAGCACAAATTTCAACTAGATAAACGACATTATGAAACACTTTAGGAATTTGGCTTTCTAAAAAGTAAAATGACATATTTTGTCCCAGTTCAAGTTCGGGCACATGATTTTATTGCTTATTATATATTTAGTTTTGATTTGTGTCAGACACCCGATTTTATTGCTTATTATATATTTAGTTCCAATTTGATTTCGACACCCGACTTTACTGCTTATTATATAGTTAGTTTCTGTACGAGTCCAACATGCATTGTTATTGATATTCTGGTTGGTAATCCAGTTCGAGTTCAGTATGGTTTATGGGTATGGCTGGAGGAGGAGTATACGGTATGTTCTTTGAACATCATGGCTTACTTTCACATTCCTTATTATTGCACTTGGCTTATGTTAGCATTACTTATTATTTGCATCCACAGTGTTTGTGAGGGCTCGATTGGGTTTGTTTTTTCATTGTCTGTACCTTCTAGGCTTATGGTGGTCCAGTTAGGTTGTAGTTAGCCACTTGTTTATGTTTTTTTAGTTACTTACTTGCATTTCTCGTGGTTGCCTATCTTTAGCGTATTATTCTCTATAGGACTCCTCTTTCCTTACTTTACCTTATATTCTCTCTTTGTTATGCTTTTACTTTATTTTAGCTCAGTCAACCTATGAAGCCTACTGAGTACCGCATGTTTTGGTACTCATACTATACTTCTGCATCTTTTTCCCTAATGTAGCTCCTAGTACGAGTCATTGCCATTGACCTTGCCTAAGAGCAGAGCTGTTGATCGGAGATTAGGGTGAGCTTTTAGCATCCGGAGCTGATCCATCTCCTTCTATTTTGGGATTAGTCTTGTCTTGTATATTCTGAGACTATTCCGTACATATTGCACTTGTTTAGTACTCCTCATGTTTAGTGGCTCTTGTAGTGGCTTTACTAGGTCTTGGGGGACTCATTTTGTATATATTACTTTTTCCCTTCCCTTTGTATTATGCATGCTCTGTTTTCATTCGGTTAATAGTCGCTTTATTTACTGTTTTCATCCTATTCTTCTCTCTTCAGCTTGTTAGCTCGTTACGTGCCCTTCCGGGCAATGACTTGGCTTACCTACTGGCGGTTTATAGTTGGTGCCATCATGACCTGAGTTTTTGGATCATGACAGTAATTCAAGTGGATTAATTTTAGAAATCATCATAATCTATTATTAGCTAAATTTAATTATGAATTTCAGAATATATTTATGATTAAATAGGTGTCAATATTAACTGATTTTCTCCTCAATTAATAATTTATCTATTTGAAGTACTTAATTTTGAAAATGCAATTATTAAATGTACAATATACAAATCGATTCAGCAAAATAAATTCCTTCTTTTTATAGTCCGAACTTACCTTTTGAGAAAATTTTCATTGATTAGTTTTTAAAAAATATATTTTCTCACCATTATCAATTCAATATTTTTATTTACATTCTTATTAGATTTCTTATAATAATTTTTGTTGTAAAAATGCCAAGTGACTAGTTCTTAAGATGCCACTTGGTTTAGCTTCATACTAGATTACCCTCCTTTATTATACATAGATAGATAAATTTAAGCCATTTAATTCATAGTAATTAAAAACTTGCTTATCAATACTCCCTCCATTTCTAAATAATTATCATTTTTTTGCTTGCACGTCCCTGGACAAAAACATTAACTAGAGACTAATTTGACTAAATTACCCTTATTTATTACTCCTCTCTATTTAATACTTTTCTTTTGTGCACTATATTAATATCTTTCCATATTTATGACTAAGGGTAAAGATGAAAACAAATAATTAATTATGTCTTGGTATCTAAAATGACAAATAATTATTATGTAATATCTATTTTTAGTAAGCATGACAAGTATTTAGGAACGTAGGGAGTACCTTTTTACTAAATATATGTAGCACCCCATACATTCCCGATCATAATTTGATTGATTGGTAATTATAAACCTTAGCTAAGCTTACCCTAAGTACATGTGTTGCAGTGGTTTTGGATAGAACGAATGATATCGTACTAGTCAATGTGACTAAACTTTTGTATGAGGAGTTGGAAACTTTTTTGAACATTTTAGGAGCGATAAATGACGCTTGAATGACTCCTAAATAAAGGTACTTAAAGGTAAGAAGTAAGCTAAAGAATAGAACCTGAAGTACCTAGCCGAATCCGCAAAGAAAAGTCGAAGAAACGAAATTTGAAAAAAAAAATACAGTGGGGCGCTCCCAGGGGCGTGCCAGGCCGCTCTGGGCTGAAATTTTCAGCCCAGAGGCAGCACTGGGGCGCGCCAAGCGGCGTACCGGGGTGGTTTTCACCAAAATATTTCTTCGACTATTATGATGCGTATAAGACCTATAAGTCATGGTATCATTACCCCATCATAGTAAGACTATTATTAAGCGCTTTTAGCATCCGAATTGTGGTTAATGCTTCGTCACAAGTATTTTGACAAATTATGTTCAAAGAAGCCATATGCGACTAGAATTTCTATTTTTGCGATTAAGGCTACGAGCGAAAATCTCGTAAGTGAATATTGTCGTGAAGATTATGGAAATAATTAAACATGAGATATATGATGGATTACACATTGATGTTAGTGGGTCAAGATGATATGGGTTATTGGGCCTAATTTGAGACCCAAAATGAGCAAAACATGGAAGGCCCAACGGGTCAAAATGACCCATTCTTGCCTTGAATTGTCAAAGGTTGGATTAAATGGCTAAGGATGACTTTATGATGTTATAAAAGGTGGCAAAAAATCAGATTTTAATTCATTAGACACACACATCACATTCTCTCATTTTCTAGAATTCTCAAGAAAGCTTATCTTGGCTCTTCAAACCCTAAGGCATTTTTGGACAAGATCATCATCTTCCAAGCTTGGGTAAGTGATTATTCTTGTACTTTAATATATTATGAACATGATAAATTACGTAGATCATGTTGGTTATGCTCGGAAGTGTTGGACATGGCACTTTTGGTTTTTGTTAAAAAGATGTGTTATCCATGGGATTGTAACTTGAATTATGACTTATGGTTTTGATGAAAGAGCATGGTATGGATAAAATACCCACATGTATGGTGTGATTATGTTATTAAACTTATTATTTTTCTATAAAAATTATGGGATTTTGGCCGATATGTGATATGAGGTGTATTGAGGTGACTTGATGGATTAATTGTGATATGGTGCTCATGAGAAAGTGTAAAGGGGAAACTTTGTTATGAAATGCTATTGGTATGTGATGTTGTGGTCAATGTATGGAATGTTATGTTGTGGTCAATGTATAGAATGTTATGGTATTGTGGGCATGAAAAGGCCATGAATGGTATTGTAAAGGGGGAAATAATGTTATAGGGGACTCATGTAACTCATGGTCGTCTTATACACTTGGAATGTAGCTTGTGGTCAATGTATGGCATGAATGGGGTATTTTTGGTATGACAATGCCGTAAATGGTATTGTAGAGAAGGAAATGACATTTTAAAGTTAAACATGTAACTCACTGTTGTCATATGCATTTGTAAGGTAGTTGGTGGTTAATGTTGGTTCCGTTATGTACTTGTGATGTAGAGTGAAACGTAAGGAAGGAGCGAAATTATTGTGCTCACATATTGGATTGTGTATTTACATTGGGAAGCTAAGGTATGTAAGGTTACTCTGTCCGTATCCTTCTGCAGCGCATAATGTCCATATTGACATTTCACTTGTCCTATTCCGAAATATGCTAAGGTATCTCATTCCGATTTGATATATATTGTTACCCACACGTTTCTTATTCATTGACCGATTGGTATTCATATGTCTCTCATCCATGGAATGAAATTCCTAAAGCTCTCATAATGTTGTTGTAACTACTAAAAGAAACTGTTTCAAGGAAAGTGACGACGTAAGGAGAATCTATTCATTCCTAAGTCACGTATCCCTTATTCATTAGTCGTTGTTGTTCATGAGTTACCTAATTATGGACACGGTTCTAAAGTCCTAATAATAGTAAGTTCCAAAGATGCTAATGTTGAAATTTCTAAAAGAACTACCTCAAAGGAAGTTAGATGTAAGAGAATCTATTTATTCTTGAAATGAATTTTCCAATCATGTCATGTTCCAAAGTCTAATAATATTATAAATAGGCTGGTACCAATCTCTCCCAAGTGTACAGGTACTAATCTCATAAGATCTCATACGAATAACGAAGAGGTGATGTGCGAGTTAAGATATCTACCCCTCACAATTAAAGGTGTCACTCTCTTGAAAGTAAGGAAGTGAAGTAAGGCATAGCTGTGTGTTTTCAATATTATCATGATCCTCAATGTACCAATCTCATGAAGTAGAGGAGTGAGGTAATATATATATATATAAGTGTGTGCCTCAATTAATGTCATGATCTCTAATGTATCACTCTCATAACTATGTAAAGGAAATAAGATTGTAAAGAAGTAATGCACATATAGTTACTTTAGGTTTTATTGAGCATGGATCTCAATCTAAAGGGTATAAGTTCAAGATGGTATAATCCCAATATTATGCTATGGTATTATTACGGTATTATATTATTATCCACCTATAAGGTGATGAGCGGTATTATATTACTATCCACCTATAAGGTGATGAGCGGTATTATATTATTATCCACCTATAAGGTGATGAGCGGTACTATATAATAACCCACCTAGAAGGTGATGATCGGTATTGTATTAAGACCCACATAACGAAGATAGTTGTAAAAGAAATTGGAGTATATCCCTTGCATGAACTTAAAACTGAAGGTTAGTATGAGACTCATGATGATAAGGATGGATGATCAAGTAATGAAAATAATAGAAGTAATAAACATGGTTCCAGATATTTAGAATAGAGACCTATCCATATCGATTATTCTTTCACGCTTACTTTCTTGGAAGTACTTATGCATTATAAAATTTCATATGGCCTTACATACTCAGTACTTTCTTCGTACTGACCCCTCTTGGGGGACTTACCTTACGTGCTGCAGGTACAGGTGCTACTAGATCTCCTCAGTAGGCTACGAGATATCCACAGGTTGTTGGTGAGCTCCAGTTGGTTCGGGGCTTTTCCGAGTCATTATGCATATTGGTTTGATATTGTGTATGAGTATAGAGCGGGGTGTTGTCCCGACTCTAGGTTGTCATAGTTATGTATCTATAGAGGATTTGTAGACTTATGTGGGAAGCTGAATGTAAGATATGTACGTTCATCTTGAAGTGATGGCCCTAACGGCCAAGTTTCATATATTGCATATGTTGCCATGATTTTTGCCATTGATATTTAATTACATGGGATAAAATGATATTCATACGCAAACATACATATGAGAGTATACGAATAAAGATTGGTTCTCTCGGGCCTTATCGGCTTTGGGTGCCAGTCCGCCTCAATGGGATTCGGGGTGTGACAATATACTACCCCCTCTATTTCAATTTATTTGTTTTCCTTTTTAGTTCGTTTTAAAATGGATGTCTCTTTCTCTTTTCAGGAGTTATTTGCATAGATGGTCATCCATGTTTTGAAAATTGCCTACAAAAATTACTTTTGTTTCTTTTAGGAAAAAACACTATCACTCAACAATCCTTGTTTTCCTAAAAAAAATACATAACATCTCAAAGACCTTCTTTTCTCCTAATTTGCATGTCATGTCATTAATATCTCATTTTTGTAACAAAAAAGGGTCATATATACCCTTGAACTTTCAAATTTGATTTGGCCTTACCCTCCATTACACTTTCTGGTTAATGATGCCCCTATGTATTACTTTAGACACTGATTTACCCCTGATTTAGACGAGGGAGACACATGGCATCACTAGGACAACTCAACCTATCCCCAATTTTAGTATCCGATTCTAATTAAAATCCACCCTTTATTTTGACACATTAACCGACCATCTCCACCCAAAACTTATAAAATTAACAAACAACCAACCAAACACGTGGAAAATATGTGACCCATACCATCCTTCATCATATTCTCCAAAATTTCCCACTATTGCAAAGCCCAGATGCAAATTTTCTCCAAAATCCCACCATTGCAAAGTCAAATTCGTTCACTTTACATAGCTCCAAAATCAAAGAACAATATGTGACCATATCAATAATCAATCCTCTCCAACACAATAATTTTTTAATTTCAACAGCTTCCCAAACTCTTCCACCTTACAATCGAGAATAATAAGAAGCCAGCAAAAATCCAAACCACAAAGTACCAATTTTTTTTTTGTTTATAAAGAATCTTGTATTCCCATCGAATGCCCATTAAATTAAAGTTCAATTCTTTATGAACTTCTGCTAGATTTAAATCCAACAAAATTTCAATTGCTTATGGATTTTGAAGAAAATAAAGAAGCAAAAAAATGGGAAGTAAATGGAGGAAAGCAAATCTTGCATTGAGTTTAAATATGTGTCTTTATGTACCAAACACACTTGAAGATTCACTGATAGTGCCGTCGGTCGACCGGAGTTTTTTCAATACTATTTTGTTGTATCCAATGACCCCAACTAAGGATTCTAACTGATAACTTGATATGCCCACCACCCCAAACCTATCCTCGTCTGGAGGCAAATTTTACATTGGTGGTGGCAAGTGCCGCCTAGGTGGGGGCAACACTAAAAAATAGGGCTGTAATTTTTGAGTAGCAGCTGCTGTTGTTGCAGCAACAATGGTGACTGCAGTGAGCTAAGCTTCATTTGGCTTAATATCATCTTAGTGTTCCATTACACCTGAAAAACAAAAACAAAGTGATATAAGATATAAGGACTACAAGTTGACTTAACACTAATAGACAATTCCTAAACCGTATTCCCCGCATTCCCCTTTAATGGCGCTAAATTTGATATGCCTAAATTAAACCTCTAAAAAGATATAAATGCTCATTGGTAAAATATAGAATAAAACAAGGTCAGGGTCAAATCCCACAAAGAATAAGGCGAGAAATATTTCAAAAGTGGTTATTCAAACCAGTAGTCGATATTTTAAGAGTGGTTGAATCATAAAATTAAAAGGAATTAAATGTTTGGACGAGTGATTGATGTAAATCGTTATTGGTTATCAATTTGGACATAGAACTAAGATTGTGTTCCCCAAGATATCATAAATTTATCAAGTTTACTTTGTTGCAATCTGTTCCAATATTTCACTTGCAAAACTGATGCATCTATTTTCCACCTAAAGTCTTTAAACCCAATTTGATGAAGTTCACCCAAAATCTTTGCGACATTTGGGTGTTTGTTGATTAGCTTCATAAAGATTTTGTGTTGAGGATTAATAGCCTCGAATCCTTGCTACTAACTCTTTATCTAACCTTAACTTCTTTTGTTAAGCAAGCTAAGATTATAGGCAAGTTCTAATATTTGCAACCATTAAAAATATATTCAATACGAAAGAGTTAGTAGTACATGTGATGAAACCCACCTAGATCACTAAATTGGTAGAACTATTTTATTTCTCCATGTTTGTTTCCACAATTCTAACTATGGGGTTTAACTACTCATGGAAATTGCAGCAAAAATCAAGTATAAAAGAGAAGATATGCTTACAATAATCAAAAGAGGATCAAAATATTGGTCAATAACTTCAATCGAATCAATTAACACTATTGTCTCTCAAACTTTGTGTTCTTTCTTTGGGAAAAATGCTTTCTACGTTTCAAACTGAGATTATAATATAAAATCCTACAAAAATTATTTATAGTTCCTCGAATAAAGTGTAGAAAATAAAAATAAAATATCTTTGTGTTCCTCTTGTGATGCTGCAAATGCCAATTACAGTCACATCTCTCGTCGCATCAGAGCGTGAGGATTTTTCTCCAATTTTGGTCGTGAACACTATGGGTGGATTGTAGCTGAGACGTGATTTCATATAAGATCTGTATCAGCCTCCAAATTTGCCTAGCTTATGTTTCCTTCTTGCAATCTATCTCTAGCTACAAATCATGTGTTGTGGCTGCATTAGCCACGAAGATTACAACTCTTCTGTCTCGTTCATGAGGTGGTAGATTTGGCCACCTATCTTGTGTTGTGGCTGCAACATGCACCACAAAAACCACTTTTTTGTTTCTTCAAATATTTTTGTCTTTTTTTTTTTTACATCTTTTTACTTGTTTTCTTTTCGATCACTGACTAACACAAAACTTAATATTTCTAAGTATTTTGCTTGTCAAAGATAGTATAGTAAAGTATCATCTCCATAGGAATTAGTTTTAGTAGAAATTCAATACAATTTTGTTCAATATTATCTAGGGAATCTAATCTTAAAAGTTGTGTGGTTAACACCACTATATCAAAAATGTAAATTATTTTAGCAATGGTTATACAAACAAAAACATGAAACTTATATCAAAATCTGAATATCAATTAAAAGAAAATTTGGGCGACAGACAATATGATGACAAGGTTGCAAACCTAAGGTTATGTATAGTTCAAGGCTTACAAATAAGTACTCCCTCCGTCCCAATTTATGTAATTTAGTTTGACTTGGCACGAAGTTTAAGAAAGAAAGGAAGACTTTTGAAACTTGTGGTTTAAAATGAGTCATAAATATTTGTGTGGTTGTAAATCATTTCATTAAGGGTAAATTCGGTATTTTAAAGTTAAATTATTACTAAATATAGAAATGTGTCATTCTTCTTGGGACTGACTAAAAAGGAAAGTATGTCGTATAAATTGGGACAGAGGGAGTATTTATTTTTCTTACGAATACAAAAGTTTCTTACTTTTTCTATCAATAAGTAAAACTCTTCTTCTGAATGAATTTGACTTCCAATAGGCTAGTAATGGAAAACAAAGTAGACCCGTGCAAGGATGTACCGGATGGCTAGTTCAAGGAAAGCTTCTTATGAATACCTTCTAACTTTAATTCTTAATAACAATTCTCAAGATCTTTCGATTACTTAATTAAACTATCAATCAAGAATTGAATCATAAGATGCATAGATAATAATCAAGGTACTTTTCTTTTGATTAAAATGGAAAAGATAACTAACTTTGCATTAGCAATATGAAAAACAATTCACGGTTCTATGCTTTGAACAGAAGCATAATTCAAAAGTAACAACCTTAATTCATATTGTCTTTGACCTATTTAGAGTTTACTCCATATAAATAAACAAGTTCACAAAAATATAGAGAAAACTTGAAAACATTACAACCAACTCTTAATCTCAACTTTTATTTTGGTTAAGAGTAGTGTACCCTTCTTCGTTCTTCATTCTTGTTCTTGCTCTTTATGACTTAGCCGCTTCAAAAAGTGATACCTAATATTTGGGATAATTTTGAATTGTAAAGCATGGGATAGTCACTTGCAAAATCCCAAAAATAACATTAATTATTTTATCTTTCATCGCAGCTTCACGCGGCTGGAGTTTACTTTGTGCAGTTGATCGTGCAGGACTTCCAGTAGCCAAATCCCCTTCTACCTTGCTCGAACGATTGAAGCTTGAGGCTACGCTATCACGACCCGAGCCTACACCCTGTATATAACACGGCTCTTAGAGCCATAAGTGACCCCAAACTAATCCATGACCTAGCATAATACTAATAATACTGGAAGTAACTGAATAGCTGATGCGGAAGCTAACTGATTTATATGCCTGTAATTCTGTAAATATGTCAAGTCTAAATAACATGAATACTGATAGTGGAAATCCAAGTCTAAAAAGAAATGCTAAAACTGAACAAGCTGAAAATCTGACTCTATGTCTGGAAGACTCTACTAATTGATGAGCTGCTGGGACATGTGCCCAACTAACTAACTATCTGAAACTAATACTGAAAATAATAAATAAAGTTCTTATCCTGGGATGATGAGGACTCACCATTGACTGCAGATGAAGTGGCACTGAAGCGTACTAACCGCAAGGCTAATGTTGAGCGTCTGAACTTATATCATAAGACGATACAATGCAAAAAGAAAGTATGTGATCAATACTTTGAATGTACTGAGCATGTGAGATATTGTCATGATCCAAAATCTCAGGTCATGATGGCACCTACTAAACCCACCAGTAGGTAAGCCGAACTCCATAGCCTGGAACAACAAGTAATGATCCAATAGAATGAAAGAATAAATCATGAAGCCGACGGGCTAATTATAAATAAAACATTGAAAATAGGGCCCATAAACTAGATAGATAAAAAGAGTGAAGAAGTAAGCTATGCAAAATACACCTCAAGACCTGGTATCAGTCGATACAGGAGCTAATAAACATAACATGAGTACTAAGAAAGTACCATATATACAGAATCATCTCTAAAATACAAAATAAAGATCAGTCCAGTAAAATAGGTGGAGAAGGAACTACTCCGAGCGTCAGAACTCTCCCCAATTCTCCAATCCAAGATAGCTCTGCACGAAGAACACATCAGCGGTGAGAACTCATACTAGGATCTACATCAAGGAAAAAAATGCAGAAGTGTAGTATGAGTACCAAAATACGCGATACCCAGTAATCAGCCATAATAAAACGATAATCCAACCAGACCCTCATAAGCTCGAAAGGTACACAACAACACTCATAACCCAACCGACCCCATAAGCACGATATGTACAAATAGCAAGCATAACCTAACTGGTCCCTATAAGCACCGCAGGTTCCAAACAACAATCATACTGGTGACGGCAGTACATATGAATAGATGAGTGCAATGGAAAACCAAGTGATGTTATATGAGATGAGTACCACGCCTAACCATAGTGTATACATCTCCTCAAGCCCTAACCATAAATCATACCAGTCTCAAACTAGATTTCCAACCAAAATCAATAACAATATATGTCAGAGTTGAAGCAGGACTAAATGGATAGATGAGTAGTAAAATTACGTGCCAGAATCGAATCGGAACTAAATATGCAACACGAGACAACAATCCAGAGCCATTCCCAAACTAAGTCTAACTAGTCCTTTTTTCTATTTTAGAAGACCAAAATCCTTTAAGATTTATGAAATTCCATTTATCAAGTTAAAAATGGTGGTTTAAGGCCAAATCGCCCTAAAAAATAATAGAGGAAATTCGCCCTAAAAAATGATAGAGGAAATTCGTAATAAGGTGAAAATATAGCCAGTGCCTGAACTCGAATCAGAGCGTAAATAGTGCATCTTAGTCTTAAAAATCGTCATCCAATAGTAAGGGTGGTACGATTTCCATTTTTAAAACAATTTATGAGTGAAAAATGAGAAATAACTCCTTTTTGAAAATAGTAGTGAAAATTAATGTTTTTCCTTAGAATCGTGCCACAATGCATGCGAGTGCGTGTGTGAAGGTATGCATCCATCACCAGTATACACACAATAAGAGCATAATAACCCAAGCATCCATAAATATAAATCACCACTTCTCAAGAGCAAAGAATACTAACCTGATGTTCCGTGGGTTTGTATCCAAGGCATCGGACCCACCAATGTACATAATAATATATGTATGTATGCATATTTGAAAGTGCTATATCGGACCATCCATAAATATATATATATATATATATATATATCAACAGGGAAAGAGAGTAAATGGGGTATCCATGATATTAAATAGCAACCAATTGAGGAATACTAGTCTCAATCTGAAGTGCTATCCCTAACCTACCCTAAGGGTCGCTAGACTAATCCCAATACCATAGAAACTTTCAAATATCGCTAGACTATTCCTACTGATACAATAGGCATACAAATATCCACATCCTAACCCTAATTCTACCACAAGAATACAAAACTAAGGTACAAGTTAATAGTCTACTATAAGATTCCCCAAAAAAGGTCAGAAACAGTGAAAATACTAAGATGATCTCAAGTCTATCCCAAAACCCCAACCCTGCATGCAATCTATACTATACACAATCTCACAGAGTAAAGTCTATGAGAAAATACATCGTAGCCTACCTAGATACTAAACAATAGCCTCGAACCGACCATGAATTGCCCGTACCCTCAATTTGACCTTAGAAAATCTGCCGCGCAGAATGCAATCCAATGATTTCTCACAATTTTCAAGATCTAGAGATCAAAGATGGAGGAATTTTGAGCTCGTACAACTTGATGTAGATAATTGATCTTTTTTTCTTCTTTTAGGACTAAATAAAATGTCAAAATGATCCTCCATAAAATGTCCTCAAACGGTCTGACAATACACATATAAAAGGGTAGAAGCTATGTTGTTGTTATAGGAAATGAGAATATGTTGATAACAGTCAAGTAGGATAATTGAATGATCAATAAATAGAGTATATTCTAATTATTCAGGTAATTGAGAAAAGTGAATCCAAAAAAACGTGCAGGGACACTATCATGAACATATATACAAGTGGAAGGTTAACTTGGTCAAATTATCATTAATTACACCTATGTTTGATTTGGTAATGTGCGGAAATAGCAAGTGGCAACCAAATGTAATTGAAAATATTTGATGTCAGCTTCCTTAATCTCCATGTGGAATTGAGATCTCTACTGTAAAAAGATTTTATCCCATTATTTAAGTATTCGGGTATTGCATAGGTCCATGGTAAAATAGTCACAACTTTTTTATTACCTCATAATTAATAGAAATTAGTTTGAATAAAGCCTCTATCATATAATAATAATTTTTCAACATAACTAGACTTACTATATACGTTTAAAATATTAATAAATTATAAAACTATTATAATTTAATATAAATATATCGTAACTATAGAATTTTCATAAACATCTAAAAAAATTTGGAAAGGTAATAAAATATATCTTTTACCAGATTCTAGTTTAATTCAAATATTTCATAACACAATCCGTATTAATAAAATTCTCAAATGAACTTATCGAAAACTGAACTACCTGTCCTGGCAGGTCTTAAATGACGGGTAACAACTATCGGGAAGCTCGAAAAGCTGGAAACGCAGGAAAGTGAAAAATAATCTAGAGGGTCATTACAACATCCACTACTAAAAAAACTTTCGTCCTCGAAAGTCAAGGAACAAAGAGTATCCGAATGCTCAAAAAGATGAGGAAATACTTAGAAGATACTGAAACTATCCTTTTAAAAGATGACTAAAGCCACCCGGTATGATACAACATCATGAACTGAGTACCCGACTCAACATCAACACCAAATCAAGAATCGCGGTCAGGTGAAGAAAAGAAAACCAAGTAGATCGGGAAAACAGACATCAATAACTCACCAACCTCAGGAACTGTCTATAGTGAAGAAATATCAATGATGCATCACAAATATAATCAAGAAAACTAAACGCTACTTTGCTACCAACCCCTCTCGACAACCGACCTTCAATGTATCACCTTAAAACCTGATGGAGGCCGTCACAATTAAGGTATCAATCTAAGCAAGACAACCAAGGACCATATGATAGGAAAAACAAACGGTCTAAATCTAGAACTATATCAAGGACTACTATGTCTAAGATAATGAGACCTACCCAGGTGTTATACATCATGGCAATCGTATCACAGAATTCATCCACTCGATCAACTACTAAAAAAAAAAACCTACAGGGATATCTACACATATAGACACTAATAAAAGCTCACAACAACAACACAACCAAATTGAAAAGTAAGCACACACACATAAATATGGAGACCTCCGACCGAACAACACAGAGACATGCATAAGTGTGAAGACACCAGATCAAACAACACAAATGCTGAAGAGTAGCAAATTGAAATCGTACATATAATAGCTACAACTAAAGTTTCGACCCCTGGACTACTCATAAAAGCACATAACTGATCGTGTCTATCCTCAGACTAAGCATTCGCACAACCACCTACACTACCTTACTGGGAATCATATCTAATACCCTGGGACACCACCTCTGACTAGTGGCATCACAACCCTAAGAGACTGAACTAGCTGCACTAACTGCTCAATAATCCTACGTCGGGGACACTCTCTAGAAAACTGACCAATCTCTCCACAATCAGAACAAGACCCAAAATCCCTAAACTGACGAAGAGCATCAATCCTCTAACAAACCTCTATACTCTCTCATACTATGTAGGAAGAATCATGGAAGCATGTATGGCCTACTCGAGAAACCTAATCTCATAATTTGAAATCAATATAGAACCATGCTAAATACCTGCGAACTCATCTCTAACCTGAAAAACACTCAGTGTACCTGGCACTACCCCCGCCTGTGACGTACCCTTAAGAAGGCTCAGAATCCCAACCATGACCTGCTGAAGAACTGGCATAGTCATATTTTCTTCTGGAGCTAGGGCTAGCCCCAGACCCTCCGGCTGATGCTGTAGATCCTCAATATCAAGCTATGCCTCCACTAACTACTCCCTGACCTGTCCCCAAGCTGAGACTCTAGTAATAAGTGTAGGAGTATCGTCATCGCCATCCAACAATCTCGCATGATCCATTTGAAGAACAATGGAGTCTAAAGAAGGATTTAGAGGTTCATAGAGAAAAGGATGAATGATGAAGAATCAAGAACTGAAATTTTCCTAAGAATTCCTTATAGCCTCCCAAAGGTAGGATACGGATGTCATCATAACAATCCGATGGACTCTACTAGTCATTTTCTCTTGTACCAACAATACCAATGAACCTAGGCTTTGATACCAAATTGTCATGACCCAAAATCTCAGGTCATGATGGAACCTACTAAACCCACTTGTTGGTAAGCCGAACCTCATAGCCTAAAATAATAAGTAACGATCTAATAGAATGAAAGAAAAAATCATGAAACCGATGGGCTAATTATAATTATAAACACCTAAAATAGGGCCCATAAACTAGATAGATAAAGAGAGTTAAGAAGCAAACTATACAAACTACACCCCAAGACATGGTATAAGTTGATATAGGAGCTAATAAATATAATAGAAGTACTAAGAAAATACTATCTCTAAAATAGAGGGAGAAGGAACAACTCCGAGAATCAGACAAAACCCATAAGCACTACAGATACATAATAACAGACAAAACCCAACTGGCACCCATAAGCCTGGAAGGTACACAACAACAGAAAAAACCCAACCAAAACCCATAAGCACGATAAGTACAAACAATAAACATAACCTAGCTGACCCCCATAAGCACGACTGGTTCCAAACAACAATCATACTAGTGACGATAGTACATATGAATAGATGACTGTGATGAAAAACCAAGTGATCCAATATGAGATGAGTTCCACGTCTAACCATAGTGTATACACCTCCTCCAGCCCTAAACATAAATCATACCAGTCTCAAATCAGATTTCCAACCAGAATCAATAACTATATGCCGAATTCAAATCGAGACTAAATGGATAGATGACTAGTAAAATCAGGCACTAGACTCGAACTATAATTGAATAGGTAATAAGCAGTGACACTACGTGCCTGACTCAAATAGAAACTAAATATGCAATACGAGACAACAATTCAGAGCCATACCCAAATCAAATCTAACTAGTCCTTTTTCCTATTTTAGAAGACCAAAATTCGTAAAAATTTCTAAAATTCCATTTATTAAGTTAAAAATGGTGGTTTAAAGCCAAATCACCCCATAAATGATAGAGAAAATACGTAATAAAGTGAAAATATAGCCAGTACCCGAACTCAAATCGGAGTGTAGATAGTGCATCTTAGTCTTAAAAATTACCATCCAACATTAAGGGTGGTATGATTTCCACTTTAAAAACCATTTATGAGTGGAAAATAAGGAATAACCTCTTTTTGAAAATAGTAGTGAAAATTCAGTATTTTCCCTTGGAATCGTCCCACAATGCATGCGAGTGCACATGTAAAGGTATGCATGCAATCACTAGTATACACACAATAAGAGAATAATAACCTAAGAATCGATAAACATAAATCACCGCTCCTCAAGAGCAAAGAAAACTAACCTGATGTTCCATGTGTTTGTATCCAAGGCCTCGGACCTACCAATATACAGAGTAACACATGTATATATATCAATAGGGAAAGAGAGTCAATGTGGTATCCATGATATTAAATATCAACTAACCAAGGAATACTAGTCTCATTCTAAAGTACTATCCCTGACCTACCCTAAGGGTCGCTAGCCTAATCCCAATACCATAGAAACGTTCAAATATCCCTAACCTAATCCTACCACTACATCAGGCATACAAATATCCCCATCCTAACCCTAATTCTACCCCAAGAATATAAAAATAAGGTACAAGCTAATGGTCTACTATAAGATTCCCCAAAGAAGGTCAGAAATAGTGAAAATGCTAATAAGATCTCAAGTCTATCCCAATACCCCAACCTTGCATGCAATTTATACTATACACAAACTCATAGAGTAAAGTCTATAAATATATAGAATGTAGCCTACCTGGATGCTGAACACTAACCTCAAACCGACCACTAGCTGCTCCTACCCTTAATTCAACCCCAAAAAATCTACCGTGTTGAATGTATTCCAATGATTTCCCATAATTTTCAAGATCTAGAGATCAAAAATGGAGGAACTTTGAGCTCGTATAACTTGATGTAGATAATCAATCTTTTTTTCTTTTAGGACTAATAAAATGTCAAAATGATCCTGCATAAAATGTCCTCAATCAGTCCGACACTACACATATAAAAGAGTAGAAACTATGTTGTTGTTATAGGAAATGAGAATCTGTTGATAACAGTCAAGTAGGATAATTGAATGATCAATAAATAGAGTATATTCTAATTATTCAGGTAATTGAGAAAAGTGAATCCAAAAAAGCGTGCAGGAGCAGTATCATGAATATATATAAAAGTGGAAGGTTAACTTGGTCAAATTATCATTAATTACAGTTATGTAATGTGTTGAAATGGCAAGTGCCAGCCACTTGTAATTGAAAATGTTTGATGTCAGCTTCTTTAATCTCCACGTGGAATTGAGATCTCCACTGAGATTTTATCCCATTATGTAAGTATTCGGGTATTGCATAGGTCCATGGTACAATAATTACAACTTTTTAATTACCTCATAATTAATGGAAATTATTTCGAATAAAGCCTCTATCATATAATAATAATTTTAAAACATAATTAGACTTACTATCTCCGCTTAAAATATTAATATATTATAAAACTTTTATAATTTAATATAAATATATCGTAACTATGGGTGATAAGTTATGCTAAGATGAACCTGGGTACCAAGACCCTTCTAAAAGGACTTCCAAGAATGCAAAGTAAATCGAGTACCCCTATCCAAAATAATAGTCAAGCGGACTCCATGCAACTTGACCAACTCTCTAAGATAGAGTCTAGCATAATCCTCGGCTGAATCTGTAATGTTAACTAGCAGGAAATGTGTTGACTTGGTCATCCGGTCAACAATAACCCATATAGAATCATGTTGTCAGCGCATATGAGATAACCCTTTAATGAAGTCCATATTCACCTCTTCCCACTTCCAAGTAGTAATACTGATATTCTCATTCATACCGCCTGGTCTCTGGTGCTCAACCTTAACCTGGTGGCAATTTGGACACTTACCCATAAATTTCGCAATATCCTTATTCATGCCATTCCACCAATAGACTTTACATAGGTCAACCAACATCAAGTGCTGACCATCCTTATCCCTACCCGGTGTTAAACCCCCTTATCCCTACGATGTTATACCACCCTTATTACATGTCCCTTCTTATGCCGCTGTTAACCACCAATTCAATCACAGACCAAGCATATAGTATTAGCCATTTCACAACCACAATCACAATCAATCAATTATGCATCAAGCAAATAATCACATCAACAATATTATGGATCAGGTTCAATCATCAAGCAAGTTTGTAAATATTATCACTTGCACAACAATGCAATCCTTATCCAGAAATACAATGATTTTATTATTCGACAAAAATTGTGATAAATCATTTATCATGTTCAATAGCTTCTCAAGAAATATCAAGTATTCATATTTACTAAGCATGCAATCTAACCAATGACCAAGCATTTAGTTAAATACACTCATTTATAGATAATTAGCCTTAATTCAATTCTCAATAATCATACAATTATGAGAATGCTTTAGCATAAACTAATTCATCACCCAACTACTCAATTATGATTACAATCTATCAATTCCATCAAACTTTCCAACCTATTTACTACTATTCCTACTCCACTATAATTAGTTTTCATCTACACCATCCAATTCCAGAAAATACCATGTTACTAGTTACTAGTTTTCACAACCTGTAATTTCATAATCGGACACCAGCATACATATATTCCCATGAATTATCAGAAATAATACATAATCCACAAAATCATCAAGGAATTGCCGTAAAATAATAATTATACCAAATTAGATTCAATTCATGTTCATATTTTGATTATTATCAACCATCACCAGCCCGCAGGCCTATGCATGAAATCTCCCGCCAAACTATATTACAGTCATGCAATTTAACTAAGATTTAATACACATTAAACCTAACCTACCAAGGCGCCATGATGTTGCAACAAGTAAGCTATACCACAGATGCTCTTTATTTTTCTTCATTTTTTCGAATGCTAAATCATCTAATAAACAAGCAATTATAAGAGCAACTAATCAACTACTTTTCAAACAAATACTTTGGGAATTTAAACCTACTAGTTCTACACCTATTTATGGTCTACATCATTATCCAAGGGTCAATTAACCATTAACTAATTCTGTCATACTCAACCTATCTCCATTAATGGAGTTTCAAAGCTAAAGGTCCAATCTTTATTGAACTCTAGGTTCCCAACTATCAAATGTCATGTTTTGGACTAAAAAAATCATACTAGGAATTGTTTGTTTATAATCTAGAAGCAATTTCAGGTGAAAATATACATTCACATGGTTTTTTCCCCTTATTTCATGAACCTAGGGTTCTAACCCACAAAAATTTCACCATAATTCCCCATTCTAATGATTCTAGAAGAAGAATGGATTAATAAATGTTAAAAGGGGGTAAAAATCTTACCTCAATGAAGAATTTCGACCCCAACCTTGAGAAAAACACCCCCTATGGATTTGGAACGAAATTTTATTGTTTATGAACTGAAATCCATCCAAAATAGGCTTATAAACTACCATCATCCCACTGTAGCAACCTGAGTCCCGCTAAAGCGGCCTCAACTTTTTTAGTTAACGGACAGTTGATGGCATTGGAAAAAGTCTCATAGATATTTAATTTGGTGGGTATTGGGCCCCATAAATCCTTATATTATAGGAGGAGTGATCATTTGAAGTTGACCCTAGTTTAAACTTAGTCCAAAACTCAATCGGTAAGGACACTTCCAACTTAACTTTGTGCTAGGGATATTGTATGACCTTAATTCATATCTAATGCACTCCCATACTAAATACTTGATCCTAAAACCTATGACTAATGAGATTCTTATACCTTTACCACAGATATTTTTAGTAACGACAGAACGGGTCGTTACATCAGATACTAATTTACCATCCGTTTATCCTCGAATGGACATTGGGCGAAGATAAGCACCATGTCAAAATTAGAAAGACACTACTTTCAGAGTTGCTTATGTTGCACCTTACTTACCTACTCGCTATTGTTTATCAACTAAACTACATTTTATACTCAGCCTCTCTATTGAGGCTTTTCAAGACAAGAAGATGCAGAGCCAAACATTTATGCACAAATTAGTTATTTCTCTCACAGTTGTCTTAGAGCGAAACTTTGAGAGTTCCTGACGAGATAACGTCTAAACTCAAAAAAAATTGAAAATTTACTGCATCAAGCCTGCTATAGCGACCCAGTTCCCTCTATAGTGGCTTCACTATAGCGAGATCTGCCGCTTATAGCGGGACTGACCATTATTGTATCTCGCTATAACAGGCTCATGGTAGTATCCTGTCTCCCACTATAGCGGCGTAGGTGAGGTAGTAAATCCGAGAAATTCCAATTTTGACCAATTTTACAACACACTCCCAAATTTTGACATCCCAAACTAACCCTTTTATGTCAAACGCTATATCCCAAGTTATACTAACCCAAATTTCATTCCAAAAGTTTCTATAGGCTATTATGTCTGCCGCCTTGATCTAAGGCGTATTTATATGCCTTATGGCCGACTTTAACCCATGTTTACCTTAGTTTTGAGAGAAATACGTATGTATTTTGTATGGTTTTGATGGAATGTTTGATATTGTGCTAACAAATGTGATTAGACCCTTGTAGGTGGAATTTGCGACTATTTGGAGCATTTTTTGTATGGAAAGCGAGGGTTGGAGGATCTATGAGCGAAGGATATTGAATATAAGAGGCAAGCCAAGTATTTGAACTTGAAGAATCTAACCAAATCCGCAAAGAAAATTCGAAAAAGGAAGAAAATCAGAATTTAAGTCCCAGACGCGCCAACTGGCATGCCGGGCCGCTTTGGACAAAAATTCTACTCAAGTGGACAGCACAGGGGCTCCCCCAAGGGCGTACCAGACCGCTTGGGCACACCTTTTCAGAGGCAAAAATTTGCCTAAGTCCCAGGCGCGCCCAAGGGCGTGCCGGGCCACTTTTTGGCAAATTTTCGCCCCGTGTTTTTGTCTATAAATAGGGCTTTTGGGTTATTGTATTATTATTCCATCATCACTAGACTATTTTGGGCATTTTTTGGCATTGAAATTAGGTTTCATTCTTCTTCTTTTCAGTTTTTATTTCTTTTTATGGTATTTTATCACTTTATGATGTTAATTGAAGTTATGAGTGGCTAAAATCCCTCTTTCTTGGGGTTGAGGTTGTGAACATGAATCTCTTGAGTTAAATTTTATTGGTTTTTTCTAAAGTTTATCATTTATTAGTTATTCTTATATTCTTAATTTTACTATTGTAATACTTGATCACCATTGAAATAAATCCCTTGTCTTGAGGTAAGCTCGAGAGAGACACTAAGAGATAGAACGTGGAATATAAGAAGCGTGATATTTTCTCGAGGAAGGGATTCTAAGAGATTGATATGCGGTTAGGACCGAGAGGTACCTAATCCGCCGCGCTTGTTCAATTACGAGAAGATAGCTTAATGGCATTAGAATTGGGTAAATCTATCACCGCTCAATGATGTAGTTAGGTTTCCAATTTCTAGTAGAAGGTTATAGTTTGGAGACAAATATAATTGTAACATTAACCTCGTGATCAATAACCAAGATAAACGACTCAAATTGCTTGAATCAGTAACATTTATGCTCAAGAGATGATGTTCGGAGTGTCTTGACCCTGGGAATTTACTTTTTATTGACTTTTAAATCATATTTGTGAAAACTGAAGTTACGGTAGCGAAGATAGTAGTTTATAGTCCGCAATCATTTAATTTTTTAATAACAAATCCCTCTTCCTTTTTGCAACACTAGTTTTTAGTTACTGTTGGACGTCTAAAATTGACGTCTATTGACGAAAGTCCCTTGGGTTTGATATCTTGCTCTTTTAAAGGAGTTATTATATTACTTGAACGATCACGTACACTTGCGTGCATTGCTGGGTTGCAACAAGTTTTTGGCGCCATTGCCGGGGACTTTCAAATAGATAGATTTCAATTATTGACGTTTTTACTCTAATTTTCAGCTAAGAGTTGACAACTTGATCTTAGCTATCCTATTTTGTAGGCTTACTTCATCTGAACGCTGGCAAGGAACAAAGATTTGGTAACCCCGTAGTCTAAACCTGAGAGATACTTCCATAGATTGAGGAGACAGGCTGCAGATTACCCAATCTCGCAGTTTGAACTGACGGACGAAGGCATACAGGGTGATGCCGTAAGAATTAAAGACCCAGTTGTGGACAGATGTGAGCCAGTAGTGATGGCAGCTAGGACAGTTTGTGACGTGGCAATCCCACTCACTACTAATGTGACCTACAGTATTCAAAAATCGGCAGCTGGAGGTAGATTTGAGCTTAAACAAAAGACGGTGCAACTCTTGCACTCAAGTGGACAATTTACAGGTCTTGCTTATGAGGACCCACAGAGGTACATCCAAAATTTTTTGGAGATTATTGGCACATATATTCCTGCGGGTGTGTCTTCGAATTATGTTAGACTAACTTTGTTCCCCTTTTCTCTATTGGGGGAAGCAAAGAGGTGGTTGGATGCAGAGCCGGCAAATTCTATCACTACTTGGGATGATCTTGCTCAGAAATTCTTGATAAGGTTCTTTTCGTCTGGAAAGACAGCAAAGTTAAGGAGTGAGATATTGAGTTTCAGACAGAGAGATGATGAGAATTTGTACCAAGCCTGGCACCGATTCAAATCCATGTTGAGGGATTGTCCTTATCACCACCAAGTAAATGAAGTGTTGGTGCATACTTTTATTGAGGCTCTCGACCCCAACACTAAAATTATACTTGATTCAGCTATAGGTGGACAAGCTTTAGAGAAGACTTACGATGAATTATATGCTTTGTTGAATCATATTTCACAGGGAAATCCAGACTGGAATGGTGATAATTCTAGGAATTCTACAAAGAAGGTTGCTGGGAAACTAGATATGGATACAGTCACGACATTATCTGCCCAAATTTTAGCTATGCAAAACATAATGAACAATCACTTTAGCAGTTTGAATTTGGGGCAGCAACAAGCTCTCATAAATGTAGTACAACAACAGGTTTCTGTGGTGTGTGGTGTATGTGGAAATGGGGACCATACCAACGAGTTGTGCAGTGTAAATTTGGATTTCGTGAATTTTGTGGGTAATGCCCAAAGAGGAGTTGGAGCATAGAATTATGGAAATACTTATAATGCTGGGTGGAAAAATCACCCGAACTTATCTTGGGGAGGTAATCAGAATCAATATAAACCTCAAGGATATGCACCACAATATAACCAACAACAGGGTCAAGGCAATCAAGTGGGTGCTAAGCCTGGAGATATGAGCGTGGAAGATATGTTGAAGCAGATTATGGCAGAGCAAGCTAAGCTGGTAGAAGATGTGAGGAACAATCAGTTGGCTACTCAAAATTTGGAGAAACAAATTGGTCAGTTAGCAAATGCACAGAATACAAGGCCTCAAGAAGGTCTTCCAAGTGATACCGATCCTAACTTGAAACAGGTGAATGCTATTGTTACTCATAGCGGTAAGCAGTTAGAGGATATAGTTCCACCAAAACAAGAATTGGAGCCGAAAGAAGTTGTGGTTGAAGACGAACAAGTTGAGTCGACCAAAAGCTCCAAAGATGATAAAGTGATCCATAGTGTAAAGTTGCCTCCTCCTTTTCCCCAAAAGTTTAAGAAGAGGAAGGAAGACGAATGCTTTGGTAAGTTCATTGAACTACTTAAACAAGTGCACATTAATTTGCCTCTTGTGGATATCTTGCAGGGTATTCCAAAGTATGCTAAGTTTGTGAAAGATATTGTGGCAAACAAGAGTAGATTGACAGAGTATACCACAGTTGCACTAACTGAGGAGTGTAGATCTCGCATTCAAAACCAGTTATCTAGCAAGCTAAAGGATCCTGGAAGGTTCACTGTAAAAATTACTCTGGGAGATCGTGTCTGTGCTCGTGGATTGTGCGATTTGGGGGCTAGTATAAATTTGATGCCCGCTTCAGTTTTCAAGGAGTTGGGTTTGGGTCGTCCTAAACCTACTACTATTATTTTGCAGCTTGCAGATCGATCTGTGACTAGACCTGATGGTATTATTGAGGATGTGCTGGTTCAAGTGGGGTCGTTGATCTTTCTGATTGATTTTGTGGTGCTGAATTTTGAGCCTGACCTGAAAGTCCCATTTATTTTGGGGCGTCCATTTCTGGCCATAGGAGGTGCGATCATTGATGTAGCAACAGGGAAACTGACTATGCGAGCTCATGATAAAGTTGAGGTTTTTGATGTTTATAGGGCTTTGAAGCTACCAGAAATTTATAAGAACTTGTAAGCTATTACAGCTATAGATTTGGCGACTGAAAACATCCACACTTTGTGTACAGATCCGTTGGAAAATGTTTTGATGGGGCAAGATATTTTTGGTGATGCGGAAGCTATTGATATGGTGCAGGTTCTTGATCTTATGGGTATCTATGCTAAAGAGGGTGGATGGGAACCTTTAAATAGTCCACTCTATCCTCCAACCAAGCCACCATTTGAGGAGGCACCGAAAATTGAATTGAAAGAACTTCTGTCTCATCTACAATATGCTTTCCTAGGTGATAATGAGACCCTTCCTATTATTCTTGCAGCAAATTTATCAAGGGAACAAGTTGATGCAACATTGGTGATACTCAAAAGAAGAAAGAAGGCTATTGGTTGGCAGATGTATGACATCCATGGTATTAATTCGGGTTTGTGTATGCATAAAATTTACATGGAGGAAGGGCATAAGCTGAGTGTGCCACACCAATGACGCTTGAATCCAGTAATGAAAGAAGTGGTAAGGAAAGAGGTAATTAAGTGGTTAGATTCGGGCATTGCCTATCTTATCTCTAATAGTACATGGGCTAGTCCAGTACAGTGTGTCCCAAAAAAAGGTGGTATGACGGTGATCACGAATGATAATAATGAGTTGATTCCTACAAGAACTATGGATGGGTGGCATATTTGCATGGATTACCGAAACCTAAATGATGCTACGAGGCCATTCTAGCGCTAGCGGGGAATAACCTCAATCCGTAGAAGCTGCATCCTCAAGGGCTGAGTGAAAGACCATTATCCAATCCCTTTTATTTATCAGATGTTGGATCGTTTAGCCGGGCAGGAATATTATTACTTTTTTGATGGGTATTCCGGGTATAATCAAATTGCGATAGATCCTCAAGATCAAGATAAGACTACATTCACATGCCCTTATGGCACTTACGCTTTCAAGCGTATGCCCTTTGGATTGTGCAACGCACCGGCTACTTTTCAGCGTTGCATGATGTCTATTTTCTATGACATGGTGGAGGAGTTCGTAGAGATTTTTATGGATGATTTTTCAGTCTTTGGTAACTCTTTCGAGGTATGTTTGTAAAACCTTGATAGAGTCCTTGGTCGGTGTGAAGAAACTAATCTTGTTCTCAATTGGGAAAAATGCCATTTTCTTGTGATGGAAGGTATAGTTCTTGGACATAAAGTGTCAAAGCAGGGGCTCGAAGTTGATAGAGTAAAGATTGAAGTTATCGAGAAATTACCTCCACCTGTGTCGGTGAAAGGGGTGCGTAGTTTCTTGGGACATGCTGGGTTCTACAGATGGTTCATTAAAGATTTTTCCAAGATTACATGCCCCATGTGCACGCTCTTAGAAAAATATGTTAAATTTGTATTTTGCGAGTCATGCGTGATGGCATTTGAGGTTTTGAAGAAGAAGTTGTTGGAGGCACCTATCCTTATTGCTCCTGATTGGGCTTTACCATTTGAGCTCATGTGTGCCGCAAGTGATGTTGCAGTGGGTGCGGTTCTTGGGCAGTAGAAGAACAAGATATTTCACTCTATTTATTATGTGAGAAAGAACCTTGATGCAACCCAAGTGAATTATACTGTGACTGAAAAGGAGATATTAGCTTTGGTATACGTATTTGATAAATTTTGATCATATTTGGTGGGCACTAGCGTCATTGTATACACAGATCATGCTGCAATACAGTATTTGTTCAATAAAAAGGATGCTAAGTCGTGGTTGATTAGATGGATTTTATTATTATAAGAGTTTGATTTGGAGATTAAAGACATGAAGGGGTCAGAAAATCAGATTGCCGACCATCTTTCTAGACTTGAAAGCTCAAGACATAAAGCTGATGATGGGCGTATTGGTGAGGAATTTCCAGATGAGCAATTGTTGGTTTTGGGGGTTGATGAGTTGTCATGGTATTCAAACATTGTGAATCTATTGGTAAGTGGGCTATTTCTTCCTGATTCGAGTCCTCAACAAAAGAAGAAGCTGTCATATGAGGCACGTTCTTATATTTAGGATGAGCCTTATTTATTCAAGCAAGATCTTGATCAAGTAGTAAGAAGATGTATTCCGGATGCGGAGGTGGAGCAGGTGTTGGAGATATGCCACGCCTTACCTTATGGTGGTCATCATGGTGGTGAACGCACAACCCGAAAAATTCTACAAACATGTTTCTTCTGGCCTTCTCTATTTTAATATGCTCATGTGTTTGTGAAGAGTTATGACCAATGTGTAACACCTCGTATGTTTCCGAACCTAGTTAATTCCCATAAAATGCATGGAATTATTTGAACATGAGATTTTTGAGGAATTATGCATTTACTTGTTGGGCTTAAACAAAGCATGTGTCATTGGGCTCAATTGAGGACCAAATATCAAATAAAAGACATGGCCCAAAGGGAAAATTTGACCCATTCATCTTGGCCAAGTAGACATTTATTATTGGACCAAGTGGTTGGTTAAATAAGGATCATTAAGGGACTATATAAAGGCAAAGGAATCAGAATTTTTATTCATTTTAAGCACACATGAGATTTTTACACTTATCTACAAAAAATGGGGTTTTCTCTCTACACTCAAACCCTAAGCTATTATCCTCTTTGAGCAAGATCATCTCCTGGTAAGTATTGTTAAGTGTTTATTATTGTGATTTAATATATTATATGCATGAGAGATTGCGTGGACCATGTTGGTTATGCCTACAAGTGTTGAGAAATCCACTTTTGCTTCTTTGTTAATGGACTTGTTTCTATGTGACTTGAACTTGAAAAAGGGGCTTTTAGTCTTCAAGGAAGTGAATTGATGGATTCAATATTGATACGGGAGATGTGATTATAGCCTTAACTTGTTTTATTTTTGTACATAACGTTTGGAATTGTTATTGCAAAATTGGTTATGGTTTTGGTGTCGTATTGGCCGTGAAATGTGGTTTTGGGTGTTGTTATGTGTGTTGAGAGACTATGGCTGAATTTTGGTGTGTAATATGATCAAAAATATGTTAAAATATGTTTGGTTATGATCATGGACCATTCATGGCATTAAAAGACCCAAAAGAGACCATTTCGGACCAAAACGGGCATCCGCCCCCGCAGACAAGGGCATCTGCGGGCGCAGATGCCAACGCAGATGGCTCTGGCTGATGCCAAAGGCCATCTATAGGTGCAGGTGGCTGCGCAGGTCAGCCCAGAATTTTGTTTTGTTTGTTTTCGTATCCCTTTGATCCCCGGAGACCCCGATACCCTTTTTGGATGTAATTTTCAACTTGTAATGTCGTTTTAATGACTTTAAAGTGTCGTATGGAGGTGTGTTGGACTATTTTAAGTATGGATGGTTATTTACATGTTGTTATAAAGGAATAACTTCGACGTAATGATAAAGATAAATGTGTAAAGTGTAAGTATGGGTGAAATACTATCAATGTATGATATTTTAGTCAATGTGTGTAATGTTATGGTGTTGTTGATATGGAAGTGCAGCGGAGGGTATTGTAAGGGGGTGACGTGATGTGATATGGTGGTCACATAGTTCGTTGTCGTCTTGTACGCATGTTTAGTGACTAGTTGCTAATGTAAGTTCCGGTATGAACTTGTATTGTAGAGTATGACGTAAGAAAGAAGAGGGACTATTGTGTTCATACATAGGCTTGCGTATTCATACTTGGAAGTAAAGGTATGTAAGGTTACTTTGTCCATATCTTTATGCGGCAAATAGTACTTACATTGGGATTACACTTGTCCTATACTGAAATGTGCTAAGGTATCCTATTTACGGTTACCAATGGTTATTATCACATGTTTCCTACTCATTGACCAACTGTGAATCACATGCCTTCTATTCATGGATAATGTTCCAAAAGCCAATAAGGTTGTGTTCCAAAGTTCCAATAGTGGTTATACTCATGTATCTTGTTCATTGATTATTGTCCAATGGTTCCAATAGTGTTATGTTTCCACGAAGGCTATGTTTCCAATAATTTTTATTTACATGTCTCTTGCTCATTGGTTATTGTTCCAAAGCTTCCAACAATGTTATGGCTACAAAAGTATCAATCTCTCATAAGCCAAGGGTATCCTATTTACGGGTATCAATTATGGTTCATCACATGTTCTTTATGCATTGATCAATTGTCATTCACATGTCTCATATGCATTGATTAATGTTCCAAAGATTCCATGGTTCCACCAATGTTATGTTCCAAAGTTTCAAGTGATATTATGACTATCATTGTATCAATCTCAAAGTAAAGATCAAAGTAATGCACATGTGGTTAATGATTAAGTACGGGTGGCAGCTTTGGGGGCGAAATGCCTAGCTCAAGCCGATCCCGATATTATTGGATCAGGGGGCAGCTTTAGGGGCGAAATGCCTAGCTCAAGCCGAACCTGACAGGGGGCAGCTCTGGGGGTGAAAACCTAGCTCGAGCCGAACCTGATATATTGATTTATGGGTGGCAGGTCTAGGGGCATAAGCCTAGCTCGACCCGATCCCGATGCATTGATTTATGGGTGGCAGGTCTAGGGGCATAATCCTAGCTCGACCCGATCCCAACATGAAGATACGTTATGTAAAGACCCACTGATCAGTAGGGGCCCGGGTACATTGTGACACATGTAATGATGATTAAGCATTGAAGTAAAGAAGCAAAGAAAGCAATGAAAGTAATACACATGGTTTCCAAAATACAGAATGGTTACTTATTCATATGGATTATTCATATGCACTTGAGTTCATTAAAGTATTCATGTATTGTACAGTTTCATTTGAGCCTTACATACTCAGTACTTATTCCGTAGGGGGAACTTACCTTACATGTTGCAGGTGAAGGCACTCGTAGACCTCCACCGTAGGTTGACAGTAATTTCAGACCATTGGTGAGCTCCAATTAGTTCGGGGTTTCTCCGAGTCACTATAGATCATATGTTTTGGTATTGTACATATTGTATAAAGCGGGGACTTGTCCCGACTTTCAGTTGGTTTTGGACAAAGCATATGTTAGAGGCTTTTGTAGACGTATGTGGGTGTATGTGTATAAGATGATAGATGAAGTCTTGACTTGATGGCCTCAACAACCAAGTTTCTCATATGTATATACGTCACATGTTCTATGCTTTCCGATTTTAGACTTTCATGTTCCTATGTGATAGTAGTGTTTCCTATGACATGCATATGAATGAATAAAAGCAAAGCTTGGTTCTCTCGGGCCTTGTCGGCTTCGGGTGACAATCATGCCTTGTTGGGATTCGGGGTCTGACAAAAGTGGTATCAGAGTATGTCGTCCTAAGGGTGTCTACAAAGCCATGTCTGAGTAGAGTCTTACTTATCGATGTGTTGCACGCCACATTTATAAGTAGGAGGCTACGGTACATTTAGGAGTTATTTCACTTCTTCACTTTTAGATCATGCAATAGAGCCAAAGTTGTAGGTATACGTATACGTATGCATTGACATTTGTTTTCTTTTGCATAGTCAAAAGCTGATTATCAGACAAGATAAGGGCAAAGGTAAGCAGGTTGATATGCCTTCCGAAGAAGAAATGAGTAAATCACCACCTGACCAAGCTAGTAAAGGTGGGGTTGACATGGAATTTGTTATACGGGTTTCTCTTAGCCAAAAAAAAAATAGAGAAGTATCCATAGACCCCCTATCAATGCCACTGAACAAGATTTAAGAAATGTAGTGCATGTGTTGACTCAGATAGTTGTTGTATAATGCCATGGGCAAGCTGGCCCAATAACGAGTGATGGTGGTACGGCTAGGGCAGCTAGTCGCCACACATAAGATTTTTTGAAAATTAAACCCTCCCACTTTCATTGGGTCGAATCTGAATGGAGACCCACAGGACTTTATAGACTAAACCAATAAGGGTTCTAGATGTTATGCATGTGACTGTGTATTGATGTATTTCCAACTAGTTGGGAGGAATGTAAAATGGTATTCCTTGACTAGTACCTCTCATATGAGGTCCGAAAAGCTTATGTGGATCAATTGCTAAAGCATTGCTAAAGAACTATGAGTGTCAGAAAGTACAATCTTCGGTTTAATTCTGTGGCTGGGTATACTCCAAAAGTGGTACCATTATGACCGATAGAATGCATCAGTATATGGACATATGGATGGTACCACTGCGATCTTGAAAAAAAAAGGGGTATTGATATAGTCAGAATACAGGCTTTTTGCACAGATAATGAAAGCTCAGAGGCACCAGAAGAGAATATGTTGGTTTGGGTTGAATGTTGTTATTGGAGTGGTATGTCGGGCCACAAAATGAGGCTTCTCTTGAGATAGTTACAGGTACCGTACCCGTATTGATTGACCCATATTCGACACCAGTATATGTTATTTTATTAATTGCTGAAAATTCAAATGAACATCAGAATTACGAGTTATGTCACCTGAAGTCTATACATCAGTTGGTGAATCTATGATAGTTAAAAAATCAAATATATCTTAAGTGCATAGTAATTGTTTGTGGTCATGAGACACCGGTTGATTTTATTGAGCTAGAAATAGTGGATTTTAATGTTATAAAGGGATTGTTCCATAATAGATTGCCGAACTAAGAAGTTATATTGTCGTTTCCCCAAAAGAAGAAATGTGGGGGCACTAAGAGGAAAAAAGTTGTTCCCCATAGTAAAGCAAGTAAAAGGATACTCTAAGGGATACACACGTTACTCGGTAAGAGTGAAAGATACTGATGTGAAGCCACCAACTCTTCAATCAGTTCTGGTGGTAAATGAATTCCTCGATGTATGAGCTGGTATTACTGTGACATCAGGTACTTAGCCTATTTTTATTTCTTCATATAGTATGGCCCCGACAAAGTTATGGGAATTGGAAAAAAAAAAAAGGTTAAAAGACAGGATGAACAAGGGATTCATAAGACTTAGTATGTTCCCTTGGGGTGCACCAGTGTTAATTATACAAAATAAAGACAGTACGTTGAGAATGTGTGTCAATTATTGGCAACTGAATAAGATGACAATTACAAATAAATATTCCCTCCCCAGAGTTGATAATTTGTTTGAGTAGTTATGGGGTTAAAAAAAAAGGGTGAAATGAATGAGGAAATGATGAACGAATGGCGACAAAAAAAAAAAAGAAGAAAGAATGATGATGATATACCCAAGACAACATTACAAATATGGTATGGTTATTATGAATTCCTAGTATGTCAATTGGGCTAGTGAATGCACCTATAGTTGTTATGGGTGAAATGAATAGGGTGTTCAAAACACTTTTCAGGGTGTGTGTGACCATGTTTGGTGATGGTATTCAAAATTCACAAGAGGACTATGCATTGTATAGGATGAAGAGATAAAGGTTGTTATACAAAGAAATAGAAATGGTGAACAATTGGCTAAGGGCTACGATGCTTACAGAGATCCATCGTTTTCTTGGGTTGATTGATTATTATAGGAGAATTGTTGAAGTATTTTATTCTGTCCCTACACCCTTAGAAAAGCTTATATACAAGGCAATGAGAAGAATGATGCATATGAGAAGAGTTTCCAAGAGTTGAAAGATAAAGTAACTTCCACACCAGTTTTAAGTGTCTCCCGAAGGCATAAGAATGTTATGCAATGTATGGTAGTGCTTCCGGGGTTGGCCTCAGATGTGTATTGATGTAGCATGATAAGGTAATAGTATATGACTTACGGCAGTTGCGGCTACATGAGAAAGCAAATTATTACCAAACACATGACCCTGAACTAGCGGCCGTGATATTGCTTTACACTTATGGTGTCACTATTTGTAAGGGATTCATGCTGATATATATACAGTTCATAAGAAAATGTACTATATTTTAAGCTGAAGGACTTACATCTGAGGTATCGAAGGTGGCTTGAACTATTAAAAGATTAGAACAATGGTATCTTGTGTCATTTGGAAAAAGCAATGGGATAGTTGATACATTAAGCTGCAAGGCAGTAGAAAGTATGAATGGCCAGCTCACGGCAATGAAAGATATAGTTAAGAAATCTATATCAATGAAGCAATAGGGGTTTTGTTTTCTTAGAACTCCGGAGGAAAGAATTATAATGTCAAATATGGCGGGATTTTTATTGACATCTGAAATAAAGGAAAAAGCAATATGTAAGTTATAGTTTTAGTTCAATTGAAAAAGAATGTACAGCGGAGTGCGACAAAGATATTTGAACAAACACAAGGGGGAGTATTTTAACGCCAATGTAAACTGTGTATATTGGGTATAGACGAGTTAAGGAAATGAATTATGATAGAAGAACATCGTTCACGGTATTTTATTCATTCGGAAGCAACCAAAATATACCATGGTTTAGCAGAGATGTCTTAGTAAGGTTACATGAAAAGCACATTGTGGAACTTATAGCTCAATGTCCAAGCAGTCACGGATTAACAGTATGGCATCAGAGGTCTGTATGTTTTATGCAATGTATTACCCTTTCAGATTGGAAGTGGAACATGAGTGATACTTCTCGAAAGTTGATTCCATATAGGTAATAGTTGACAAGCTCACCGAGCCAGCGTATTTCCTACTAGTTAGGACCACCGATACAGCTGAACATTATACAAAGTTGTATCCTACCGAGAGAGTACGATTACATGGGATTCCACTCACTATTATATCCTACAAGAGAGCTCACTTTATTGTACAGTGTTGGGATTCTTTTCAGTAAAGCAAGGGTACACAGGTAGATGTAAGTACGACTTGTCATCCTCAGATGGATGGGCAAACAGAACGTATTATATGAACATTTAAAGTTATGCCACGAGTTTGTACATTGTACTTTAAAGGTAGTTGGGATGAACATCTACCGTTCATTGAAATTGTTTACAGTAAAAGCATCCAAAGGCACCTTACGAAGTTTTATATGAAAAAAAATATAGATCATCAATTGGATGGGTTACAACTGATGAAATTTACTTTACACGGGTTAGATTTTGTTCACCAAGTTATAGAAAAGGTGAAGGTGATATAACAGTAGCTACACATGGTCCAAGGTCGATACAAATTACATGCCGATATTCAAAGAAAAGAATGGAAATGTGCCATAGGTGCTTAGGTATTTTAGATAGTGTCACCAATGGAGAAAGATATTGAGATTCGGAAAGAAAGAGGAGTTGTCCAAAGATGCGGGCAAATTGAGTATCTCACATGTGAAATGGGTACTTTATGTCACCTATTGTTATTCTAGATTGGTAAGTGGCAGAATTAAGAGATGCGGGAGTAGCTTCCGTAAAGGCATTATTGGAGAAATTAGTACATAGAGAAATTCCAAGGGAAATCGAGGAACGAATGAAATCTAAAGTACCCGTAATTGTTTAAAATGGAAGGAAAAGTTCAAAGTACGGGGTTAAAGCAATATCAAGTAAGTATCTCTGAGCATTATGTGTATATATGATAACATGAAGAATGATCCTAGACTTACAATTGTTACAATGAGACAATGCTACTAACATTTGAGGACAAATGTTTCTAAGGGGGGAAGAATGTAACACACCGTATGTTTCCGAACCTAGTTAATTCCCATAACATGCATGGAATTATTTGAACATGAGATTTTTGAGGAATTATGCATTTACTTGTTGGGCTTAAACAAAGCATGTGTCATTGTGCTCAATTGAGGCCCAAATATCAAATAAAAGACATGTCCCAAAGGGAAAATTAGACCCATTCATCTTGGCCAAGTAGACATTTATTATTGGACTAAGTGGTTGGTTAAATAAGGATCATTAAGGGACTATATAAAGGCAAAGTAATCAGAATTTTTATTCATTTTAAGCACACATGAGATTTTTACACTTATCTACAAAAAAATGGGGTTTCTCTCTACACTCAAACCCTAAGCTATTATCCTCTTTGAGCAAGATCATCTCCTGGTAAGTATTGTTAAGTGTTTATTATTGTGATTTAATATATTATATTCATGAGAGATTGTGTGTACCATGTTGGTTATGCCTACAAGTGTTGAGAAATCCACTTTTGCTTCTTTGTTAATGGACTTGTTTCTATGTGACTTGAACTTGAAAAAGGGGCTTTTAGTCTTCAAGGAAGTGAATTGATGGATTCAATATTGATATGGGAGATGTTATTATAGACTTAACTTGTTTTATTTTTGTACATAACATTTGGAATTGTTATTGCAAAATTGGTTATGGTTTTGGTGCCGTATTGGCCGTGAAATGTGGTTTTGGGTGTTGTTATGTGTGTTGAGAGACTATGGCTGAATGTTGGTGTGTAATATGATAAAAAATATGTTCAAATATGATTTGTTATGATCATGGATCATTCATGGCATTAAAAGACCCAAAAGAGACCATTTCGGACCAAAACGGGCATCCGCCCCCGCAAACGAGGGCATCTGCGGGCTCAGATGCCAACGCAGATGGCTCTGGCTGCTGCCAAAGGCCATATGCAGGCACAGGTGGCTGACCTGCGGGCGCAGGTGGCTGTGCAGGTCAGCCCAGAATTTTGTTTTGTTTGTTTTCGTATCCCTTTGATCCCCGGAGACCCCGATACCCTTTTTGGATGTAATTCTCAACTTGTAATGTCGTTTTAATGACTTTAAAGTGTCATATGGAGGTGTGTTAGACTATGTTAAGTATGGATGGTTGTTTACATATTATTATAGAGGAATAACTACGACGGAATGATAAAAAGAAATGTGTAAAGGGTAAGTATGGGTGAAATACTATCAATGTATGATATTTTAGTCAATATGTGTAATGTTATGGTGTTGTTGATATGGAAGTGCAGCGGAGGGTATTGTAAGGGGTGAAGTGATGTGATATGGTGGTCACATAGTTCGTTGTCATCTTGTACGCCTGTTTAGTGACTAGTTGCTAATGTAAGTTTCAGTATGAACTTGTATTGTAGAGATGACGTAAGGAAGAAGAGGGACTATTGTGTTCATACATAGGCTTGTGTATTCGTACTTGGAAGTAAAGGTATGTAAGGTTACTTTGTCCGTATATTTCTGCGGCAAATAGTATTCACATTGGCATTACACTTGTCCTATACTGAAATGTGCTAAGGTATCCTATTTACGGTTACCAATGGTTATTATCACATGTTTCCTACTCATTGACCAACTGTGAATCATATGCCTTCTATTCATGGATAATGTTCCAAAAGCCAATAAGGTTGTGTTCCAAAGTTCCAATAGTGGTTATACTCATGTATCTTGTTCATTGATTATTGTCCAATGGTTCCAATAGTGTTATGTTTCCACGAAGGCTATGTTTCCAATAATGTTTATTTACATGTCTCTTGCTCATTGGTTATTGTTCCAAAGCTTCCAACAATGTTATGGCTACAAAAGTATCAATCTCTCATAAGCCAAGGGTATCCTATTTTCGGGTATCAATTATGGTTCATCACATGTTCTTTATGCATTGATCAATTGTCATTCACATGTCTCATATGCATTGACTAATGTTCCAAAGATTCCATGGCTCCACCAATGTTATGTTCCAAAGTTTCAAGTGATATTATGACTATCATTGTATCAATCTCAAAGTAAAGATCAAAGTAATGCACATGTGGTTAATGATTAAGTACGGGTGGCAGCTTTGGGGGCGAAATGCCTAGCTCAAGCTTATCCCGATATTATTGGATCAGGGGGTAGCTTTAGGGGAGAAATGCCTAGCTCAAGCCGAACCTGACAGGGGGCAGCTCTGGGGGTGAAAACCTAGCTCGAGCCGAACCTGATATATTGATTTATGGGTGGCAGGTCTAGGGGCATAAGCCTAACTCGACCCGATCCCGATGCATTGATTTATGGGTGGAAGGTCTAGGGGTATAAGCCTATCTCGACCCGATCCAAACATGAAGATACGTTATGTAAAGACCCACTGATCAGTAGGGGCCCGTGTACATTGTGACACATGTAATGATGATTAAGCATTGAAGTAAAGAAGCAAAGAAAGCAATGAAAGTAATACACATGGTTTCCAAAATGCAGAATGGTTACTTATTCATATGGATTATTCATATGCACTTGAGTTCATTGAAGTATTCATGTATTATACAGTTTCATTTGAGCCTTACATACTTAGTACTTATTCCGTACTGACCCCTCTTGGGGAACTTACCTTACATGTTGCAGGTGCAGGCACTAGTAGACCTCCACCGTAGGTTGACAGTAATTTTAGATCATTGGTGAGCTCCAATTAGTTTGGGGTTTCTCCGAGTCACTGTAGATCATATGTTTTGGTATTGTACATATTGTATAAAGTGGGGACTTGTCCCGACTTTTAGTTGGTTTTGGACAAAGCATATGTTAGAGGTTTGTGTAGACGTATATGGGTGTATGTGTATAAGATGATAGATGGAGTCTTGACTTGATGGACTCAACGGCCAAGTTTCTCATATGTATATACGTCACATGTTCTATGCTTTTCGATTTTAGCCTTTCATGTTCCTATGTGATAGTAGTGTTTCCTATGACATGCATATGAATGAATAGAAGCAAAGCTTGGTTCTCTCGGGCCTTGTCGTCTTCGGGTGCCAATCACGCTTCGTTGGGATTTGGGGTCTGACACAATGCCAACGTATGGGGACGATTGCAAAGCGACATGAGCTGCTGTTAACTTATATCCTAGAAGTTAAAATCTTTGATGTATGGGGGATAGATTTTATGGGCCCTTTCCCGAAGTCGAATGGGAATCAATACATACTTGTAGCAGTGGATTATGTGTCTAAGTGGGTAGAGGCTGCTGCTCTTCCTACGAATGATTCCAAGGTTGTGGTGAAGTTCCTTCAAAAATATATCTTCACAAGATTTGGAACTCTAAGAGCCATTATTAGCGATGGAGGTTCACACTTTATAAACTATTGGGTGAAGAGTGTGTTGGCTAAATATGGTGTTAGACACAAGGTTTCAATAGCGTATCATCCCCAAACAAGTGGCCAAGTGGAAGTGTCTAATTAAGAGATAAAACAAATCTTGTAAAAGACGTTGAATATTTAGAGAAAAGATTGGTCGCTCAAGCTAGATGATGCTCTGTGGGCCTATCGAACTGCATATAAAACACCTATAGGGACTTCTCCATATCATCTTATCTTTGGGAAAACATGTCACCTCCCGATTGAGCTTGAGCACCGAGCATATTGGGCGGTGAAGAAGTTGAATCTAGATCTGTAGTTGGCTGGTAATAGGAGGTTGTTGCAACTCCATGAGTTGGACGAGTTTCGTTTCCACGCATATGAAAATGCGAAGATCTACAAGGAGAAAACGAAGAGATGGCACGACAAGCACATTCTCCACCGCACTTTCGAGCCAGGCCAGTTGGTACTACTGTTTAACTCGAGACTTAGGTTGTTTCTGGGCAACCTAAGATCTAAGTGGAGTGGGCCTTTTGAGGTAAGTCGCACAACTCCTCATGGTGCGGTGGAAATCTTGAATAAAGATGATGGTACGAGATTTCTTGTAAATGGCCAAAGTTTGAAGCATTATTTTAGTGAAGAAGAGAAGCAGAAGGAGAACGTGTTTCACCTTGATAATGATTGAGCTGAGCATGGTCGAGCCGCGACATTAAACAAGGTGCTACATGGGCGGCAACCCATGAAGTATTGTAATAGTTAGGAATTATGAAGTAAAAAAATACAAAAAGAAGAGTCGTACCACGACCAAAACTAAGGCGCTTGATGGGAGGCAACCCATCTCTTTTAAAATTTTGTCTTTTCTAACTTAGTTCTAGGATTTATTATTGTAACACCCCTTACCTTCCCAACCCTACTTGATGACGTTGAACAATGTTTACTTAGGTGTTGAGAGCCACAAGTATGTATTTTGTAATGTTATTGATGAGATAATTGATTTTGGCCCTCGTACATGTGATAAGACCTTCGTAGGATGTGTTTTGTGACTTCGTGGAGAATTTGTGGGGTTAAAAATGAGGCTTGGAGGACCTCCAAACAAAGCATAATAAAGGTAAGAAGTAATTTAAAGAATAGAACTTGAAGTATCTAACCGAATCCGCAAAGAAAAGTCGAAGAATAAAATTTTAAAAAAATTAAGGCCCAGGCGCGCCAGAGGGCGTGCCAGGACACTAATTGCCCAAATTTTTTGGGCACAGGAAGCAAGGTGGGGCGCCCAAGGGCGTGCCAGGCTGCTTGTGCGCACATTTCAAAAGTTGGAAATTTTTCTAAGTCCCAAGGGTGCCCGGGGACGTACCGGGCTGCTTTTTGCCACATTTCTTCTACAACCAAGAGCCTATACATGGTATAATTGAACTATTGGCATTCCATTTTGATAATATTATTCATGGACGAATTTGGCATTCAAATGACGTTTTTACCCTTTTGGTCAAATGAAGCCATACGTGGCTAGAATCACTTGTTTTTGGGATTGAGGCTACGAATATGAATCGCGTGAGTGGGAATATTTTCGTAACACGTATGAAATGATTTAAACATGGGAAATTATTGATTTTATTGGGTAAAGTGAATTGGGGCCCAAAATAAGGAAAACGACATGGGCCAAATGGGTCAAATGACCCATTCTTCCATTGACCTTCTAGACATGAGTGAATATTATCGTGAAAATTATGGAATTGATTAAACATGAGATATATGATGTATTACACATTGATTTTAGTGGACTAAGATAATATGTGTTAATGGGCCAATTTGAGGCCCAAAATGAAGCCAAAATGCATGGGCCCAAGAGGAAAATGATCCATTCTTCCATTTGAACAAGAGCATATGGAATTTAATGCCCAAGTATTGGCTAAGTATGACTTTAGTACTATATAAAGACAAAAAACAAACAGATTTTTATTTCAGTCTATGTCTCATGTTTTTCTAGACATTTCTTGAAGATATTTTCTCTCCTTTTCAAACCCTAAGAACCCTAAGTCATCTCGTGGAACAAGATCATCATTTTTCAAGATTGGGTAAGTGATTATTATTATTGATTAATATATTATATGCATGGGAGATTATGTAGATCATGTTGGTTATGCTTGGAAGTGTTGAACATGACACTTTGTGTTTTTGTAAAAGATGTGTCATTTATGGAATTTAAACTTAAAAAATGACTTGTGGTTTGATGAAAGAACATTGTATGGATGAAATATCAACATGTATGGTGTGATTATGATCCTAAACTTGTTATTTTTATATAAGTGTAAATTATGGGATTTTGGCCGATTTGTTGTTGTGAGGTGTATTGAAGTGAATTGGTGGAATCATTGTGATGTTGTGGTGATGGAGAAGTGTAAAGTATGAAGTTGGTGCGACATGCTAGTGGTTTATGATATTGTGGTCAATGTTGGGAATATTGTGGTATTGTTGGTGTGATAGTTTCATACATGGTATTGTCAAGGGGGAAATGACATGTTAAAGCCAAACATGTAACTCATTGTCGTTATATGCCATTGTAAGGTAATTAGTGGTTAATGTAAAATCAGCTATGTATTTGTGTTGTAGAGTGAAACCTAAGAAAGGATCTGGACTATTGTGTTCATATATAGGCTTGTGTATTCATACGTGGAAGTGAAGGTATGTAAGGTTACTCTTTCCGTATCTTTCTGGAGCATATAGTGAACACCTTATTGTGGTACTTACTCATTTCCAAAATGTCCTAAGGCATATCGTTTAAGGTTATCATCTATTGTTAATCATATATACGTTACTCTTGGTCTATTGTCATTCATGGATCACATAATTATGAATGTGGTTCTAAGTTCCAATAATGTTGTAACTACTAGAAGAAACTGTTTCAAGGAAAGTGATGACGTAAGGAGAATCTATTCATTCTTAAGTCACATATTCCTCACTCATTAGTCATTGTTGTTCATGAGTTACATAACTATGGACATGTTCCAAAAGTCCCAATAATGTTATGTTCTTAAGCTTCCAATAATGTGGTGACTATATATATACATTAATCTCTCAGAAGTGGATGAATCAATCTCTCTCCAGTAAAGGTATGAATCTCTTAAAAGTAAGAAATAAAGTAATGCATATTTGTTGGTTGCGAGAGTATGGGTGGTAGCTCTAGAGGCATAAGCCTAGCTCGAGCCGATCCGAAATTTGTTGTATCAGGGGGCAGTCCTAGAGGCATAAGCCTAGCTCGGACCGATCCTTACATAGGGTAGCTCTAGAGGTAATAACCTAGCTCGATCCGAACCTGATATGTTGGTTTCTAGGTGGCAGCTCTAGAGGTAATAACCTAGCTCGAGCCGAACCCGATATATTGATTTATAGGTGGTAGCTCTAGAGGCAAAATCCTAGCTCGAGCCGATCCCAACATAACGTTATGTTATGTTAAGACCCACTGATCAGTTGGGGCCCGGGTACGATATGATAAAAGCGATGAGGAATAAACAATAAAGCGAAGAAAATATTTTATGTAAGGTACATGGTGCCACATATGCAGATCGATGGGTTATTGATATTGACTATCATATTACATTTTGATTCTATTGACGTATTTACGACAGTTTCATATGGCCTTACATACTCAGTACATTCTCCTTACTGACCCCTCTTGGGGGATTTAGCTTACTTGCTGCAGGCGCAGGTACTAGTAGACCTCCATAGTAGGTTGCGGATCTTTTACAGACTTTTGGTGAGCTCCAGTTGGTTCGGGGCTTTCTGAGTTGCTATGTACATTTATTTTGGTATTGTATATGTGTATAGAGCGGGGTCTTGTCCCGAATCTAGGTTGGTTATGGTTATGTATCTGTAGAGGCTTTGTAGATGTTGTGGGACAGATGAAGAAAATGTAAGAAACGTATGTTTTGTCTTGAAGGCCCCAACGGCCAAGTTTCATAGTTATCATGTATGTTCCATGGTTTTAGCTATTGGCATCTTGTATCTATTTATGGTGATGATGTTTATTGAGTAGCATGCACATGAGTGTGTGAGGATGAAGATTAGTTTTCTCGGGCCTCATCGGCTCCGGGTGCCAGTCCGCCTCGATGGGATTTGGGGCGTGACAAAAGTGGTATCAGAGCAGGTCGTTCTAAGGGTGTCTACAAAGCCGTGTCTGAGTAGAGTCTTACTTATCGATGTGTTGTTCACCACATTTAAAAGTAGGAGGCTACGGGACATTTAGGAGTTGTTTCTCTCCTTCATTTCTAGATCGTGCAGTAGAGCCAGTGTTGTAATTTGAATTGTATCTGACCATGGTAATTGTTTTTCTTTTGTATAGTAAAATGCCAATCACAAGAAGAGGTGGAGGCAAAGGTAAGCAGGTAGATATGCCTGCCGGTGAAGGAATGAGTAAATCACCACCTGACCAAGCTAGTCAAGGTGGAGCTGACGCTGAAATTGCATCGCAGTCTTTCTCTACTTTTCCATCTCCAGAAGAGCTAAGAGGTAGAGAAGTACCTGCAGAACCGCCTATGAACGCCACTGATCAGGATTTAAGAAATGCAGTACATATGTTGACTCAGTTAGTGGCTGCACAAACACAAGGATGAATTGGTCCAATGGTAAATCAAGATGACGCGACTAGAGCAGCTAGTCGGCGTACACAGGATTTTCTAAAATTAGACCCTCCCATATTCACAGGGTCAGATCCGAAAGCAGATCCACAGGATTTTGTGGACCAAGTTCAAAGAGCACTAGAGGTGATGCACGTAACAGGTGTAGAAACGGTTGAGCTAGCAGCTTATAGACTGAAGGGCGAGGCTATCTTGTGGTATGAGGACTGGAAAAGATCAAGGGGTATTGAGGCACTCCCAGCTGGTTGGGAAGAATTTAAAATGGCATTCCTTGATCATTACCTCTCGTATGAGATTTGGGAGGCACGTGCAGACCAATTTCTAAATTTGCGTCAAGGAAATATGAGTGTTAGAGAATACAGTTTACAGTTTAATTCCTTGGCTAGATATGCTCCAAATATAGTAGCCACCATGGAAGATAAAGTCCATCGATATGTGGATAGACTGGAGCCATATTTGGTACGAGACTGTACTATTGCAGCATTGAACAGAGATATGGACATCGCCAGAATTCAGGCATTTGCACAGAAAATGGAGGATCAAAGGCAAAGAAGGAGGAAACAGGAATATGAGGAAGGGCCATCAAAAAAGGCAAGACCTATGGGGCAGTCTATGGTGTCCCCAGGAGAATCTAGATCTCGAATGTTACCGCCTAGACCCTTATTCTCTTATTCCACAATCGGTGCTCACTCTTAATTCCGAGGGTCTAGAGGTGGTTCATCTAGACAGAGTAGTGGAGTGCAAGCCTCACAGACAGTAGGATTTTCTCACCCTCTGTGTCAGCATTGCGGAAGGTACCGTTTAGGTGAATGGCGATTGGGGACAAATACTTGTTTTTGGTGTGGCACAGCGGGGCATATGATGAGAGAATGCCCACAAAGGTGTGCGAGTGGTATAGTACGACCTACGGGATCAACCGTTGCATCATCAACATCAGTTCCTTCCCCAGGCGGAGGGGTTCAGCCTATTGGTCGTGGTAGAGCTCTGAGAGGAGCATCTAGTGCCAGTGGAGCCCAAAATCGTACTTATACTCTAGTGGACTGGAAGAATGAGGAGGAATCTCCTGATGAAGATACAGATAAACTATCCATATTTTCAAATGATACATATACCTTATCGTATATCACTCCATTGATTACTATAAAAGTTAATGGGACACTGGGGTTATTAGTTAAGTCAATGGAAATATCTCTATCTGACGGTAAATTTAGTATAGTTAAAAGAACATATTGTAATTGTATAGTAGATGTTTGTGATCATAAATTATTATGTACGCCTAAAAGCATCACCAATGAAAAGGGTAAGGGGATTTGGAAAGAAAGGATGTGAAATTTGCCGAAAATGCATAAGAGTTTCATTTCATATTGCTCCCATTGAAAATATACAAATTACGAAGGATTTCACTAGGAATAGATACCTATTGTTATTCTTGACTGACAAGTTAAAAGGTGAAGAAATAAAGACGTAACTTCCATAATGAGATGAAATCGACGTATCTATATTTGTTTCAAATGGAAGAAAAAGTTCAAAGGGTGGAAGTAGACCAATAACAACTAAGTATCTATGAGCCTTAAGTGTCTATATATGTATGTTAATATAGAGATGCATTGGTTGTAATTGAAGCGATACTGTTAACATTCGAGGACGAATGTTCCTAAGGGGGGAAGAATGTAACACCCTGTACCTTCCCAAACCTACTTGACGACGTTGAACAATGTTTACTTAGGTGTTGAGAGCCACAAGTATGTATTTTGTAATGTTATTGATGAGATAATTGATTTTGGCCCTCGTACATGTGATGAGACCTTCGTAGGATGTGTTTTGTGACTTTGTGGAGCATTTGTGGGGTTAAAAACGAGGCTTGGAGGACCTTCAAACAAAGGATATTAAAGGTAAGAAGTAAGTTAAAGAATAGAACTTGAAGTATCTAACCAAATCCACAAAGAAAAGTCGAAGAATGAAATTTTAAAAAATTAAGGCCCAGGTGCGCCAGAGGGCATGACAGGCCGCTAATTGCCCAAATTTTTTGGGCACAGGCAGCAAGGTGGCGTGCCCAAGGGCGTACCAGGCTGCTTGTGCGCACCTTTCAAAAGTAGGAAATTTTTGTAAGTCCCAAGGGTGCCCGGGGACTTACCGGGCTGCTTTTTGCCACATTTCTTCTACAACCACGAGACTATACATGGGATAATTGAATTATTGGCATTCCGTTTTGATAATATTATTCATGGACGAATTTGGCATCCAAATGATGTTTTTACCCTTTCGGTCAAATGAAGCCATACGTGGCTAGAATCACTTATTTTTGGGATTGAGGCTACGAATATGAATCGCGTGAGTGGGAATATTGTCATAACACGTATGGAATGATTTAAACATGGGAAATTATTGATTTTATTGGGTTAAGTGAATTGGGGCCCAAAATAAGGAAAAAGACATGGGCCAAATGGGTCAAATGACCCATTCTTCCATTGACCTTCTAGATATGAGTGAATATTATCGTGACAATTATGGAATTTATTAAACATGAGATATATGATGGATTACACATTGATTTTAGTGGACTAAGATAATATGTGTTAATGGGCCAATTTGAGGCCCAAAATGAAGCCAAAATGCATGGGCCCAAGAGGAAAATGATCCATTCTTCCATTTGAACAAGAGCATATGGAATTTAATGCCAAGTATTGGCTAAGTATGACTTTAGTACTATATAAAGACAAAAAAACATATTTTTATTTCATTCTAAGTCTCATGTTTTTCAAGACATTTCTTGAAGATATTTTCTCTCCTTTTCAAACCCTAAGAACCCTAAGTCATCTCGTGGAACAAGATCATCATTTTTCAAGATTGGGTAAGTGATTATTATTATTGATTAGTATATTATGCATGGGAGATTATGTAGATTATGTTGGTTATGCTTGGAAGTGTTGAACATGACACTTTGTGTTTTTGTAAAAGATGTGTCATTTATGGAATTTAAACTTAAAAGATGACTTGTGGTTTGATGAAAGAACATGGTATGGATGAAATATCAACATGTATGGTGTGATTATGATCCTAAACTTGTTATTTTTATATAAGTGTAAATTATGGGATTTTGGCCAATTTGTTGTTGTGAGGTGTATTGAAGTGAATTGGTGGAATCATTGTGATGTTGTGGTGATGGAGAAGTGTAAAGTATGAAGTTGGTGCGACATGCTAGTGGTTTATGATATTGTGGTCAATGTTGGGAATATTGTGGTATTGTTGGTGTGATAGTTTCATACATGATATTGTCAAGGGGGAAATGACATGTTAAAGCCAAACATGTAACTCATTGTCGTTATATGCCATTGTAAGGTAATTAGTGGTTAATGTAAAATCCGCTATGTATTTGTGTTGTAGAGTGAAACCTAAGGAAGGATCTGGACTATTGTGTTCATATATAGGCTTGTGTATTCATACGTGGAAGTGAAGGTATGTAAGGTTACTCTTTCCGTATCTTTCTGCAGCATATAGTGAACACCTTATTGTGGTACTTACTCATTTCCGAAATGTCCTAAGGCATATCGTTTAAGGTTATCATCTATTGTTAATCATATATACGTTACTCTTGGTCTATTGTCATTCATGGATCACATAATTATGAATGTGGTTCTAAGTTCCAATAATGTTGTAACTACTAGAAGAAACTGTTTCAAGGAAAGTGATGACGTAAGGAGAATCTATTCATTCTTAAGTCACATATTCCTCACTCATTAGTCGTTGTTGTTCATGAGTTACATAATTATGGACATGTTCCAAAAGTCCCAATAATGTTATGTTCTTAAGCTTCCAATAATGTGGTGACTATATATATACATTAATCTCTCAGAAGTGGATGAATCAATCTCTCTCCAGTAAAGGTATGAATCTCTTAAAAGTAAGAAATAAAGTAATGCATATTTGTTGGTTGCGAGAGTATGGGTGGTAGCTCTAGAGGCATAAGCCTAGCTCGAGCCGATCCGGAATTTGTTGGATCAGGGGGCAGTCCTAGAGGCATAAGCCTAGCTCGGACCGATCCTTACATAGGGTAGCTCTAGAGGTAATAACCTATCTCGATCCGAACCTGATATGTTGGTTTCTAGGTGGCAGCTCTAGAGGTAATAACTTAGCTCGAGCCGAACCCGATATATTGATTTATGGGTGGTAGCTCTAGAGGCAAAGTCCTAGCTCGAGGCAATCCCAATATAACGTTAAGTTATGTTAAGACCCACTGATCAGTTGGGGGCCGGGTACGATATGATATAAGCGATGAGGAATAAATAATAAAGCAAAGAAAATATTTTATGTAAGGTACATGGTGCCACATATGCAGATCGATGGGTTATTCATATTGACTATCCTATTACATTTTGATTCTATTGACGTATTTGCGACAGTTTTATAGGGCCTTACATCCTCAGTACATTCTCCGTACTGACCCCTCTTGGGGGATTTCTTACTTGCTATGTACATTTATTTTTGTATTGTATATGTGTATAGAGTGGGGTCTTGTCCCGACTCTAGGTTGGTTATGGTTATGTATCTGTAGAGGCTTTGTAGATGTTGTGGGACAGATGAAGAAAATGTAAGAAACGTATGTTTTGTCTTGAAGGCCCCAACGGCCAAGTTTCATAGTTATCATGTATGTTCCATGGTTTCCGCTATTGGCATCTTGTATCTATTTGTGGCGATGATGTTTATTTAGTAGCATGCACATGAGTGTGTGAGGATGAATATTGGTTCTCTCGGGCCTCATCGGCTCCGGGTGCTAGTCCGCCTCGATGGGATTTGGGGCGTGACAATTGTTTATGCAGAGACACACGGAGTATATTTCCATGGAAATCCAAGAGAAAAAAGGTAAATTGGAGATATATGATCTTTTGAAGGTGCCGGGAAGGTAGGACATTCTTTGGAGTGAAGTTTTGCATCATGGGACTTGTAAAACCCCAAAATTATGTGAAAAGTGTGGAAAAACACCCAGGTATGATGTCAAGTATGAGGCGTGGTACCTGGCGTGCCGGGCTTCACTTGCCCAAAATTTTTTTGGCATGGAAAGTGGGCAAGCGCGCCAGGCAGCGTGCCAGGCTGCTTAGGCCCGATATTTTTTTAGCATGGGTAGTGGGCAGGCTAGCCAGGTAGCGTGCCAGGCCGCTCCTGCCCAAAATTTTGGCGACATGGGCAGTGGGGTAGTGCGGCAAAGGGCATGCCGGGCTGCTACCCCCTTAAGTTTTTGGGGAATTTTTTTTTAAAAAAAGGACCCTACCCTACCCTACCCACCCCACCCCCTATCCTTTAAATCCCTAAATTTCTCTTTATTTCTCACAAATCTTCCCCAATTCCACAGCATAAAACCGATTTACTTCTCCACAACATCAAAAATAAATAAATTTCTCTCTTACTTTTCTCTTCTCTTGCCCACACATAGCACAAATTCTCACCTTCTCATCTTTGGGTTGTGATTACAAGACTCCATATAGCTATCAAGGTATGTTTCTTTAAACTTTCTCTCTCTAGATTGCTATGAGCATGTTGAAATTGTGGGGATTCTTGAAATTCAAATTTTTGATGCCATGTACGCTCTTTGTTATTTTCCTTGAGTATTATGCTAGATTTCGAAATTAGCTGGTGTCCTGAATGAGAACTTGAAGTACCGGTGAAGTTTTTCTTATTAATCTTGTTTTTAGTTGAATAAATTGCAAGTGGGTTTACCTTATATGGTAGTGATTGAGAAAATTGATGGTTGAAATCACTTGATATAACTCATATGTTGTTGAATGTGTATGAAACTTGTTTGAATTCTTGAGTAAAACAAGTAAGTCGTTCTAATGATAATTATGGGATTGTGGAACTTGTGTTGGGAATGTTGACTTTGTATAAGGGTTGGACTTTGTAATTGGGCATTAAATGATGAGGGGAAGTCTAAGTACCCTTACACCCATATATTTTGAATTGGTGCTAAGCAACTAAGTGTGGGGTGGCCCTTAAAGCCAACACACATTGAGTTGGGTAGCTATCTTTACATGGGAAATTAACACACTTGTGGAACTTTGTCACAGGTACAATGTTAGAATCTAACGTGGTGGCTTCCAGTTCTCACAAGTGACGACGCTCAAAAAATAAGGTTCCAGCAGCTCCCCCAGTCCCGAAAGGCCAGAAACGGAAATATGGGATAAATGCAGTCTCCAGTGCCGACAAGAATTGGTACAAAAGCCACCCCGAAGCCAAATACTTTGCGGATGAGTGTATTGATAGGGCCATTTTAGCTAGAACTTACCCCAAAATATTGGCTCAAATTGTGCAAGTGGGTATGGGTTTCATCTTCGACAAACCTATGGATTGTAACCTTCATCTTGTGAGGGAATTGTATGCTAATTGGAACCCAGATGCACCTACCAGCTTGGTGGTTGTACGAGGGTCAGATGTTATACTTGATTCCTTGGTCCTTAATGTATTATTGGGAGTAAACACTCTGGCTAGTCCCCACGACCTACTCAAGCTGAATGCTAGGCCTCCTTATGCAGAAATTCGACATACTCTTTGCGGCCAACGTTCTACAGCGAGATAGCTTCGCCATCACAAAAAAAGGTACCACATGAGTCTACCCTATGCTTATTTCAATAAAGAGGTGCAGATTTGGTTGAAGATTGTGTGTTGTTGCTTTATTCCGGGTAGCCACATAACGGAGGTCACTAGGGACCGTGTCTGTCTGGTGTAAGCTTTAATGATTGATGTTGAAGTTGATGTAGGTTCTGTGGTGCTGTCGGCTATGCACCGAGCTCATCTACAAGGAGGTCTTCGATATGCTTTTGGAGGTATATTGACTAAATTAATGAGAGCATTCGAAGTGCCCGAAGAAGCATTTGATTATCATCCTCCTTTGGTGTTGACACCTATGGATGTCACCCAAAACAAGGCACCTGATGCACTCGGCCCCACTCTCACCTTAGCAGAGCGTCACACTCGAGATGACGGGATTTTAGCCCATATGTATGGTTTGGAGATGCTACGGTACAGGACTAGGGGTAGGCCCTCTATGGTGGAAGAGATGAGCCAGGTTGAGAGGGATTATCCTCTTAATGAGCATGCCATGGCATTGTTGCGAATTGGGCCTGATTTTGTTGAGCCTATGGATGATGATGTCCCCACAGATAAGAATGACTACCAGACCGATTCCGATGATGATGAGGTAGAGGCGGATGATACACCGCTAGCAGTCCGCGGTCCGGAGGATGACGATTTCCTTGACTGACCAGGGAGCTCCTTACACCCTACTCTTGCCTTGTTTATTTTTTGTAGCATTGGGGACAGTGCTAATCTTTTAAGTGTAGGGTGGGGTGTTATGAGATTCCTCTTTATGTATGTATATGTGTGTTTTTGTATGTTTCTAGTTGTTTTATTTTTGGTTCCTTAACCTTTGTTTTCGGTTCTTTTACTAAGGATAGTCCCTTTGAACCATAGAAAACCACAAAAAGATTTTAGTTTTTTTATTTTGTTTTTGTTTTTTATTACTTTGAGTCTCTTTTAGTCATAGTATTAGGAGCTTTGCTCTATGATGGATGGATGACGACCGTCTTAAGAGCAAATTAGTCATGTTATTGTTGGGTGTCCTTGCTTGCTATACAATTGTGCATACACGTCCAGTATGATGGGGGAACATGCTAAGATATACAATAGCAAGTGTTGAGACATCTAATGCTCACTTAATCGACTTGATAAGTTGCTTAATGTTGAACTCGTGCATGACTTCGTATAAATTGTATGGTGACCCTACTTGAGTTAAACATGTGCCATGTGTGAGTGAGGTTCTTGTGATAGTCCATGTGCATATTGATGTCTAGAACTTTCCCGGTGTGTTTGCAAAGGGAAATAAAAGGTGTTGAGTTTAGGATATGATATAGGCATTTCTTTGATAGCCATGTGTTATACCGACTTTATCTACCCTTTTTGCATGATCTTAGTTAGCCCCGTTGAGCCTTTAGCCTATTCTTTGGTAGCCTTACATGTAGCTTAATCCTTTTCTTTCAATGAACCATAATTTGATCCAAAACTCCTATGCGCCTTAATTGAGAAATTAAGATGTTAAGGAGTGTAAAAATTGAAGAAGGAAAAAGTGTAGTTGAAGCCCTAAGTAAATAGCTTTTGGGTGTGTGAAAAAGTTTATGTGTTGTTGGTAGGGAGTAATGTAATTAAAAAAAAGAAGAGAAAAAAGAAGTGAATCATCTGTTGATAGCAGTTACTCCTCGTCTAATATGTGTAAGCTAGCTTAAAGACATGGGGCAAAACAAAAGAGAGTTGGGAAGATAAAAGTGGTGGAAAACAGGTTGGTTGGAGGTGGTCTTAATGTAATTTGTAGTGTATTAAAGCGCTTAGGGAAGATAGTTACTATTCTTGACCAAATAGTTCCTACCCGTCCCTTAGCCTACATTACAACCCTTAAAGTCCTACTTGATCTTGAGGTTTAACATTTTGACATTAGTGGAGTACTACACTAAGGGCAAACTTATGGTTCATCTTGTGTTGCATGTGAATTCTTTTCGAGAATGAGTGAACTTTTATTCATGCACCCATTTAATAATTACTTTGTTTGAAATATTGGGTGATTCTCTTGTGGTTATGGCGCATGGTTAGCGAAGTGTGGTGATCTATTGATAACGTGTCATGCATGAATTCACAACTAGTAAAGTTGTTTTGTGAGGATAGGTTGTTTCAATTTGCTATTCACTATTTGGTGATACTAGCATGTTAGTGCATAATTTGATGAATGTGGTTGTGTAGCTATGCAGGAATACCTATTGTGTGTCGGTTGTCTTAAGTCGCCCGGGTTTGAGTATGGTTATTGTTCGAGGACAAACAAAGGTTAAAGTGTGGGGTGGTGATTTAAGGCGTATTTATATTCCTTATGGCCTACTTTAACCCATGTTTACCTTAGTTTTGAGAGCATTACGTATGTATTTTGTATGGTTTTGATGGAATGTTTGATATTGTACTAACAAATGTGATTAGACCCTTGTAGGTGGAATCTGCGACTATTTGGAGTGTTTTTGGCGTGGAAAGCGAGGCTTGGAGGAGCTACGAGCGAAGGATATTGAAGATAAGAGGCAAGCCAAGGATTTGAACTTGAAGAATCCAACCAAATCCGCAAAGAAAAGTCGAAAAAAGGAAGAAAATCAGAATTTAAGTCCCAGGCGCGCCAACTGGCATGCCGGGCCGCTTTGGACAAAAGTTCTACTCAAGTGGACAGCACAGGGGCGCGCCCAAGGGCGTGCCAGGCCTCTTGAGCACCTTTTCAGAGGCAAAAATTTTGCCTAAGTCCCAGGCGCGCCCAAGGGCGTGCCGGGCCGCTTTTTGGCAAATTTTTGCCCTGAGTTTTTGTCTATAAATTGGGCTTTTGGGTTATTGTATTATTATTCCATCATCACTAGACTATTTTGGGAATTTTTTGGCATTGAAATGAAGTTTCATTCTTCTTATTTTCAGTTTTTATTTCTTTTTATGGTATTTTATCACTTTATGATGTTAATTGAAGTTATGAGAGGCTAAAATCCCTCTTTCTTGGGGTTGAGGCTGTGAACATGAATCTCTTGAGTTAAATTTTATTGGTTTTTGCTGAAGTTTATCATTTATTAGTTATTCTTATATTCTTAATTTTACTATTTTAATGCTTGATCACCATTGAAATAAATCCCTTGTTTGAGGTGAGCTCGAGAGAGAAACTAAGAGATAGAACGTGGAATATAAGAAGCGTGATCTTTTCTCGAGGAAGGGATTTCAAGATATTGATATGCGGTTAGGACCGAGAGGTACCTAATCCGCCGCGCTTGTTCAATTATGAGAAGATAGCTTAATGGCATTAGAATTGGGTAAATCTATCACCGCTCAATGATGTAGTTAGGTTTCCAATTTCTAGTAGAAGGTTATAGTTTGGAGACGAATATAATTGTAACATTAACCTCGTGATCAATAACCAAGATAAATGACTCAAATTGCTTGAATCAGGAACATTTATGCTCAAGAGATGACGTTCGGAGTGCCTTGACCCTGGGAATTTACTTTTTATTGACTTTTAAATCATATTTGCAAAAACTGAAGTTACGGTAGCGAAGATAGTAGTTTATAGTCTGCAATCATTTAATTTTTAGTAACAAATCCCTCTTCCTTTTCGCAACACTAGTTTTAATTACTGTTGGACGTCTAAAATTGACGTCTATTGATGAAAGTCCCTTGGGTTCGATATCCGGCTCTTTTAAAAGATCCATTATATTACTTGAACGATCACGTACACTTACGTGTATAGCTGGGTCGCAACACACCTATCATGATATCACCTTAAATTCATTAAACACTACACCTCGAGACACCAAGTATCTCTAAACCACACAACATCAAATTTCCATTGGAACCCACCCTAACCTGAGATATCAACTCCCATCCTATGGAAAACTCTACCCGAGCACTTACACCCTAACCAATGCTATAACGAACACAACTCCACCAAACACTACACCATTTTTTTCCCTTGAGACTTCTACTTTATGACTCTTTTTCACACCTCTATAATCAGCGCACAATAATAAATCCTCTAGAGTACAAACACAAAACAACACACATCTATGGGTTTCCTTCACACATAAATTCTCCACCACAACTCACATTATTCTATTTGGCCCTCAAAAATCAATTGCTTTTAACAAACCACCTCATCAGTTATCACCCAAGTATAAACTATAATTATCTAGCCTCACAACTAGCTTACGGCTAGTCAACATATAGACTCATAAACCTTAACCACTTAATGAGAAATACCAACCAAGTATTATTATGTAACAATATGAGAGATATGAATATGCTTAAACACATCTAATAGCTCCACTCCCTCAATCGACCTTACAACTAAGGACCATAAATCATAATCAAGCTAACTTATTTCATAAACCTTAACAATTCAATTATACCATATTCAAAGGATACTACTAACCGATAATTATTCCCATACAATAAGCATATAGGCAATGTCAAACCATAATCATCCAATTACAAGTCATTTTGTTAATCAACACATGAGTGACTAGTTCTACCAATAGGCATCCACACTTACCGTTTCAAAAGTATAAGGGAACTTAGTTCCACCATAATCTCACATTCCTCATCAACTACACATTATCATCACAATACAAGTAGTTTACTAAATCAATAGTCAAAACAACCAAGTCAAACAAGTCTGACATTTAAATATGTATGTCACCTCAACAAAAAACAACACCCACATTAGACATTTAACTTATCAATACATCCTATCTTATCGACCATTCATGGTAAGAGCTACCATATCCACCCTCTCAACCATCTAATAGATAATCCAGTCATTAAAAGATATTTCAGTCACCAACAGATATTTTATTCATTTAATCGATAATCCAATCATCAACAAACCTTTCAACTATTAATTAAACCTTCAAGTTATCACAAAATTCAAAACAAAAAACAAATTCTCTTTAAACAGCTAATTCAAACACCACTTTTATTAACCATACTAGTTACTACCGTCAAGCCAAGCAAGAATCACAATCACATATTACAATATACTAAACAAAGTTACAACCAAGCAATTTTATCATAATTCACACGACAATCATAAGTCCTAGCTCTTACAGACAGATACAAATTAGAAACAACTAGGTTCTAATTGCAAACTTAGCACGATACCAATTGGAATTGACTAGAGTCCAATTGTGGTTGCAGAGATATCAATTGCAATCAGCTAGATACTAATTGGTCTCAACCCAGATAGACAACAATTGAGGTAGCACGATAGGGAAGAAGAAAGGAAAACAATTCCTAAAATGCCTCATAGCTTCTCGAGATTTGATGTGGATGTCTACATACCAATCCACAGGATTTTACTCGATATTTACTCTTATACATGTGAGACCAGTAACCTAGTACTCTGATACCAACTATCACAATCCAACTAACTAGATCGTGCAGGCACCTACTCCAATCCACCTAGATAGGAGAACCCTTACCACCCATTTAAAAATACATGCAGAAGTTATAAGCAATTCCATTAAGGATTTCAAAATCTGATAAATGATATAATCTTTTACAATAAAATTATAATTAAAAACACTTTTCCTGAGGATAGTCTAGATAATATACAAAAGCTTCTAATAAGTAAATGACAACACAAAGCTCCCACCATAGGAATGAAATGAGTAGAAGCTGCTGGATATCACTATCTACATCACCTGAGAAACATCAACAAATCCTACAACCAGACTATACCTCATATATCAAGTATAGCATTAGTACAAACAACTCATATTGGTAGGCATTAGAGGCGGACTGAGGTTAAAGCACATAACATATAATACAGAAATTCAAGATAAATTATGTACATATAATATGACAGTTTAACTTCACTCAGTTTACAATTTGTATCATCACTTAATGTAAGTAACTTTTATTTTTCCCTCAAATATACCAACCTTTCAATCTTCAGCCTAGGTCAAATATGGGAGCACACACCTCCACATCCGAGCTAGGACTATTAGGATTAACTGCCCAATATTTTCTTAACCTTCACTATTCCTAAATCATCTCTCTCAAATCATTTGTTCATTCAATTCAACCAACACTCCAGTATCCAATTATCACATTATTCACATCCTTAAAAGCTTAACCAATTTATTCGTTTATAGACACTATGGATTTTGTACAACCGGTTAACCTGTCTTTAGGATATTAATGCTTTTACCATCATAAAATTATTCAAGTCACTTACCCAAAAAACTCCTTAATTGTCAATTACATAGTTAAGGTTCAATTTACTAATATCAAGTAAAACCATTATTATCATCTCCACTTACCATATTATAGAAAACAACCATAGCATATAATTGAAATAGTCAACAACAATGTCTACACTTAGACAGATATACACCCAACAACAAGTCAACACACAAGACTATTTTACTACCAACTCTAGTTGTTCTTTATTTCATGAAGTCTTGTCCAATATTGAAATTACAATTCTCATCATGGCAAAGATAATTATAAGCCAAGGAAATCAGTTCACATCAGGAACCCAAGTTCAATAGCAAGTTGGAATATCAATTCGACAGTTCACTCAAGGAACTCAACTACCAAAAATATTTCACACAAGCACTACATATATATATATAATATCATGAAAACCGGACCTCACAAGGATCCCAAATATCATTATAACCAACTGGACCATACAAAGATCCCAAATATCATTATCACCAACTGGACTAAGACCACACAAGGATCCCAAATATCATTATCATCAACCAGATCATTCAAGGATCCCAAATATTATTATCATCAACTGGACCACTCAAGGGTTCCATCAAACTCTCTGAATAATCAAGTGTACACACATGCTATGGGTCTTATGGTTGCCCACTAGCCATGACCTACAGGGGACAAGCTCTCTCCATCTACCAAATCATAACTGGCATCTAGTGTTATAAATAATCGGCAACTAAGTGCCATAAATAATTGGCAACTAAGTGCCATATCAACCGACATCAAGTGTCGACCATCCTTATACCAACCCCTTATCCCCCATGATGTTATTCCACTCTTATTACACATCCCACCCTTATAGCTCCATTAACCACAAATTCAATCATAGATCAAGCATATAGTATTAGCCATTTCACAACCACAATGACAATCAATCAACTATGCATACAGAAAAATAATCACATCAACCATATAATGGATCAAGTTCAATCATCAAGCAATTTTGTAATATTATCACTTATACAACAATGCCATCCTTATCTAGAAATATAATGATTTCATTATTCAACAACATTCATGATAAATCATTTAGCATGTTCAATAGCTTCTCAAGCAAAATCAAGTACTCATATTTACTAGCATGCAGTGCAACCAATGAATAAATATTTAGTTAAATATGCTCATTTATAGACAATTAGCCTTAACTCAATTCTCAATAATTATATAATTATGACAATGCTTTAGCATAGATGAATTTCGCACCCAGCTGCTCACTTATGATTATAATCTATCAATTTTGCCATAATTTCCAACCTATTTACTACCATTCCTGCTCCATTATAATCAGTTTTTATCAACACCTTCCAATTCCAGAAAATACCATATTACTAGTTACTAGTTTTCACAACCTATAATTCCATAATTGACTACCAACATACATATATTCCCATGAATTGTCACCAATAATAAATAATCCATGAAATTATCAAAGAAAAAATTTCCCTAAAATAATAATTATACCAAATTAGATTTTATTCGTGTTCATATTTTGATTATTACCAACCATTCACCATGCCTGCAGGCCTAAGTATGAAATCTCTAATCGAACTATCTTACAGTCATACAATTTAACTAAGATCTACTACACATTAAACCTAGCCTACCTGGGCGCCAAGCTGCTGCAATAAGTAAGCTATACCATAGATGCTCTTCATTTTTCTTCACGTTTTCGAATGCTTAATCATCTAATAAACAAACAATTATAAGGGTAATTAATCAACTAGTCTTCAAACAAAATACTTTGGAAATTCAAACCCACTAGTTCTACACTTATTTATGGTCTACATCATTACCCAAGGGTCAATTAACCTTTAACTAGTTCTATCATACTCAACTCATCTCCATTAATGGAGTTCCAAAGCTAAAGGTCCCATATTTATTGAACTCAAGGTCCCCAACTATCAAATTTTATATTTTCGAATAAGAAATTCGTACTAGGACTTGTTAGTTTACAATATAGAATTAATTCTAGGAAAAAATACACATACCCATCCCTTTAATTTCGTGAACCTAGGGTTCTAACTGACAAGAATTTCACTATGATTCTCGATTTTAATGATTATATAAGAAGAACATATTAATCGATGTTGAAAGGGAGTAAAAATCTTACCTCAACGAAGAATTTCCACCCCAATCTTGAGTAAATCACCCCCTTAGGGCTTTGTTATAAAATTTTAGAGTTTATGAACTGAAATTTGATAAAAATAGGCTTATATATTGCTGTCGTCTGACTATAGTGGCATGAATCCCGCTATAGGGACCTCAACCTTTTCAGTATGGATACTCTTTTGTAAAATAATCGTAACTTGTTAGTCCAGAAGCGGATTAACAAACAGTCGATGGCATTGGAAATAAGACTAAGATAAATTTTATTATGTGGGTATTGATCCCCATAAATCTTTATATTCTAGGGGGAGTGATCGTTTGAAGTTGACCCTAGTTTAAGCTTAGCCTGAAACTCAATCTGTAAGGACACTTCCAACTTAACTTTGGTTTAGGGGTATTGTATGACCTTAATTCACATTTAATGCACTCTCATACTAAAGAATTGATCCTAACATCTATGACTAATGAGATTCTTATGCCTTTATCACAGATATTTTAGTAACGATGGAACTAGTCGCTATAGGAGAAAACCTCTACCTTCTGACTTTGGACTACTTCCTTCAACATAAGCAAACTAGAATCGCTATCTTGTTTTTCCTTCACCTCTACCACTAAAGAAGATTCTGAATCATAATACTACCTTTGGCTGAATCAACTAAATGAAATCCTAATCTACCAAGTTAGAGAAAATCACAAACTAACTCTTTCTTTTCATCCTCCATATGAGCAACACTACCCATCAAAAGTCTGCTAAGAGCATCAACCACTACATTGGCTTTAGCTGGATGATACAAGACACTCATATCATAATCTTTCAATACACTTTCCACCTTCTATAAAAAAGATTTAGATCTTTATGACTAAACATATACTGAAGGCTCTTGTGATCGATGAACACATCCACATAAACTCCATAAAGATAGTGCCTCCAAATCTCTAAGACAAACACAACTGCTACCAACTCAAGATCATGAGTCGGGTAATTTTTTTTATGAATTTTGACCTGTCTAGGTGAATAAGCTATGACGTTGCCATGCTACATCAAAACACAATCGAGACCAACTTTGGAAGCATCACAGTAAATAATAAACCCATCATAACCTGATGCGCCATGGTTACATGGAAGTTTTGATGCTTAAAACAAGGAAAATATGCAATAACTTGGGTGTATTTTGTTGGTATGATGTGGTTTCTGTCCTACTTTGTAGGAAAACTGGATTGAAAGGCAAAATAATCAAAAAGGAAGAATCAAGCCCAAGAACGAAGTGTCGGAAAAAGAAAGAACAAGAATCTGCACCAGATATGGACCCACGACACCACTCACATGGCGTGACTGCCACTCACGTATAGCGTGAGTCCAATTTAGAAGATCAAAGATAGGTTCTGATTTCAGCGCCAGCAGTCACATGGCGTGACTGTCAGTCACGTGACGTGGAAGCGTGGCGTGACTCAACTTCTGAAGACGTCTAATTGATCCTGATTTCCACGACACCAACCTACGTGGCGTGACTTGGTTCCACGACACCAAGTCACGATACCGTGAAAGTTGCCGACTCTGTTCTCCTATTTTGATTTGGATAGGATTAGCTTTGTATCTATAAATACCCCTGTATAGTCCTATGTGCGAGAGAGATTCATTATATTGTTTTGAGAGCTATTTTATATTGTTTTGGAGTTCATAAACATATTCTTGGTTTTGTAGTTACAAACCCTAACTCGAGTTTTATTGATAGTTGAGATTTTAGATTTCTTCATTGTTGTGAGATCATAATTTTGTTTTCATCTCTGAATTCTTCTTGTGTTCTTACAATTATGAGTAGCTAAACCCATCAACTAGGGTTGTGTGAAACATGAGGAATTAATGAAACTGGTTAAGTGCCAGGCAATTCTGTACCGCTGTGTATGCATGTATTATTGTTTCCTTCATTGTAATTTCTCTTCTAATGGTTGCAAACGTTAGAAACTCGCCTGTATTCTAGACTTGCTCGAGAGAGAGGTAGAGATTAGGAAAAGGAGATAACAACAGATATTTGAAGCTATCAACCTTTATCTAATAACTTGAGCCTTAGCGAGAACAGTTATTTGATATCCAGGATAAGGGTTAGTAGTGCGACACTCAGAGACCAAGAGAAGAAGAGTGAAATTTGTCTAATCAAGGTCGAGAGACGTTTAGATGAACATATCTTGTCAGATTTTGCATGCCACATAGCGGGACGGTTTTGTTAGCACAAGTAATCGGTGGAGTTAAGGAATCATTGGGGATCACAGTCCTAGTGTATTTTTCTCATTGTCTACAAACTCGATATAACCAGCGATTGTTACTGTCACTTTTTATTCATAAACCCCCCTCTATTTTACGTACTTTCTAATTATTCCATCTAGTATTCTAAACAGACTTCTACCTATTTCCTGTGGGATCGACCCCAACCTAGTTGGGTTCTATATTTGACAGCGATCGCTTTATACTTCTTAGGAGGCATATTTTGGGCGACATCAAATTTTGGTGCCGTTGCCGGGTAATATGGTTACAGAGTTGATTATTACTGGTTGGAGTTGATTGGTTTTGTTTTTACATACTTTTGAGGGCATACGCCGGTATATGCCAAATACTAGGAGTCAAGGCAATCCCCTGATTCCACTTGATCTTGAAATTGAAAGAACTCTGAGAGCTAATCGAAGGATGGTGAATACTGAAGGAGTTCAGGATCCCGTAGTTGCGGGAGATATTCGTCACCAACCAATTCAGCCAATTGGTCATGAAACAACAGATCAAACCACCGCTCGATTGACACGTAAAGAGCAGGCTAGGCAAGCTTCTCTTAGGCAAGTAGATAGAGATAATCGAGCAATGCAAGAAGCAGCACAGCGACTGGCTGAGGCTGAAGAGTGACAAAGATAACTGAGAGCGCAACCGAGACCATATGTGCCTGTTATGATGATCCTAAAGATGAAGATATGGCTTATTTCGAGCCAATTGAGACTGGTTCCATCATTCCACTTGAGTTACCTCCTGGCACTAAGTTCGACGTTACCAGTGTCATGATTCACCTACTAAACTTAAAGGGTGTGTTTGCCGGTTTGCCTACGGATGATCCAAACATGCACGTAATAAATTTTGTGAGGGTCTGCACATCATATAATTTGCCTGGAGTTGACCAAGAGGCTATTTGACTGAGGTTATTTCCATTCTCTCTAACCGGAGAAGCGACTTTGTGGTTGGCAGAATTACCACGAGGATCCATCACTAATTGGTAAGAATTGAGAAATCAATTTATGGAGAGGTTTTTCCCACCTTCCAATATGCTGCAGCTAAAGGATGAGATCTATAAATTTAGATAACTACATTCCAAAGCACTTTATGAGGCATGGATAAGGTTCAAGAAGAAGCTGCAGAATGTGCCAAATCATAGGATGAGTGGTAAAAACTTACTTGAAATCTTCTACAGGGCATTAAACGTAAATACTAAGGCTGTAGCAGATACTATAACTGGTGGAGCATTTATGAGAATGAGATGGGATCAAGTTTCAAAAATATTAGATCGCATCACTAAGACCAACCGAGGATGGCATACTCAGGAGGCAGATACGTCGGTTGGTACATATGCTATTGGAGCCTCGGCATCACAACGGGCTTTGGATGAATCTGTGGCTCAAGAGGTCGCTCAGTTGAGGACAAAAATTGGTCTTCTGGCTAAATAGATAGCGGCCAAAGATGCTGAAAAGGTGCATGCTGTAGGTGTACAAGGTAAATCGTCTAGACATGATGATAGTGAGTCTGATAAAGAGGCGAAGTACCTAGATCGAGAAGTGGTGGTTTTCCGAGCCAAAGGCCAAGGGTCTAATCAAGACTCTTGGAACTCAAGGCAAGGGAATCAAGGTCGGAACTATTATGGAGACAACTACAACAAATCGGGATACAGAGATTGAGAACGAGACTATAACAGTGATTGGAGGTGGAAATATGATTATAGAAAGAAGAATGACCTTTATGTACCACCAGGAAGACGTGATGAGGAGTCTGGAAATTCAAGGATGGAGGCCCTTCTTAATAAACTGGTTAAAGGGGCAGAGAGCTAGGAAAATTTCTTGAAGGAGATTAGGACTGACATTTCAGGCATAAGTCAGAAAGTGGAGTCTCATTAAACTGCCATTAAACAGTTGGAGCAACAATTTGGGCAGATATCATTGGCACTGAATCAATGTCAGCCAGGCACCCTTCCAAGTAATACCATCCAAAATCCGAAGAATGATAGTCATTGTCTAGCCATTACTACTAGAAGCGGGAAGTGCACTATAGATCCACCTATACCTGCCGACAGTGGTAAGACTAATGAGCTGGTGGTTATTGATGTAGAAGCTGAGTTAGCTCCGGATAATTCAAGGGGTGACACAATTCCTAATCATCCTGATGACAGCGAAAAGGAAAAATCTGAGAAGAAGTAGGAAAAGGAGATACCACAAGTTCTCTAAACTATCCCTCGACCTGCTCCTCCATTTCCTCAAAGGTTGAAAAAGAAGGCATTGGAGCTGTCAGTAAACATCCCTCTTATGGAGGCATTGGAGCAGATGCCAGGCTATGCGAAGTTCATGAAAGAATTGGTGACAAAGAAGAGAACTGTCAGTTTTGAACCAGCAGATAACATACATCATTGTAGTGTAGTTGTTTCGCATTCCCTAGTTGAAAAGAAGGAGGATCCAGGAGCTTTCACAGTTCCTTGTACTATCGGGTCCTACGACTTTGCTAAAGCACTTTGTGATTTGGGTGCTAGCATCAACTTAATTCCATTAGCCGTTTTCAAATAGTTGGGGTTGGGAGCACCAAAAACAACCTCTATAAGACTTCTCATGGCTGATAGGACTGTGAAAAAGCCGGTGGGCATTCTGTGTGATGTTTTGGTAAAGGTTGCATCTTTCATCTTTCCGGCTGACTTTGTGATTCTTTATTATGAAGTTGACTTTGAGGTTCCCATCATATTAGAAAGACCATTCCTTGCTACTGGTCGTGCATTGGTTGACATGGAACAGGGCAGCTGAAATTCAGATTGAATGATGAACAGTTCACTTTCAATGTTTGTCGTTCAATGAAGTAGCCAAGAGATAACCGGGTGATTTCAGTGATAGATGCGGTTGATGATAGTAAGGTTGTTGTGTCTCTTAAAGAAAGGTTGGGGGTAGAACCTCTGGTGGCCGTGATTATGAATGTTGATAGCAATGGTATTAAGGAATATGATGAGGTGGTGGGTGCACTCACTGGTAAGGGATCATACACTTATGCTCAAAAGAAACTGGATCTCGATTTGAAGAATAGGGTAACCCCACCAGCTCGTCTGTCTATTGAGGAGCCTCCAGTTTTAGAGCTTAAGGCTCTCTCGTCCCACCTTCGCTACACATTCTTGGGAGCCAACAAATACCTTTCCTGTGATTATTTGTGCTAAATTAGTAGATTGGTAAGTTGAGGCTCTGGTTTCAGTATTGAGAAGATTTAAGAGGGCCATTGGTTGGTCTATTGCTGATATCATAGGTATTCCACCCGACATTTGCACTAATAAGATCCAGCTTGTTCTTGAATGTATACCTAGCATTGAGCACCAACGACGTCTGAATACACCAATGTAAGAGGTTGTGAAGAAACAGATCATCAAGTCGTTAGATGCAGGAGTGGTTTACCCTATTGCTAATAGCAAGTGGGTGAGCCCACTTCAGTGTGTGCCAAAAAAGGAAGGAATAATTGTGGTTCCAAATGACAAAAATGAATTGATTCCAATAAGGTCGGTGACTGGATGGAGAGTTTGCATGGATTATCGAAAGCTGAACTCTTGGACTGAGAAAGATCATTTTTCTATGCCCTTCATGGATCAGATGTTAGACCGTCTTGCTGGTAGAGGATGGTATTGTTTTCTTGATGGCTATTCGGGGTATAATCAGATTTTTATTTCCCCCAAAGACCAAAATAAGACCACTTTTACTTGTACATACGGGACATTCGCATTCAAGAGGTTGCCCTTCGGTTTGTGTAATGCACCGGCCACCTTCCAACACAACATGATGTCTATTTTCTCCGACATGGTGGAAGACACTATTGAGGTTTTTATGGATGATTTTTCTATTATGGGAGACTCGTTTGATGGTTGTTTGGCACACCTTGCTAATGTGCTACAAAGATGAGAGGAGTGCAACTTAGTGCTGAATTGGGAAAAATGTCACTTCATGGTCAATGAGGGTATCGTATTGGGGCATCAAATTTTAGGGAATGGCATTGAGGTGGATAAGGCGAAGATTGAGGTAATTGAGAAGATACCTCCACCTATCTCTGTAAAAGGTATTCAAAGCTTCTTAGGTGATGCTGGATTTTATAGAAGATTCATCAAGGATTTCTCCAAGATTGCACATCCTTTATGCAAACTTTTGGAGAAAGAGGTGAAGTTCGTGTTTGATGAAGCATGTCTAAAAGCATTCGAGTGTCTTAAGGAGAAGTTGGTTTCAACCCCTATTATTGTGTCACCAGATTGGACTATGCCTTTTGAGGTTATGTGCGATGCTAGTGGAGTGGCTTTAGGTGCAGTCCTCGGGCAAAGACGTGAGAAGATGTTACATCCAATTTACTATGCTAGAAAAATGCTTAATCCAGCTCAAAAGAATTATACTGTGACTGAGTAGGAATTGTTGGCCGTAGTATTTGCTTTTGAGAAATTCAGATCTTACTTGATAGGTATGAAGGTGATTGTGCATATAGACCATGCAACTCTTCGGTATCTTATATTGAAAAAGGATGCTAAGCCAAGACTGATTCGGTGGGTAATTCTATTGCAAGAATTTGACTTTGAAGTCAAGGATCGTAGGGGGACCGAAAATCACGTTGCTGACCATCTATCACGCCTTGAGGAGGAGGCCATGCTTAAATTAAAGGATGATCTTGAGATTGATGATACTTTTACAGATGAGCAAGTACTGGCAGAGTCCCAAGACTTAATCCCTTGGTTTTCTAATTTTGCCAACTTTTTGGCAAGTGATCTAGTTCCAGAGGATATGTCGTATCAGTAGAGAAAGAAATTCATACATGAGGTAAGAAAATTCTTCTGGATGAGCCATATTTGTTTAGGGTGTGTGCTGATGGCATAATTCGAAGATGTGTTCCAGAGGTCGAGATGATGAGTATTTTGGAAGCATGTAACTCATCTCCAGTTGGGGGTCATCATGGAGGTGCGCGGACTGCCCATAAAATCTTGCAATGTGGGTACTACTGGCCCAATATTTAAAAAGATGCTCATGATTATGCTCGCGCTTGTGACTAATGTCAACGGCAAGGGAACATTTCACGCAGATATGAACTTCCCATGACAACTATACTTGAGCTTGAATTGTTCGACGTGTGGGGAATTGACTTTATGGGTCCTTTTGTAAGCTCGCATGGAATGAAATACATCTTGGTAGCCGTTGACTATGTTTTTAAGTGGGTGGAGGCAATTGCGCTTCCTAATAATGAAGGGAGAAGTGTCACAACATTCTTAAAAAAGAACATATTCTCACGATTCGGTACACCCCGAGTTATTATTAGTGATGGAGGATCCCACTTATGCAATCGTCTATTCAAGGCCTTGCTTGAAAAATATGGTGTTAAACATAAGGTGGCAACACCTTACCATCCTCAGACAAGCGGGCAGGTTGAGGTGTCAAATCGTGAGATCAAGTCTATTTTGGAAAAAACAGTTAATGCCAATAGGACTGATTGGGCTCGAAGATTGGATGATGCGTTATGGGCATATCAAACTACTTTCAAAACACCAATTGGTGCATCACCATATCAGTTGGTTTTTGGAAAATCTTGCCATTTGCCCGTCGAACTGGAACATAAGGCTTTGTGGGCATTGAAAATATTGAATTTAGACTGGAGTGAAGCGGCTCAATTGAGACTTGAGCAGATCAATGAGATGGATGAATTTCGTCTCCGGGCTTATGAAAGTTCAGTATTATATAAAGAGAAGATGAAATTGTATCATGATCATCGAATTGAGAACCGCGAGTTTCACCCGGGAGATTTGGTGCTACTGGAAAATTAAAGTCCAAATAGTCTGGCCCATTCACGGTGGTTAGGGTATTCTCACATGGTGCTATTGAACTAAAAGGAGCAGATAATGTTCTATTCAAAGTCAATGGACAGCGTGTTAAGCATTATGTGGGAATTACGAAAGAAATAAAAATGGTTAAGGAACTTGAGCTTGATGAAGTCTAAGTAGTCAAGCTAGCCATGTCGTGCCACGACGTTAAATCAGGCGCTTCATGGGAGGTAACCCATGGGCTAGTTGGTGAAGTTTGAGTATCCAAGTTAGCTGTGTCATACCGCGACATTAAATCAAGCGCTGATTGGAAGGCAACCCAAGATTTTGTTATGCGGAGATCTGATTATTGGAGGAGCAGTTAGCTGAAAGTCACAAAATTTACCTGAATTGGTTCAGTACCATTCACGCCACTACTCACGTCATGTGATTCAACTCACGACACGTGGATGGTGCTGTAAAAATCAGAGACAAATTTCAGGTTTCAAAATCTTACCTACGGTAGAGGACCCACGTGATGTGAGTCCAACCCACGCCACGTGGGTTGTATCATGGAAATCAGAAGAAATTTTTAGGCTCAGGATCTCATCTACACCAGGGCCCATGTGACATGAGTCCAACCCACGTCACGTGGGTGGTTCCATGACATTTGAATTCTGCAGATGGCCCAAACCCGACCCGACCTGATCCCATTTTTCTAAAATTAAATCGGATCCTTCTTCTTCACCCGATATAACACCCGAACCCACTCCATTAAATCACCTCTTTAAATTCTTCTAATTAAAACCTAAAATTCCACTTTTCCCTTCCATCTCCATCTTAAATTCGGATCCTAACCTTCTCCAACTCTAAAAATCCGAAAACCTCTTCTCAAAACCAACCAAATTCGACCCCCTATTCCAAAAATTACCCTTACCCAATCCAAATAACCATAAATCGACCCTAACCCGACCCCTAATCACAAAATTTGATCCAGATCCGACTCTATTTCCCATAAATTTTGAAAACCCAAACCCCAAACCAAAATCTGATCCAAGCCCGACCCGAATACCTAAATTCCAACCTAAACCCGTTACCATGCCTCCCAAATCAAACCCCAAAAGTGACCATCTTGCTTCTTCATCCCATATTCGCACAAAAATTCCTGAAAACCCAACCCGTCTGCGTGATGAACCAACAAAATCTGATATCAGTGGGTCCGTGGAGGAGTTTTCCATTGGCCATGATGATACTGCTTTGGTACCTCGTACCACGAGGTTACAGACTCGGGCCCAAGCTGTTGCCCGGGCTACACTTCAGCCAGCCCCACCATCGATAGCGCCAGTTGTTCCAGATGAGTCCTCTGAGTCCACCCCCAGTCTGAAGAGGGGTAGGATGCTTCTGACTCAGGTTCTGCGGATGATGATATGGGTCAGGGTACATCTGCGGCGGAGGCTACAACCTTTATTTTTGGTACTAGTGCCCAGAGTGCTCCGACTCCCACACAGAGTAGGGAGGTTCAGCGGTGGTGTGTGTAGGGCATGCGTACTTTTTGTGATAGAGATGATGAGCTGATGGAGAGGGGTGTGTATTGGAGGAGTATTACGGAGGAGCCCCGATATTGGGTGGAGGAGTTGAGGACACTGCCTGATATTTGGCCTGTCTTTGAGCAATATGGATTGGGTTGGATGGCGCAGCCTTCTGGTCGTTATAGCTCAGAGTTAGTCTGAGAATTGTATGCCTCGTATGCTGCATCTGTTGACTTGAGTACTCCTGTGGGGTAGTGGTTTAGGGATCATCCCTTATTGACGCACATCTTGGTTTGCGGTACCCACGTGGATATTTCGGAGTAGACCATTCACTGTTTCTTATTTGGGGCAGATCGACCACTTCCGACTTCGACTGCTGAATTTGATCATCAGATGGACACTGTTAGAGATAGAGTTAGGATGCGAGATGCGGATCAGAAGTTGGAGCTGCTTAAATGGATTAAGAGGTACATAGCCGAGGATGGTGTGGCAGCTAGTTGGGTGACTGGAAAGCTGGAAATCAAAAAGTCCACGCTTCATTTTGCTGGTAGATTCTGGTGGTCAGTTGTTTGGCATCGGTTGGGTCCAACTAATGCTGAAAACTCACTTACATTGAATCAAGCTGTGGTGGTAGCTAGCATCTTGGCTGGCTATAAGATTCACTTTGCTAGATACATCATCCTGGAGATCCATAAGCGGGCCTTCCGAGATCATACGAGTATACCATTCCCATGCTTGATCCAGAGCCTATGCGATAGGGCGGGTGTGGCTAGGATACCCAGCCTCTACCATTACATAGAGGTGACCTGCATTGCGAATATTTGTCTGATGCAGCAGCGGGGGTCTCACCCCATTCTTCCTCGCGGGTCGCAGTCGTCAGAGTCGTCAAGTGCAGCCCTAGATGAGCCGAGTAGTACTCCTATGCCGATTTTGGTACCAGTTAGGGTACCTGACACTACTTATGTACAGACTGAGGGTGCTGGCCCTATTGATGATGAGGTACCCAGTACTACCTCTCTACCGCCTCCCTCTGGTATGGTTTCTGTTTCTAGGGACTTCCTGCAGCAGTTGGTTGATCGGCATACGGAGATATTTGAGCGACAGGCTCACACTGAGACCCAGATGGCTAAGTTGGTATCCTAGATTAAGCCTTGGGTTAGGACCACTGTAGAGGCTGCGGAGGCCATGGTGGAGGCCCGGATGACTGCGGCGATAGATCAGTTTATGCGGGGGTTGCATGGGAGGATTGACAGTTTTGAGGCACGGATGGCCTCCCGATTGAGTGCTGCACCAGGTCCTGATATTACAAGATTGACCCAGGAGGTAGCTGCATTGAGAGAGGAGGTTCGGGCATTGGCATCAATTATCACTCCTATTATACCATTTATGCTTGCCCAGGCCTCCGTGCGACCAGCATTTGAGGTAGATTTGTTCTCTGACAAGGAGCCTCCGATGGATAGAGGCAAGAGACCCTGCAGTCCGGAGGATTGGGTCGATAGTGATGTTGAGTATGAGAGTGATCTTCGGAGGGGGGTTAAAGGCTCCCGAGTAGAGTACCATGCGAGCCAGATTGAGGCAGAGCAGAGGGCATGTGGTGCATCCGCTAGTCAGGCTGCCCCTCCTTCGAATGCACCTACTACAGAGCAGATTGATGATCCCACTATGGGAGGGCCCACTTCCGATGCTTAAGGCGCCACAGGTATGTCTTCACTCCCTTGTCCTTTTATTGATGGTGGTGCATTGAGGGCAGTGCACCATTGTTAGTTGGGGGTGGGGGTGTACCACCACTTGGGGGGTTTTGTTGCCGTGTTTCTTTTCCCCCGAGTGTGCTATCATAGTAGAACTAGCATGTTTAGGTTTATATTTACATTATTATGTGTTTCTTGCTAAATTAGGAGAAAAATAAGGGAACTGTACTGCAGTCCAGTTTAGAATTTTATTTATGCTTTTTGAAGGTTAAGGATACCCTCCTGAAAATGTTTGTTTTTGAATTGTGTGAGTAGCATGTTTATCTGTGACAGTTGTTGGATCTTGTTATGGAACAAGGATTATAGATAAATAAATGTAGCTAGCATTGGATGAACCGAATAGGTAGTAGTTGATAATACAACCCTGTGCTATGTGAGTGTGAGGTCACTACTTAGTTAACTATGTGTGTGCGATCCAGAACTTGCCCGATTAGTCTTGCCTAAGATTTGAGGATAGGGGATTAGGAAAGGATCATAGGCCATTTTTGAATAAGTCCACTTTTTAGCCTAAATGCCAAACCAAATGAATAAGTATCCCTTGATCCCGACCTTGAGCCGTAATTTACCTATTTCTTTCATTAAGACTATTCACCTTCCCATTTTAATCACAATGAACCTGTCTTGGCCCTCGTCCCTCATTGGACACTGTGTACCTCAACTCAGGCAAATTGTCTAAGTTGAGGGTGGCTATTATAGGGGTGCGTGGATTGAGTTGGGTATGAACAAGAGGTAAATAAAAGAAAAAAGGAAAACAGGTTTGGGTGTGAAAAAAAAAATAAAGAGAAAAGAGGAGAAATTGCAAAGAAAAAGAAAAAAAAAAGAATAGAGTTGTGTTGTGAAGTTTGAGAGAAATCACACCCAAAATTTGAAAATAAAAGAAAGGAGAATAAGAGAGACTAAAAATGAGAAAGGTTGAAAGTTGGAGCCAAAAATAGTGTAGTGTCAAGAAGGGTTGAGTTACCATATCCATATATATATCATACACGTCCCCAAACCTACATTACAAGCCGAGTAAAGTACTATAGTGATCCTAGTCTAACTGTCCGAAAACTAAGGCATAGAAAATAAGAGCAAGCCTATGGTATTTCATGTACACTGTTTTAACTTCTTTGTGAGAGTGAGCGTTTTGACCTCGTCCCTACTTTGATATTCATTAGTATACTGTGAGTGGAAGGGACTTCTTTGATTATGAGAGTACATGGGTTGCATTATTAGGTGCTAGTTGTTCGAAAAATGTCATTTGCATATATGCTTAGTTGGTTGTGCATAATCTGGTGCCATCACTTGATCCCTTCTGTGTCATGATACTATGTTGCCTGCATACACACTTTGGTTTTGATTTCAAAATAGGAGGGGTCAAAAAAGTTTTGTGCCAAAGGCAAAGAGTCGACTACCATAGGTCCCTTAGGTTTCTCGTAATCGAGCATCGTATATGTGTGTTTTTGTTTTGTTCGCCTGAGGACATGCAAACGTTCTAAGTTGAGGGTGTTGATGCGCCATGGTTACATGAAACTTTCGATGCTTAAAACAAGGAAAATATGCAACAACTTGGGTGTATTTTATTGGTATGATATGGTTTCTGTCCTACTTTGCAGGAAAATAGGTTTTAAAGGCAAAATGATCAAAAAGGAAGAATTAAGCCCAAGAACGAAGTGTCTGAAGAAGAAAGAACGAGAATCTGCACCAGATATGGACCCACGACACCACTCACATGGCGTGACTGCCACTCACGTATAGCGTGAGTCCAATTTAGAAGATCAAAGATAGGTTCTGATTTCCACGCCAGCAGTCACGTGGCGTGACTGTCAGTCACGTGACATGGAAGCGTGGCGTGACTCAACTTCTGAAGACGTCTAATTGATCCTGATTTCCACGACACCAACCTACGTGGCGTGACTTGGTTCCACGACACCAAGTCACGATACCGTGGAAGTTGCCGACTCTGTTCTCCTATTTTGATTTGGATAGGATTAGCTTTGTATCTATAAATACCCCTGTATAGTCCTATGTGCGAGAGAGATTCATTACATTGTTTTCAGAGCTATTTTATATTTTTTTGGAGTTCATAAACATATTTTTGGTTTTGTAGTTACAAACCCTAACTCGAGTTTTATTGATAATTGAGATTTTAGATTTTCTTCATTGTTGTGAGATCATAATTATGTTTTCATCTCTGAATTCTTCTTGTGTTCTTACAATTATGAGTAGCTAAACCCATCAACTAGGGTTGTGTGAACCATGAGGAATTAATGTAACCGGTTAAGTGTCAGGCAATTCTATACCGTTGTGTATGCATGTATTGTTGTTTCCTTCGTTGTGATTGCTCTTCTAATGGTTGCAAACGTTAGAAACTTGCCTGTATTCTAGACTTGCTCGAGAGAGAGGTAGAGATTGGGAAAAGGAGATAACAACAGATATTTGAAGCTATCAACCTTCATCTAATAGCTTGAGCCTTAGCGGGAATAGTTATCTGATATCCAGGACAAGGGTTAGTAGTGCGACACTCGGAGACCAAGAGTAGAAGAGTGAAATTAATCTAATCAATGTCGAGAGACGTTTAGATGAACATATCTTGTCAGATTTTGCATGCCACATAGCGGGACGATTTTGTTAGCACAGGTAATCGGTAGAGTTAAGGAATCATTGGGGATCACAGTCCTAGTGTATTTTTCTCATTGTCTACAAACTCGATATAACCAACGATTGTTACTGTCACTTTTTATTCACAAAATCCCCCTGTTTTACTTACTTTCCAATTATTCCATCTAGTATTCTAAACAGACTTCTACCTATTCTCTGTGGGATCGATCCCAACCTAGTTGGGTTCTATATTTGACAGCGACCGCTTTATACTTCTTAGGAGGCATATTTTGGGCGACATCAGAACCCTCTAGTAGAGTTAAAATTAAAGCGAAAGTGAGTGAGTTTTCAACTCCTGAAAACTATTCTCACAAGCATTAGATCATTCAAATTTGACTTTTTTCTTAGTCAATCTGGACATAAGAGAAGAAATAGATGAAAATCCTTCAACAAACTACCTGTAGTAACTTACTAAACCCAAGAAACTTCTAATTTTTGATGGAAAGATGGGTTTAGTCTAGTTTCTAACAACTTTAATCTTTTGAGGATCAACCTAAATGCCCTTCCTAGAAATGATATGACCAAGGAATGGTACTGATTTCAACTAGATTTACACTTGCTTAACTTAGAGAATAACTGACGATCTTTAAGAGTCTGCAAGACAATCCTTAAATGGTCTACATGTTCCTCACTCTGAGAATAAATGAGGATGTCATCGATAAAGAAAATGATGAACATGTCTAAGTACTGCTTGAACACTCTTTTATCAAGTCCATAAAAGCTGCATGAGTATTCGTTAGTGCAAAGGACATAACAATAATTTCATAGTGGCCATATCGAGTTTTGAAGGTTGTCTTTGGGATGTCACATTCTCTAAATCTGAGCTGATAATAACATAATATGAGTTCTATCTTTGAAAAGAAACTTGCATCTTGAAGCAAGTTAAATAAGTCATTAATCCTAGGCATGGGATACTTATTCTTGATTGTGACTTTGTTCAACTGATGATAATCGATGCATATTCTGAGGAAACCATCTTTCTTACGCAAAAAAAGAACTGGGACACATCATGTGGATATGCTGGATCTGATGAAACCTTTGTCTAAGAGGTCCTTTAAATGGTCCTTTAATTCTTTAAGCTCCACTGGAGCCATTCTGTAAGGAGTAATTGAGATAGGCTAGGTATATGGAAGAAGGTCTATTCCAAAATCTTCTCCTACTTGGGAGGGACTCCAGGTAGATCTTTGAGAAATACTTCTGGAAAATCATTCACAATTGGAACTGACTGGAGAGTTGGAGTTTTAGACTTGGAATCCTTGACCCAAACTAGATGGTAGATGCAACCCTTAGAGATTATTTTTCTAGCCTTAAAATAAGATACAAACCTACCTATAGGCGCTGAAGTACTACCCTTACATTCTAAGACTGGTTTATTTAGGAACTAAAACTTAATAACTCTGGTTCTACATTTGATAGAGGCATAATAGAAATGTAAGCAATACATGCCAAGAATGATGTCAAAATCAGTCATATCTAACTCTACTAGATCAATTGTGGTGTTTTTATGTGAAAATGAGACAGAGTAATTTTTTGTATATCATTTAGCTATAACTGAGTAACCAATAGAAGTAGAGATTGAGAAGGGTTCTGAAAAGGTATCTACTAAATATAAGGAGTTACAAAGGAAATTATGTCTTTAGGATCTAACAATGAATAGACATCAATATAAAGGACTCACAATGTACCAATACCTATATCTGGTGAGCTTTCCAGATCCTAACGAGAAGATAAGGCATAGAAATGGCTCTGGAACTGACCACCGCTTGCATCTAAAGAAACATCCTGCTGATTTGGGCTACCTAAGGGGATACTGAAGTAGTAGACTGGGCTTTGTTACCCCCGGTTCCATGCTCAGCAAAAGGGCACTATATTAACCTTTGGCCCATTAGACCACATGTAAACAACCCTCTTTGCCAAGAAAACACTCACCTGGATGGTTCTTACCACACTTAGGACATGTTGAAAAGTGTGGTTGCCTATAACACTACCCTGAGACTTAGAGCCTGATTCTCTATTATTCTGATCATGATGAGGCCTAGGGGATGGTGCATTGGCTGAAAAAGGTGCTGGAGCTAACAGCCTAAGCTAAAATTGAGAATGATTACCACCACCCAATCTCTTCTTAGACTAGTCAAAGTTACCTATTATATCTCTCTTAGTCTCTCTTTCCTTCTTCTTTATCTTCTCCTTCTCAATCTACTGGGCATGAGTCAAAAGCCTGGAGATTTGTATATCCCTAACATGCATAGTTGTCCTTCACTCCTTGACCACCAACTCAAAAACACCTGAAACAAACTTACTCATTCAAATTTTTGGCTCTACAACCATCTCTGAAGCTTATCTGGAGAGCTGGTTAAACTTCAGAGAATATTCCTTAACTGACATATTACCTTGCTTCATGTTGATAAATTATGCAACCTTAGCCTTAGCTTCCCTCAACTTACTGGGAAAGAATCTATCCAAAAAAGTATTTACAAACTCACCCAAATCAATTGGGCCTGGATCCATATGTCTACCTTCTTTCCACTACTTGAGCCAAGTCTGAGCCACTCCCTTCAACTGATAAGTGGCCAAATCTGCACTCTCCAATAAAGTAATGCCCATGATCCGAGCGATCCTTTAAACCTCATTAATAAAATCTTGTGGATCTTACTCCACCTTTGAACCATGAAACTCCAAAGGATTTATTTGAGTGAAGTCCCGAACTCTCATAGCAACTGCATTCCCATTAGGATTAGCAGGTGCAACAGCTTGTTGGTTGACCTGGTTAGTCATGGCCTGAGCAAGCACTTGACAAGCAGTCCTGAATTTGGCATGAGTGACTTGCTATTAAAGGGATCTACTAGAGCTGGTAGGGCTTGCTAATTCCCATTATCATTCCTTCGTTCATTGTCTCTTCTAGGAGGCATTTTCTATGAATGTGTAAAGCACGAATTAGAAGGAGATTAAATAGGGTTTACACTCTATCATATGATATAAACATGAAAGAAATAAAACTTTCCTAAAACATTTCATAGCCTCTCCCTCATAAGTGTGGAGCACTTTACACCCATGAACGAGACTCTACTTAACGCAACTTTCAGATACCCTAGAACACATTAAACCTGATGCTTATATACCAAGTTTTTCACAACCGAGTCTATATCTTGGATGTAATATGGTACTTAGAGCCACAAGTGACCCCAAACTAATCCATGCCTGGCATAATACTAATAATACTGGAAGTAACTGAATAAATAATGTGGATGCTAACTGATTTAAATGTTTGTAAGTTTGTAAGAATGTCATGTCTAGATAACATAAATACTGATAATGAAAATCCAAGTCTAAAAGGGATACTAAAACAGAACAAGCTTAAGATCTGACTCTATGTCTGAAAGCCTCTACTAGATGATGAGCTGCTGGGATATATCCCCAGCTAACTCTAACTATTTATAATAAAATATTAAAAATAAGAAATAAAGTCCTAGTCCTCGGATGATAAGGACTCAGCACTGACAAGAGCTAAAGTGGCACTGACGTGTACTAATCGTGAGGCTGATGCTGATCGTCTAAATCTATATCATAAGATGATATAGCAAAAAGAGAAAGTATGCGATCACTACTTTGAATGCATTAAACATATAAGATATGCAATTATAAAACAACTGAACATGCAGGAAACTACTGATGTACAGTACTGAATGCTAAAATTGAACTATAGTACAATTACCCTATTATACATGCAGATAATTAATATGAAAGGATACATTTGAAAGTCATAATTTAAAAGCAATTACAACTGAACTAAGGGTTATGTACCAATACTAAGTCTGAATCTGTGGGAGAGTCTATTAAATGACATAAACCACGTGAGCTAAATGTAGAGTCTGATGTATACACCCTATTTAGAGGGCCCAATATACCTTGTCAGGGTATAAAGGCATGGCTGGTGTGATCACTAAACTGATGTCCAACTGAGAGGGCTATATAATCTTATGGTGGCATGTAGTCCTAGTACTTGGGTGCTAAGCACTACTCCTATACTAGTTTATACTAATAGCTCATAAAACTGATATACTAGAACTGAATCAAAACATACTTTATCTGAAAGTATTCTAAAGGTCTGAGTAACTGAAATAATGTTGTAAGTTTGTAAACATAAACCCATTATGTGGTTCATGCTAAAATTAACAAATATCGGGATCGTGTGTTCATAACATGCCAAGCTTTCCTAAAATAAGGCAAATGCATGCAAAACTACTAAAATACTAAACTAAATACTAGGTCATGAATTATTAAGTTGCAAGTTAGAGAATCATGGGAAATAGATAATAGTGCTATGGAAATGTAATGATCCTCTACGTAATTTTCTCCATTTCCATGTGTTTTATGCATTTTGTGCTTTTCCATAGAGGCTACAAGTCATTTATGACTTACCGAGGCCATCATTTTAGTTCCCGAGTAGCTTGTTTGAGGTTTAAGCCCATTCCCCTAGTTAGGAGATTTTGAAGTTGAGTGTCACGACCCCAAATCCCATTCGGGCCGGACTGGCACCCGAAGCCGATATGGCCCGAGAGAACCAATCTTTGCTTATGAACTATCGTATGCATAGTCCTCGTATGAATCTTATGATACCTTATGCATTATGCAAAAAACATGAACGTGGAAATATACACTATATAAATGTATTCAGGAAACTTGGCCGTTGGGGCCATCAAGTCAAAACGGACATTTGTCTCTTACATCCATCACCCACATATGTCTACAAAGCCTCTAACCAATACATAACACAACAATCCATAGTCGAGACAAGTCCCCGATTTCAAAATCAAAACAATATACACATGTGACTCGGAGAAGCCCCGAACTAACTGGAGCTCACCAATAATCCGCGGATAACCCGTAGCCTATTGAGGAGGTCTACTAACACCTGTCCCTAAAGCAAACAAAGTAAGTCCCCCAAAGGGGTCAGTATGAAGAATGTACTGAGTATGCAAGGCTATAAGGAACTTCATGAAACTTAAACACTTCAATGAACTTGATTTCAAGAGAATAGTCAATGTGGATCAACAACTTTTAGTATGTGTGGGAATAGGTACTTTATGTTCATTATTCCATTTGCCTTTATGTCCATTACCATCAATATTCATAACCATCAATAGATAATCGTCAATAATGTATAACCGTTAATATGCAACCTTCAATATGCAATGCATCCGTCAATATGCAACCGTCAATATGCAATGCATCCGTCAATATGCAACCGTCAATATGCAATGCATCCGTCAATATGCAACCATCAATATTCAACCATCTCAAGTTCGGCATCAAGCTAGGCTTTTGCCCCACTGAGCTTTCCCCCTGCTACCACCAGGAAAACAAGGAAGCAGGTTCGGCATCAAGTTTGGATTTTACCTCACTGAGCTTCCCCCTTGATCCAGTGAATATAATAAAGTTTGGCGTCAAGCTTGTCTTCTTCCCCACTGAGCATTCCCCCTGCTACCACCCAGAAAACAAGGAAGCAGGTTCGGCATTAAGTTTGGCTTGTTCCCCCAAAGCTATCACCCGCACTCAAAGAACCATAAAGTAACCATAAATTAATGGTAAAGTAATTAGCAAGTAATTATAAAGTAACCATAAAGAATATTATAAAGTAACCATAAAGAAAATTATAAAGTCACCATACGGGAATTACTTCTTCCATTAGTTCATTGGATTACTTCTCTCTTTTACTTTTCTGAGATTGCTCAATTGGGGGATCATAACCTTTTTTGGAACCACATAAGTGCATTACTTCAATATTTTATGCTCATGAGATTGATACTTGGTAATAATTATAACATTATGGAAGCTTTGGAATTTTGGTCAATGATTAAGAGACGTATGAGTTATGATTGGTCCATGATTAAGAAACATGAGAATAGTAACATGTGACAACTTGAAATGATATACCTTTTAACATTTCGGAATGTAACAAGGACAATGACAACATGAACAATATGTGCTGCAGGAAAATACGGACAGAATAACCTTACATACCTTATCGTCTCAGTATGAACACTCAATTCTATACGCGAATACAATAGTCCCGCTCCTTCCTTATGTTTCACTCTACAACACGAATATACAATAGAGTTTACATTAACCACCAACTACCTTACAAATGCATACAACGACATTGAGTTACATGGTTGGCTTTAACATGCCATTTCCCTCTTGATTATACCATGTGTGAGACGATCACACCAACAATACCATTTACAAAACTATCATACCAATAATCCCACAATATTATCAACATTTACCAATATCATAAACCACTAGCATGTCACACCAAATTCATACTTTACACTTCTACATCACCACAACATCACAATGAATCCATCAATTCACTTCAATACATCTCACACCAACAAATCGGCCAAAATCCCATAATTTACACTTATGGAAAAATAACAAGTTTAGGACCATAATCACACCATACATGTTGATATTTTATCCATATCATGCTCTTTTATCAAAACCACAAGTCATATTCCAAGTTTAAATTCCATAAAGGGCACATCTTTTACAAAAACACAAAGTGCCATATACAACACTTCCAAGCATAACCAAAATGAGATACATACTCTCCCATGCATATAATATATTAATCCATAAGAATAAACACTTACCTAATCTTGGAAGATGATGATCTTGATCCAAAGATGGCTTCGGTTTTGAGAGCCCAAAAGAGGTGTTCTAGAATTCTCAAGAAAAAAGATAGAAAATCATGTGTGTTCTTTGTATTAAAAATCTGATTTTGTGCCCCTTTTATAGTCCTTGGAAGTCCCTTTCTCAATTATTGCTTGGTCAAAGAAGAATGGGTCATTTGACCCATTCTTGGCCTATGCTTTTCTTCTTCATTTTTGGGCTTTATTGAGCCCAAATTACTTAATCCAATAAAATCAATAATTTCTCATGTTTAAATCATTTCATATGCGTTACGATGATATTCCCACTTACGGGATTCATATTTGTAGCCTCGATCCCAAAAACAAACAATTCTAGCCACGCATGGCTTATTTGACCATAAGGGCAAAATCGTCATTTTGATGCCGAATTCGTCCTCGAGTAATTTTATCATACCAATATAATACTTTACTCATTTCATGTATATTCTCATGATTGTATAAGAAACGTAGCAAAAATCGGCTCAATACGTCCCCGGGCACCCCTGGGACTTAGAAAAATTCCAACTTTTGAAAAATGGGCAAAACCACCCTGGCATGCCCTTGGGCGCGCCCCAACACTGCCTGTGGACTGAAAATTTTGGCCAGAAGCGGCCCGACACTCCCCCGGGTGCGCCTGACCCTTAAATTATTTTTTTTTTCTTTTTTTGGTTCTCAAAACTAAGGTAAACATGTATGGGGTGTTACATTGAGAAATTGGTGTTCAGAAAAAACTTCTAGTAAACAACCCTGGATGAAAATTTTGACAGTTCACTTAGCTCTGGATTATGGATTTTAGGCTAGGGGGATCCTTGGTTCGGGTCTAGAGGCCTTTGAGCTTATTTTGGGCTATTGGGTGAAATTTGGTAAAAATAAAATAGTAGGTGTGGGACCCACATTCTATCAAAATGACCTCTGTTTGAAATTTTGATGGTTTCGTTGAGTCCAGAATATCGAATTTAGTAGGGTAGCATAGTTCATTTGCATTCTCAAGGTTCCAAATGAATCCTGAGTCATTTCTAACTTAACTTTTTGCTAGTTTTTCAGTACCTAGTGCAGACCAATTTTATTCTTCACATTCAAGAGGAGTTGACTTTGTTTGTGAAGGGTCAACCCTTTGACCATCGTGATTGCAAGCCTTCTCTCGCATTTGTGATGAAGGGTCGGTCTGACCCAGCCCAATTCACTTTTGCTCATTGACGAACTCTTTATTGAGTGCCCCATGATCACGGTGCACAATTTTGCTAGTCTTCGCGATAGCGACCAAGGGGCCTCACAATTGCGATGTGTAACCCCCTGGCAGTATATATTCTCCTTCCTTATGATTTCAACCTATTTTAAAGTCTTATTTTATCATTGTTGTAGCTTGGAGTATGGGGAACTATGGGAAATCAACCATTGAGTCTAAGGTAAGCTAATTCAACACCTCTTGATCATTTTCCATTGTTTTTCTCTGTCAGTACTGCCTTTTTTAATTATAAATTCCTAGAATTTAATCCTCAATTTCCTTGACTTTTGGGGCTGTTTTGAGCCTCAATTCGAGCTCCTGTTGTGCTCAAATTTTGAACATGCATTCCTTTTCCTTCAAGGGACCTGGTGATGGAATAAATTTTTGAATTCCGATAACGAGCCCCACAAGCCTATTTTTGAACTGATTCTCGTCTCAGAGTTTTATATTAAAATATGGGTTTCATTTTACTAGTATAAATATGTTTTTAAATTTGATAGTGCGATGATATTTAGAGATTGAGGAGTGGAGATAAGTCGTTCATGGACGATTTGAGACTGGGATTGGGCTAAGAGGTAGGGTACGATGTACTCTTTTTTATGAAATTGTATATTGTATAGATTACATGCTTGGTGGGGGTTTATAGGATGGGTTTAAGGCTAGTTGTATCTTGTTGTCTATATTTGACCTATTTGGGGGAATTTTAGAATAGAATAGAGTTTGCACTTATCGGTCTTATAAGGGGTTGGACAGGTACAAGTTATGCTTGCTGTTTGCTAAGTGATTATTTGTACCTTTTGGGCTTGTGGGTCTAGATAGGTTATTGTTTGTTCGGGCTTACCCAGTTGTGTTGTTATTTGGATATTACTGCATAGCTTGTGGCAGGATGATTATAGATTTATACCTGAGGCTATAGGTACACTTTTGAGTTCTTTTTCCCCTTTGATATTATGATCCTTGTTATTAGACTACCTTGTTATTATTAATATTTCGGGTTTAATGTTTTGTTTTGCTAAGCTAGCTTCTTTCTTGTTTATAATCCTCATGATATCTAGGCTGTTAGGCTAGCTCCCTCAGGTTAGTACCTTCGTGTTTATCTACCTATATAGTATTGTCGTATATCCCTTTCTTCTCTAGTTATTCTTATTGTATATCACCTTCTTCCTTTGTTACTACTATTGTATATTACCTCTATCCCCAACTATGTATATTGTATATCACTTCCCTCCTTAGTTACTGGTGGTTTATCTTTACTTCTCTTTTATCCTTATCATATTTCATTTCTTAGTTAGCTGCTTATAATGTATATTTTTGCCTTACATGTTATTTATACTTGCATTATCTTTAAAGCTCAATCGGCTGATGCCTACTGAGTACCCTGTGTTTGGTACTCAAACTACACTTTTGCACCTTGTTGATCATAGTATGAGTTCTCGCTGCTGATGTGTGCATCGTGTGTAACTATCATGGATCAGATATTTAGGGTGAGCTCTTGGCATATGGAGTTGTTCCCTCTCTCTCTCTCTCTCTCTCTCTCTCTATATATATATATATATATATATATATATATATATATATATATATAATATTTTTATAGTACTCTTATTTTGCTAGTGGCTATTGTACTAACCTTACCAGGTCTTTGGGAATACTTTCTTTCTTCGGGTTCTCTTTCTCCTTTTATTCAGTTGTGGTTACCTCTTTCTCTTGTTATCCTGTTACTCGCCGTTTCAGGATATGGGTTGGATTACCTACAGGTGGGTTATAGTAGGTTCCATCATGACCTAAGAAATCGGGTCGTGATAGAAAATCATGAGGGAATTGATAATAGGGAAATCATGAATTGAATGAAAACCCTAAACTTTGATCGATGAGGAAACTAAGAAATTGTGAGTTATTTGGGACTCAGTGGGTGAAAGGATACCCATTGATGAAATCCCACATCCTTGGAAGGTGAGTTCTTGTTAAGAACTTGAATCTTTGGAGCTTCTAATGAGGAACTCGAGTTTCCCTGTTTTGAAGAGATGAATCACTTTCCTGATAATTTTATAAGTGTTTGGGAGAGAATGAGGGTAAAGAAGCATTTAAGTCCCTTTAATTCCTTCCCAATAACACTTAAACGACGTAGTATAGGGAGTTAGAAAGGTGGAAAATATGAAAACACACCCATCAAATCGTAGCTAATTCTATTGTACCCAATCATCACAGCCAACACAATGAGTCGTTATATCTCACAATGACTTGTTGTTGGACTTGTAGTGACTAGGAAGAATTTCTGGGTATGGTAAGACACCACAACTCATTGTGACTGATTATGAGTATTGGTATGTACTTGTTCCCTCTGGATCTAAAATGCCAACTCTTAGGTCCTCATCAGAACGAGTGACCTGACAAGTCGTCCTTGGTGGCAACAACTCGTCCTATCAAGTTATGGCTAGTGGAAGGAAAAATGTCACTTTCAAAAGTTTTACTGGATTTCTCAGGACGAGTACAAGAGACTTCATGACTGGCAACGACTCATCTTCAGAAGTCGTGACCACTGGGATAAATTTTTATCCTTATGTACTTTTGGGACTATGCTCAAGACGAGTGCTTCTGACGACTTGTCAGACCTAACCACAACTCGTGGTCAGGATTGTCCTGAGGTCAACTTTGCTGGTTTCTTTTTGGTTTCTACGCTAAGTCTGAAATTAAGCCTTAGGAACTTTTGGGGTGTTACACGCGTGATCGCATGTGCCTTCCACTATGACAAAGTGTAACTTTCTCCACTTTTTGATTCCTTTAGCTCTAATTCTGGGCCAAACTTCACCTGAACATTTTCAACAAGGAAATTAGTATTACCTACACAATATAAGATAAAAATAAATCAAGATCATGTCAAAAAACTCAAATAAACTCAAGATTTTTGCTCACATCAAATACCCCCACACTTGAGCTTTTACTCGTCTCGGGCAAATTAAAACCAAACATAAACACCACTAAACTTGACACACATGTATTAAAAACATGAATCAACTAAAACCATGTCCATAGGTGCCCAGAACACTCCTCATTATATGGATACTCATTGACACCCAAAGTGAAATCATGCATCAAACTTTGAACAAACTCACAAGAAATAAGATCTAAACACTTTCAATAGATAGAATTATCACATGCATCTCAAACAAGTTGATTGCAATCACTCACACTCACAAAGAAGTACCTCATGACCTTAGGGAATACTATAAGCTTGGCAATCTGGTTACTCTCCACAAATGTAGGACCTCTCAAGTTGGGATCATGTAGTACTTGAAGTGGTATTAATGTAGGGTAAGGAATTTTGTAAAGTTATAAAGTCAATTATGTCATATTCCCTTGTATGCTACATACCTTGAGTCTATTGCACTACCCAACAAGCATTCAACAATAAACACATTTTTTTGATTAACACCACCTTGTTTTGAATATGTTCACAAATTTGTTCCTTTAGATGATGCTTGCACAATCAAACCCCCCTCCCCCTTTTTTTGCGTTTTTTATTGTTAGAAATTAATCATAATCTTGCAAGCTATTTCCCTTTTTCAAATACCACACACTTAATAGAGCCTTCCACAACATAATTTCCCTACTTTTTCAAATAAGACTCAAGGATATTTGCCATACATATAATAAAGCTATATGGTTCAGTTGGTTGTCAAAGAAAATGAATTATGATAAGACTCAAAATGGCTGACTAAGGAGAATTATAATTAATAGAGGGTCATAAAAGCTAAACAAGGGTAACAAAGAAAACCTGCAATCAATTCCTTTCTTGAGAGGATCCTAAAATTTTGCCTTAAATACTACCAAGCCAAGTTATAAATCCTTCAGAGCATGAGTATACACAACATGTTCTCACTCACACAATGTTCAAAAATTGATATGATCTAGCTCAAATGCCAACAAGTGCATTTATTTCAAAAAAAGTGAGCAATACAACCTATAGATAGGAAACAATCAATTCAACCTCTAACACTTGTTTGACTACTATGATTCTAATCCTAAAAATGATTTTGTTAAAAATATTATGAATATTGTAAATAACCAATAAGAAACCCATACAAGTAAAAAGAAAGAAGTTAATCTAATAAAAGAGAATTTTTTTTCGAGTTTAGAAAGAAAAAGCAAAATTGAAAAATCTTAAAATTGATAGCATGTAGGTATAACTAATCCCTCACCCCCACACTTAAATTATGGAATTTCCCCATGACATAAAAAATAGTAAGAGTAAAGGAAACTTCCTTGAACCTCCTTATTCCATGTCAAAAACGGTGCCAAGGTCTATTTTACAGGCCCGACCAAGTGCTCCAACCACGCCATGATATTTGACTCATATTTATCAATATTAACACTAAGATCATCCATTTTATTCTTCAAATCTCCCATTGATTCATGCATCTTGATTGCCTCATTTTCTAGCCCCAAGAATCACTCCTCTAATGAAGAACCCAGTGCTACTTGTGGAGCCTGAAGAGGTGGTTTGTTAATGGTAGCCTCTTGATCTGCTTTTGGTGAATCTATCATCTCACCTAAGTCATTATTTCCCAACTCATCAATGGGTTCCAGTTCCTTTCTAATGACAATTTTGTCAGCTCGAATAGATACCTTCTTCTTAAGCATAATATCAGTATTTCTCTTTTTGAGCTTGGTAAGCCTGCACAACTGTGTGACTAAGTATGGAAAAAAGAAACCATATTTTCGTATGGCGCTATTTTTGAGCATCTCATCCTGAATTATTTGCATAAGATCAAAAACAATCTCCCCTCTTTAGGCAATAGATAAGGTCCACTCAAAATCTATAGACCTCAAAAGTTTTCATCATAGGAGTGAGGTGGTTATTGATTATATATAACCAATACTTGGACACAGTAGTCATACTACTGGAATGGAACTTGTGATCATGTGTAATCCATTGTACATTCTGGCTAGGTACACATTATTCATCAGTCAATAACCCCCATTTGTGCGGATCTTTGTTGTAGTTATCTTGGTAATGATCATCATATTTGTTGGAGTCAAATACGAGAAAGTTGTACGCTCTACAAATTGCTATCAATGAGAAATCATTCCTCTTTCTATGAACTATGCACAAAAATTCCTTATGTTCTAGCAAATTAGCATAGAACGCCCACACCATTGTCTCATTTTTCTCTTCGGGTTCTTCAAGAAATATTCCCAATTTTTGATGCATCACTTTGCTATAAACCTTCAGGCATTCTTTCATCTGTGATCGAATTTCACTCCCCTTTTTTGCTATCGGTGTCTTTGTCAATTTTCTCTCAAAACACTCTTTAACATTCCATAAGACAAACTTATATTCATCAAATGGTCGAGAAGGTTTGGGATACTTCCCCTTTAAAGTTTTTTCCTTGTGATGCATTAGAAGTTGATTCCTTTAAGGAGCATATTTTTTACTAGGAGAGACACTTGGTTGTTTCCTTTTCTTGGATGAGTCCATTTTTTTCCTGCAAGTTAGCAACAAAACTAATCAACATCTCATATTATTAAACACACAAATAATTAGCTTTTTTCTTTAGGTACTCAAGATTTTCCCAAATTCTTGTTTGCTAACATAAGCACAATTTCATTCTTCATTACTAGTCATATTCATATGGAATTTCATCTCTTGACCATTCAAGACCCAACAAGAAAAATAGAACACTAAAATTGATATGCTAGCACCCTAAATTTCGTTGAGACAATTTGTCGAATACTTTGGGTGCATTATTTTTCCACTTCCTTTTCAATCAATTAAAGCATGCTTAAACACCCCAAAATCAACACATCCATATTCTTCAACAATGAAACCATTTATTCTTACAACACTTCACTCCCTCAAGAAGACAATGAGAAAAGAGTGATTCAACTCTATTTCACCATATCAACTAAAAGAATATTCCATCAAACAAAACTACTAGAGAAGAAAAAGTGAATAAGAGCATACATTTGTGTGAAAAAGGAAAAGGCAAGAAAATTGAGCCTTCAACAGAGAGTTGGGAGAGAAGATGAGGGCTTAGAATTCTTGAGAGTTGGGGAGAAAGAAGGATAAAAAAGAAGTAGGAAGAGAAAGAAAGAGAAATAGACGGGTGTTTAAAATAGAATGCCTAAAAAATTTCTCATTTTCTAAAATTATATGTAAAATAAATAAATAAAATTTATGCGAACTGACCTTACACTGCTTGGACGTGTGAACTAGGTAGTGAGCTCGTCACGAGTTTCTCCTTCTATGCAAAGTGTCGGATGGTCACATGCCCAGCTGTATGGTTGTGTTGAGTAAGTTGTTCACCGTGGTTGTTTATTTCATTTCTTGAGCGGTGCTCTGCCCGATCGCACCACCATTTTATTTTTTATTTTTTGAAAACACACACTTACCCATCGGGTTTCCCCCCGATAAGTGCTTGATTTAATATTGCAACACGGCATAAGAAGCAATCTTCAAGCTCATGGAATGATGATGTTATAGGATTAATTTTCAAATCCTCTACAAATATATTGCTTTAAACAGTGCCCGTTAACCTTGAAGCTTTCAGTACCTTGAATGTTTGAAATTTCAATTAATCCATAAGGACTGACATGCTTAACCACATATGGTCCCATCCAGCTTGATTTAAATTTTCTAGGGAATAGATCCAATCTACTATTAGCACTTGTCCCCTTCCTTAAATTCTTTTTTTCTTGATGAGATGATCATACCATACCTTTCACTTCTCCTCAAAGATCCTTAAATTTTTATAGCCGTTTTATCTAAAATTCTCCAGCTCATTCATATGCACAAGTATATTTTCACCTACAACACTAAGATCAAGATTAAGAAATTTAATTGTCAATAAGCTTTGTGCTCTTTTTCCATAGGCAAATGACATTCCATTCCCTAAACTAATTTGTACGGGGATGTTTCTATTGGTATTTTGAACACTGTCCTATATGCCCATTAGATTTCATCCAACTATAATAACCAATCTTTGAGTAATGTACTAACTGTTTTTTCAAGGATTCTTTTTAGCTCACGGTTATCCACCTCAACTTGCCCATTGTTTTGGGCATGATTTGGGGTTCCTATTTTATGAGTTACCCCATATTTTTCAAATAAGGATGCAAATTATTTGTTTATAAAATGGGATCCATTATCACTCATGATGACTTGTGGTGTGCCAAATCTATTAAAAATATTCTTTCTTAAAAAATTGCACGCCACACGAGCATCTTTCATCCTACTAGGAATTGCCTCGATCCATTTGGATACATAATCAATTGCTACTAGGATATATTCAAAAGAGTGGGAGAAGAGGAATGGGCCCTTGAAATTGATGCCCTATACATCAATGATATCACACACTAAGATGGAATTCTGGGGTAGCTCATCTTATTTACTTATGTTACCTGACCTTTAACAGTTGTCGCACTTTGTCACATATTCCCAAGCATCTTTGAATAGTGATGGCCGGTAGAATCCCGATTCCATTACTTTTGTTGCTATTCTATTTCCTCCTTAATTTCTTGTAGCTACTCTATCATGACAATGTGATAGGATACTATCCACCTCTTCTTCAGGAACACATCTTTAGATTATCCCATCTGCACAAATTTTAAACAAAAAAAGTTCATTTCAAAAATAATGTTTTACCTCTTTTCAGAGTCTTTTTTTCTGTTTATAGCTCAGACCCTAAGGCATCCATCCGCTAACCAAAAAGTTGGGTATATTAGAAAACCAAGATGGTCTTTCTACCACCAATGCCACTGTGAAAAATTGTTCATTAGAAAACTCTTCCTTAATTGGCACCTTTTCCAATGAAAGGGTTTTCAAGTATGGAAAGACGGTCATAAACCTAATTCTCTGTACCCTTTCTATCAATGATCTGGAGATCAAATTCTTGTAGAAAAATAATCCATCTCAATAGTATTGGTTTGTCCTCCTTCATATGCAACAAATACTTGAGAGCAGGGTTATCATTGTGAACAATTACTTTGTTCCCAACCAAGTAAGATCTAAATTTATCAAAAGCAAAGACCACCATCAAAAACTCCTTTTAAGTTGTTACATAATTTATCTGGACATTGTTTAGAGTGTGGCTGGCATAGAAAATAGGTCTAGAAAGGTTGTCTCTCTTTTTCCCCGACACTGCTCACACAACTGAATCACTGGCATCACATATAAGTTCAAATGGTAAATTTCAAATTATCAGTTTACTAGTTAGATTTTCCTTCACCTTGTTGAAATCTCGCAAACAATCAACTTGGTTTCCTTTTTAAAGCAAGCTTGTCAGTGGCTTTGAAATGCTAGAGGAATTTTTGATGAATATCCTATAAAAGCCTGCATGACCCTGAAAACTTCTTATGCTTTTCATCGATGTAGGTGGTGGATGTATTGATATTACGTCCACCTTTTCCTTATCAACCTCAATCCCATCTACTAAGACCTTATGCCCCAACACTATTCTATCTCTTACTATAAATTGACATTTTTTATAGTTCAGGACCAAGTGAGTCTCCACACATCTCATAAACACCACTTCAAGATTGTATAGAAAACTATTAAAATCTTCACCAAAAAGAGTGAAGTCATCCATGAAAACCTCTAAGCACTCTTCATTCAACTCTGAGAATATCGACATCATGTACCTCTAAAATATTGCTGGTGCATTGTAAGACAGAAAGGCATTCTTCTGTAGGCAAATATTCCTGAAGGACATCTAAATATGGTATTTGCCATGTCTTCAAGTGCAATTGGTATTTGGTTGTACCATGAATACCCATCAACAAAGCAATAGAATCCTTGCCCAACCACCTTTTCAAGAATCTGATCAATGAATGGAAGTGGAAAATGATCCTTCCAAGTTGCATCATTAAACCTTCTATAATCTATGCATATCTTCCAGCCTGTAACTATTCACGTAGGAATCAATTGGTTGTTATAATTCTTTACCACAGTCATCTCTTCTTTCTTTGGTACCACATGGATTGGGCTAATCTATGTATTGTCAGAGATCAGGAATACGATTTCTTCATCCAAAAGCTTCAGAACTTCCTTTTGTACAACTTCGTCCAACTTTTTTATTTAGCTTGCATTATGGTTGTACTACAGGCTTGATTTTTCTTCCAACAGGGTTTTGTGCATGCATAAGCGGGACTGATTCCTTAAATATTTACTATCGACCATCCAATAGCCCTCTGGTACTTTCTTAAAATAGAAATCAGCTTCTTTTCCTGTTCATTTACTGAAAAACTATTATGTTCTAGAAATACATACTTCAGGTGTGTGGTCAACACTTTAAGCTATAGACTAGATTTTTGAGGTTCCTTCGGTGCTTCTTCTTCAGTGACATCTACCTTGTCAGATTCTAGTGCATGTGCTACCTCTCTAACCACTAGGTCTTCATCCTTTATGGTACTTGATGGTTTGTAAGAGTCCACTACTATAGATATGACCTGATTCGATAACAGGTTCCTGTATGAGGAAATCGACAAATAACAAGAACATAATGAAAACTGCAGTAAAGTAAATGATAAGGGATGTTTACGTGGAAACCTCCTTGCTTAAAGGAGTAAAACCAAGACTTACCCCAGTAAGATTTCACCAAACTTCACTAAACTCCTAGCAACCTTTAATTACAACTGAGAAATTAATCTCCTAATTCCTACCACCTTGCAATAACTCTATTGTAAGACACCTTCACAATAACTCTACTGCGAGACCTTCATTAGCTACCTCTAGCTAACACTCAGATTTGAACAAAGAAACCAAAAGAAAAATACCCACAAGAATCTCTAGAACGAGAAGTGAGTTTACAATTACAAGACCAGACAAGATTCAATCAACCTAGAAACAAAAACATATTTCACTATGAACAAAGAGTTTCTAAATTGTTAAATCTTGCAATATCGGCTGCAGTGAGGCTTTTGCTTGAGAAAATAATTTTTCAGATTTTGCAAAAGTTTGAACTTCTCTGCTCAAGGATGATGAATATATATATATGATGAGCATTGGGATAGAATCCTCCTTATTTGTGGATGGAAGAGAGGACCACTAAAATTTCTTTCGACTACACTGCTGACACTGCCAGAAAAAACTGACAGCTGGCACATAAGAAAAATATCTGTAGTGGAATAACTGGATTCTGGGACACCAATTGACGTAACTAGTCCTTCTGCTAGGTTTGTCAATCATCAAAACATGAATATAAGAAGAACATGCTAGAACCCATATTTTCCATCTTTTTTTATGTTGACAAACATAGATTCTTTTTCAAGTTCCCCATTCGCCAATCATCGCAGTTAATCATAGTTCCCCCTTTCAAACTGTTCCCAGTTCCTCCTTTCAAATAGTTCCCAGTTCCCCCTTTCACCAATTGTACTAACCTTCCCCATTTAGTATCATTAAAAAGCGTAAGCATATGTAAAGAAACACAAAAGCAGAAGAAAAGAGTGCAACACAATTAATATTAAAATCTTATAATAAGAAAATTCAAATACAGTTCACAGTGCGAGCACCATGACCAGGCTTAAATTAAAAGGGCATATAGTATTTTAAGAGGAGGAGGGTGGTTTGGATATGAATTGATCAATATGCCTCAGAATAGCATGATTTTCATTAATAATTTGCTGAGTCAGATCAGCAACCTTCTTCTTTAGATCAGCAATCTCAGCTAAAAGTTAGTCATTTTGGGCTTTAAGAGTTACTGAAGCAATTGAAGTTGTACCAGGTTCCTTGGTAATCTGAAGAAGTCGAGCCTTTAGAACTGCAATTTCAGAGTCCTTTTCAGCCACTAAGGCAATCATTTTCTCAAACTTTAAAGTGGTCTTCTCTTGAGTAGTGATCAAATATGACACAGTAGAGTTTGGACCAACACCTCTCTTCTTTTCAGTACACTCATACTCCTCCAGAGTATTAAGAGAAAAGGTTTGTTTCTTGGTGGAGTAAGTCCATGAATTAGGGTTCACTTCAAAAAAGTCAAAAACTTTGGGGGACCAAAAATCCATATCCCAACCCATGATTTTGATCCTTTATATCACATGACTTAATAATGTGCTCAATTATTATCTTTGGTAGATTGATTGGGACACACGAGTTAAGAGCCTCCATAAGGAACAGGTTAAGAATTGAGGCAATAGTTTTGCCTTTAGTTCTAGGGAGTAGAACTTTGTTTACCAACTCAAACAATAGCTGGTACTCTAGCTTGATTTCCTTGTTTTGCATTCTTTCACCACTAAGAACCTCTTTGATCTAGCAATTTTGTTAAAAAAAATCCAATGATGCAAACCTTTTCACAATTATATCAATCCCTACCGTAGGCACTTTTAGTATCTCTCCTAGGACTAACAAATTTCACACTGTTCACAGTTGCAGCAAGACTATCCTTCTTTTCAAAAATAAAGAGATCAGTATAGAAGTCTTGAACTTCTTTCTCATAAAGCACACTAGGTGATTTAAATAGGTGTTTCCACTCTTGTACTTCAACCACAGCAATCAGAGACTCCATTCCAAATTCATCAAATATTATAGGATAAAAAATACGACTATTTAGAAATTTTTGATTCTGAAGTTTCTCATTTTTCTCTTCAAACTGGGGATCCTCAGGAGGATGTTTAACATCTTTATTCTTCTTTGATTTTGATGAAGTGCCTTCCTCAGATACTTTATTCGTTTTCCTCTTTAGAGTCTTCTTAGAGGGAGTTTTTTCGTAGGACCCTTCAGATAGTTTCTCTTTCTTAGATCCTTTCGTTTGAATGCTTTTACTTCTTATTGATTCCTTACCAGGAATCACTAATTCTTCCTCAGTTTGTGAGCCACCTTCTTTTTCCAAATCTACTACTTTTGTAGTAGAAATTTCCTTTTCAACAACACTCTTTTTGAACTTTCTTCTTTTGGTGGTAGATTTCTGATTCTGCAGCATAGCATTCTTCATGACTTTATGAACAGTCGACCTACTAGTACGAGTAGGTCCCTTCATAGGTTCTCTATCACTAGAAATAGAGGATGATGTAGATTTTTTCTTAAACACAGCAGCAAGATACATTTATTCCTCATTCTCTTCTTCATCAAAGACATTAAGAGGAGCAGGAAAATACACATTTTCTCTGATATCAGATGGAGAGGACTCAAGGTTAAAAAGGTTGCCCTTTTCTTTAGTTAGGACCATGGCAGTGGCAAACTCTTCCATTAATTGAGTATCCTGGGAAGGAATCTCACTAGTGCAAAACCAACTGCTACTATTTCTTCAGATCAGCCTTTATCTAGACTCATTTTGACTTCAGTAGTGAAAATATCAGACGAACCAGAAGACTCACCAGGTTCTAACAGTTGAGTGGTAGAAAATATGGAGTCAACATTTTCTAGAGCTTTCTCACTCGTAGGCATTTTGGAGTCCAATTTATGACTCGTAGCCTCAATTCCCTATTTCTCATTTGAGACTTATACCTTATTTCTAGATGTCACTTCACACCTTTCTTTCAAGGAGTCAGAAGGAATTGCTTCACCTTCATGAAAGGAAATTGTAACATCTCCTTCTTTAGGCAGGGAAGGTTCAACCAATTTGGATACTAAGGGTGAAGAATTTGGATTTTTAGTAGGCAATGAAATTTGTGGTGTTAGGATTTTGCTTGGAGAGACGATCATGGATAAAGGAATAGAGGAATGTGCAGATGACATGGTAGTGGTATCTTGATCAGAATATGTTTCTGAGAGATGATAATTAAAGGAGAGGCTTAGAGTCCTGAAGCAAAGAACGAAATGTGAAGGAGGATTTTTTGTATTGAGAGAAGGGTTGTTAGAAATTTAAGAGATTCAAAGTGTGAATGAATGGGTAGGATGCATTTTAGAAGGGGCTATGTGTCTTTAAAGAGAGGAAGGTGACATTTTGTGTAAAAGTAGGAAAGGATAGCACCTTTTGGTAAGAAGCATGAAAATTGATATGACCTGGCACACGCATAAAGTTTCATTTTCTAAGAGTAATACAAGAATACTAACTTGTATGAGAGACCAGGTCCATCATTATTTAGTTTTCTTGACTATCATAGCATTAAAAGCATTCTCCTTGTTTTGATCATAATTTTGTTCCCCACATATGTGTACCTGGTCTTCCATTTGACAGTCAATACTCTTCCTCGATTCGATACCTCCAAAGAACATACTAATATCTTGCAAATCATTGAGTGGGAGAAGATCCTCAGTTCTACCATTCATATGCCTTGAGCAGCCACAATCCATGAGCCATTTTTTTATCTTGTTGACTGCTCCCTGTCACTCCTACTTGTATATATAATCATTTATTAATCTTAGGAAACCACATAAGTTTGGGTCCCTTTGAGTAAGTAAAAGGATGGATAAGGTTTCTTCTTGACCATACAGGCAAAATGAGTTTTTTCTTCTAGAGACTAGGTCCCTTGGAGTTTTTGTTGACTTGAGAAAGATTCAAATTTTCACTTCGTACTTTGAGAAGGGTTTGATAGCTTTCCTTATAGTGACCATTCTTCCCACAATGAGTTCATAACCTTTTATCTGGACCAAATGCATATTCATTTTGAGGATTGGAGGAAGTATAGTCTTTCTCAAAACCAATCCCTTCTCTAAAGTTGGACTTCGTACTGCTCAACTTAGTAAGAATCTCTGATGAAACAGTCCAACGAAGAGATTTCTCCAGCTCAAAATTAGTACTCTTCAAGTCCTTTTCTAGCTTTCTGTTTCGTTCAAACATCAAGGTCTAGTCTGACCTTTTTTCGCTTCTCTTCAAGACTTGTAAAAGTCTCAAATACCTCGAGTTTGTCACTCAACATTTTTTAATCTAAACAACTTCTACTTCAAGCTCAGAATTTCTTGAGAAAAAATAAATATTCCTTATTTCAAAATCATTCAGTTCATTAGCTAAAGACTCTTTTTCGCTAGCATGGTTGTGAAAAGCATCAATCAAGACATTAGCTAAAAATCATAATTTCTTCTTAGAGTAGTTTCTTAAGTTTTTTTGAACATAAAAAAAGGTTACCTCATCTTCTACATCATCATCAGATTTGGCCATGAACGCCAACAAGGAATCAGATCTTTCTAGCTTGTCTTCAATTACGACCAAGGATTTATCATTACATTTTATTTCTTCATTAGATTCTCTTGAGGAGTCTCCCCATGCTGCTAGATATTTCTTGACTATCTTTTCAGATGGTTCTCTTTTTCTAGTTCTATCAGAGACCTAGTTCCTTCTCTGGACCTTTTCAGAGGAAAGCTTGGTGAAATCATTGGAGTCTCGCTTAAGAAGAGGATACTTTTTAATGTAATGACCAGGTTTTCCATATTTATGGCACTGGTCATTCCCCCTGAAACCCCTGCTTGAGCTTTCTTTGTTTTGAAGAACTCCACTTCTCACCAACTTCTGAAATCTCCGAGTGAGATAACCCATATCATGTTCATCCTCAGCCTTTAGAACCAGACACATTTCCTTTTTGGGTTTATTTCTCTCAGAATCTTGGTTTCATTTAAGCTCATATGTCTTCAGATTCCCAATGAGTTCATCCATTGTCATTGTTTGAAGATCATTTACCTTTGAGATGGATTCACTTTTCTTTCCCATGAGGGCGGCAAGATACTCAAAATCTTATTGACCAGCTTGTACATCTTGATTTTTTCTCCAAGACACTTGAGTTCATTCATACTAGATGTGAATTGAGTATGCATGTATTGAATGGATTCTCCTTCGCTCATCTTAAACAACTCATACTGAGTAGTAAGCACATTAATCTTTGGTCTCTTCACTTGACTTATTCCCTCATAAGCATTCTACAAAGCTTCCCATATTTCTTTATCAGAACAAGCGGAGACCTGATTGTACTCATCAAGTTCTATCCCACAGACAAGAATTTTCTTTGTTTTGTAATTCTTCTCAATTCTCTTTCGATCAACTTTAGTAAAATCCGTTCTACTTTTAGGAACATATTGAGAGGTATCTTCTTATTTAGCTGCTTCCATTGGGACATAAGGACCATTACAGATAACATCCCACAACTCACTATCCTCTGCCATGATAAAATCATGCATTCTGTCTTCCACTAACTATAAAATTGCCCATGAACCTTGGGGGTTAAGTAGTTGATTGTCCTTCCTCTTGACTGGGTGGAGCTTCCATCTTGAACAGGATCCTTCTTAGGTGTTAACTTTATAGGAAGAACCACTCTGATACTAAATGATAGTTTGTAAGAGTCCACTACTATAGCTAAGACCTGATTTGATACCAGGTTCATGTATGAGGAAATAGATGAACAATAAGAAGTTAGAATATGAGTAGGAATAGAATAGTGCAAGATTTCACCACTATAGCTAAGACCTGATTCGATAACAGGTTCTTGTAAAAGGAAATCGATGAACAAGAAGAAGTTAGAGTGTGAATAGGAATAGGAATAGTATATAACATCCTACTTGGAAAAAGATTGTAATGTAGTGTTTATAAATAGGGTCTCAATGTAATTATGTAGATACACAATTCAATAATAATTTTCTCATATATTTCTCATGACACAATGAAAACTATAGTAAAGTAAATGACAAAGGATGTTTATATAGAAACCTCCTTGCTCAAGGGAGTAAAACTACTACCTACCCCAGTAGGATTTCACCAAAATTCACTAAACTTCGAGCAACCTTCGATTACAACCTAGGAATTAATCTTCTAATTCCTACCACCTTGCAATAACTCTATTGTAACACACCCTCAAAATAACTCTACTGTGAGACCTTCATTAGCACCTCTAGCTAACATTCAAATTTGAACAAAAGAAACCAAAATAAAAATACCCACAAGAATCTCTAGAACGAGAAGTGAGTTTACAATTGTAAGACCAAGACAAGACTCAATCAACCTAGAAACCAAAATATATTTCACTATGAGTAAAGAGTTTCTAAATTGTTGAATCTTGGAATATTAGCTACGGTGAGGATTTTGTTTGAGAGAATACGTTTTTAGATTTTGCAAAAGATTAAACTTCTCTCCTTAAGAATGATGAATATATATATATGATGATCATTGGGAGGGAAGCCTCCTTATTGGTGGATGAAAGAGAGGCCACTAAAATTTCATCCCACTATACTGCTGACACTTCTAGAGAGTACTGGACAGCTAGCACATAAGACAAATATGTGTAGCAGCATAACTAGATACTGGGACACCAGTTGATGTAACTAGTCCTTTAAATAGGTTTGTCAATCATCAAAACATAAACATAAGAAGAACAAGCTAGAACCGAATAGTACTGGATTGGGTGATACATCTCTCTAAAGAGTCATCCACCAACTTGCCATTTTTGTATACTATTTAGCTAGGTCATTCAGAATTTCTACCTTGAAGCATGAGTAAACACTTTTCTCATCTCTGGGAAATTTCATCATCTTCTTCATGTTAGACATAGCTTTTTTCTCACCAACTCTAAGCATAAATTGCCCTTTAAAAAGATCCAGCATTGCTCTGCCAGTAGCCAAAAATGGTCTCCTAAGAATTAGGGGAATCTCCTTGTTCTCTTCTATATCAACCATAATAAAATCAACCAGAAACATAAACTTTTCCACCCAAACTATAATATCTTTAACTAAACCTTCTGGAATGATGGTGGATTGGTTAGCTAGCTACAAGAAAACTAGAATAGATTTGATAACCCCAAGCTCTCCTTCTAATTTCTTGAAAGTGGACAACAGACATAAGATTTATCAAAGCACCTAAGTCACACAATGATTTTTCAAATTGAGCACTGCCTATTCCATGCTGAATAGTGAAACTTCCTGGGTCACTACACTTTTGAGGCAACTTATTCTGGAGAATTACACAACAATGAGCATTCAACATTACAACAAATATTTCCTCTAAATTTCTCTTGCTAGACAAGACCTCGTTCAAGGATTTAACATACACAGGTATATGAGTAATCACCTCAGTGAAAGGAATACTCAAATGAAGTTGTTTCACCATCTCTAAGAACTTTCCAAAAAACTTTTCAAGCTTCTCTCATTTCATCTTTCGAGGAAAAGGAAATGTGGGCATGTGTTTAGAATCACCTTTAAGTTCTGACTTCTCCTTTCTTTTCTAAATTTTGTTGGACTCCCCTACTACTTTTTGACTTTCTCGTGTCTCCTCTTCTCTCTTTGTTTCTTCACAATATTGGCTTTTACAATTATCTTTTAGTATTTTTCCACTTTGCAAAGTCACAACCTTCAGTTCCTTTGGGTTCCTCTCTATATCACTTGGAAGAGTTCCAGGGGGTCTCTCAGATATATGATTGCAATCTGTTTGACCCATTTTTCTAAATTTCAGATGGATGCACCTTGAATTGTAAACCTCTAATCAACCATAATGATGAAAGTCTTCATGAGATTTTCCAAATTAATTAGTTACTCTTTTAATTCTGGTGAGGCTGATATTGATCCCTCTACTAATTATGGTACCCCTGAGGTGCTTGTCCTTGATCCTTAGAGTTGTTTCACTTCCATGTATTTAAGCTAACCATTTGGTGAACTCCATGAAAATTCAGGATGCTTTTGTCCCATTGAATTGAAGTTGTTGCCTCCCTGATAGTTTCCTCTATTATAATTAGTAATTGCATTCGCCTCTTCTTATGCATCTATCCCTTGTTGGCATTCATGAGTTAGATGTCCATCCCTATAAAAATCACATAAAGTTAGTGGTGCCATCTGAGCTTGGGCTACGGTCAATTGTTTCACATCTTTGGCAATAGCTACGATCTAGTCCAACAATAGAGTGTAAGCATCAACTTGGTGTAATCCGACAATATTCTTCTTTTTTGAAGTGTTGCAAGATATTGATTAGCATCCCCTGCCAACTCATTCACAATTTTAATAGCCTTTTATGGTATTTTTTTCATAGTCAAACCCCCAACTGTATTATTCAATATTCTTCGTGAAGCTGGTGTCAATCCATCCCAGAAATTTGTCAGTTGCATCTAAGGTTCAATCCCATTTTGTGGACATTTTCTCAACAATTCCTTAAACCTTTCCCATGCTTCAAATACGATCTCCTCATCTAACTGTGCAAAATTGCTAATTTCTTTCCATATACTTGCTATTTTAGCCAGTGAGAAGTATTTATCCAAGAACTTTGTTGTCATATTTTCCCAAGTTCTGATCGATCCCGATGGTAAAATCCTCAACCTTATCCTTGCATTATCCTTTAGAGAAAATAGAAATGCCCTTAAATATATAGCATCATCTTATGCCTCATTCTAGTGAAAGGTATTCATAATTTCATCAAAGTCAATCAAATGACTACTTGAATCTTCGTCCTACTTTCCTCTAAAAGCATAATTGCTATGGATTGATTAGAGAATACTATTCTTGATCTCAAAGTAGTTGGCTGTAATAGAAGGGTATCTCACACTACTCTGAATCCCATTGTAATTTGGTGTGGCATAATCTCCTAACAAACTCACTGCCCGGCTATTATTTTGATCCATTTGGTCCTCAATCTCATTAAGTAGGTGATTTTTTCCTCTAATTATCATCCCACTGGTGTTCAGCATCCTGAATTACCCCAGGTGGGCAATTAAGATTAACTAGGTTGAGTGGATCATTCAGAGCCGCATTTCAAGAATCATCGGCCATTGTGTTCTGACTCTGAAACTGCCTTGAAACCCTTTGTGCAAGTTCCTTTTAAGCAAGTTAATGGTTTTCCCAACTCTGGGTTGCATTTGATGATTTATTTTGAGGAAGATTGTGTTATACACCAGAGTTGTAGTTTAGTACCTGTTCCCTGCGATAATAGCAAACTTGAGATGTTAACTAAAAATAAATAAATAAAATAAAAATCATAATTAATACACAAAATTCTATAAGAAACTACTTGTTGTCAATCCCTAGCAACGACACCAAAATTTGAGGAGCCCAATACATAATATTACTAAGGGCTTTGCTAGTCAAATATAGTATAGTAAGTATCGTCTCCACAGGGATTGATTTTAGTCGAAATTCAATACGTTTTCGTTCAGTATTTAGGGAACCAAATCTTGAAAATTGTGTGGTTAACACCACTATATCAAAAATATAACTTATTTTATGTCATGACCCAATTTTTCAGATCATAGTGACACCTGCTTTAAACCACTAGTAGGTAAGCCAAACTATAGACCAGAACGATGAGTAATGTACTAATAGGTAGAAGATAGATGAATAAGGGTAAAGCAATGATAATATACGACTAGAAGAGGAATACATATACATATATATATATATATGCAAGCTATACAAGAGTGGGGAAAGGACAAAATATATAAAATGAGTTCCCCCAAGACCTGGTAAGGTCAGTACAAGAGCCACTATACCAAAAAGAGTACTAGAAAGTGCCAAAAATATACATCATAGTCTCAGGATATACAAAATAAGACTATCATGAAAGTAGAAAGAGAAGGATCAACTTCAGACTCTAAAAGCTCACCCAATCTTTGATCAACAGTACTGCCTGAGGTCAGCGTCAACAACGGTGACTCATACTAGGATCTGCATCAGAGAAAAAGATGCAGAAGCGTAGTAAGAGTACCAAAACACAGATACTTAGTAGGTATCATACTTGGCCTTCTCTAAGATGTCAATCTATGCACCCCGCACAATCACAGTATCCAAACAAGGTTGATTCTTCATATCCTTCTCCTTTCTTGAAGGAGTCATGTTCTCAAGCATTATTGCATAGTTGGAGTTGAACTCTCTCACTAACTCAGTAACATACTTTCCTACTGATTTAGTCATCCAATCCAGCTTATAGTTCTAAAATGCCCGATTTAGTTTTAAAACTCTCTCTAGTGCCCGATAGCATGCGGGGTTCTTCCTGAATGCTTCTCTTTTGGTTCCCTCTGTTGTTTAGGGACATATAATTATTGTAGTAGTCTCGGGACTTTGGAACTCCCCATTACCTTGGGTCTACCCACCTTTAAGGGTTTACAGCAACAACTCTTTTGGAAAATTTTGGGATAGTACTACCGGAACCATCCGTAGAATCCTCCTCCTTTGACAAACTCATATCATCATTAGCTCTTGCAACCTCGGGCTCACCCCTAGTTGGGTTTGCAGATTGCCCTCCCTTTTTAAAGTGGAGAGGCTCAATGGGAGTGGCTGCGGGCACCAATGTTGTGGATGTCACAGCCTTTTCTTTAGCAGATTTAGATCTAGTGGTTCGAGGCTCATGCTGTTCCTTAACTTCACTAGTGGAGTATTCAACCTCCTAACCACTAGACTCTTCAGATTTGATCTCTGAGGCCGAAGGCATATCTTTTGGTGCCCACTTCTTGGCTATTTCTTTGCATAGCGCCTCATCAAACTTCTTCTGGTTTGATTTGTGTGCCACAGTACCTGTAGTAAAAGTCATTAGTCTCAGAGTAAAACAAAAACAAGTACACACTATTTAAACAGATGATCAATTGAATGAACTTTGTAAGAAAGGACGATCATTCTTTCCATTGTAGGAAGTCCCTCTCAAAAAATTCCTAAGGGTTGTCACATCATTCGACTACTACCAATGATCATACCATGATATGACGATCGTTGGAAGTTGTCATCTGATGAACTCTTACAACCTTACAACTTGGCACCCACAACGATCCAACCAACGGTCATTCATAGAAATAACAATCGTTGATTGCATCGATAAGTTTGCACTGAACTTAATAGTTTAAACACCACTCAAACCAATTTAACAATCAAGAGTTTTGACCCAATTTTTACACTAAATGGGTTACACAGACTTCACCCCTACCACACCCACTATTTCAAGTAAACACATAGGAGCAACAAGCAATGGGTGCGAACCAACATCTATTCCAACTCAATTTTACCAATTAAACATTAGAACAATATCAATTTACCAGAATTACTTACTTCAGTTTAGAGTGCAAATGCAGATAATAGTTGAGTTGGACATGGTGAATTCGAGAAGGTATTCCCTAATTTTTCTTTGAATCACTTGAAATTCAGAGGAATTTGAGTTGTTGCTCTATTTTTGGATTGAGGTCGCACAATTATGGGAGTATTCTTGGGTTTGAAAAAAAGTGGGGTGGTATCGAGTCTTAGGGTCGATGGAATAGGAATTAGAAGTTGAGTCAAGTCAGGTCAGATTGGGTAAGTTTAAAAATTTAGGGACCCAATAGACGACTCATCCCTAGGATCCTCAGATCATAAAATGATCGTTGTATGTCCTCATTCTAAGAGGGTTGAGAAAACTTTCCTAGGAACCAACAAAGCTTAAGGACGATCGTTGTATGTAACAACGATCGTTCCTTAAACTCGTTATTTCCAACACTTAAAAGTTGGTTTTTAGGATTTTAGTAAGATGATGGATTCTACGATTGTTCTATCTTGGAATGATTGTTGGTACTCAATCGTTGGACCACCTCCTAAAAACACTTCCTTTGGACTTCCTATAGACGAGAGAACCCACGATTGTTGTAACTTCCAACGATTGTCCAATGCTTTCGTGGGTTCTATTTTGGTTCTAATTCCCAAGTTCTTTTCTGCATTGTCCCTGCACACTTAGTACACATTACTCTATAAATAAAATATGTACAAAATCCTTGGGTTGCATCTCAAGCAGCGCTTGATTTAATATCGCGCCACGACGTGGTTAGTTTGGTTACTTAGACTTTACTAAACTAACCCATGGGTTGCCTCTCATGCAGTGCCTGATTTAACATCGAGGCATGACTTGGGTATGTGGGATTACTCAATCACCATCAAGATCCACATCACATATCACCTTGACCTCTTCAACATCACTGAGATAGTGTTTCACCCTTTGGCTATTTACTTTAAACTTTTGGCCCTTGCTATTTTCAAGCTTGATTGCACCATATGAAAACACTGCACCACTCGATACGGCCCCCTCCATTTTGACTTCGACTTGCCACATAGCAAGCAAAGCTTGGATTCGAATAACAGAACTATATCACCGACAGTGAACTCTCTCTTTTCTATCCTTTGATTATGGTACAACTTCATCTTTTCTTTGTACAAAACTGAACTTTCATATAGTCTAACACAAAACTCTTCCATTTCACTCAGCTGGTCAAGTCTCAATTTAGTCGCATCACTCCACTCTAGATTTAACCTCTTCAATACTCATAATGCCTTATGCTCAAGTTCAACAGGCAAGTGGCATGCCTTACCATACATAAGCTGATATGGGGAAGCACCAATAGGGTTCTTGAATGTTATTCGATAAGCCCATAATGCATCATCCAACTTTCTAGTCTAGTCTATTTTATTGGCATTCATTCTCTTCGCCAAAATGGACTTGATCTCACGATGAGCAAACCGTGCACCACTATGATGACCCCAAACTGGTGAGGAATGACATGCCTCTATAATACTCATCATCTCAACCTCAAAAAAAATCTATGAATCAGTTTGTATGCACAAATTTAAAACAAGTATGGCTCATCCCATAAGAATTTCTACACATCACACATGAAATTCTTTTACTGCTGATATGAATGATCTTCGGGCACCATATTATTTACCAAATAATTGGCAAAATATGTAAGCCATGGAATCAAGTCTTGGGATGCCAATACCTTCTCATCTGGAAAAGTATAATCTATTTCAAGCTCATCCTTTAACTTCAGCCTCTTCTTCAAGCCGTGATTAGTGGTCAGCCACTTGATTTTCAGCCTCTTTTCGATCCTTGACCTCAAAGTTAAATTCTTGTAACAACAGTACCTAATGAATTAACCTAGGTTTTGTATCCTTCATATTCATAAGGTACCTAAGAGGTGTGTGGTCAGTATGCACAATCACTTTCGAGCCAAGTAAATAAGATCAAAATTTCTCAAATGCAAAAACCACACCAAGCAACTCTTGTTCAGTCACAGTATAATTTTTTGAAGCCGGATTAAGAGCTTTACTAGCATAATAGAATGGATTTAGACTCTTCTCTCGCCTTTGGCCTAGGAATATTCCTAGCACCACACCACTAACATCATACATAACCTCAAATGGCATAAACCAATAAAGTGACACAATAATCAGGTTTGAAATCAACTTCTCTTTTAGACACTCAAATGCTTTAAGACACTCATCATCAAAAATGAACTACTCATCCTTCTCCAACAACTTGCTCAAGGGATGTGCAATTTTAGAGAAATCCTTGATGAATCTATGATAAAACCTAGAATGCCCTAAAAAGCTCCGAAAACCTTTCACAGCAATTGGTAGAGACAATTTTTCAATCACCTCAATCTTTGCCCTATCATCCTCAATCCCCTTCTTCGAAATCTTGTGACCAAGCACTATTCCTTCTTTGACCATGAAGTGGTACTTCTCCCAATTTAACACCAAGTTGCAATCTTTACATCTCCTTAAAACACTAGCTAAATGGGCCAAGCAACCTTTGAATGAATCACCAACAACTGAGAAGTCATCCATAAATACCTCTATGGTGTCCTCCACCATGTCAGAAAAGATAGACATCATACAACGCTGAATAGTCGCCAGCGTATTACATAGACCAAAAGGTATTCTCTTGAATGTGAGCGTCCTATATGGACAAGTGAAGGTGGTCTGCTCTTGGTCCTTGGGAGTAATTGAAATCTGATTGTAACCCAAATAACCATCAAGAAAACAATACCACCCTCTACCAGCAAGACGTCCTAACATCTGATCCATGAAAGGCATCAAAAAGTGATCCTTTTCAGTCTATGCATTCAGCTTCCTAAAGTTCATACATACTTTTCAACCACTGACAAGCCTCATGGGAATAAGCTCATTCTTCTTATTTCAAACCACAGTGATTCCACCTTTTATTGGCACACATTGAACTGGGCTCACCCATTTACTATTGGCAATAGGGTAAACCACACCAACATCTAACCACTTGATAATCTCCTTCTTAACTACCTCTTACATAGGCGGCTTAAGTCATTGTTAATGCTCAATACTAGGTACACAATCTAGCTCAAGTTGGATTTTGCGTGTGTGAATTCCAGGAGGAATCCCAATGATATCATTAATGGACCAACCAATGGCCCTCTTAATCTGCAACACAGACACTAGAACCTCAATCTGCCAATCTACCAAATCAGTTGGAATAATAATCGGTAAGGTGTTATTGGCTCTCAAGAATGCATGAAATAGATGCAATGGAAGAGTTTTGAGCTCCAAAATAGGAGGCTCCTTAATAGAAGGTCTAGCCGGTAGGGTTACTCTATTTTTCAAATCAAGATCCAACTTCTTTGGTGCAAAAGTGTAGGAACCCAAACCAGCATGTGCGCTCACCATCTCATCATAACCTTCAATGTCATCACCCTCGAAATTCATAATAATTACCACAAGTGATTTGACTCCAAGACTCTCCTCAAGAGGAGATACCAATGTATCCTTATTGACTGTATCAATAATCGAGATCACACACACATCTTTTGGTTGCTTCGGGGATTGGCATACTTAAATGTCGCTTGTTCATGATTTAATCAAAACTTTATCTACCCAGTCTCTATATCAACCAATGCTTAGACAGTTACAAGGAATGGCCTCCCTAAGATAATAGAAACCTCAAAGTCAACCACACAGTCAAGGATGACAAAATTAGTTGGAAAAATAAAGGATGCAACCCTCACCAAAATATCACATAAAATTCCCACAAGCTTCTTCACGGTACGATCTACTATAAAGAGTCTCATCAAAGTCAGTTTGGGCGCCCCCAACCCAAACTATCTATATACTGTTAGCGGCATCAGATTAATGCTAGCGCCCAAGTCACACAAAGCTTTAGTAAAATGCAAAGACCCAATGGTACATTGAATTGTGAAAGTTCCATGATATTTCTTCTTCTCAACTAAGGATCAGGAAGTTATTGCACTACAATGGTGCACATTATCAACGAGCTCAAAACTCACAATCCTTTTTTTTGTCACGAAATTCTTCATGAACTTTGTGTAACCTGACATTTTCTAAAGTGCCCCAACTAGAGGGGTGTTCACTGACAATTCTTTCAATATTGAGATAACTTGTGATCCTTTCCCTCTTCAGATATCTTCTTCATTCTTCATGGGAAAGAAGGAAGAGGTCATAGAATGGGAGTCAATACTTGTGGGACCTCCTATTCCTTCCCCTTTTTAGCCTTAGCCTTCTTTTCATAAACTAGAGGCTTTTTAAATACATTCATATCATCAACCAAATTTTTAGATTTGGCTGCTTTCTCATTATGATAATTACCAGCTCCACATAATTCATAATAACTATGGGCATAAGTGGATAAAAAGTCATCTTTCCACTCCTAGTAGTAATCACCAAGAAATGACCATTATTTTTTAGATTTTGGATAGTGTTGCTTGGAAGTGTACTTTGTTGATGCTGATTCATTGCGGCTGAAATCTGACCAAATTACTGCTCAAGCTGCTTAATAGCGGTAGCATGTGATTCAATTTTCTGACTCATCCCCAAAATATTTGCTCTAAGCTCCTTGAGGTAGTCTTCAGTCTTATCCAGCCCTTTCACCACTTTATCAAGCATGTCTTCCATCCTCAAATTACTCGAATCAACATCACGATTCCCCAATGGAACATACAGGCCACTTGTATTTGTAATCATCTTTTCTCTTCCAAGCGCCATCTCTCCCCTAACTCCTATCTCTATAACCAGACATGTTGTAGTTATTGTCTTTATCATAGTTGTGACCTTGGTTCCCTTGAACATAGCGCCAATTTTTTTAATTAAACCCTTAGCCTTTGGCTCTGAAACTCGCCACTTGATTATTTAGATACATAGCCTCCTCCTCAGAATCGGATTCATCATGTCTAGGTGCCTTACCTTGTGAGCAAACCACATTCACCTTTTCTGACCCCACTGCTGCAAATTATTTTATGAACAAACTGAATTTAGTCATCAATTGTGATAACTCCTGGGCAACAAAATCATCAACCATTCGCTATTCTATAGTTTCTCCTATTATATAAGTGCATGCGGTCATGTCCTCCTCTCGATTGTGCCAACCCCAGTTGGTTTTCATAATCCTTTCAAGAAACTTTGAAGCCTGCTCCCAGGTTAAGCTCATAATCGTTCCACCAGTGATAGTGTCTGCTACAACCTTATTGTTCTCATTCAAACTTCTGTAGAAGATCTCAAACAAATTACGACCCGCTATTCTGTGATTTAGAACATTCTGCAACTTCTTAAATCTCAACCAAGTTTTGTACAATGCCTCCGAATGTAACTGCCTAAAGTTATAGATCTCATCTTCCAACTGCAACATTCTAGAAGGTGGGACAAACTTCTCCAAAAATTATGTCTTCAGCTTTTGACAATTACTGATCGACCCGTGTGGCAGCTCGGTCAACCATAGAGTAGCTTCTTGAGTCAGAGAGAAGGGAAATAACCGCAGCCTAATAACATCCTGACTCACACAAAGTAGGTTACAAGAAGTGAAAATCCCTATAAAATTCATCAGTTAAAGATTTACATCAGTTGTAGGAATGCCCTTGAACACTCTCTTCAAGTTTAGCAACTGGATCATAGCACTGGTGATGTCGAACTTAGTTCCTACTGGCAATGCCGGTGGAACAATAACACCTATTTTTGTTGCCTTAATAAAATCTAGCTCTTCCTCTGCATGATCAAATTGAGGAATATAACGGTGGGGAGGCAGTTTCCCCTATTCCTTGTCTGCTTATTTTGTTCCTCAAGTATGGCTAGACGACCTGCTTCATCTTGTTTAACCCTTTCTTCCCGTGCTTCCTGCCTGGAAGCTTCTTGTCTTGCTTTCTTTTTTGCAACCAATCGAGCAGTGGTCTGGAATGCAATTTCCTGAAACCTATGAAGATGCCCTAGCTGATTTAGGACTCCCTTATCTTTAACTCCTTCATTATGAACTCCATCGTTCACCATTCTTTTTCTAGCTCTCAGAGTCCTTTCAATTTCCAGATCAAGTGGAATCAGGGGATTGCCTTGACTATGAGTGTTGGGCATGCAGCGGTGTGTGCCCTAAAAATAACAAAAAAAGTGAAATCAGGAAACAAAAATGAACAACCAGATAAACACAATAAATCAACTTTGTAACCGTATTCCCCCATAACGACGCCAAAATTTGATATTGCTAAAATTACACCTCCGATAAAAGTATAAAGTGGTCATTGATCAAATATAGAACCCAACTAGGTTAGGGTTGATCTGACGAGGAATCAGCCAAAATATCTATTAATATGTCTATCTAACAATTAGTGAACAATTTCCAGTAAAGGGGGATTTGAGAACATTAAATAGTAGCAAGTTGTTGATTTTGTTGGATTTGTGATCAATATGAAAAAGGCACTAGAACTATATTCCCCATAACTTTATAACTCCGTAGGTTCATTTTACTAGTCATTTCTCATGGTTCTCGACATGCAGAATTGATAGGTTATGTTCATCTAAATGACTTTATGCCCTATTAGATAACTATCCTCAATCATGTACTATCATCTCCTGAGTTTCGCATTACTAACCCCTATTATTTATCCCATATTATCTAGCTTGTTTACCAGCTCAAGCTAATTAAGTGGAGGTTGATAGCTCTAAGTCTCATTGTTAATTTCTTTTCCCATCCATTACGCTTGTTTTCATTGTGAGTAAGGATAAGGCGAGTTCTAATATTGGCCACCGTCAGAAAACGATCAAACCGAAGAGAATCACATACATGCACAAACACCCTTTGAGAATCACGTCATACTTTGAGCACTACTTTGTTAATCCGTCATGGTTCACTCAACCCTAGTTGTGGTGTTTAGCTACTCATAATTGCAAGCACACAAGAATAAATTTGAGAAGAAATTATAATTACAAATATACAAGGAAGAAGATGAAAACCACAAATCTCACTTTGAATTAAAACCCTAAAAATTGTTGTTCATACTTGCAAGAGAAACAATATGCCTTGAAAGTAGTAAAATAATATAAACTGATACAATAAACCTGATAGGAGTATTTATAGACAAAATAAACCCTATCCTAAACACAATTGGATTTGCTGAGTCAGCACCTCGGACGAAGGAATGGACGATAGTTGGTAGATACCACGATCATCCTTTATTCTCATTGGTTGGAGAGTTGATTTTTGCATACTTGCAGATGTTGTTAGAACTATGTTTAGGATGAACTTGTCCTTTCATCCTATGATTGTTGCTTTCTCTCGTTCCATCCACCTTTGATTTTTCACTTTGCAGTATATTCCTCACACGATCTTCAAGATGAACTCGTTGTTTCAAGATACAATCGTTAGATCTCTCATCTGTTCTCCTTCATATGTCACCTTCTCAGGTTCTTCCCACAATAACAATGTACGACTGTTGTCAGATCTAATGGTCATAGGTTAGCACGTCTGATGCCTTTAAGTTCAAATTCCAGCACATCACTTCTCCATACCTATTTAACCTACAAATACCATAAAACCACATCATACCCATCAAAATATGTCTTTAAACTAACAATTTCATTCATTTTAAGAGTCAAAAGTATAGTAAGTCCACGACACATCAACACCCTAAACTTAGAATGATTGTATGTACTCAGGTGAACAAAACACTACTACAACAAAAAACAAACTACATGACGCTTAACCACGAGAAATTTAAGAGTAGTACAGCAGTCATATTTTCAAAAATCAACTTAAGCATGCACGAAACAAAACACAAGTTTAAACCCCTCCAACATTTTCAAAACCAAAGTTCGTTGTGAGTACAGAAACCACTCACCATGACATAAAGGGATCACGTAATGGCATTACATTATCAACAAACAACCTAGCATGGAAACCATTGACACTACATAAACAAGCAATAACTATAATGCAATCCCTACGCCCTCACATGAAATAAGTCCCTCACACTCAAAATACCTAATGAATATCAGGATAGGGACTGAATCTAAGAACTCATTATCACAAAGAAGTTCAGACAGTGCTCATGAAATACCATAGGCTTGCCCTAATTTTCTACGCCTTAGTTTTTTCAGACAGTCAGATTAAGATCACTATAGGACTTTTCATGGCTTGTAATGTAGGATTGGGGATAGGTATGGCACATATGGATCAAGTGACCTATTCCTCCTTGAAACTATACTACTTTTGGCTCCACTTTTCAACTATCTTTATTTTTTTTTCTTTTTTGACTTTTCGGACCTCGGGTACGGTTCTCTTTTTACAACTTCTTTTCTTTTTCTATTTCTTTTTTTTTGTTTTTCAAACTTGTCTTCATCATTCTTTTCTTTCCTTTCTTTTTCACACAAGACCACACCTGAATCCTTTTTGCATTTACTAACTTCTTCTACATACCCAATTTCTTTCACGCATCCCTACAATAGTCACCATCAACTTAGGAGATTTGCCTGAGTTGTGGTGCACAGTGTTCAAGGAGGGACCAGGCCAAAGTAGGCTCATTATAAATGAATTGGGTAGGTGAATGTAATGAATTGGGTAGGTGAATGTGCTAGTTCAAGGAAAAGGTCTATTTAGGCTCAAAGTTTGGGATCAAGGGATATTCTTTTTAATTTGGTAGGCTTTTAGGCTTGAAGTGGACTATTCAAGAATTACCTATGATCCTTTCCTAACCTACTATCCTACAACCTTGGAAAGACTAACTAGGAAAGTTCTAGATTGCACACACACATCGAACTTGGTAAATATATCACACACACATGGCTTAGGGCTCCAAACACAACCACTACTAATTTAGTTGATACATTGTTAGGCTACGGTTATCACATTCATAATCCTAATGCCATGATGAGATTCGCATAGGTCACAGTTCACAGTAAGCACACAATATAGCAAACACATCTAGAATTTTGTGAAGGGGTATTATTTAAACACAAAATTAAATCAAACACAGTTGCATGCTCTATTTATTATAACTGTGCCAAGTTCTCCTATTTCTCTCTTGGTTACACAAACAACACAAAAAAATACAAAACAAAAAATAAACTCTTAAACATGTCAGTTCTAATTATATAGTGCACCCGAGGAAAAAGAAATACTGCAACAAAACCCTCGAATATTGGTATACCCTCACCCCTAACTTAGAAATTATATAATGTCCCCAATGTATAATAATAAAGAACTAGGGTAGAGACATACCTATGGCATACTAGATGCCTGTCATGAAGTGATCCATCGGGGTCACAGATGCAACCCCTCCATGATCTCCTAATCCAGTGGCCTCAGCAGTAGCCATGGTACTCATACTTAAGTCGGCATCGGTGGTGGTTGGTGCACTAAAGGATGGTCTCGTGGGAGAAATCTTTGTACCCCCTCATCTTTCAACAATAGTACCAGCAATAATAACTACAACATCATGTGGTACCTCACTCCGCTCTGACATATTCACCTCGGAGGTCCTCTCACTCTCCTCTTTCTACCATCCTTGTTTTTTCTCTTCCTCTTCTTACGGGGATGTGTTTCATCACCCATATCATCCACTGCCTCATCTACTTCCTGACCCTTGCCCCATCTGTCAGGGTCTAGGTGTAGAAGTATGTTATATTCACATTAAACTCTTTAATAATAGGCAAGGGTAGAGGCTGCATAATCGAGAACTATCGCTCCATAAGAACCTTCACAATAATTTTTAAAATGTCCAGGTCAATAGTGACTGTACTCAAATTAAAAGCCTGAACACTCTCATACTTTCCCATTATCCTTCTCTCAAACCTATCAAAGCGGGTTTGCATCCCCATACGCAACCTTAATCTAATCCTCAACATATAGTTTTACCCTTTCTTCTAAATTCTTGATCCTCACATCCTGAACAACCTGGTTTCTCATCATCTTTTCTATCAATGTCGTAGGCACCAAAGTATAGCTCGTAGATATAGACTGAAGTGCACCTAAAAGTGTTATGGGATACTGCATGGATAAAGAAGTAGCATCGACTTTAAAAGCCAAAATCTCTGTAGCATGATAGCCCCCTTTTTTCCTGTAGGGTAAGGTCTGGCAAAGGACCCCAGGCTCAAGGCACCGGGTTCATGTAGTCCTTAATCAAAGATATTTCTACATGTTTGGTCAGTCGGGTAAATCTATCAACGACTAGAATTAAAGGCACACTCGACTTCCAACACAACAGGGTCACCAGGTTAGGGAATGGAAAAGTAGTATTAAACAACAACACTCTCTTCTAAATCTCATCCGCAATAATTCATGAACAGTTCAACTATAATTCTGCCATGAAGGTTGCTGCCATCCCTGCATTGTCAGCACTTAGTGTATTATCATTAACGATCGGTGGTATGTGATGTCTGACAATGGACCACCAAGCCTTGGAAGTGAAGCTCAATGTATGCTTGTAGATCATTGCTCCATTTACCCATTTTGCTCCTTCTTTAGCTTCGGCAATGTGGCCTGCCAACTACTTGTAATGCAACAACTTATCATCAGTACTCATCTGCTTCACCTTTTTCAACTCAGTTATTCGATAGTCATATTTTGGACTTTTAGCTGCCCGTATAAAATCATCACCAAATAAAGCTAGGGAAATTGCCTTTTCTGAGATATTGATTTCTGCACCCTACACAATCACAGTATCCAATTGGGCTTGCTTTCTCATGTTCTTCTCTTGTCCTTATGGGGTTATGTTCTCAAGTTTTGCTTCATAGTTGGCATAGAATTCACGCATTAACTCAACACCATAGTTGCCCACAAGTTTTGTCATACAACCAAGCTTATATTTTTTGAATAGCCGATTCAATTCTGGAACTCATTGTAGTGCCCAGGGTATCATAGGGGGCTATTCTTGAATGCTTCTATTTTGGTTCCCTTTATTGTTTAGGGACACCCCTTCATTGTAATAGTCTTGGGATTTTGGAACTCCTCATTACCTCCAGTCTACCCCCCTTTGAGGGTTTCTATCAATAGTTTCCTCAGAGGATTTTGGTATAGTACTATTGGAACCATTCATAGATTCTTCCTCCCCTTACAAACTCATGTTATCATCAGCCCTTACAGATTTTGGCTAAGCGCCATTTGGATTTGCAGTTTGCCCTCTTTTCGGACTGGAGAGGCTTACTAAGAGTGGTTGTGGGCACCAATATTGTGGATGTCATATCCTTGTCCTTAGCAAATTTGGATCTATTAGTATGAGGCTCAAGTTGTCCATCAGTGTCACTGGTGGAGTATTCACCCTCCAAACTACTAGACTCTTCAAATTTGGTCTCCGAGGCTAAATGTATGTCTTTTGGAGCCCGCTTCTTGGCTATGTCTTTGCGGAGTGCCTCATCCAACTTCTTCTGGTTCAATTTAGGTGCCATAGTACCTGTATGAAAAATAGTTATTATCAGATTCAAACATAAATAGGTACACAGTACTTTCTACAGATGACACATGTTACAATCGTGGTAGGAAAGGACGATCGTCCTTTCGATAATTGGAAGTCCCTTTGAAAACTTCCTGAGAGTTGTCAAATTAGACGACAACTACCAATGATCATTTGTAGATATGACTTTTGTTGGACGTGGTCGTCTAATGAACTCCTACAACCTTGAAATCTAGCATCCACAATGACCCAACCAACTATCGTTCCTAGAAACAACGATCGTTGGTTGCATCATTGAGTTTACACTGAATTCAAACCAGTTTAAATTCAAATCATGGACCCTATTTTGAAATTGATGGGTTACTTAGACTTCACCCCTCTATACCCATCACACTCAAAATACACAATGTACCTTATGCAACTAGTTTTAAGCACTCTACTCCCTCCGAACTTATTTTAGCATCGACTTGGAACTCAACAAGGTATGTACGAGCTTAGTTCTCTTTCATTTTAAACACAATAAACAATTTTAATTTATGAAAAGAGAACTTACTTTATAGTGAGTGCATAAGTCTTGAATTAAGAGAAATTTGAGAAGCTGAGAGAGTGTACGCGTAAGAGCAGTTGGAATCTCTCCAATTTTTTGTTAGAATTAAGTGTTTTTACTCTATGATCGTGCACATGGATGTGAATTTGATTTGAAAAGTGAATGGGTTTCTATAGGGGATTAGGGTATAAGGATTGGGGAAATTAAAATGAGTCGAGCTTGGGCAGATCGGGTGAAATTTAAAAGTCATAAAAGGACCCAACTGATGACTCATTCGTAAGATCGTGGGATCATACAACGATCGTTGTGTGTCCTCGTTCCAAGAGGGTGAAGAAAACTTACCTGGGAACTAATGAAGCTTAAGAATGATCGTTGTATCTTGTAACGATCATTACTTAAACGCGTTAGTTTTAACACCTGGAGGTTGATTTGCAGGAGTTTAGTTAAACGATGGATTCCACGATAGTTCTATTTTGGAACAATCATTGATTCTCAATCATTGGAATAACTCCTGGAAATTAATTCTCTGGACTTCCTGCAGATGACAGAAACCACAATCGTTAGAACTTCCAACGATCGTCCAATCCTTTTATGGTTTTTACTTTTGTTCAAGTTCAAAAGTTCTTTTGTCCATTGTCCCTGCACACTTCAACACACGTTACCCTATAAATAATCAATTAAAATTAACTACAAGATCCATGGGTTGCCTCCCATGTAACGCTTGATTTAACATCGCGACATAACATGGCTAGTTTGGCTACTCAGACTTCACCAAAGTAACCCATGGATTGCCTCCCATGAAGCGCCTGATCGAACATCGCGCCATGACTCGGGTGTGCCTGATTACTTAGGAACCATCAAGATCCATATTACACACTACCTTGAACTCTTCAATATCACTAAGATAGTGTTTCACCCTTTGGCCATTTACTTTAAACTTCAGGCTCTCGCTATTTTCAAGATCTATTGCACCATATGGAAACACTATCACCACTCGATACGGCCCTCTCCATTTTGACTTCAACTTACCAGGAAACAAGTAAAGCTTGGACTCAAACAGTAGAACTATATAACCGGTGGTGAACTCTCTCTTTTTTATCTTCCAGTCATGGTACGATTTCATCTTTTCTTTGTACAAAGTTGAACTTTCATATGCTCTAAGACAAAACTCATCCATTTCATTCATGTGCTCAAGTCTCAATTTGGCCGCATCACTCCACTCCAGATTTAACCTCTTTAATACCGACAATTCCTTGTGCTCAAGTTCAACAGGCATGTGAAACGTCTTACCATACACAAGCTAATATAGGGAAGTACCAATAAGGGTCTTGAATGCTATCCGGTAAGCCCATAATGTATCATCTAACTTTCTAGCCCAGTCCGTTCTATTGGCATTTACTGTCTTCGCCAAAATAGACTTGATCTCACGATTAGAAACCTCAACTTGCCTGATTGTCTGAGGATGGTAGTGTGTTGTCACCCTATACTTCACGCCATACTTTTCAAGTAGGGCTTTGAATAGATGATTGAAAAAATGTGAGCCTCTATTACTAATGATTGCCCTTGGTGTCCCAAATCTGAAAAATATGTTCTTCCTAAAAAATGTGGTCACATTCTTCCCTTCATTGTTTAGAAGCACAACTTCTTCCACCCACTTCGGAACATAATCAACCGCAAGCAAAATATACTTCATACTATATGAACTCATAAAGAGGCCCATGAAATCAATGCCCCATACATCAAATAGCTCAATCTTTAATATTGAGGTCATTGGGAGCTCTTTCCTTTACGAGATGTTTCCTTGTATTTGATATTGATCACAAGCCCTTTCATTGTCATGTTCAAATTTCTATAATAGAAGTACCCAACGAATCAACCTTAGTATAGTATCCTTCTTCGCCATAAGGTACCTAAGAGTTACGTGGTCAGTATGCACAATCACTTTCGTGCCAAGCAAATACGATCAAAGTTTCTCAAAAGCAAAAACCACAGCAAGCAACTCTTATTTCGTCACAATATAATTTTTCTGATCAGGATTAAGTGCTTTGCTAGCATAATAGATCGGATGTAGAATCTTCGTTTTCCTTTGGCCTAGGAATGCTACTAGCGCCACACCACTAGCATCACACATAACTTCAAATGACGTAGACCAATTAAGTGACACAATAATAGGGGCTGAAATCAACTTTTCTTTCAGACTCTGAAATTCTTTAAGGAACTCATCATCAAAAACGAACTTCACCTCTTTCTCCAACAACTTGCACAAGGGATGTGCAATTTTAGATAAATCTTTGATGAATCTACGATAAAACCCAGCATGCCATAAAAACCTCTGAATACCTTTCACAGAAATTAGTGGGGGTAATTTTTCAATAACCTCAATATTCGCCTTATCAACCTCAATCCTTTTCTTCAAAATTTGGTGACCAAGAACTATTCCTTCTTTGACCAAGAAATGGCACTTTTCCTAATTCAGCGCCAAATTGCTAGCGGCATCAGATTGATTCTAGCACCCAAGTCACATAATGTTTAAGAAAAATTGAAAGACCCAATGGTACATAGAATCGTGAAAGATTCATGATCTTTCTTCTTCTAAACTAGAGATCGAGAAGCGATTGCACTATAATGGTGCATATTAACAATGTGCTCAAAACCCACAGTCCTCTTCTGTGTCACCAAATCCTTGATAAATTTTATGTAAGCTGACATTTTCTCAAGTACCTCAAGTAGAGGGATGTTCACCAACAATACTTTCAACATTGAGATAAACTTGTGATACTTTCCCTTCTTCTTCATTCTTTGTGGAAAAGGAGGAGGAGGTTGTGGAATGGGAGTAAATACTTATGGGACCTCCTTTTCCTTCCCTTTTTTGGTTGTACCCTTGTTTTCAACAATTGGAGGCTTTTCAAATATAATCTCATTATCAACTAGTTTTTTGGACTCGACTACCCAATCAGTAGTCATCTTACCACTCCTAATAGTAATCTTCGTGCAATGACCATCATTTTTGGATTTTGGATAGTGTTTTTTAGAAGTATACCTTGTTGACGCCGTTTCATTGTGGTTGAATTCTGACCAAATTGCAGCTCAAGCTGCTTAATGGTGGTAGCATATAATTCAAATTTATGACTCATCCCCCAAAATATCTGCTCTAAGCTTCTTGAGGCAATCTTTAGTCTTCTCTACCCCTTTCACCACTTTAGCAAGCATGTATTCCATCCTCGCATTACTTGAATCAGCGTCATGGTTCCTCGATGGAACATAGATGCCACTTCTGTCTTTGTAATCATCCTTTCTTTTCCAATCACCATCTCTCTATCTACTCCTATCTTTATACATAGACCTATTATAGTTATTGTCTTTACAGTAGTTCAGACCTTGGTTCCTATAACCAGAGCCCCAATTTTCTTAATTAGACCCCTGGATTTTGGCTCAGAAACCTACCACCTGATCATCTGGATACTTAGCCTTCTCCTCAGTATCAACATCATAATGACTAGGTGCCTTACCTTGTGAACTAACCGAATTAACCTTTTCTGCCCCAGCTATTGCAAACTGTTATGTGAACACACTGAATTACGTCCTTAATTATGCCAATTCTTGGGTGACAAAATCATAAACCATACACTTCTCTACAAATGTTTCTATCATATAAGTGCCTGCTGGTGTGTCTGCCTCTCTTGTGTGCCAACCCTGGTTGGTTTTACTGATCCTATCTAGAATCTCAGAAGCATTCTCTGAAGTTAAACTCATAATCGTTCCACCCATAACAGTGTCTGCTACAACCTTATTGTTCACATTCAGACCACTGTAGAAAATCTCAAGCAAATTATGGCCCGGTATTTTATGATTTGGGATATTCTGCAGCTTCTTCTTATACCTTAACCAAGTTTCGTACATTGCTTTCGAATATAACTGTCTTAAATTATAAATCTCATCTTCCAACTGTAACATTATGGAAGGTAGGAAAAACTGCTCCAAAAATTATGTCATAATAAAATCTAGCTCTTCCTTTGAATGATCAAACTGAGGAACATAACGGTGGGGAGGTTGTTGGACCCATTCCTTATTTTCCTATTATGTTCCTCAAGTATGGCCAGATGGCCCACTTCATCTTTTCTAACCCTTTCTTCCCATGCTTCCTGCCTGGAAGCTTCTTGTCTTGAATTCTCTTACGTAACCAATCGAGCAGTGGTCTGCTCTGTAGTTTCCAGATGCGCATAAAGATTTCCTGGCTGATTTAGGACTCCATTATGTTCAACTCCTTCATTATGAACTCCGTCGTTCACTACTCTTCTTCTAGCATTCAGAGTCTTTTTGATTTCTGGATCAAATGGAATCAAGGGATTGCCTTGACTACGAGTGTTGGGCATGCACCGGTGTGCGCCCTAAAAATAACAAAAAAAGTAAAATTAGGAAACAAAAATGAATATCCAGATAAACACGCTAAAATTTGATGTCGCCCAAATTATACCTCCGATAAAAGTATAAAGCGGTCATTGATCAAATATAGAACCCAATTAGGTTGGGGTTGATCCCTTTAGGAATAGGCTAAAATATCGTTTAATATGTCAGTCTAAATAATTAGTGAACATTTTCCAATAAAGTGGGATTTGAGAACTTTAAATAGTAGCAAGTTGTTGATTTTGTTGGATTTATGATCAATATGAAAGAGGCACTAGGACTGTATTTCCCATAACTTCATAACTCCGTAGGTTTGTTTTACTAGTAATTTCTCGTGGTGCTCGGCATGCAGAATCGATAGGTTATGTTCATCTAAATGACTTTATGCCCCTATTAGATAACTATACTCAATCACGTACAATCGTCTCCTACGTTTTTCATTACTAACCCGTATCATTTATCCCATATTAGCTATCTCGTTTATTGGCTCAAGCTAATTAAGTAGAGGTTGATAGCTCCAAGTATCGTTGTTAATTCCTTTTCCCATACGTTATGCTTTTTTTCATTGTGAGTAAGGATAAGGGGAATTATAACATTGGCCACCATCAAAAAGTAATCAAACCAAAGAGAATCACAATACATGCATAAACACCCTTTGAGAATCACGTCATACTTTGAACACTACTTTGTTAATCCGTCATGGTTCCCTCAACCCTAGTTGTGGTGTTTAGATACTCATAATTGTAAGCACACAAGAATAAATCTGTGAAGAAATTATAATGACAAACATACGAAGAAGAAGATGAAAACCACAAATCTCACTTTGAATTAAAACCCTAAAAATCGATGTTCGTACATGCAAGAGAAACAATATGCCTTGAAAGTAGTAAAGTAATATAAACTGATACAATAAACCTGATAGGAGTATTTATAGACAAACTAAAACCAATCCTAAACACAGTTGAATTTGCTAAGTCGGCACCTCGGACGAAGGAAGGGACGATCGTTAGTAGATACCACAATCGTCCTTTGTACTCTTTGGTTGGAGGGTTGATTTTTGCACACTTGCAGATGTTGTTGGAACAATATTTAGGATGAACTCATCCTTTTATCCTAAGATTGTTGATTTTTCTCATTACATCCACCTTTGATTTTTCACTTTGCTGGATATTCCTCACACGATCTTCAAGACGAACTCGTTGTTTCAAGATACAATCAGTTGATCTCTAGTCTGTTCTCATTCATATTTCACCTTCTCAGGTTCTTCCCACAATAACAAGGTACGACCGTTGTCAGATCTAATAGTCGTGGGTTAGCACATCTGATGCCTTTAAGTTCAAATTCCTGCACTTCACTTCTCAGACCTGTTTAACCTGCAAATACCATAAAAACACATCATACCCATTAAAGCATGCCTTTAAACTAGCAATTTCATTCGTTTTAAGCGTCAAAAGTACAGTAAGTCCGCGACACATTAACACCCTAAACATAGAATGTTTGCATGTCCTCAGGTGAACAAAACACAACTACACCAAAAAACAAACTACATGATGCTTAACCAAGAGAAATCTAAAAGTAGTACGACAGTCATATTTTCAAAAATCAACTTAAGCATGCACGAATCAAAACACAAGTTTAAACCCCTCCAACATCATCAAAACCAAAGTTCGCTGTGTTTACACCAACCACTCACCATGATACAAAGGGATCACGTAATGGCATTACATTATCAACAAACAACCTAGCATGCAAACCAATGACACTACATAAACAAGCAATAACTATGATGTAACCCCTATGCCCTCACATCAAAGAAGTCCCACACAATCAAAATACCTAATGAATATCAGGACAGGGACTAAATCTAAGCACTCACTATCACAACGAAGTTCAGAAAGTGCTCATGAAATACTATGCTTGCCTTTATTTTCTACGCCTTAGTTTTTTCAGATAGTCAGATTAGGTTCACTATAGGACATTTATTAGATTGTAATGTAGGATTGGGGATAGTTATGGTACATATGGATCAAGTGACCTATTCCTCCTGTATACTATACTACTTTTGGCTCCACTTTTCAGCTCTCTTTATTTTTTTTATTTTTTGACTTTTCGGACCTCGGTGCAGTTCTGTTTTTACAACTTCTTTTCTTTTCTAATTCTTTTTTTTCTTTTCAAACTTTTATTCATCATTCTTTTATTTCCTTTCTTTTTTACATAAGACCGCACCCAAATCCTTTTTGCATTTACTAACTTCTTCTACATACCCAATTTCTTTCACGCACCCCTACAATAGTCACCCTCAACTTAGGAGATTTGCCTGAGTTGAGGTGCACAGTGTTCAAGGAGGGACCAGTCTAAAGAAGGTTCATTGTAAATGAATTGGGTAGGTGAATGTGCTAGTTCAAGGAAAAAGTCTATTTAGGCTCAAAGTTCGGGATCAAGGGATATTATTTTTAATTTGGTAGGCTTTTAGGCTTGAAGTGGACTATTCAAGAATGACCTATGATCCTTTCCTAACCTACTATCCTACAACCTTGTCAATACCAATCGGGCAAGTTCTAGATTGTGCACACACGTCGAACTCGGTAAATATGTCACACACACATGGCTTAGGGCTACAAACACAGTTACTACCTATCCGGTTCATACATAGTTAGGCTACAGTTACCACATTTATAATCTTAATACCATGATGAGATACACATAGGTCACAGTTCACCGTAATCACATAATATAGCAAACACATCAAAAATTTTACGGATGGGTATTATTTAAACACAAAATTCAATCAAACATAGTTGCATGCTCTATTTATTATAATTGTGCCAAGTTCTCCTATTTCTCTCTTGGTTACACAAACAACACAGAAAAATACAAAAAAACATTAAACTCCTAAACATGTCAGTTCTAATTAGATAGCGCATCCGAGGAAAAAGAAATACGGCAACAAAAACCCTCGGATGTTGGTATACCCTCAACCCCAACTTAGAAACTATATAATGTCCCCAATGTATAATAATAAAGAACTAGGGTAGAGACATATTTGTGGTGCACTAGAAGCTTATCATGAACTGATCCATAGGGGTCACAGATGCAACCCCTCCATGCTCTCTTGATCCAGTGGCCTCGGCAGTGGACATGGTACTCATACTTAAGTCGGCACCGGTAGTGGCTGGTGCATTCAAGGATGGTCTCGTGGGAGAAATCTTTGTACCCCCTCATCTATCAACAACAGTATCAATAACAACAATAACAACATCAGGTGGGACCTCACTCTGCTCTGACATATGCACCTTGGAGGTCCTCTCGGTCTCTTTATCTCTCCTCTTCCTACCATCCTTGTTCTTTCTCTTTCTCTACATATGGCGATGTGTATCATCACCCATCTCATCCACATCCCCATTTACTTCCTGACCCTTGCCCCATCTGCTGGGGTCTAGGTGTAGAAGTCTGATACATTCACATCAAAATCTTCAATAATAGGCAAGGGTAGAGGCTGCATAACCAGGAACTGTCTCTCCAAAAGATCCTTCACTACAATTTTTAAAACTGCTAGGTGAATAGTGATTGTTCTCAAATTAAAAGCCTAGAAACTCTCATACTTTCCCATCATCCAGCTCTCAAACATATCAAAGCAAGTCTGCATACCCCATATGCATCCTTAATCTCATCCTCAACATATAATTTTACCCTTTCCTCTAATTTCTTGATCCTCACATCTTGAACAACCTAGTTTCTCATCATATTTTCTATAAATGTCGTAGGCACCAAAGTGTAGCCCGTAGATACAGACTGAAATGCACCTAAAGGTTTTATGGGCTACTGCATAGATAAAAAAGTAGCATCGGCTTCAAAAGATAGAATCTTTATAGCATGATCAGCCCCCACTATTGCCTGTGGGGAAAGGTCTGGCAAAGGACCCCAGGCTAGAGGCACTGAGTTCATTTAGTCCTTAATCAAATATATGACTATAGTCTTGGTCAATCGGGTAAATTTGTCAACGGCTGGAATGAAAGGCACACTCGACTACCAACACAACATGGTCACCAGGCTAGGGAATGACACAGTAGTATTAAACAACAACACTCTCTCCCAAATGTCATCCACAATAATTCATGAAAAGTTCAACTATAATTCTGCTATGAAGGTAGCTACCATCACTGCGTTGTCAACACTCAGTGTATTGTCATTTTTGATCGGTTCTATATGATGTCTGACAATGGACCATCAAGACTTAGAAGTGAAGCTCAATATATGCTTTTAGATCATTGCTCTATTTACCCATTTTGTTCCTTCCTTAGCTTCAGCAATGTGGCCTGCTAACCACTTATAATGCAACAACTTATCATCAGAACTCAGCTGCTTCACCTTTTTCAACTCAGTTATTCAATAGTCATATTATGGACTTTTAGCTGCCAGTATAAAATCATCACCAAATAAAGCTCTGGAAATTGCCTTTTTCGAGATATCAATTTCTGCACCCATCACAATCACAATATCCAATCGGGGCTGCTTCCTCATGTTCTTCTCTTTTCCTGATGGGGTTATGTTCTCAAGTGTTGCTGCATAGTTGGCATAGAATTCACGCATTAACTCAACACCATAGTTGCCCACAAGTTTTGTCATCCAACCAAGCTTATATTTTTTGAATAGCCGGTTCAATTCTGGAACTCTTTGTAGTGCCCCGGGTAGCATAGGGAGCTATTCTTGAATGCTTCTATTTTGGTTCCTTTTATTATTTAGATACACCCCATCATTTTATGAGTCTTGGGATTTTGGGAATCCTCATTACCTCCGGTCTAGCCCCCTTTGAGGGTTTCTAGCAACAGATTCTTCACATCACTAAGTTTTCAACACTCAGTGTATTGTCATTTTCTATTGGTGCTATGTGATGTCTGACTATGAACCACCAAGCCTTGGAAGTGAAGCTCAATGTATGCTTGTAGATCATTGCTCTATTTACCCATTTTGCTCCTTCCTTAGCTTCGACAATGTGGCCTGCCAACTACTTATAATGCAACAACTTATCATCAGTACTCAGCTGCTTCACCTTTTTCAACTTAGTTATTCGATAGTTATATTTTGGACTTTTAGCTGCCCGTATAAAATCATCACTAAATAAAGCTAGGGAAATTGCCTTTTCTGAGATATCAATTTTTGTACCCTACACAATCACAGTATCCAATCGGGGCCGCTTCCTCATGTTCTTCTCTTTTTTTTGATGGGGTTATGTTCTTCAGTGTTGCTAAATAGTTGGCATAGAATTCACATATTAACTCAACACCATAGTTGCCCACAAGTTTTGTCATCCAACCAAGCTTATATTTTTTGAATAGCTGGTTCAATTCTGGAACTCTTTGTAGTGCCTCGTGTAGCATAGGGGGATATTCTTGAATGCTTCTATTTTGGTTCCCTTTATTTTTTAGGGACACCCCATCATTGTAATAGTCTTTTGATTTTGGAATTCCCCATTACCTCTGGTCTACCCCTCTTTGAGGGTTACTAGCAACAGCTTCTTCAGAGGATTCTGGGATAGTACTATCTTAACCATTTGTGGACTTTTCCTCCCCTAAAAAACTCATGTTATCATCATCCCTTTCAGCTTTTGGCTCATCCCCGTTTGGATTTGTTGTTTACCCTCTCTCTTCAGACTAGAGAGGCTTACTAAGAGTGGTTGTGGCTACCAATATTATGGATGTCGTAGCCTTGGACTTATAAAATTTAGACCTAGTAGTTCGAGGCTCATGTTGTTCATCAGCTTCACTAGTGGAGTATTCAACCTCCAAACCCTAGACTCTTCAAATTTGGTCTCCGAGGCTAAAGGTATGTCTTTTGGAGCCCGTTTCTTGGCTATGTCTTTGCGGAGTGCCTCATCCAACTTCTTCTGGTTCAATTTGGGTGCCATAGGACCTGTATAAAAATAGTTAGCATTAGAGTCAAACTAAAATAGGTACACAGTACTTTCTATAGACGACACATGTTACAATCGTGGTAGGAAAGGACGATCGTCCTTTCTATCATTGGAAGTCCCACTGAAAACTTCTTGGGAGTTGTCATATTGTATAAAAACCACCAATGATCATCTGTAGCTATGACTATTGATGGATGTGGTCATCATATATACTCCTGCGACCTTGAAATCTAGCACCCACAATGACCCAACCTTCCTTGAAACGACGATTGTTGGTTGCATCGTTGAGTTTACACTGACTTCAAACCAGTTTAAATTCAAATCATGGACCCTATTTTGACAGTTAGGGGTTACTCAGACTTAACCCCTCCATACCCATCATACTCAAAATACACAATGTACCTTATGCAACTAGTTTTAAGTACTCAACTCCCTCCGACCTTATTTTAGCATCGACTTGGAACTCAACAAGGTATGTACGGACTTAGTTCTCTTTTATTTTAAACACAATAAACAATTTAAATTTATGAAAAGAGAACTTACTTTTTAGTGAGTGCACAAGTCTTGAATTAAGTGAAATTTGAGAAGCTGAGAGAGTGTACACGTAGGAGTAGTTGGAATCTCTCCAAATTTTTGTTAGAATTAAGTGTTTTTTATTTGTGATCGTGCACATGGATGTGAATTTGAGTTGAAAATTGAATGGGTTTCTATCGGGTATTAAGGTATAAGGATTGGGGAAATTAAAATGAGTCTGGTCGGGTCGAGTGAAATTTAAAAGTTATAGAAGGACCCAATAGATGACTCATTCCTAAGATCGTGGGATCATACAACGATCGTTGTGTGTCATCGTTTCAAGAGGGTGAAGAAAACTTACCTGGGAACTAATGAATCTTAAGAATGATCGTTGTATCTTGCAACGATCATTACTTAAACTCATTAGTTTTAACACCTGGAAGTTGATTTGCAGGACTTTAGTTAGATGATGGATTCCACGATCATTTTATCTTGGAATGATCATTGATGCTCAATCATTGGAATAACTCCTGTAAATCAATTCTCTGGACTTCCTAAAGATGACAAACACCACGATCGTTAGAACTTCCAGCGATCGTCCAATCCTTTTGTGGTATCTGCTTTTGTTCCAGTTCCCAAGTTCTTTTTTCCATTGTCCCTGCACACTTTAACATACGTTACCCTATAAATAATCAAGTAAATGAACTACAAGATCCACGGATTACCTCATATGTAGCACTTGATTTAACATCGCGACACAACATGGCTAGTTCAGCTACTCAGACATCACCAAAGTAACCCATGGGTTGCCTCTCATGAAGCTCCAGATCTAATAATGTGACATGACTCGGGTGTGCCTGATTACTTAGGCACCATCAAGATCCACATCACACACTACCTTGACCTGCTCAATATCTCTAAGATAGTGCTTTACCCTTTGGCAATTTAATTTAAACTTCTGGCCCTCGTTATTTTAAAGATCAATTACACCATATGGAAACATAGTCACCACTCGATACAGCCCCCTCCATTTTGACTTCAACTTGCCAGGAAAAAAGAAAAGCTTGGACTCAAACAATAGAACCATATCACTGGCGGTGAACTCTCTCTTTTCTATCTTTCTGTCATGGTATGATTTCATCTTTTCTTTATACAAAGTTGAACTTTCATACGCTCTAAGATAAAACTCATCCATTTCATTCACGTGCTCAAGTCTCAATTTAGCTGCATCACTCCACTCCAGATTTAACCTCTTTAATACCGACAATGCCTTATGCTCAAGTTCAACAGGCAAGTAACACATCTTACTATACACAAGATAATATAGGGAAGTACCAATAGGGGTCTTGAATGCTATCCGATAAACCCATAATATATCATCTAACTTTCTAGCCCAGTCCGTTCTATTGGCATTTACTGTCTTCGCCAAAATAGACTTGATCTCACGATTAGAATCCTCAACTTGCCCGCTTGTCTGAGGATAGTAGGGTGTTTCCACCCTATGTTTCACACATACTTTTCAAGTAGGGCTTTGAATAGATGATTGAAAAAATGTGAGCCTCCATTACTAATGATTGCCCTTGGTGTCCCAAATCTGGAAAATATGTTATTCCTTAAAAATGCGGTCACATTTTTCCCTTCATTGTTCGGAAGCACAACTACTTCCACCCACTTTGGAACATAATCAACCGCAACCAGAATATAGTTCATACCATATGATCTAACAAAGGGGTTCATGAAATTAATGCCCCATCATCAAATGGCCCAATCTCTAATATTGCGGTCATTGGGAGCTCTTTTCTTCGGTCTTTGATAGTGATCACTAGCCCTTGCATAGTCATGTGCATCTCTTTGAATGATGGGCCAATAGTACCCATATTGTAAGATTTTATAAGTAGTCCACGTACCACTGTGATGACCCACAACTGGTGAAGAATGACATGGCTCTAGAATACTCATCATCTCTACCTCAGGAACGCATCTACGAATCAGTCCATCTACACAAATACAGAACAAGTATGGCTCACCCCAGAATAATTTCCACACATCATGCATGAACTTCCTTCGCTGCTGAAACGATAGATCCTCAGGCACCACATTGCTTACCAAATAATTGGCAATCTGCAAACTATAGAATCACATCTTGGGATGCAGCCAACACCTGCTTAGCTGCAAAAGTGTCATCTATCTTAATACCATCCTTCAAATTCAACATTGCCTTATCTTCAAGTCATGATAAGCGGAAAGCCACTTGATTTTTAGTCCTTTTTTGATACTTGACCTCAAAGTCAAATTCCTATAACAGAAGTACCCAACGAATAAACCTTAGCTTAGTATCCTTCTTTGCCATAAGGTACCTAAGAGTTGTATGGTCAGTATGTACAATCAATTTCGTGCAAAGAAAATATGATCAAAATTTCTCAAAAGAAAAAACCACAGCAAGCAACTCTTGTTCCGTCACAATATAATTTTTCTGATCTGGATTAAGTGCTTTGCTAGCATAATAAATAGGATGTAGTTTCTTCTCTCGCCTTTTTCCTAGGACTGCTACTAGCGCCACACCACTAGCATCACACATAACTTCAAATGGCATAGACCAATTAAGTGACACAATAATAGGGGCTGAAATCAACTTCTTTTTCAGACTATGAAATGCTTTAAAGCACTCATCATCAAAAACGAACTTCACCTCTTTCTCCAACAACTTGTACAAGGGATGTACAATTTTAGTGAAATCATTGATGAGTCAACGATAAAACCCAGCATGCCCTAAAAACCACTAAATACCTTTCACAGAATTTAGTGGGGGTAATTTTTCAATCACCTCAATCTTCGCCTTATCAACTTCAATCCCTTTCTTTAAAATCTTGTGACCAAGAACTATTCCTTCTTTGACCATGAAATGGCACTTTTCCTAATTTAGCACAAAATTGCTAGCGGCATCAGATTAATTCTAGCGCCCAAGTCACATAATGTTTTAGTAAAATTGAAAGACCCAATGGTATATAGAATTGTGAAAACTTTAGTTCTTTCTTCTTCTCCACTATAGACCGAGAAGCGATTGCACTATAATGGTTCATATTAACAACGTGCTCAAAATGTACAGTCCTATTCTTTGTCACCAAATCCTTTGTATACTTTGTGTAACCTGGCATTTTCTTAAGTACCTCAACTAGAGGGATGTTCACCAACAATTCTTTCAAAATTGACATGAACTTGTGATACTTTCCCTTATTCTTCATTTTTTGTAGAAAAGGAGGAGGAGGTCGTGGAATGGGAGTCAATACTTATGGGACCTCCTTTTCCTTCCCCTTTTTGGTTGTAGCCTTCTTTTCAACAACTGGAGGCTTTTCAACTCTAATCTCGTCATCAACTAGATTTTTAGACTCGATTACTTTATCATCATCAACAATCATTAGCTCCACTTCATTCACAATAACCATGGGAATAGGTGGATCAGTAGTCATCTTACCACTCCTAATAGTAATCTCCATGCAATGACCATTATTTTTTGGATGGTGTTGTTTAGAAGTATACCTTATTGATGTTGATTCATTGTGGTTGAAATCTGACCAAATTGCAGCTCAAGCTGCTTAATGGTGGTAGCATGTGATTCGACTTTATGACTCATCCCCAAAATATTTGCTCTAAGCTTCTTGAGGCAATCTTCAGTCTTCTCTACCCCTTTAACAACTTTAGCAAGCATGTATTCCATCCTCGAATTACTCGAATCAGTATCACGGTTACCCGATGAAACATAGATGTCACTTCTGTCTTTGTAATTATCCATTCTCTTCCAATCACCATCTCTCCATCTACTCTTATCTCTATACACAGACCTAGTATAGTTATTGTCTTTATAGTTGTTCAGACCTTGGTACCCTTAACCAAAGCACCAATTGTCTTAATTAGACCCGTGGCCTTTGGCTCAGAAACCTGCCACCTGATTATCTAGATACTTAGCTTCCTCCTTAGAATCAGAGTCATCATGACTAGGTGTCTTACCTTGTGGACCAACCGCATTCACCTTTTCTGCCCCAGCAATTGCAAACTATTTTGTGAACACGCTGAATTACGTCCTTAATTATGCCTATTCTTAGGTGACAGAATTATCACCATAGGCACATAATCCCAGAAGGCACATACAAGGAGAAATAAACCCAACCAAGCCCCCATAAGCACAATGGGTACATACAAAGAGTAAAACTAAGGTAAGGACAAGATATAATAGTAATGAAAGAAAAATGATGCCAAGATGTGCGATATGCGTACTGTATACTCCTCCCCCCGCCCATAACCATGAATCTTACCAGTCTCCACTGAATTCCCAACCTAAGATTAATAACCATTATGATAATAAATGTCGGACTCAAACCAAAACTAATGGATAATAACAATATAGCAGATGCCAGACTCTAACTAGAGCTAATAGAATATAACTAATACACCAGATGCCGGACTTGAATTGAAACAAACAGAATATAAAAATACACCAAATGTCAGACTCGACTGACAGACTATAACCAATTAAGCAGATGCCGCTCAAACCAGATATCATAAGTAAGCAATAAGTAATAATATCCCAATGTTATAAATTATCTCAGGTCTTTCTAGTCATTACTTCCATTTTAGAAGGCCAAATCACTAAAGGCATGCCAGATTCCATTTATTAAGTCAGAATGCATGATTTAAGGGTGGAATACTAACATTCCAAGGGTATCGAATCTAAGGAGCTTAAAATTACAATTAAGACAAACCGATTCCCAGGTGACGGTCTCTTGAATAGTCCTATACTCAACTAAGTCAAAAAGGGTGCTAAATCAACCTATCTTAAGAAGGGTCGATAAGGTCAACTACAATCCCAGAAACCCAAATCTAAGGCAAGCACCTACCTAGAACTAGGCTAAGGCTACTAAAGTAGTCCTAAGGGCCTAAATAAGCTAAGACAAGAATTAGGAAGAAGGGAAACTACCAGTTTAAGGGAAACATGGGCCAAAACCTATTCTAAAGTCACTTAATCTGCTAAAATAATTAGAATTTACTAAATGAATATCTGAACCATAGGAACCTGCCCACAACTGGCATAATATTGCACTAATACCATAACAGAGCAAAGTCTAGAAGAAAGACAAGCCTAACTTACCTGGATATCGTCGAAAGCACGCAAAGTACACTATATTAGAGCTTTTACCTTCTGAGAAGCCTCCGACCGCTGCCACACTATCAAAACCATAATCTAGGCATTAAGACGAGAGTAACGATACCTATATTGTGAAATTTTACTCCAGGTCAAAAATCGAGCTAAAAACTACCAGTGGGCCCTACTTGCAGAATCCCAAAATTGAGACCACAATAACGTCCCTCGGGGTACCATGAGCTTGTACTCAAAAATTGAGCACCACTAGCTCTTAATCGTCCAAAAACAGCCCCAACAATAAATGGGAAAAAAACTAATTAGAGAATTTATACGGAGAATTAAGCAGGGAACTTACGAGATAAAGACATGAAAATGATCACTTTTAACGTCCCTAAGTTATTCCCAGCTCCAATTATCGATTTCCCATAATTTTTCAAGCTCCCAATAGCAATAATGGTGTTTTCACACTTACAAAATAAGCTGAAATTTGAGAAAGAGACATACATATAACACCAGCAATTGTCACTGAAGTGGCACTTTTACCGCTAAAGCAGTAAGGTGACCACTTAAGCAGTCGTTGGTGATGTCAGTCGGCTCTGCTTAAGCGGACCCTTAGTGGCTAAATTGGCTATACTTAAGCGGAAAGAGGTCTGCTTAAGCAGCTGGTTCTGACGCCATCAGGCACCACTTAAGCGGAACCCCAGCCGCTAAAGTGATGAAAGGCCCACTTAAGCAGCTGCTCCAGATAGTTTTTCACCAAAAATTTCAGCCGACACCAAATATCCCAATCGGGTGTTTGGGATTCATTTAGAACCCCGTGTACGTAAATGAATTATGCTACCCTAATGCTACCCCCGCCACTCCATTCCCCAGCCAATATGAGATTTTTACCCACTCTAACACTAATGATATATCACCACAATCAAGTGCTAACAAAGACTCTTTAGTTATTAAAAAGTTTTGTTACTAATAATAATAAGGTAAGCAAACCCACATACTTAACAGTAAAGTAAACAACCAATTGACCATAAAAAAGAAAATATCATCATAAAATTATGAAAAATGAGCAACACGTACACATACAAGGATATAAGGGGCAGATTTGGGGCCAATTTTTTTTTTGGCTGATTTAGAAGCAACACGTCCAACCTTTTTCTGGTTATTACGCGTGGCCTTGTATAAGGCATCAAGCAAAATATAATTATTTTTTTTCATTTTTTAAGGAATATTCCTTAGTACCAATGAATAAACAGGTGAGAAAATTAATCAACAATTATAAAAACAAATGCATATTCAATTATGGTGAAAAAATCGTATAAGGAAAAGCAAGTAATTTCAGGATAACAGAACTTTAATTTTACTAAGAACGTTAAAATTCAATTCACTTACATGGAAAGATTCATATATAGTCAAACAATACTGTAAATAAGTCAGAGCAAAATCAGATTCTGTAACTTAATATGTTGCAGCAAAAGTTGTTGATTTTGCTATCAAAAGTCAAATATGCTCCAAGTCTACTTCGTCTCTCTTGGAAACGGAGTGTTCTTCACAAACTAAATGTTCTTGGATTGTTGAATATTATGTGAGGAGAGATGTTTCTAATTTTTGTCACTTTTTCTTATCCACGTCATTGAAGAAGAAGGGGTATATGTAATAATCTGTTAGTCAATTACTAAGTAATTGTTCCCCCTCCTTTTCAAAAATCAGATAATCCTTATTAGGATTAATCTTATCTTCTAATCAGAAACATTATTGGTCGGGTCGGGTCGATTCACATGGACAACCCGTGACCCAAAATCTTACATCTCCCACTTCGCACATGGTGGACAATGATAGAAAATAAATTGCAGGAACAAAAAGAAAAGAGACTCTGCAAGTGTGGAAATTTTCTCTGTATTGAAATTGCGAATACTAAATTACAAGAGTCCTTAGATAAGATAAAAACTACTAAACAAAACAACACATTTATTTGTTCCTAATAAATCTGAACTAAACTGACTCCACTAGTCCTGCAGCCTAAAGACTAGGAAACAACTTATGACTCCTAAATAGATGCAACAAACTAACTATTGACTGACCCACAAAGCTAATCACGTTGCCAACATTCCCTCCCTTAAACTGAAACATCTTTCAGTTTAATTTGCAAACACCAAGCTGATCACGTAGCTTTAGGAATGACACTGGTTTTAGGGGCTTTGTGAACATGTCTGCAACCTGCTCTTCACTTCTGCAATAAATAAGACTAATCTTTGCATCCTTAGTCAGATCACGCAAGAAGTGATACTTCACATATATATGCTTACTTCATCCATGTTCAACTGGATTCTTTGAAAGATTAATCACCGAAGTACTGTCATAATAAATTAGCGTTGGTCTTTCCTACTTAAAATGAAGTTCTTCAATAATATTCCTCAGCCAAACAGCTTGATAAGCACATGATGTTGCAACGACGTACTCTGCCTCGGTAGTTGACAAAGTAACAATAGGTTTCTTCGTTGAAGACCAAGAAATAACTCCAGAACCCAACATAAAAACATATCCTGATGTACTTTTCCTGTCTTTAAGATTTCCAGCATAGTCACTATCAGTGTAACCAACCAAATCTCCATTTGCTTTCATCTGATAAAAAATTCCAAAGTCACTGGTACCATTCAAGTACCGCAGGATCCTTTTAGCAGCTTGTAGATGCATTTCTTTTGGACTCTCCATGAACCTGCTAATGAGACTTACAGCGTGCATAACATCATGCCTTGTTTCCATCTAGTACATCAAGCTTCCCACGATTTTCTTGTATAAAGTGTTGTCCACTTTTCTCCCTTCAGGTTCTTTGACGAGCTTCAGACCCCTCTCCATTGGTGTGCTCATAGTGTTGTAGTTTTTCATCTGGAATCTGTCCAGAATATCTTGCACATATTTCTTTTGAGAAATAAAAATGTCATCAGCAAATTGATTCACTTCTAGACTAAGAAAATAATGCATCATACCCAAATCCGACATATCAAACTCAACCATCATGGACTTCTTAAAATTCTCAATCATAGCCATATCACTTCCGGTATAAATTAAGTCATCCACGTATAAACACACCATTAAAACCCCTGCACCCTTATTTTTTATATAAAGAGTATGTTCATATGGACACTTTCTAAATCCCTCCTTTAAAAAATAAGTATCTATACGACTATACCAAGCTCTTGGAGCTTGTTTTAGTCCATACAAAGCCTTTTTCAATCTAAACACTTTATTCTCAGCACCAAATTTCACGTAGCCAGGAGGTTGTTCGATAAATACCTTTTCCTGTAGTTCACCATGTAGAAAGGCAGACTTCACATCCAACTGGAAGATTTTCCAATCAAACTGAGCAGCCAAGGCGATCACCAACCTTATGGTATCTAACCGAGCAATGGGAGCAAACACCTCTTCATAGTCAACACCATATTCTTGCTTATAGTCTTTTGCTACTAGGCGATCTTTGAACTTGTCGACCTCTCCATTTTTCTTCAATTTCGTTTTGTAAACCCATTTGACACCGATGGTTTTCTGATTTTCTGGAAGATTTGTCAACTCCCAAGTATCATTTATTTCAATTGATCTTATCTCCTCATCCATGGCTTGCTGCCACTTTGGATCTTTGACGGCATCGGTAAATGATATAGGATCATAATCTGAAAATAAAGAAAAATGACTAACTGTATTTCTAGATTTACTAATCCCATATACCTCATAATCTACCATCCAGCTTGGTGCACCTCTGCTACGTTGAGGACGTTCATTGTTGTACTGAGCATCACCGGATTCATGTTCAATACCTCCAGCGTCTTGTACTGTTGGACTTGCTTGTGAACTAATCTCCAAAGGTCGTTCTGGTTCTTCTTCTTCTTCAACAAAAAATGGAATATGTTGAGACGAACTGTTATCGCTCCAATTCCAGATTGCTTATTCATCAAAAATAACATCTTGGCTAATAACAATTTTCTTGGTAATAGGAACAAACGATAAGCTTTTGATTTGTCATCAATACCAAGAAAAATACATTTCTGGCCTTTATCGTCCAACTTTTTCCTCACAGTATCTGGAATGTGCATATATGTTATACACCCAAAAATCCGAAAGTACTCAACATTTGGTTTACGCCTTCTCCAAGGTTCATGAGGTTTCATATTTTGAATAGAGCTGGTAGGACATCTATTCAATATATGAACGCTCCAACGAACTGCTTCTGCCCAAAAGTCTCTTAGTAATCCACTTCTCTTCAAAAGACTACGCACCATATCAAGAATTGTGTGACTTTTTCTTTCACACACACCATTCTGTTGACGTGTGTAGGCTGTCGTAAGGTGCCTTTTAATTCCATGCTTATCACAAAATTCTACAAATTCGAATGAGTTGTATTCGCCACCCCGATCAATCCGCAAACACTTTATTTGACAACCACTTCATTTTCAACAAGCACTTTAAACTTCTTAAAAGTTTCAAATGCTTCAGATTTTTCTCTTAAGAAATAGACCCATGTATTTCTGCTATAATCAACAATGAAGCTAATGAAATAGCATTTACCTCCATTAGATGTAGGACTTATCGAACCACGGATATCTGAGTGCACCAACTCCAGCACCTTCTTTGCCCTCCAAGACTTTCCTGTTGGAAATGGTTCACGATGTTGCTTGCTAACTACACACTCTTCACATACTTCATCAGGAGATTCAAGTTGCGGAAGACCCAACACCAACTGTTTTTGCTTTAAGAACTTCAATTTTCCAAAGTTTAAATGCCCATAACAAAAATGCCACTTCCAGGCATCCTCTTTCACTTTGGCAAAAAGACAAGATTTTATGGAGTTGTGAAGATATAAAGGGAACAAGCGATTTGACGACATGTTAATTTGAGCGATTAACCCCAAACGAGGATCTTGTATCTTACAAACTCCACATTTGATATTAAGTTCATATCCCTTTTCTTGAAGCTGCCGAGCACTTAATAAATTTGTCTTCAATGCAGGGACATAAAACACATCACCTATGGTATGAATAGAGTTGTTTTTCATTGAAAATTGTACCTTCCCTTTTCCCATGGCAGAGACTACTGAATTATCTCTGAATCTTACAGTATCTTGAAAAGTTTCATCTAACTCTGAGAATGCCTCCTTTTGCCCACACATGTGATTACCACAGCCGGTATTGAGATACCATAAATTAGTGTAAGCTTTCTCTTTGGAAGTATTTGCCATCAAAAGTGAAACCTCTTCTTCTTTTTCTTTTGTTTCCACTTCTTCCTTTCTCTATGCAAAATTAGATCTGCCACCATGATTCTTATTTAAGTTGGTACGACACTCAGATTGGTAGTGTCCAAATCGATGGCATCGATAGCATTAAACTTGAGACTTGTCACGCTTTTTTTCTTTTTCCTGGGAATCACCAGCTCTATTTTTCTCCTTTTTATGGGGCCAATTTTTTCCCTTCCATTTGGTTTTCTCCTGATTTTTTCCTTTCGAAGATGTCACTACCTTCAACGCTACTTCATCCTTGTCTTGCAGATTTATTTTCTGCTCATGAACCAACAAAGAACCTTGCAACTCATCAATCGAAAGAGTATCAATATCTTTGGATTCTTCAATTGAGAAAGCAATATAATTGTACTTTACTGTCATTAAGCAAAGTATTTTCTCAATGATGGTACCGTTCTCCAGTTTTTCACCATGAATTTGCATTTTATTTGCGATAGCCAACGTCTTAGAGAAACAATCTGTTACCGACTCACCACCTTGCATACGTAGAGCCTCGAACTCACCACGGAGTGCTTGAAGCTGCACTCGTTTCGCCTTCATCGTTCCTTAATACTTCTTCTTCATGGAATCTCATATTTGTTTAGAAGTATCCTTGCAAATAATGGTTTCCAGTATTGAGCGATCAATAGCCTGAAAAAGGTAATTCTTCACTTTGAGATCCTTTAACCTTAGACTGTCCAACTCTGCCCTTTGTGCTTCCGACAAGGCAGTACCAGTGGCTGGCTCTTGCACGCCAATACTGACAACTGATCAAAACTCTTTGGACCTAAGGAAGTTCTCCATCAACATTCTCCAATGGTCATAATGACCATCGAAGCGCGGAATAGCGGCCTGAACAAAATTTTCAGAGTCCATCCTATACTGCTGCAGTAATGCTACCAAAAAAAAATAAGAACTCTTTCTGGCTCGGATGCCAAATGATAGAAAATAAACTGCAGCAACAAAAAGAAAAGAGACTCTGCAAGTGTGGAAATTTTCTCTGTATTGAAGTTGCGAATACTAAATTACAAGAGTCCTTAAATAAGATAAAAACTACTAAACAAAACAACACGTTTATTTGTTCCTAATAAATCTGAACTAAACTGACTCCACTAGTCCTGCAGCCTAAAGACTAGGAAACAAATTATGACTCCTAAATAGATGCAACAAACTAACTACTGACTGACCCACAAAGTTGATCACGTTGCCAATAGACAAGACCCAAGCCAGTACGACATCAACAATATATCCAATTCAAACAACAAATAGTTCGTGCGAACTGCGAGCATCAAGAGCTTTACCTATAAGGTTTTACAAGCTCCACATAGGAATCCAATCACATGTGGAAAGAATTCGCTACTAATATGAGGACACTAATATTCACAACACCGCAGATATTATTCACTACTTTAGTAGTTACTTATTCGATCCCTCGTTCTCTGAAAGAGTTGAACTCGAGTTCATGTTTAATTTTATATCCACTATTACACTTGACACCTACAGTAAAACCTTTCTAATTTAATACTCGCTAAATTAATAAATTCTCTAAGATGATATTTTTCTCCGGTCCCGACTTGGGCCAGTGGAAAAAATTACCGATTTCAATAAGATAATATACTTTCGAAAGACCCCTATATAAATATATGGTCTCATTAATATTATAAATTAATAATTCTTTAAAATTATAAAAATATCTAAGACAATTTAGTGAAATAGATTATAGTGTTTTTGTTTTTTGTTAAAATTTAAATCTAGTTGAAGCTCATCTCTAACTTTTCTTATTGCATCCAAAGGTTCTGGTGTTGTCTTCTCGAACTGCGCCAAAAAATTGTAAAGAGCTCTAGACGCGATAAGTGTTTCCTTACACGTAAATGGTTCCAAAGGTATTGTATCATCTTCAACTTTATTATCAACATTGTTTTCTCCAATGGTATCCACAATTCTTTCTAAGCTTTGGACCTCTGAACATGTATCATTTTCACCTGGCCGGGTAATCCAACAAGCTATGGACATCCATTTTATTGTGGTAACCGAAATCATTAATCATGAATTCAAGTTCATGAATGTCATTTTCACATGTGGGTTCATTTAAATTCCTTGAAGCTTTATCCCCCAAACGAATTTTGCAATATCGATACAATGCACTTTATGTATAATAAATTTATTTTTTACATTAATTCAATAAATATGATACATAAATTAGTAAGATACAATGATTTTGATGTAATCAAAATTAACCTTCATTGAATCTCAAAAACACTCTTTAAATTAATAAATATTAATTTATCGATTAAATAATACCTCTACAAAATAATAATATTTCATGGTCCCAACAATATTAATTTAGAGAGGTTTTACCGTATATGGTATGTGTAATGGACGTCCTGTGTATACAAGTTAAATTAATAATCTTTATTGTCTTCCCTTTCTACTCGGATCTATCTGTTTCAGATCAACTGTTTTCCTAGACATGCACTGCATTACCGAATTACTCATGGCTACTAGTAACATGCTAAAGTAGCAACACCAATCGAAACTTCAAGAAACAGTCAAAGGTCCATGGGTATTTCAATAAAAGTTAATGTAACTTTTAGGGTCTCACACAATGAAGAAGCAGAGATTTATTCTTTCATTAACCCATTGGTCGCTAAGCACGCGTGGTATGAAACAGGTGCTATGATGTTCTCACCTTATACAGGAGTGTGTATCTTATTCTTTTAGTCATTCAACATCGTACAGATCTTGGTCTAGACCCCTCTAAATGTCTAATCGGAGTTTCTTTCTTTAATAATCCTCAAATTCATCTTCTTAGAGAAACTCACATCTGGCTTTACCATACAAGTCATAATATGATGATGGAACACATCTCTTTGTGTTCCTCGACGTAAGAGGCAATTGCTCATGTGAGAGAGCCAATCTCGCAACTTGTTCGACACACTTTTTCAATAAAACATATTATCACATGCATATGAGATATGAACATAAATTCAATAGTCATATATTGATGAAAATATTATAACAATTAAAGTCATTTTACAATACAGAAATATAATCATATCCTACACAGACCTAGAGCCATAACATGTTTCTCAAACAAGTCTTTAGATATCGCCTTCATAAAGGGATCAACTATCATTTCTCGTGTAGGATGTATTGTAAATTTATTTCTCCACTTGCTATTATGTCTCTCACAAAGTTATACTTGATGTCAATGTATTTGGTTTTGCTGTAATACTTAGGATCCTTCGTATATGCGATAGCTGCTTGACTGTCACAATATAAAATCATGTGACCCTTAGAATTCTTTTCTATGTTCAAGTGCTCAAAGAATCTCTTCAACCAAACAACTTCTTGTACTGCAGATGCACAAGCCACAAATTCAGATTTCATGGTTGAAAGGGTTGTGCAAGTTTGTTTCTTATTTTTCCAAGAAATAGCACCACCATTTAGTAAGAAAGTATAACCGTAGGTTGATTTTCTATCATACCGGTCACCATCCCAATCAGCATTTGTATAACCTCTTATGAATAAATCAAATCCACTATAGCATAATGAATAATCTGTAGTTTCCTTCAGGTATCGAAAAATTCTCTTTATTGCTTTCCAATGATCTCATCCAAGATTGGATTGATACCTGCTAACCACACCTTTGGCGTAACAAATGTCTGGGCGAGTACACATCATAGCGTACATAAAGCTCCCAATCGCACTAGAATATGGAACTCAAGACATGTCTTTCTTTTCTTTTTCAGTCTTTGGACACATTTCACCTCTTGCTATAAGAGTATCCATGGATTTGCAACTATTTATTCGAAAATGTTCCAAAATTTTCTTTATGTATGTTTCTTGAGATAAACTCAAAATCTTCTTGGAACGATCTCTTTGGATTTTAACACCCAATATATAGTCTGTTTCACCCATGTCTTTCATGTCAAATAACTTCGAAAACCTTGACTTAACAGTTTTTACATACTTCAAATTATTTTCAGCTAATAAAATATCATCCACGTAAAGCAAAAGAATCACAAATATTCCATTGGAATTCTTCACATAGATGCAATGGTATTCATCGATCATGGAGAAATAAAATTAAATCACTTCCTTATGAAATCTCAGGTACCACTGCCTTGAAGACTGCTTTAGGCCATATACTGATCTATTCAATTTACAAACCTTCTTTTCTTAGCCTTTAACAACAAAACCTACAGGTTGTTCCATGTAGATTTCCTCATTTAGTTCTCCATTGAGAAAAACGTTCTTCACATTCATTTGGTGTAATTCCAAATCCAAACGTGCAACAATAGCTAAAAGTAAGCAAATTGAGGTAAACTTCACAACTGGTGAAAAAGTTTCCTTATAATCTATTCAAGCTTCTTGAACAAAACCTTTTGCCACCAATCGTGCTTTGTGTCTTTCTATTGACCCATCTGATTTGTGTTTAACTTTGAAAATCCATTTGTTCCCAATAGCTCTACACCCAGAAGGAAGGTCAACTAGATTCCAGACTTTGTTAGTTTTCATGGACTCTAATTTTTCGTTCATCACTTTTATCCATTCATATTTTCCAGGGCTCAATAAAGCCTCAGTCACAGAATTAGGTTCATCCAATTCTGTGGGAGATACCAAGAAAACATAATCCTTAATCTCATAAGATCGTTTAGATATACCTTTTCTGGTACTCTTACGTAATTGAAGCTCAGATTCCTCCATAAGATTTTGGGATTCAAAACTCTCACTTGGACCAAGAACCATTTCTTGATATATTGTATTATCAAGTATGTATGAAAACATTATTTGATCATTTGAATCAATATTTTGTAAAGAGTCTCACTATCCTTTATTTCACCCTTTTTGAAAAAATCATTTTCCAAAAATGTGACATCTCGTGATTCAATTTCAGTAGTACTTCCATCCTCCAATTCACTAATGAACACATACCCTTTGGAGTGTTCTGAGTATCTTATAAAGATACATTTCTTTCCTTTTGGACTCAGTTTACCGAACTCATCAAAAACAATCTTTAATATATGTAGCACAAACCCAAGGTCGTAGATCATTAAGGTTTGACTTATTACCAGTTCATAGTTCATAAGGAGCAGAAGATATTGATTTAGAAGGCGTTTTATTCAATAAGCATGTTGTAGTCAATAACGCATCCCCCCAGAAAGAGATTGGTAAATTTTCCTGCGTCATCATAGACCTTATCATGTCCAACAATGTCTATTCCGTCTTTTAGCTACACCATTTTGTTGAGGTGTATAATGAGTAGTTAATTATCTGATAATGCCCTTTTCAGCACACAGTTCTTCAAACTATTTTGACAAATATTCACGACCTCTATCAATTCTTAAATTCTTTATACTTTTATCTAATTGATTCTCAACTTCATTTAAGTATCTTTTAAAGTATTCAAGTGCTTCAAATTTATGAGAAATCAAATAGACATAATCAAAGCGCGTGAAATCGTCAATAAATGTAATGAAATATAAAGCACCAGACCTTGCCCTCACATTCACTGGACCGCAGATATCGGAATGGATTAATTGCAGTGGGAACTCAGTTCTTTTAGCCTTTCCAAATGGTTTACGTGTAATTTTTCCGGCAAGGCAATTTTCACAAGTTGGCATATCAATTTTGGAGAAAGAACCTAAATGCCCTTCCTTTGTCAACCTATTCATATTATCTTTCCCTATGTGACCCAATCTAGCATGACATGTAATTACATCTACATCATTATTATTAAAATAACATGCCATTACATAACGGTCAACATAATAGTCATAAGTTGAAGGATAATAATCTAAAATAATAAAGCGATCATAATGAAGTCCAAACCCATAAAAAACATTATATAGAGTTATTATAACACCATTGCAACTAAAAAACAAATCAAAACCAAAATCTAAAAGAATAGACACAGATACTAAATTTTGTCGAATCTCTGGAGCATATAGGATGTCATGCAACATCAAAGAACGGCCACCACGCAAGTCTACTTTGCAAGTGCCAATCCCTTTGACTTTAAGTCTTGCATTATTTTCTACATAAATTCACCTTGATCCAGGTGAAACTAGACGGAACTCCACAAACGCTTCTCGATCTCGACTCACATGGTCGGTGGCTCCTAAGTCTACAATCCATATAGGATAAGATTCAGTTAATAAAGCAGTGCTAGAAACATATGTCGCACTTAGAGATGTATTTAGAAATGCTACCTTTTTCTGCTCGGGGCAATCACGAGCAAAATGTCCAAGAACTTGGCAATTGTAGCATTTCATCTTGCTCTTGTCGTTCTTCTTGATAACCATTTTTTCGTCTTGGAATTTGACTTGTTCTTTTTATCAAAGGGTCTTTCTTCGGCCTCCTTATCCTTCCCGTTCTTTTTCCAATTCTTCTTGCGCTTGAATCCAAAAGAATTCTTACCACTTGATTCTACCATAAAGGCATTAGAAGCAGCTTTAGCAGCACCAATCTGCTCGTCTTCAAGTTCAACATGATGGGCAACATCAGAAAAAGTTTTGATGCTTTCATTGTGGGTTAATTTAACCTTCAAATGTTTCCAACTATTGGGGAGAGATCGGATCACTTCTTGAACCTGTTGCTCGTCCTCCGAGAGAACATGGCTATCACCTTTGAGTTGAGCTATCATATTTGACATCACCATAAGGTGTTGTTTGATATTCTGATCACAATGCTTCTTGTAAGTGTCAAAGTTGATAGTCAACAGCCTGAGGCGGGTAACAGATGTACCCTCATATATTCCTCGCAAGTGTGCCTAGATGGCATGAGCAGTAGGAAATTCCTCACATTCACGAATGAGGTCATCAACCACAGAACTAAGAATTATTCCATGTGCAGAGGAATCAGTCTTTTTTCAAGCCTTATAAGCTTCAAGATCTCTTCTGTGTTGTGTAGTGTTACCCTCTTTTGGTTGACTTAAAACATGGTTAATACCTTCGAGAGCAATTTTCTCTTCTAGTACATACTATATTTTACGACTCCAGATGTTGTAATTGTCACCATTTAATTTTTACCTTTGTTCAAGTCGGCAATGATACATTTTGATGTCATGTCTGTAAATGAGACAATTATGCAAATACATTTATCAATTCTGCATGCGACTTATACATTTAAGCAAATCAATTCACATAAAGATTTCATGTTTAGTGTAAAATCAAAAGGACACGTAAGTTTTCAATCATTATCTACCAACTAAACATTTAACCAAAATTAAAAATTAATTTCCTAATGTGTATTTTAATGATGACTTTCAATTAATTCATAATACATTTAATTTAAATTAAATTAATGGAATTCATATAAAAAGAGAGAAACAACTTAATTTATATAATAAAGTTAATAAAAACTTCAAGTTACAAGTCAATTCAAATATGAAAATCCTCCCACATGACATCAAGACAACGTATATACACCCAAAAAGGTTGGCTAGGCCAAACCTAGTGATAAACGTCAATTAATCTCTTACCCCAAGGATCACGAAAAGAATATGCTAAAATAGCTAAAACTTCCCAATCCATGATTTCAATATAGTTTTTCAGTTCTACACGTTTTAATTTAAAAAACTGATTAAAATTAGCTACTGAAATACTCGGGGACATCTTTAAAGACTTGAATTCTCTTATTTTCTTCTCCCTTTCCCTTCGTATAGCCCTTTCATTCTGCAACAGATTTTTTGTCTCCCTTGGGACACCAATCAGTATGATCTCACACCCTTGAAAGCATGCCCTTCGACAATGTGCTCTTCTACCTTGTTCCTTTGCTCGACATCCAAAACTGTCATTTAGAGTGATTTGAGTTTGTCCCTGTTCAACCATGTCTGAAATAGAAACAAGGAAACAATAAGAATGGTTGAACCACTCAATGTGACAATTTATGTCGTAGTTAATTGTAGAAGGAAAAATCTGTTAAAGAGGAATTTAAGGGACTAAACAAAACAAGACCACTTAATATAATAAATAAATACAATATTTATATCAGATTGCAATAAAAATAGCATTACATACCATAAAACAACATCATTTTTTCAAGAAATATTTACTATTCATATTTAATAACAGTACTAGCAATTCACGATTTTACATAAAGCTTTATCTAAAAAAACTCTTCTTTCTTGAAGAAAGTTAAGTGCAGAGCACTATTTTCCCATAAAGCTTACACACAATTTGTTCACTGATAACCATAATACTAGTATTTTATGTTTACCCAAAAAAAAAATAAAAAAAAATAGTACTAGCACGGTATGCCATGCAATTACTACTCTTTCTCAAAAAAAAAAAAGGAATTAAATGCTAGTACCTGCTTCTTTCTTTAAAATATTTAAAGTAGTACAGGTTTCTGCAACTTTCAAGAAAAAGAGTACCGTCCTTTTTTCAAAATAAAATAAAGAACATTCATTATTAAAACTCTTCTTCTCCACTTTCATTTTCAAAGAGGTTCATCAGAAAACTACTACGGAGAAGCAAAAAACAATATTTTTAAATCTATTCTTATGACTTTTAGATATGTGCTTATGATATGATAACTACTCATCTTCTCAAGCATAAATACAGATCTTAAAGAAAAAATCGCGGATCAAAGGTGACTAAAATTCAATTCTTCAAGAGCTTTTCACACTTAAATTCGAGAAATAACATGTAAAATAGGACAATTAACCACGGCTCTAATATCAATGTAAATAATTTGGAGCAAAATCAGATTGTGTACCTTAATATGTTATAGCTAAAGTAATTGATTTTACTATCAAAAGTCAAATCTGCCCCAAATTTACTTCGTCTCTCTTGGAAACAGAATGTTCTTCACAAATTAAATGTTCTTGGATTGTTGAATATTATGTGAGGAGAGATATTTCTGATTTTCATCACTTTTTCTTTTCCACGTCATGGAAGAAGAAGAGGCATATGTAATAATCTGTTTGTCAGTTACTAAGTAATTGTTCCCCTCCTTTTCAAAAATAAGATAATCCTCATCAGGATTAATGTTATCTTCCAATCAGAAACATTACGGGTGGATCGGGTCAGATCGGTTCACATGGGCGATCTGTGACCCAAAATCTTACAAATACTAAAATATATAAGCATATAAGAATAACATTGAGAAGAATTTTACATACAGGCTATAACAATTGCCATATTTGACAGTATCCTCGAAACTCTCCTAAACGACTGTTTGCTGGTAAGTTTGGATTCTTTCTCAGTCTCTAACTTCACAAAAAATCTATCTAATACATACTGTTGACAATGTCGTTGTTCGTGATTGTTAGGTATTATTAGCCCATAAACCATACAAATGATGGTTGTGTTTGTTAAGAATGAATATTTCATTCAAAGTGTTTTTTTCCTTGTGAGTTGATATTTTAGGAAAAGAATCATCAGGTGTGACCTTACCGAGGGGACATAAATGGTTGCTATTTTAAGTAGGCATACGTAGATTTGCATCTATTTGTAGTTTTTTTCAACTTAATTAAATAGGTTATTTAGGAAAATAATAAGAGGGATATTTTAGTAATTTCACTTTAAAGTCAGAAAGTTCATGCTTTTAAAATAGTATAAATTAGTTTGACAAGGAATTTGCGACAAGGTGCACCGACCAATTATGTTTGGCCAAGAATTAAACTATTAATCTGAAAACGTACACATTATTTTCCATTTAGAAAGATGTACATCATTACGGTTCCATTATTTTATCGTCATGACCTAAAAAACTTCTAAATCTATATAGGCTTGATAGTGAAGGACTCCTAACTGCAAGAGAATTGAAACAAATACATAACTAAATATTAGGATTCTTAAAGTGAAGATTTAATAGCATTAGTTTCAAATAGTTTTAAATTAAATATATGTATAATTTACTAAAATGCCCTTTGATCTTGCGGTTTTTCAACATGTTATATGAAAAGTTGAAATTAAAGAATTACCAAAAAGGAGAAAAATATCTTTATAAAAATGAAATAAAAAGAAAAGCAAGATAGACAAATTGAAACAGATCATAAAATTCTCTAACCCAAAAGTTAACCCTATGATTTTCTCTTACCTAAATAATTCAAAACCCTAGCCACGCCAACGCCACCAGCATGGCCGGACCGAACACTGGTCAGTCCGACGTGAATGGCCAAGTGTTCTCTCTTACCTCTCTTACATGAATGGTGTGCCTCGAATTACTTAGGATGGAAGAGGAGGCACAAAAGATAAATGTCATTGAGGATCTTCAACTAGCAGTGATCGAAAAAAATTTATATGGATGGCCGGACTTGGAAGATCTTAGAATCCAAATACCAAAGTAATCTACATGAAGGGAGACTGCAAAATCGGATTGCTTAGGCATAGACACATTTTGATGAGATTTAACCTGATGGAAGATTTTATAAACATGATGTCTAAGAATGTCTATTATATTACTGTGAAGGATGGTGTGACATATCAAATGAGACCCCTCATTTATGATGTCAAGTTTACACCAAGCGAAGAGACAACCCAAGCAAAGGCTTAGATTTTCTTTCCTGATCTCTTGCCCATATTTTTTGTGAAGGAATCACTATTTTTACTGGCAGCTGTTGTGGGAAGGCCTATTCACCTAGATATGGCCACTATAAATAAAACACATCCCAGTTGTGCAAGGGTTAAGGTCTAAGTAGACTTGGCTGCAAAGTTACCATAATATGTAGAGCTTGAGGTAACGAATAGTAAGACTAATGAAGCAAGAGTAAAAAAGATAAAGATTCAATATGATTTGCTACCAAAGTATTTTCATACTTGTAAACTACAACGTCATGAAGAAGTTGAATGCAGGATTTTCATCCAGAATTAAGAAAGAGTTTTTAAGAAGAATTTCATGAAGTGGAGAAAAACAAAGACAAGAAGCAAACAACAGTTCCTACATAAAGAAGAATAACAAATGGCAAGAGGTTTGTTACAAGATGGAACCTTACTAATCGAAGGTTTAAGCTTTACAAAGTCACTACAAAGTTGATAAATGAGGAACATGGGAAAGCTAATGCTGAAGGGGTTACCACAGCAAATCCCTTTTATTCCCTATAGAATGATGAGGTAGAGGATGGAGTAGGTGAGAGTGGTGAAGTTAACAAGAAGGAGGTGGGAAAAATAGTACAGCAGCAACAGTGTAACAAGCAACAAATGGAAAAAGGGAGTGATGCGAACCAACTCCAGTCACAACATGACACTTCATGAGGATGCAAAGGGAGAGGTAACACATTATAACAAGGAGGAGGTGGGAAAAATTATACAGCAGCAGCAGTGTAACAAGAAACAAATGGAAAAAAAGAGTGATGCAGACCAACTCCAGTCACAACATAACACTATTCATGAGGATGCAAAGAGAGAGGCAACACATGATAACAATAGCAGCAGCAGCAAAGATCACACACATGAAAATGCAGTAGTTGAAATAGTAAAGTGTAGTAGTGAAGATAATTGTTTCCAATCCTCTAGAGATGAAGATTTTGCAATCATGAATTAGATTTCTAAGAAGTCTTGTAAAGTAGATATATGTAGTATAAAAGAGTAAGCAAAGGCTGAGGAAGCAAGTACAGCAATGCAACTAACACCTGCAAGTAGTAACACAATAGTCATAGGAATCAGACAGGGGGAGATGAACATCAGGAGATAGTTGGAGCAATCCACTTACCATGAACCCTTATAGGTTCATCAGTCAAATGCTTTTGATGCAGTAGAAGGGATGATTTGGTCTTATCCAATAGTTGATTGCGGTAATTTGCTATTGGATCACCCTTCAAATGAGAGATATGGGATGAATAAGGAATTAGTACCAGCCTGTACAAAATCAACACCAGTTAGAGCTCTGCATAAGTTAGTCTCACATCAAATAGAGGCTGAAACTGTGCATTCAAAAGTTTCAAAACAGATTGAATTAAGAGAAGATAAAGAAGAGAAGAATAATCATAAGAAAGAGCTCAAGTATTGAAAATTGTTGATACTTCACTACAGTCAATATAAAAATAGTCAAAGGGAAGGAAAAGAGGAAAAGTATACATACAAGGGTTAATCTCAAGAGAAGTGTGAAATCAAGTTTTAAATGATTATGAAAGCTCTGCTTTGGAATGTGAGGTCTGTAAGGACTCACAATTTATTCCATAGAATAAAAATGCTTTATAGATACCACAAATTCTCCATTGTTGCTTTAATGGAGCCTTTTCAAGATGCTAGTCAAATTCAAAAATACAAAAGGAGGTTGGGGATGAATTACTCAAATTACAACCTGAATGGAAAGATTCGAATCTTTATTTAGGATCACATACATGTGGATGTCATTTTTGATTCAGAGCAACAACTCTCTTTGATGCTTAAGTTTCAGAAATCTGGGTAATGTTTGATGGTCACTATGATGTATGCTAAGTGTGATGCCCAGGAGAGACTGAGCTTATGAGAAGATAGTTATTCTATCAGTATGGACTCCAGGATGCCTTGGTTAGTTGAGGGTGACTTTAATGTCATCATGAGTGATGAAGAAAAGATAGGGGACCTTCCAGTATATCTACAAGAATATAAGGATTTTAGATTTTATGTGAACTCTTGTGATTTATTAGACCTTAATTTCAAAGGCATCCTTTTTACTTGGTGGAATGGTAGGGCTGATGATGAATGTATTTTTAAAAGACTAGATAGACTTCTGGTCAATTAAGTCTTTCTGGGTATGTATGGATAGGTAGAAGTTGAACATTTATCCAGGACTGGATCAGATCATGCTTCTTTATTGCTTTTATGTGGAAGTTAGTCTGAGAATGTGAGAAAAACTTTCAGATTTCTCAAATTCTGGACAGAAGAGGTAGATTTTCAGCAGGTGGTGAGGGATAATTGGGTCTCTAATGAATCTGATATATACATTACCCTCAAGTAGAAAATTAAGTAGACTAAGACTGCTTTATCTAGTTTGAGTAGAGAAAGATTTGGAGATATTTTTAAGCAGTTAATCATCAGAGAGGAGATTATCAGGCTCAAAAACGACCTTTTTGAGGAAAATCCTACTGCTATGAACAAAATGGTATTGCAAAAGGCTCAAGCTGAGTTGAAACAATACATTTATTATGAGGAAGAGTTATGGAGGCAAAAGGCAGGCATAAAATGGTTTTTAGAAGGGGAAAAGAACACCAAATTTTTCCATAGTTTAGTTAATCGAAGGAGGAGGAGACTGTCTATCTCTAAAATTCTCAAGGCAGATGGTTCTTGGGCTGAGGGTGCTACACAGGTGGCTGAGGAGGCATTATCTTTTTTCCAAGATCCATTTTTAGGTTCTACTAGATATGTGGGGTTTTCAATGCTGAAGCACATACCTTCTCTAGTCACTGATGAATTCAATAATGCCATAAATGTTTTTCCCATACTGGAGGAGGTAAAGAAGGTGGTATTTGAATTAAATGGGGAAAGTACTAGTGACCCTGATGGGTTTACTGGTCACTTTTTCCAAAGCTATTGGGCCATTATAGGTGAGGACATTTTTAGAGTGGTGAATGCATTTTTTGAGGGTTGCACTCTTCTTAAATCCATCACTCATACTAACTTTGTTCTCTTGGCTAAAAAAAATATTATACAATCTTTTTCTGACATGAAGCCAATTAATTTGAGTAATTTTTTGAATAAAGTTATTTCCAGAGTTATACATGAGACAGAATATAGAATTTGCTGCCTATTATTATATCAAAAAACCAATTAGGGTTTGTGAAAGGGGGGAACATAACTGAAAATGTGTTGTTAGCATAAGAGATTATCTCTAACATAAGGCTGAGGGGAAAACCTACAAATATGGTGCTCAAACTGGATATGGTAAAGGCTTATCACAGGGTGAACTGGCATTTTTTGATTTAAGTGATAGAAAAGATGGGTTTTGACAATGTTGTGGTGGATAAAATTTGGAGGCTCATTGCAAACAACTGGTACTCTATTCTCATTAAGGGGCAAGCACAAAGTTTTTTTCATTCAACTAGGGGAGTAAAACAAGGAGAGAAAATAATAATTATGAATCGTAAGCTTTCTCTCTCTCGGTGCACATTAGCAATTTTAGTAATGTACGTACACCATGGGAAGGAGGGCCAAAGTTTTAATTTCACCAGAGAAATCTATGGGGATTACTTTGGGGAAGGATATGCAGAAGGCTAGTGGTGCTGGGAATACAGTTGGGAGTAGCATAGTGAGGAATGATAATAAATAGTAACACAGATGCAGGGTTCAATGATAAATGAATTCTGAAGCTCCAATATGGTAATTGGTGAGGTAAATATTTTCGTTGTCACCCCAAATATCCATGCATCATAATATTGTGTGGCATTTCGGGTATTACAGATGACCCATTACATAAATTTCATTAAAAATCGTATTTCTTGGGTTATAGTGATCGTGCTTTATGCCTAGAGCTTAGTGGCCTATGGTGCGTAGGTTGGTTGAGTATGTTGAGTTTTGAAAATCATGCAAAAAACTCTCCTCTTCACCAATGACCATTCGGGAACGAGTGGTGGATAAATTGATATCTGATGTAACGACCCATTTCGTTGTTACTGAAAATATTTATGGTAAGGAAATAAGAACCGCATTCATCATAAGTTATAGGACTAATTCTTTAGTATGGGAGTGCATTGGACATGTACTAAGGCCATACAATACCCTTATCACAAAGTTAAGTTGAAAGTGCTCCTACCGATTGAGTTTTGAGCTAAGTTTAAACTAGGGTCAATTTCAAATGAGAATATCTTATAGAATACAAAGAGGTATGGGGCCAAATACCCACCAAATGAAAGATATTTGAGTCTTCTTTCCAACACATCTGATCATTTGTTAATTTGCCTTTGGACTAAAAAGTTATGACCATTTTACTGAATATTGTTCTGGCTGAGAAATTTACCGCCACAACGGTACGACAACAACGGTAATGTAACCATTGCAGAAGTAATAGACAGTACTTAATGCTGATTTTGATAGTTTTCAGCCCCAAAACTCAAATATTTCATTTCTAAGCCCTAGAGGAGCGATTTACTCATGGTTGGGGTGAAAATTCTTCGTTGAGGTAAGTTCCTTCCGTCAGTTTTTTCATATTTCAATCCTTTAACATCCTAGAATCCTTTGAACAATCTTTAATGGTGAAATTCTTGGGGATTTGAACCCTAAGTTCATAAGATTTAGGAGAAAACTTATGGTTTGGGTTAATATCATCTAGAATCACTTCTAAATTATTTATTAACAATTCCTAACATGAATTAGTGATTCTAAACATAAAATTGGAGGTGGGGGATCTTGAATTCTATAAAAATGGAACCTTTAGCTTTGAAACTCTATTAATGGACATGGGTTGAATATGATAGAGTTTTTTAATGAGTAATTGACCTTTGGGTAATGTTTTAAAGCATGAATAAGGATAGAATTAGTGGGATGAATTTCCAAATTAGTTATTCAAAGAGTAATTGCTTAATTACTCTTATAATTGTGTGATTTCTAGATATTTGGGCTAATGAAAACATGAAGGAAAGGAAAGAGCTGTCACGACCCGAAATCCCATTCGGGCCGGACTGGCACCCGAAGCCGATATGGCCCGAGAGAACCAATCTTTGCTTATGCCCAATCATATGCATACCGTAAGAATCATCACCAACTCGCAAAGACATAAGATGCGAAGTGCGAAAATCATGGAACATTATGTATATAAGAGACTTGGCCGTTAGGGCCATCAAACCAAAATGAGTATACATATCTTACATTCTGTTCCCACATAAGTCTACAAAGCCTCTACAGATACATAGCTATGACAAACCTAGAGTCGGAACAACACCCCGCTCTATACTCATATAAAATACCAAAATAAATGTACATAGCAACTCAGAAAGCCCCGAACCAACTGGAGCTCACCAAAAGTCGGAAAAAGGCCTGCAACCTACTGTGGAGGTCTACTAGTACCCGCGCCTGTAGCAAGTAAGGTAAATCCCCCAAGAGGGGTCAGTACGGAGAATGTACTGAGTATGTAAGGCCAAATGAAACTGTCATAAATACATCAATAGAATCAAAATGTAATAGGATAATCAATATGAATAGTCCATCGATTTGCATATGTGGAACCATGTAACTTACATAAATTAAGTTCTTCTCTTTATGGTTATTCCTCATCGCTCATATCATAACGTACCCGAGCCCCAACTGATCAGTGGGTCTTAACATAACATACGTTATGTTGGGATCGGCTCGAGCTAGGACTTTGCCTCTAGAGCTGCCACCCATAAATAAATATATATTGGGATCGGCTCGAGCTAGGCTTATGCCTCTAGAGCTGCCACCCATACCAACATATCAGGTTCGGCTCGAGCTAGATTATTACCCCTAGATCTGCCCCCTATCAGGATCGGTCTGAGCTAGGCTTATGCCTCTAGGACTGCCCCCTGATCCAACAATCTCGAAATCGGCTTGAGCTAGGCTTTTTGCCCCCAAAGCTACCACCCATACTTGATCATTGACCACCAACAGCTATGAATTATTATATTTCTTACTTTTGAGAGATTGAGTCATCCACTTATGAGAGATTGATACAATCAGTTATGAGAGATTTACGTATATATACATAGCCACAACATTATTGGAAGCTCAAGAACACAACATGATTGGGACTTTTGAAGCATGTCCATAATTATGCAACTCATGAAAAACCATGATTAATGAATGAAGAATATGTGACGTAACAATGGATAACGTTATTGAAACCATTAGACATAAGAAAATGAACAAGAGGTATGTGTATAACCACTATTGGCACTTTGGAACATAACCTTTTTGGGCTTTTGGAGCATTGACCAACGATTATGAGACATACAATTCCCAATTGATCAATGAGTAGGAAATATGTGATAATAACCATTGCTAACCGGATATAGAATACCTTAGCACATTTCGGGATGGTACAAATGTAATGTCAATGTGAATACTATTTGCCGCAGAAAGATACGGACAGAGTAACCTTACATACCTTGTATTCTCAATACCAATACACAATCTTAAATGCGCATACAATAGTCCCGCTCCTTCCTTATGTTTCACTCTACAACACAAATACATAACGGAGCCAACATTAACCACCAACTACTTTACAAATGCATATAACATCAATGAGTTACATTTTTGCCTTTAAACATGCCATTTACCCTTGACAAAACCAGTGAAGAAATTATTATTCCAAAAATCCCACAATACTCCCAACATTGACCAACACATGATAATCAATACATTTCACCACAACACTTCTCCTTTACACTTTCTTATCCACACCACATCACAAATAATCCATCAAATGACCTTAATACATCTCATAGCACATATCGGCCAAAATCTCATATTTACACTTATAGAAAAATAACAAGTTTAGTAACAAAATAACACCATACATGTTCATATTTTATCCATACCATGCTCTTTCATCAAAGGCACAAGTCATATTTCAAGCTTGAACCTCATGGATCACAAATCGCATACAAAAACACCAAGTACCATGTCCAACATTTCCAAGCACAACCAACATGATCTACATACTCTTTCATGCATATAAATATTAATCCATGAGAATAAATACTTACCAAGGCTTGGAATAGGATGATCCTTCTCCAAAAGTTATCTTTGAGCTTTTAGGGTTTGAGAGAAAATGATTGAAAAAATATCAAAAAGGTATGAGATTTCCAAATGACCAAAAATCAGATTTTTGGACCTTTATATAGGCCCTAAAGTCCATCCTTAGCCACTTCTTTAGCATTGATTGTTATTTCTAGAAGGTCTTTGAAAGAATGGGTCATTTGACCCATTTTGGACAATGTGTTCTTTTCATTTTTGGGTCCTTTTTGGGCCCAATTCACTTAACCCAGTAAAATCAATAATTTCTCGTGTTTAAATCATATCGTACGTGTTAAAACAATATTCCCACTCACTCTATTCATATCCGTAGCCTCAATCTCAAAAACAAGTGATTCTAGCCACATATGGCCTATTTGGACCAAAAGGGTAAAACTGTCATTTTGATTCCAAATTCGTTCTTGAGTAATTTTATCACACCAATATAATACTTTACTCATTTCATGTATATGCTCATGGTTGTAGAAGAAACGGGGCAAAAATCAGCTCCGTACGACCCCGGATACCCTTGGGACTTAGAAATTTCCAACTTTCGAAAAAGTGGAAAAACCAGCGTGGCACGCCCTTGGGCACGCCAACTTACTTCCTCTGGACTAAAAATTTTAGCCCAGAGCGGCGTGGTACGCCCTCTGGCGCGCCCTACACTTAGATTTTTTGAAAATTCCGTTTTTCGACTTTTCTTCGCGGGTTTGGTTAGATACTTAAAGTCCCATTCTTTAACTTACTTCTTAACCTTAATATACTTTTTTTAGAGTTCCTCTTAGCCTCGTTTTGAACCCCACAGTTGCGCCACAAAAATCACAAAACACCTCTTATGAAGGGCTAACCACATGCACGAGGCCAAATTTCAATTTTCTCATCATTAACATTACCAAATACATACTTATAGGTCTCGACACCTACGTAACCTTTATTAAATGTCATAAAGTAAGGTTGGGAAGGTACGGGGTGTTACAAGAGCAATCTTTGTACGACTTACTTATTCTGAGATCTTTGGTCGAGTTAGGTTGAGGTTAACTTGTAGTAGACTTGGGCTAGGTGCACTTAATTTTGATAGTAATGTTGGGAGATTTCATGTCTTAGGCCTTCGGGCACGGTGTTTAGATGGATTAAATTGTTAAAAATTCATTAAGGCTTAAATATTATCATATATTATTATTATACTCAACTGATACGATACTAGTGGCATGAAAATTGGAGGAATATGATGAGAATGATAGTTAGTTAAAAGTATTATAATAATAAGATAATTGTGTGTTATTGTCTTTTGTATGGATCCCTTGATGGGTATTTGTGTTTGTATGACTTGGTTGATAAATTATAGAGTTATTATGTGAATGTGAATAATAATAGAAGAATTAAGTGACCTTCTAATCTGTAAACTAGTGTCTAATGTATTAAAAATGGGTGAAATCAATTTTGTGTACATTTGAAGTAAGAGACATGCTTTAATCTGTAAACTAGTGTCTAATGTCTTAAAAATGGGTGAAATCAATATTGTGTACATTTGAAGTAAGAGACATGCTTGCTAGAAGATAGTTAGGAGGATGGATTATGATAAGAGGATGTGACGATATAACTTAAGAACATAAGGTTAAGTTTTGCAAGTACCCGAAAGTAAGATGTGTAAAGGTGGATAAGCCTAATTAGAATTGTAAGTTGAATAGAGCCGAGTAACTGGATAATAGATTAAAGGGGATAGCATTTTGAAACTTAGTTGTGACTTGAACGAAAGGGTTACTTGATAGTAACTAAATTACCAGTTCAATGTGAATAAAAGAAATTCAGATTGGTTAGTAAAATACAATGATGAATTAGAGTATAGATATCAATCTTGGTAGAATGTACACTCCTGAATGAATACCTGATGAATTGGACTTCAGACATATTTTAATTGATGATTGGATTTGATAATGCTAAATTAAGCAAGTGGCAAATGGACCTTCGGGCATACTTGTGATTATTGACCACTATTACTTGGTTGTCCTTAATTATAAGTTCTATTTCGATCGTGGTCGCTTGCATATGATTTCAATTGGGTGTTTGCAATTTGCCTTTATGCATTACTTATAATTATTGACTGCATTTACATATTCATACACATTGTTAATGATATTTGGGGATGAAGGATCGGGTACCACACTAGTACGGATATTATATATTGGTTATAATGGATTGGGTACCATGCCAGTATGAATATGATATGATGGTTATGATGGTTTGGGTACCATGTCGGTACGGACATGATGTTGTGGATGAGTTGAGAAGGGAAGAGAAATTGTGCATAATTGCATACATACATTCATTCATATGTATTGAATGTGCATTTACATTTATTATTGTTGGTGGTTCCTTGCGTGGACTGAGTTATGTTAATAAGGTATGATGGTTCCTTGTATGGACCGGGTATTTGACGAGATACTATGGTCCCTTGAGTGGATCTGTTATGTTGATAGCTATAATTGGGCATTGTAGCCAAGTGTGAATATAAGGTATGCCCTAAATTATGTATAACTCATGTTTCCCTATGTATATAGTTATACGTGATATGTATTGCAATGCCTCTCTTGTAAAGTTATTGATACTATCAGTTGTCTTGATTGTTGCAATCCCAATAGTTAATGATGGAGTGAAATCTGTAGAGCTATTGTTGTTAGGATAGAGACAGAGTTACATAAGTTGAAAGAACATTGTAAGATAGACCGAATTATCCAAGAATAAATATATGCAAAAGCGATAAATGTTAGGTGGTTTATAGAGAGACTAAGTGTCAGTAGTAATACTTGTATGAATGTGCTTTAGTAATCGAAATTAAAGTTAAGTCATGTTTCTTTCCTATTTGTTATCATTATTAATTATTTCTAACCCTTGTCGGTCGATGATACCTACTAATACGTGTGGTTTGTACTGATACTACACTTACTATATATCCTTCTGGGGATATAGCCATGTTGGAGGTCGGTTGGAGATTCTATACAGTGATGGTGACAATTCTCCAACAGTTCATGCCCTCTCGATCATGCACAGATGATGTGTCATGGTTGTCCCTTTTCCTTGTCTAGTGCTCTTTTACCAGTTTAGACTAGGTTTTGGGGAATCACTTGTAGTTATGTTCTACATTAATTTCATTTATTCAGATGTATTAGACTTGTGGTGGAACAAATTGATTGGATAATTGTATTTGAAATTATAGATTGGTTGTTTACATAACAGACATAAATTGATTAGTTTAATATTGTAGTAACTTCCGCATTGTTGAATGGTTGGGTATGAACGGTTCTCCTATCTAAGGTAGAGTAGGTAGGTGCTCAATATGACTCAGGGTTTGGGTCATGACAAGATGATATCAGAGCCCAGGTTACCGATCTCTTAGTACAAGAGCAAATGTTGAGTAAATTCATACGGATTGGTGTGTTGACGTCCACATCAAATATGTAGGAAGCTACATGGAATCTAGGAATCTATCTCACTTTCTTCTCTCTTATCGTGTCATCTCAGTGTTGTCTCCCCAAGTTCAGTCCAATTGGTATCTAGCATATTCCAATTGGTATCTAAACCATCACAATTGGGATTGGTTGGTCCCAATTGGTATCTCACTAATATTGAAAGGTTGGAACAGGGTATTCCAACCAGTAGAGGTCAATAAGAAGCATAGGGATTTAATTGTTATATTGTGAAATTCGCTTGATATTGTGTTAAAATACTTGTACTTTAAATATTTTTTGTTTTAATATGATAGAATGCGATGTTTATTACTTATATGGATGGTTATTGTTTGATCATACTATTACCTAGTTGATTGATTGTCAAACTATTTAAGTGCAAATAATTATTAAAAGTAATATGAGATGAGTGGTTGTAATAGTATTTTTGGGAATCATAAAGGCTGGGTATGATTTTGAGGTATGTCTTCATTTTTGTGATTTGAGATATGTATTCATTTTCCATGATTTGAAGTATGCCTTGATTTCTGTTTGGTCCTTGACAATATACTTGGATATCCATGTATGGTTCGATCGTTAATAATAATGATATCTGGGATCCTTGTGTGGTTCGATTAATGATAATGATACTGGGGATCCTTGTGTGGTCCAATCTTTGATGCTTATATTTGAGCTTGAAGTGCTATTGGGTCATCCTTGTGTGAATAATCTGGTTAATGAGTTGGCTTGTTAATGATGCCTTAATAAGTTATTAAATTGAGATGAATTTAGTTGCCTTGCACAACCTTGGTGATTTGAATGTAAGGTGATTTATGTAGTTGATATCACTAATGCAAGGTAAATGGACTAGGCATATAAAATTGGTTGCTTCCTGTAGTATAATAAGGGGAGATGGTAATAATGGTTTTACTTGAGATTGGGTAAGTTGAACCTTAACTGTGTGATTGAAAATAATCTAGCTTAATTGGTTAAGTGACAGGAATGATCTTATGAGGATAAGTGTGTTGATGTCCCAAAGGTAGACTAATCGGTTGAACAAAACCCATGGTGGCTATGAATAAATATAATGGGTTAAGTTTTAAGGATGCAAATAAAGTAATAGTTAAATAATGTTCATAATCTTAGTGAGGAGGCAGGGCTACTAGACAGACCTTGTAGTTGGCTGATTATGGATTGATATTGCATAAATGCTTACTGTATGGGAATAATTATCGATGAATAGTATTCCTTTAATGTGGTGTAGTTAAGTTGATAAGGTGGGTGAAATGTGTTATCCCGACTATGGTTGATAATCGTTAGTTGTAGGGTAGATTGAGGGAGTGAAGCTATTAGATATGTTTATCCAAAGTCATATCCCTCCCATATATATGATAATACTTGGTTGGTATTGCCCCTTGAGTGGTTGAGGTATGTTGCAGGGTCGAATAAACTAATGCGAGTTGTGGTGGAGAATATATGTGATAGTGAAAACCCATAGTGGTGTGATTGGTGGTGTGGTGATGTTATGGCATTGGGTAGGGTGTAAGTACCCCACTAATTTTTTTTTCCTAGTATAGGAATGACAACCTCAGAGTAGTATGGTTTTTGTTAAAAATCTGGCGTTGTGTGAATTAGTGTTGAATGGTGGATCATGGTGTGTTGGCTGGTGGATTTTAGTGGTTAATATGTTTGAGGACGAGTTTAGAAGGTCATAGAAACTTTCGGTGCATAAAACAAGTTGGTAAAACTCTATTTATTGCAATTACCATGAAAAGGTTAGTTCATAATGTCGAATTTTAAAAAATGTGCAGTGAAATGTCTTGAACTGGGGACAAATCCCAAGTTACTACCTGGGGCTTCTGCACCAAAAGATTTACCACTACAATGGTAAAAGTGTCGCTGCACCGATACACGGTTTCATTCCTTATTATTTCCATTGTCGCCCCAAATGTTCGTGCATCATAATATCATGTGGTGTTTCGGGTATTATAGATGACCCATTACATAAATTTCATTAAAAATCATATTCCTTGGGTTATAGTAATTGTACTTTGTTCCTAGAGCTTAGTGGCCTATGGTGCGTAGACTGGTTGAGTATGCTGAGTTCCAAAAATCGTGCTAAAAACTCTCCTATTCACCAATGACTGTTCAAGGACGAACGGTGGGTAAATTTTTATCTAATGTAATGACCCATTTCGTCGTCACTGAAAATATTTGCGATAAAGGAATAAGAACCTCATTCATCATAAGTAATAGGACAATTCTTTAGTATGGGAGTTCATTAGACATGTATTAAGGTCATACAATACTCCTAGCACAAAGTTAAGTTTAAAGTGCTCATACTGATTGAGTTTTAAGCTAAGTTTAAACTAAGGTCAACTTCAACGAGCATATCTCCTAGAATATAAAGAGTTATGGGGCCAAATATCCACCAAATGAAAGCTCTTTGAGTTTTATTTCTAATGGATTGGACCATTTGTTAATCTGCCTTTGGAGAAAAAAGTTATGACCATTTTACTAAACACTATCCGGGTTGAGAAATTTACCACCACAGTTGTACCGCTACAGTGGTAATTTAACCGCTGCAGTGGTAACAGACAGTACTTATGCTGATTTTGATGGGTTTCATCCCTAAAACTCATAATAACAACAGTATAACTGCAGGGGGCACAAAAATGAGAAACGCAACCAGTACCACTCTAAGATCACAACAAGGCCAAAATGCCAAGAAAAGGTACTTTAACCCAAATATTGCACCCCAAGGAAATCACAATACTGATCCACTCAATCCACTACTAAAAGAATTCATCTATGGGGGTAGTCAACCATTCATAAAATCTACACAAAGGCTTACAGTAATCAATATGGCAACATCAAGGCATATAACCACAGATAGGCATGAAAACCCCAACTCAATTCAAGTAGGCACCAAAAGATAGTAAATCAAAATCGTACCTATACGATAGGCTTTGATGTCATAGGGCCTGACCTACCTGAAAAAGTAGAATCTGAATGCGTCCGAACCCGAACTGAGCATTTGAGCAATCAACTGAAATACTAAGGATATCGTCTCTAGCCGAAGGTGCCATAACACTAAGAGACTGGTTTGACTATACTGCCTACCCAATAATCCCATGTCGGGGACACTCTTAGACCAATAGCCGGTCTCTCTGCAGTCATAACAAACCCCTGAAGCTCTAACCCAACGAGAAACACGATCAGACCCCAATGGCTGACCAACTGACGCCTAGGGCACTCCCTAGACCAATGACCAATATCACCACAGTCAAAACATGCCCTTGGGACTCTCTGACACACTGTACATGCTGACCCATAACTGCCGCCATGGCCTAACAACCTAGACCGAATAACCTGTACTGCCTAACTAGAACTCTGTCCACTGAAACCACCACGATCCACCTGAGCTACACATAAGCTGAGGTGCTATCTATATGGACCTGATAGGTTACATGTGATGTTGACCTCTGCTGGGAGGATCCCGACCTCCAGACGGAATACCACTAACACTGTACTGCTGACATGGCCTCTTACTACCACCTTCATAGGTCTCAATACATGCCATTTCTGTGATCCTTACATGATCCAAAACCTGAAGGAAAGTAGATTCAGTTGCTATCAAATGCTCTGACACCGAACGGAGTAGTAAAGCTAATCCTCTAAAAAATTTCTACATCATCTTATGCTCTGTAGCATATAACATAGTTGTCTGACTGTCCCACTCGAGAAACCCAATCTCATACTCTAAAACCTATACAGAACCCTACTGAACACCAACCAACCCAACTCTGGCCTGAGAACCACTCGATGTACCGGGTATCACCTCTAGCTGACACTGAGATCCCAATATCAACTTCTAACTTCCTAGCTCGATGCTGAGCTAAAACTCCGGTAACACTCATAGAAGTCCCATCCGCATATATTGATAACCTCGTACGATCTATCTGGGAAAGAGTGGAGTCAAAAAAATTACTTAGAGGTTCATAGAAGTATGGACACACAACAAGGAGTCAAGAATATAATTTCCTAAGAATGCCATATAGCCCCCTAAAGATAGGAAGCAGACGTCTCTGTATCGATCCGCAGGACTCTACTAGGCACTTAACTCTCGTACCAACAACGCCGGTGAACCTAGCTCTGATACCAATTTGTCACAACCTAATTTGTCAGATCATGATGGCACCTACTATAACCCACCAGTAGGTAAGCCAACCCGTAGTCCGGAACAGCTAGTAACGGACTGCCAATAAAAATGAAGAAAATTGCAAAAAAGAATTTAATAAAGAGACTAATATAGATTACAACCCCAAGACTTGGTGAAGTCAGCATAAGAGCTTCTAATACAACACGAATACAAGTGAAATACAGAGTTAATACATATACAAAGTCGTCTCTGAAATACAAAATAGAGATCAAATTAATAATATGAGGAGAGCAGGAATACTATGAAAGTCAGAAGCTCACCCCAAACCTCCGATCCATGGCTACTCTACCTGATGCACACATCAACGGTGAGAACTCATACTATGATCTGCAGGCTGCAAAAGTGTAGTATGAGTACCAAACACAAGGTACTCAATAGGCATCGGCCGACTGAGCTCCAAAGATAATTTAAGCATTAATAACATGTAAAACAGGAATATAACTACTAGCAGCTATGTAAGAAACTAATCATAATAATGTTAATGGAGAAATAAGGGTAAATTATCTTATTTAGACAGTACTCAGGAACTAAAGGGTAAACTATCTTATTCAGACAGTACTCAGGAACTAAAGTGCAATATCGTATATCACTAGTTAATATACAACTAAAGAGTGAAAGAAGGATATATAGTAGTAATCCAAGGCCAAATGATACATATATAATATGAATAGATAAGGAAAGAGAGGGATATATGGTAGTGCCATATATATATATATATATATATATATATATATATATATATATATGTATAGGACTAAACTCAAGGTAATTTCCTGAGGGAACCAACCTAACATCTTTAGGATCATAGCTAAGTAAGGGAGCTAATACTATCATAATCAAAGCCTCTAACCAAAGCGTGAATAATCATGAGGTAACTTAATAATAATGCATCTTACCATAATAGAAAAAGGGAAATCAGAAGTGTACCGACAATCTCGGGTACTAGTGTATAATTATCCTACCACGAACTAACCATGATAACCAACAATAAAGTAATTGGCTAATCCGGACAAATAATAACCTAATCGGGCCCCCATAAGCTCGAAAGGTTCAAGCAAGCACTAAGCAAACAGTAACCATAACTTATACCTATACATCCCCTATAGAACTGATAGATATAAGCGCCAAACAATCATACTGGTGATAGGCGATGCATATGAATGAATGAATGCAAGTGTGATCCAGTACCATTAACCAATCAAGTGCCATAATATACGAAGTGTATACACCTTCTCCAGCTCAGTAGCTCGCAAAGATAGGACCTGCGGTGACCATCCTCCTCCGGCACTATGGCTCATGGACCAAGGGACCCATAGGGGACTTGGGAAATCCATATACACTTCCTGGTCCCAAATCAGGACTTCCAGTAACCATCATAATCAATAAACTCGTCCAATATCGGAGAGATATATAAGTATAATAAGTACTCAAACTCGAATCGAGACTAGTGTAGAAAGGGTCCGAATATCCCTCAACTGAAGTAAATAGTAGTAGTAAAAGAGTGGATTAATAATGGACTAGAATCAACTTTGGTCAATTTCTGAAATGGCATTTTTAGTTCCACAAGTTCATTATTCATTAAATAAGGTAGTACGATTCCCGTTGTAAAAGAATCCATTTTAAAAGTGAAAAATGAAAATAAATCCTTTTTTATAAAATAGTAGTAAAACCAAGGTTTTAGCCTGAATTGTACCACTACATAAGTATAAATGCGCCTAAATATATGGATGCCATCACCAGTATCCAAACAATACAACCATAAGCGTCTAAATGTCTGTAAACTAGAATCACATCCTTTCAAAGGATAAAGTACTAACCTGGTGTCCAACCGTTATCGTAACCATGGCCTCGGGCCCAATAATACATAATTATATGATAATAACACCATAATCCGGGAAACTATGGTGAATACAGGCATAATGCTACTAAAAAGATCTATTTGGGGGAAATATCATCCAATTCACTAAGTAATATGGTAAGTCTTATACCAAGGTTCCTTAATGTCAACTATGGTTACACAAGTCTATAATTCGGTGTGATAGGATCCTACAACCATAATGGGTATTCTAGACGAAGGATCGGGTCACATTTCCATTCTAAGTCCCCTAAATAGGTTAAGTCTGCATATTACTAGATGTAAACATGTCCTATAATCCTTACCTAGCATGCAATCTATACATAACAACATCTCATAGAGATAAGTAGACCAAAGCCTACCTCATAGCCGAACTGCAATCTTGAACCATCCATAAATTGCTCGCCTCTGTTCCACAATCCCAAAATGATGTCACACTATCAAAATCATAATCTACAGGTTAATACAAGTAAAACGAGACCCATATTGCTATATAAAGCTCTGGGCCAAAATTTGAATCTAAAATGGGTTCGCGGGACCCACACATGGAATCCCAAAATTGTACCCATCGATAGGTCCCTCATGACTCAAGGAACTTGTGCCCAAAATTTAAGCACAATTTGAGCTCAATAGTTATGCCAAAATAGCTCCAAAATAAAAGGGTTTCAAGAATTAAAATAAAGAAATCAAGGAAAGAGGAGCTCAGAACTTACGAGATTCAGATGATATAAAGGTTGCCTTGACGTCCCCAAGATGACCCGGACCTTATACCAACATTCCCCAACTGATATTGGAGCTCAAATAGAGTCCCAAAGTATTTAGAAATGGAGAGAAATGAGTTAGCTCGAAGGGGAGAAAGCCTTTAAAGGCATCAGCTCCATCGCCTAGGTGGCCATTTGGTCGCCAAGACGACATCGCCTAGGCGGACCTTACCCATGCCAGCCTTCATTGCTTAGGCAGCCATTTGGTCGCCAAGGTGATATTTCCTAGGCTCTAATGGCATCTCCTAGGCAGCCAATGCATAGTCCAAGCATGCCATCGCCACAGAGGCATCACCAAGGCATAAGGTTAGTCACTAAGGTGACGCACCATAAAACTAGTTATGCCCCAATCTTTATTTGGGTGCTTTGGGCCCATCTAAAATCTCGTGGATGTAAACAAATAATGCTACCCTATCGAAAACAGCATTCCGGACTCAATGAAATTGATGAAATTCCTAATAGAGATCGTTTCGAGAAAGTGAGTTCCAAAACCCAATGTGTCGATTTGACCAACTTCTGACTAATAGCCCAAAATGAGTTCGGAAGTCTCAAGATCCAGGCCAAGGGTCCCCTAGCCTAAAATCAATGTTTTGGAGATGATAGCATTGTCGAAATTTCTATCCGAGTCTGTTTACTAGGAATTTTGGTCGGAGACCAATTTCTTAACAGCGAGAGCTCTAAAATGAGGAATTGAACCTAAATTCCAAACGAACTATATGATAACCGAACCAATAGTTTTGACAAGTTATAAATGACCTGTAGCTACTATGGGAAGGTTCGAAATGCCAAAAACACATAGAAATTAAGAGTATGACCTAGAGGGTTATTACATTGGGCATTGTAGCCAAGTGTGAATATAAGGTACGTCCTGAGTTATGTATAACTCATGTTTCCATGTGTATATAGTTATACGTGATGTGTATTATGATGCCTTTCTTATAAAGTTGTTGATACAATCAGTAGTCTTGATTGTTACAATCCCAACAGTTAATGACGGAGTGAAATCTGTAGAGTTATTGCTGCTAGGATGGAGATAGAGTTACATAAGTTGAAAGAACATTGTAAGATAGATCGGATTATCTAAGAATAAAGATACACAAAAGTGATAAAGGTTAAGTGGTTCATAGAGAGACTAAGGGTAAGTAGTAATACTTGTATGAATGTGCTTTAGTAACTAGAATTAAAGTTAAGTCATGTTTCTTTCCTATTTATTATCATTATTAATTATTTCTACCCCTGGTTAGCCGATGATACCTACCAGTATATGTGGTTTGTACAGATACTATACTTACTATATCTTTTTCTAGGGATATAGCCATGTTGCAGGTCAATTAGAGTTTCTATAGCAGTGACGATGATCATTCTCCAACAGCTCCTGCCCTCTCGATCATGCATGGATGTTGTGTCATGGTTATCCCTTCTCTTTGTCCGGTGCTCTTGTACTGGTTTAGGCTAGGTTGTGGGGAATCATTTGTAGGTATTTTTCGCATTAATGTCATTTATTTAGATGTATTAGACTAGTGGTGAAACCAATTGATTAGATAATTGTATTTGAAATTCTAGATTAGATGTTTACATGACAGACATAAATTGATTACTTTATTATTGTAGTAACTTCTGCATTTTTGAATAGTTGGATATGAAGGGTTCATCTATCTAGGGTAGAGTAGGTAGGTGCCCGAGTAACTTGGTGAGCTCAAGGCAACCTGCTGCTGGTATAGAAAAGAGGTGTGTAAAAATAACGTCAAGAACTGCAGTCGAGAAGGAAAATCTCCAGGAATGGAAGGATATCACTACTTCACCTCAGTCATAAACTGATGAGGTGGAAACTTTCGATATGAGTCCTGCAATTGGTCAAATAAGTGCTCCTATGGAGTTAATTTGGGATAAATTTGATATTTCAAAGATTAATAATGCAAGGTTTAAGCTGGATTATGTTAAACCTCACAAGGTCGGAGAGGTATCCATAGTTGACATTGAAGAGAAAGGCATCAACTCAGAGGTAGAGTATTGGAGGAATGTTGTGGTATGCTATATGTTAGGGGCTTACTCTCCTTTTAGTGTAATAAATGGCTTTGTGTAGAGGAAAAGGGGAAAACTAAGAATAAGTAATATTGGTCCAGTTCAATACTGTTGAAGGGAAGGAAGAAGTACTTCGAGGTGGAATTTTCCATTTTGATAACAAACCACTAATAGTCAAAGGTTAAAATTTAGACATGAATTTCTCTATGGATGAGTTGTTTTCAGTCCCAATTTAGGTGAAACTACCTGGTTTGGATTTTAAATATTAGAGTATCAAAAAACTTAGCGATATAGGCAGCCTTATTAGCAAACCATTAATGATGGACAAGAACACTGAGCAAATGAATGGGTTGAGCTTTGCTAAATCATTTGTGGATGTTCAAATTGGTAAGCCACTACCAGATAAGATCATGTTCGTAAATGAGAAGGGTTTTGTGATTGAACAACAGTCAATTATGACTGGAAGCCTACCATTTGTGATACTTTTAAGAAGTATGGGCATAGTAGTAAGATTTATAGGAAGAACAAGGTCCAAGAAGAGAATGTCACTGACACACAGGATGAGAATCACAACAAGATAAAGTTGAATGAAGATAAAGGAAAGATGGACATAAATAATAGAAGAGTAGTTGGAGGTTATAGAAAGGATAAAGTGGTGAATAATATATGGCAAAGATAGCTTGTGAAGCTCTCAAATTCCTTCAAGAAGTTAGGAGAGAGTAGTGAGATGGACCCTAGACAAACCACTAAAGCTGGTGAAGGCGGGCATATGTCCCCAAGGGGTCATGGTTAAGCTCATAAGCTTGAACACTAGAGGCCATAATGGCCTCATAAAGTAGAAGGAGGTAAAGCTCCTCTTCTCTAAGATTGATGTTGGTTTAATAAGTTTTTTGGAAACTAGAATAAAGGTGCATAAAGTGAAGGATATAGCAGATAAAATGTTTGGGGATTGGTCTTATTATAGTAACCACCAATCCCATTATAATGGTAGAATTTTGATTGTTTGGAGACAAGACTGGTATGATGTGGTGGTTTAGTATGATACTGCTCAAGTGGTGACTTGCTTGGTGAAGTATATTCCATTGCAGATTACATTTATTGCTACATTTGTGTATGGATTTAATCAAAGAGATGAAAGGGTGGAATTGTGGGATCATTTAAGATTGGCTCATCAGGGTTGTATGCCATAGATCATTCTTGGTGATTCTAAATCTATGCTAAATTGTAAAGATAGGGTAGGAGGAAATCCAGTCACACTTGCTGAAGTTGAGGAGTTTCAGGAATGCATTCATGATTGTCAACTTGAAGAAATGCCAAATTCAGGTGAAAAATATACTTGGAATGATAGAAAAACTGCTAGGATCTTCTCTAAGATTGATTGGGTGTTAGTTAATGGTGAGTGGATGGATACTATGTCAGCTATTAAGAGTCATGTACTTCCAAAAGGAGTAAATGATCATTGTCCAATTGTGGTTCAACTTGTTCAAGCTGAAACGAGGCATGTCAGAGTTTTCAGGTACTGCAATGTGTAGAGTTCACATCACTTACATGTATCTTATACAAGAGGTGTAGGTTATATCAGTGGATGGATATAGTATGTATAGGGTGGTAAAGAAGCTGAAATTTCTGAAGGGAAAACTCAAGCAATTGCACAAAACTCACTTCAGCGATGTAGTTGAGAAGGCTAATACTGAGAGGGATGTACTACTCAATGTGCAGATACAACTACAAATTAATCCACTAGATGTTGAGTTACAACTAAAAGAGAAGGGCATAAGGCAGCAGTTTCAAAGGTCCTCTTACCTTGTTGAGAGTATGTTAATGCAGAGATGTAAAGCCAACTGGATAAGGATGGGAGATGACAACACTAAGTACTTCTTCTCAGTGTTGAAAAAAAGGACTTTGACGCAGTCAGTTGCTCAGCTGAAGGATGAGCAAGGTCAGGTAAATCATGAGCATGGACAAATATGTGAGATTTTTGTCAAATACTACCAAAAATTACTTGGTGAATCTGGTGGACCAAGAAAGAAAAAAAGCAGTAAAATTTTCAGCAGGGGCATATTTTAGATGCAACTCAACAAGATTTTATACTTAGTCCAATATCAAATGATGAGATTAAGAAGGCTATATGGAGCATTAATATCAATAAGAACTCAGGACCTGATGGTTATGTGGGAGGTCTTTTCAAAGCTACATGGAGATAGTTGGGCCTAAAGTGTGCAATGTTGTGGAGGAATTCTTCCAGACTGGTAGGCTATTAAAATAGATCAATGGAACTTGATCTCTTTAATCCCAAAAACAGATAGTCCTGAGGATGAAAGTCAATTCAGACCAATCTCTTGTTGTAATACTATTTACAAATGCATTTTAAAGATACTATGCACTAAATTAAAGGATGTTTTGCCTAGCTTGGTGGAGGATACTCAGGCTGCATTTGTGATAGATGGATATTTGACTCAAAATGTGCTGATTTGCCATGATTTATTGAGGCATTATAATAGGAAAACAACTCCTAAATTCTTGATGAAAATTGATTTGAAAAAGGCATATGACATGGTTCAGTGGGACTTTATTTCTGATATGATGATAGGTTATGGTTTTCCACTTAAATTTAGCCAACTTAAAATAGAGTGTGTCACTACAACAAGCTTTTTTGTCAAGGTGAATAGAGAAAGTTGTGGATACTTTGAAGGGAAAAGGGGTTTGAGGCAAGGTGATCGAATATCACCTTTGCTATTTGTGCTTGTGATGGAATATTTTTCAAGAATACTAACTAGAATGATCCAATTGCCAGACTTCAGGTACCATCCTATTTGCAAGAAGCACAAACTCACTCATATTACCTTTGCAAATGACCTTGTGATCTTCTGCAAAGGTAATGGACAATCTATATTTAGGGTCATGGAAGCCTTAAGGTGTTTTTCTACAACCACTGGCTATCTGTAAATCAAGACAAGTCAAGCATATTTGTTGCTAATGTTTTTGAGAGGATGCAGGCTGCATTACTTGGTATTATTGTATTTAGACATGGAACATTGCCTATTAGGTACCTTGGTCTTCCATTATCACACAAAAAGTGGACTAAATGTGATTGTAACTAGCTATGTCAAAGAATTACTATGAAGTTGAAGGAAACTACCACCAGGCATTTATCATATGCAGGCAGGTCATAGGAAATCATATCAATTATTTTCTCACTACAGAACTTTTAGGGTGCAGTTTTTTTGTTACCTCAAAGTGTGATCAAAGCAGTAGAGAAAGAATGTAGAAGATTTCTTTGGAGAGAAACTGCTGATAAGAGAAAGATATCTTTGGGCAAGTGGGAGACAATATGTTATCCTAAGACAAAGGGTGGAATGAACATTAAAAGTTGGAAGCAATGGAATATAGTTGTAGTAGAAAAAATGATTTGGTGGTTACAGCATGATAAGGAGAAATTATGGGTTAAATAGGTGCATAGTCTATATCTGAAGGAATGAGAGGATATACGGATACACCAGGTGCTAAAGGATTGTAGTTGGTATTGGAAACAACTGAACAAATTGAAACTATGCATGCAGGGCTGGTATAGTCAAGGAGTTTATAATCTTACCGCAAAAGCAAAGTATTCAATATAAAGAGGGTACATTACTTTAATAGGAAATAAACCTGTGCTGAGGGGCACTGAACTGATATGGTGTAAACTTTTTTTACCTAAACACAGGTTCTTGTTATGAGTGGTTGTGCAGAAGAAACTTCTTACAAAGGAAAGGCTCCAAAGGATGGGTGTGCAGTGTGAACATGATACTTGTGTGTTGTATGAGCAGGATAAGCTTGAGACTGCTTCTCACCTGTTTGTTCAAGGTGAAATTGTATGTGCAGTATGGAGAAGAATAGCAAGCTGGCTAGAAATTACAGAGGGAATCAGAGATGTGCAGCTGACCATAAAATGGATTAGACAGAAGCAATGGCCAAGGTTTAAAAAAAGGATTGTAATAACCAGCTATGGTGAAGTTCTATATAATGTCTGGCAAGCTATAAATGGCAAGATTTTTCAAGGACAAGTTGCTAATATTGGTTTCTTAGTTCAACAAGTTCAAGATGTTATTAAGGAAAGAATCAATATGTATAGTAGAGCAAACGCTGCTAGGAAATATGTTAGTTATATTAATAGGCTTTGTATGTAGTTGGGATGGAGGCTTGGGCTAGCTAGCTTGATGCTGGCAACCAAGGGCTCTTTTTTGTGTACTCAAATTTTATTGGTACGGTAATATTTACATTTTATTGTCAAAAAAAGCAAGGAGATCCTCTTTCTCCAGCTTTGTTTATATTATCTGCAGAGGTGTTGTCAAGATCTCTAAATTCTTTGAATTTATTCTAAGAAGATGATTTTAAGAATTATGGGATGCCTAAGTAGAGTGTTAACCACTTCGCATATGTTGATGATATCATTATATATGGCACTGCTGATAGAAAATCCTTAATTTTATTGATGGATGTTTTAAGAAAGTATGAAGCAGAGTCAGGTCAGTTCATAAACAAAGAAAAAAGTGCTTTTCTTGTTTATTATAAGATAGCTCATGCTCATATCAGGGAGGTAGAGGATTGCACTAGTTTCAATAAAGGAAAATTTCCTTTAATCTATTTGGGATACCCTATTGGGCATGCAAAGAAGGAAAAGGTACATTTTTTAGAATTAATTAAGAAAGTGCATAACAAGCTACAAGCATGGAAAGGGAAGATGCTTTCATTTGGTGGTATGGCTGTTTTAATCAACAACTAGTGTACATAGCCGTCCGAATGCATTGGTAAAAATCATTTACACCCTAACTTTGTTTTAAAGATCTTAGCCGCGACAACTTCAACTTTCAATCCACTAAGCTAGTGTGACATGTTCTCCCTTCTGGAATTTTGTGCTCTTAATTGTGCTATATAGTGCATGTGTACGAGCGTGAGTGTCGTGAGGAACGTGCCAGTACAAGAGGAAAATGGGTGAGTGAATGTGTGTGCAGGTAAGGTTTGTGGGTTTTGATGGTAAAAATAAAAACGTAATTTCTTACTAAAGAAAAAAGGTGGATTGTCAAAACCTGTAGCGTTCTTCAATTATTTGAATTAAAGAGAGATTATTATCTAACCACACTGATCTAGTAGCTCTTTCAAGTAAAAAAGAAATTCATATTGAGAAAAATAGTTGATTCTAAGCCACAAATGTATCAATTCGAACTCTCAGTCCTACAACTTTGTAACCCATCCATTAGTTGAATGGTAACATCCGTCACTCTGATCAATTTGTAAATATTGTCAAAGAATTATATTCCAGTTTCCTTCGCTTCTGATGTATCAATATTTTAATTCCAAGGACTTCACTTATTGCAATTTGATATCAGTCAAAACAGTTTTAGTTTCGTGTTGTTGAAAGGAGAAAAAATTACACGTCCAATCATATAGTTGTATGCCAACCACCAGCTTCATAGGCATCAACTTTTAAAATTTTGAACTGATTGGCCTGTACATAGACAACACAACAGTTTATTAACTAAATCACACTTGTAGCGAAGCGTGAATATAAGCATAAAGAGCCTAGGATTTAAACCTATCGAAAGATATTATCTCCTAATACATTACCTGCGCGATGCACGGACATCAATAAAAGAAATCATTATAAATAATATATCTTTCAACTGATCATTTCTCCTCTTTGAATAAAAAAAATCCGATCAGATAATATGTGTATTCTACAATATGCTTAAACTTAAGTACTTATCTCACTAAAACAATTAATGTATCCAAATGACCATGAATTTATAATAAAATTCTCATATGATACACAAAAAATGTGCAATAGGTAAGTTAGAAAATCTAAATGGACAAAATACTTTAATTTTTAGTCAAAAAATAACAACCTATGCTAAAAGTATTTGACAAAATAAAGCTTATATCACATCACATTAGAATGAAGTGATCATTTAACTTCTGCTATAAGCCTATAACTACTTTGTATCATGGATGTTCTTGAAAATGTTATCTTCTTTTGCTTATAATTTATTTTGCAGAATCCATTACCAGTGGGCGAAGTAATGGACGTCGGAATCCCCTGTGGTAATTCACCCGTGATATGCAAAGGTGTATTGAGAATGAACTATCTGAATTTTATATGGATAAATCCAGTAATTTGGGCATAAGATTATTCTAAAGATATCCATGTGCTACTTTAACCGTTTCCTTTGCTTTTCCAAACTTATCAGTGTTCAATATATATCTTAACTTTTCTCCTAAATCTTGCTTCAATTTAAAATTCAAGCAAGTCATTTAAAACTTAAAGTAGAGCCTTTCCATGTACAATTTATCTATATTGATCTTATTATAATAAAGGGACATGCTTTTGTGAGGGTTCAACACTCATTACAATAAATCACAAAAACAACATACCCAGTGTAATTCCACAAGTGAAAAGGTAGAGCGTCTACAGAACTTACCCCTACCTCATAGAGATAGAGAGGTTGATTTTGATAGGCCCTCAGCTTGAATAAAGCCGAAGCCTTCATCAAACATGAGAAAGATTATCACATGTCAAACCACTGGAACCCAACTTATGAAAAGACTTCAACAAATAGCATCATTCAAATATCAGTTCTTAATTGACAATCATCAGGCTTTAAATCACAAAAATGTATACTATATATTCATAAAGAAAGTACAATTCCCATGAGATCTCTTAGAGAAATTAGCAGATGATTAGAACTTAAAAAGTAAAAATGCTACTTTCTTGAAGTTAAGGATCAACCAAAATAACTTGATATCTGAAGTTCTATTGTTCTTTCTGGTTATCCTTTCACTAAATCATGGCAAAGCAGCAAGCAGGGAATCAAACTACATGGACCAACCAAAATAACCAAATATTGTTCTCGTTTGATACTAAAGAGTAATTACCCTTTCTATCTCAATGATGATGCTTTATAAACAAAATAATAGAAACTTTTACTCCGACTTGTTGGACTAGATATAGGTAGGAACGAAAGCAAACCAAAAAATTATTTCATGATTCCAAAATGATCTGCAACTGAAAATTGAAGGGAAAAATTCAAGGTCTTTAGTATGGAGTGAGAACATAAACTATTTTATTCTTACAAAAGTAATGTTGGGATTTGGATGCTTACCCTTCACCTAATCTTATTCTTTGTCAGCTGCACCGTCTAAACTAATAGCATAATACAACAAGTTTGAAATAAAAAACTTGAAAGCTTGCCTTTTCAATCAAGTCCAAAAAATTCATGGCAATAAATTGTAACATAGTTTCTTCCATTTCTATTGAAACGTAGCTATTGAGTTCCCAGTTTCTCCATTTCATATAGCTTTCTTTCATGTGAATTAATCATTCTAAATTCCTTTCAGAACTGGACAGAAACACCTGAATTTACTAAAAAGATCAAAACATTTCACATAACTGATCAAGTCAATTTTTATAATAGGTTTTGTTGGATAAAAATTTACCTTCGTTTTTCATTCTTTAGAACCAATAGAGAAGAAAACCATTATTCACTCCTTAGTCAATCTGCCACCGTTGGTTTCTCTTCCTAAATATCGATGTATAGGCACCTTATTTTTTCCTATCAGTACGCAACACTCACATAAAGCATTTTACAATGTTGTGCAAAAGAAAATCTCTTTTATTAATGGGACTTGATGCAGGGGAATGTTGCACTTGTGCCTAAATCCAGAATAACTTACTGCCATCTTGAGTAATGTCTAGCTAACAACTATAAAGAAATGCAATTCTCTTGCTAGAAGAAATAACCAGCTAAAATAGAAAAAAAATGTAATTCTAAAAAGAAGAGATTTGTTTCCCATCAATACACGAATCCAAAAAGTTGCAAAATGCTATAAGAAATCCAACTTTCAGTTCAATAGCTTAATGTTTTCATGAAATTGGCTTTTATTGTTCAATAGAAACGGGTTGTGAAACTACCTCGTAAAGTCGCACGAGTATTTCGCTTTTCCTTGAGCCTCTTTCACTTTTTATAGCCCTGCAATCAAAATTATTCAACATTGTATACCAACTAAATGGATAAAAATACTCGATTATTAAGATCTTCATTAAGTGTAAACAAACGGAGTCATAGATAACACACCATTGATAAAGTGAAGAATTCAAATATTTTTTATAGAAATAAAATTGACAATAGCGATAAAGAGATATAACGAACCTTCGAAAAATTCCAATATTAAACAGGACTGACACTAGTTACACTGACAGAAAAAAATCAGAAAAGAACCAATAGTTGGTCCTGACAATAATACAATGAACCATAAACTAAACTCGGTCAAAAACTTATAGAAATACCGATTCAAAACCCAAATTCAAGAATCTAATGGAACACCAAGGAGAGTTATTTTATAGTTGATATAAACAAAATTAAGCCCTATGTTATATAACCAAATTTCAGAACTGATTTTGCTAAATAAAGAAAAAGGAAAAACGGAAAAATTGAATACCTTCCATGATATCCAAATTATTTTTATGGATTTTCATTAACCCATTCTGTCTATGAACTCAAATTCAAACTCGATACTGCCGATTCAAAATCAAACTCCAGACATAAGCAGTCACAAATGCCACTTTCCTCTTCAAACAAATCCAAAAAAAAAAAAAAAAATCTTTGGTTGTTTTTCATTTTGATGTGTAATGGAGTGTATATGAAAATCACTGAGAGGTAATCTATAGAGAGAGAGAGAGAGAGAGAGAGAGAGGGTTGTTGCCGATTTCTAAGTACTGTTCCATATTTTATTTTATTTTTCACTTTTTAAATTTTAAATTGTTTTATTTATGCATTATTTTTAACTTTTATGCATTTTTAATTTAGAATTTTGTGGTGATTACACTTGTCAACCTAATATTGTTTTGCCTCTTCTATTTCTATTATATATAGATATAGAAGATAGATTTTTTTTTCCATTTTTTTAATTTTGAACTGTTTTATTTATGCATTATTTTTAAATTTTATGCATTTTTAATTTAGAATTTTGTGGTGATTACACTTGTCAACCTAATAGTGTTTTGCCTCTTCTATTATATATAGATAGAAGATATTTGAATAGTATCCCCATTTACTTATTGTCTTCTATTAATACTCCTAAGTGTGTTATATATGATTTACATAGAATCTTTGCTAGATTCTTATGGAATTTTAAGAAGGTTGGCAGGAATAACCATTGGGTAGCTTGGTCAGATATTTGTATTCCCAAAGAGGAAGAAGGTTTAGATTTCAGGTCCTTATTTGATGTCTCAAAAGTACTTTTTGCTAAATTGTGGGGGATTTTTAGGACACAAAAATCTCTATGGACTAAATTTATGAGGAACAAGAATCGCAAGAAGATGAGATCTTAGATGGTAGAATGGAAAGGTGGGTTCTTTAACCTAGAAGTTTATGTTGGAGGCAAGGGACAGATTTGATCAAGAGATATGGTGGCAACCTAAATGTGGTCACTCAAGTGTTTGGTATGACAATTGGACTCGATTGGATGCTCTTTACTATTATTTACCAATCAGTAGTACTAATGAGCATCAATTGAATGATGTGAGTCAATTGTATTCAAATGGTGGATGGAATGAAGAACTGATGCAACAAGCCTTTAATGAAGAGTTGTACAATCATGTAACTATGAATGTCAGTTGTGGTGAGGAAATAGAGAAATGGGATAGACCTTGGTGGGTGTTGAATAGTTCAGAAAAATTTACAATGGGGTCTGGATGGGAATGCCTAAAGCAAAGAGGAGAGATGCAATCAATGTTTAAGAAATTTTGGATGAAAGTTGTTCCTTTCAAAGTGTCTTGAGGTTATGGAAGAAAAGGCCTCCCATTGGGGAAATTCTTATCAAAAATAGAATTTGTGATGATGTAGTGTGTTGTTGTTGTGGGGATGGGGTACAAAAGAGTATAGAGCACCTGTTTTTGACTTGTAAAAATGCTAAATCTGTACGGTATTATTTTGCAGCTATTTCAGGGGAACTAGTCCTTTTTTTGCAGCTCAAGGATAGTGTTTTGAAGTGGTGGAACACTGTAACTGCTCCTAAACTTAATCTGATATATAAGGTTGTTCCAATGCTTATATTATGGCTAATTTGGAAGAGAAGGAATGCTTTAAAGCATGAGGAAGAATGTCTGTTACCTGTATGAGAATGGAGATTACTAGAAACATTGTCTATTTGGCTAAGTTTTTATACCCTTGGATGCTACATATCCCTAATTCATGGCCCGAGCTTGTGAAATTACTGAATGATTACACTCCTAATATTGGTTTCAAGGTGGTTTACAAGAACATTCCTAGGAGGGGAACCTTTAAATGCAATTTTGATGGTGCATCTAATGGCAATCCAGGGCCGCTTAGTTCAGGTGCCTTTTGTTTCAGAAATGATTCAGGCATTATGGTATATGCTGAAAGTAGGAGGCTTAGGGATAAAACAAACCCGATGGATGTTGCGTCCAAACCCACATGCAAGTGTACGCGGTCGTACAAGTAATAAAGTGGCTCTTTCAAGCTGATTATCCATCCCACAGGGACTTATGATTTAGAAAATAATCCAATTCCAGTGATACTATAGAATTAAACAAGTGTTAGTCGTAACTAAGGAAAGTTGGAGTTTTGTGATTATGAAAGTAACAATGAACTAAAGCATAATTAAAAGTGTTGTAAATAATATTTAGAAGGATTCCAGGGTCAAGGCATCTTGAATCAATCATGCAAAGCCATACAATCTAATTGGTTAAGTTATTTATCTTAGTTATTGATTCACGGGGTTAATATCATGATTATGATCTTTCGAGCCTCTAATCATCTATTTAAACTAGCCTCACAACTACACCGTTGAGTAGGGATGTGAGAACTAATTCAAACGCATTTATATTTCTTACCATATTTGAAGAAAATAGGGCAAATTAGGTATATTCCTATCCTAACCGCAAATCTAATCTCTATTTCTTTAAGACGAGAATCCATTCCGTACATTCTTCATTCTAATCTAATGTTACTCCTTCCGGGCTCACAAAATATATATAGATTTATTCTAAAGGTCGCGATTCCTTAAAATAGTAAGCACAAGAATTTAAGAACAACCAAATAAGATAAACAACATTAACCAACTTGAATTAAAGCTAAAAAATCATGTTCGTATCCTTAACCCTAGAAAGAGGGGTTTTAGACACTTTTAATTTAATTCATGATTACAAAATTAATGTGGTTCATGCACAAATTAAGTTATGGAAAAGAGAAGAATAAAAACCCTATTTGAAGCCTCCTCCGTGTGTTTTTTGGTACCAAGTTGTCCAAGAGTAATTAGAATTAAAGCTAAGAGTCCTATTATAGTGTAGGACAATTTGTACTCGTCAAGACAAAGGTCTGTGGCACCTTGATATAGAAGAACACAACCTCCGTGACACCCCAATATCGCAGAGTACAACCTCTGTGACACCCTAATATCGCACCAAGCTACTGCCTAGCCGCCTCAACTTTTTCTGACTTCGTTTCTTCTATTCCTTAACTCTGCGGCACCTTTATATCACGACAAGCTATTGTTTTGATAGTCCAAACTCTCTCAAAGTTGATCTTTAGCCCCGTTCCATGACTTTGATTGCATAACATCTCACTCTTGATAATTTTTCAGCTTCAACTTGACATTTTTTGGCATTGAGGAGTGTCACATGTGCACTTTCATAGCTCCCCTCTCTAAGCTTAGTTTCATTGTCCTCTCTTATGCTTGATTTTTTAGTAATTTCATCCTACACAAGAGCTAATCACACATATTAGTTCATGGATGTCATTTAACCAAAATACATGAGAGTATAAACAAATTACCTCTAGAACTAAGCTATCATATGAGCATAAAATGACACTTGGATGTACAAATACGCCCAAGATCACCACCCCACACTTAAATCCCTATTCATCCTCGACCAACTCTCTTATATCTCATGCTACAAGAAAAGCTTCGACATCACCAATTGAACAAGATTACTCAGCTAAGACTATAATGACTTACATAGATGACAAGTTCTTATCAAGCATGCTTTATTCAACACTTTAAAACTAATGAAAAACCACTTCGAAACCTCCCAGCCTCAAAAACCGACTCTACAATATTATAAAATTTATGCAAGTTACTCAACTAAGAAATCAAATACGTCATCTATCTTTCATCAATTATGTGCCCTCACAACAAGAGATTTACTCATATTCACTCACAAGTATACAATTTATCATAAGACTGGGTATAAGAATAAAATTACATAAACTTTCACAAAGAATTTCACATGCACTTACGATGAACCATAAGCTTGCCCTTAGTGTACTGCTCTACTAATACAAGAACATCTAAGTTTAAGATCAAGTAGGACATTTCTGGTTATACTGTAAGCTAAGGGATGGGTAGGAACTATTCTGGCCAGTAATAGTGACTATCTTCCCTAAGCGCTTTAATACATCACAATTGTCTTTACACACCCTCTTCAATCAATCACTTTCTTCTTCCTCTACTCTTCTCACCCAAAGACTCCCTTTGTTTTCCCATTTCTTTAAGTAATTTCACCCACTACTGGTAAGGAGTACTTAATTTACAAACACTTTTTTTTTCTCTTTCTACTCCCTACCCTTAGCACCTGAATTTTTAATCACTTGCACCCTTAATCTTTTCTATTTGTTTCCAAAATCCACTATTCTCCCTTTTTCAATTCTCCCTCCATCTACACTTATTTTTTAAATCAAAGCGCTCAGGAGTTTTGGGTCAAATTAATGGTCAATTGAAAGAAAAGGATCAGGCTTCGCATGTGGTTACCAAAGAATAGGTTAAAAGCTCGATGGGGTTAACTAAGATTATTCTTTTTGGATAGGAAAACCAAAGGGTAAAACATGTCTAATCAAAGAAATACCTATATCATCTCCTAAACTCAATGTTATTCATTTCGCTTCTCAAACACACCATGCAAGTTCTAGACATCAATATAAAAGCATTAAATATTAACAAACACCTCACACATGGAACATGTTCAAATCAAGAAGGATCCATATAGGCTCTCAATCAAGCAAACACAAGAGTTCAAATTTAAGCCAAAATCATACAAGAGTCAATAAAAGAACCTAGGTGTCTCAATCGAATTCATTCAATTTCCACACCATGCTTTAGAATTCAATACAAACTTGCATCAATCAGTCATGTGTAACACCTAACAAGAGCACCTAACATTAATTGGCGAAAGGTTCTATTTATTCCTAATGACTAATTTTCCCTCAAGACGACCGTCATCCATCCATCGTTGGAAAACGTCCCTAACTATAACTAAAAATTTAAATTTACTCTTAAAAAAAGAAAGAGGATAGCCGGTTCAAAGGGATCCCCCTCAGAAAAGAACCAAAAAAAAAAACCAAGGGGTGGGTGAATTATGTCTCTACTGAAAAAATAAAAATATAAGATTAAATAACACTATTCTAACCTAAAAAACTGAAAGAAAATCTTTTTGTATTTTTGAACTTTTTAAAAAATTTATTATGCAAGTAGCTAAACAAAATGCTATAGCACACTTTACCCTAAACAAATTGAAATATCACCACCCCACACATGAAAAGATGCTATGTCCCCAAAACATCAATCAAAATTAAGAACAAGGGTTAGGAAAACTCCTTGAGGCCTCTAGACCTGGCTAGCAGTATATCATTATCAAAACTTTCCATCATAGGAGCTGGAGGACCCCACACTCATGCTTTTAGCATACTCTTTAGCTTAGATTTTGGATACTCAGACTTCCCCTAATCTACTAAACAAATAAACAAAAATGAAATGAAAGTGACATTATAAAAAGGAATGAAAAACTAACTCTATTACAACTTAGGTTGCCTCCCAAGCAGCACCTGATTTAAGGTCGTGGCATGACTCATGTCACAGCCAAACTTAAGATTCTCTCAACCTCCTCTTCCCTTTCGACCATAACTTTCTTCTTTTCCTCACTTTACCCAGAGAACCATCAAAATTTATCTGCTTTCTTATTTTCTCTCCCCATTCAGGCTCCTCTAACCGTTTGTGAGTTTCTTCTTGTCGCACCTCAAGCCATTTGATAAGAGATTGCAAAGAGAAGATATTTGATAGCTCACACTCCTCCACCCCACACTCATCTTATTTCACCTTAGTGATCATGCATAAATCTCGATAGTGTGATGGTTTGTTGATTTCTTTGCACACTCTAAAAGTGACCTCTTCATTATTTACTCTCATTCTTAAGTTTCCCTCTCTCACATTGATTAAGGCTTCACCAGTGGCTAAAAATGGACGTCCTAATATAATTGGCACCATGTCATCTGCTTCATAATCAAGAATGATAAAATCAGTCAAAATTACAAACTTACCAACTCTAATAAGCACGTCCTCAATAATTCCCTCAGGAGCTACTCTTGATCTATCTGCAAGTTGTAGAACCACTTTGGAAGGACTAGTTTTCCCCAAGCCAAGAGTATTGAACACCAACAGGGGCATCAAATTTATAATCTCCCCCAAATCACATAAAGCTTGCATCAACTCACTTTCACCAACTTGTATCGGGAGGGTGAAACTCCTAGGGTTTTTGAGCTTTGTAGGAAGTTTGCTCATTACCCTAGAACTGCACTCCTCAGTAAGTGCCATAGTCTCTAAATCTACCAGACACTTCTTGTTCGTCACCACATCCTTCAAGTATTTAGCATACTTTGGTATTCCCTACAAAATATCAATTAGAGAAGATTTATATGTAGTTCTCTGAATATGCCAAAGAACTTCTTGAAATATGCATCCTCTTTGTTTTTCTGGAGCCTTTGTGGGAATGGTGGTGGTGGTCTTTTTTTTTAGCTGGCTTGTCCACATTTTTCTCAACTGCTTTCTCTTCAACCTTCTCTGTATCCAGGCTTGGTCTAGTTAACTTCGCTTGCACCTCATGATTTTTATGCTTGAGAGGTACACCACTTAATTCTTTCCCACTCCTCAATGAGATAGCCATCACTTTCCTGGTGTTAGGATTTGTGTCACTAGGTAAACCCCCTTGAGGTCTTGTCTTCTGAGCTTCAGCTAACTGACCCATCTGCTTCTCTAGATTCTTTTGAGCCATTTGCTATTTTTTTTTATCTCCGCAGCCATTTGTTCTGGTTGGTCAGGATCTTTTTCAGTGTCTCTTCTATGTTACTGGCTTGAGGGTTGGTCTGATTTCCATGTTATTGCTGAAACTGCTAAGGTTGGCCCTAATTGTTGGCCCATGAGTAGTTGGGCTAGCTCTACTAGTTATGATTATAGGCATTCCCATAGTTTTGGTTTCCTTTCTGCGCATTGCCCAAAAAATTTACTGACTCCGAATTTGATCCACATAAATCTGCAGAGTGACCACTACTCCCACAAATAATCTCACAGCAAGTTTGCACCTATTGGACTGCATTCACCTGGGCCTGAGGCTATGATATGTTCAACTTGTTGAGCTGTCCAATCACCTAATATTAAAAAGCCGCCATCTGAGCAGTGAAAGCAGTAATACTATCAACCTCAATCATACATGCAGGCATCTTTACCGTACCTCAGGATGCATCACCATGCCAGTCAGGATTACCTTGTGGAATACGATTGAGAAGAGTGTAAAGTTCATTATAAGTCTTCTCCAAAACCTGACCACCTGCAACTAAGTTTAACAAAATTTTTGTGTTCGGGTCAAGACTTTCCACAAAAGTATGGGCCAACACATCATTCGACTGCTGGTGATGTGGATAATCTCTGAGAAGATTCATAAATCGCTCTCATGCCTGATACAAATTTTCCTTAAGCTTCTATTTGAAGCTCAAGATTCCACTCCTCAACCTCACAGTTTTACCAGATAGGAAGAATCGAAAGAGGAAAGCAAGGTCTTCCCAAATGGTGATAGAATTTGAAGGTTCTGCCTTCAACCATTTCTTTGCTTCTCCCAAAAGTGAGAATGGGAAAAGAGTGAGCCTCACGTAATCAGTGGAGACTCCTATGGGAATAAAAGTGTCACTGTTGCGACCCAGCTATACACGCAAGTGTACGTGATCGTTCAAGTAATAAAGTGGCTCCTTTAAAAAAGCCGGATATCGAACCCAAGGGACTTTCGTCAATAGAAATCAATTCTGGACGTCAAACTATAATTAAAAACTAGTGTTGCTAGAACGACAAGAGATTTGGTGCTGAAAATTAAATGATTGCGGACTATGAACTCCTATCTTTACTACCGTAACTTCGATTTTTGCAAATACGCTTGAAAAATCAATAAAAAGTGAATTCCCAGGGTTAAGGCACCCCGAACGTCATCTCTTGAGCATAATTGTTATTGGTTTAAGCACTTTGAGTTGTTTATCGTGGTTATTGATCCCGAGGTTAATTTTACAATTATACTCGTCTCCAAAATATAATGTTCTACTAAAAATTGGAAACCTAACTACATCCGTGAGTGGTGATAGGCTAAACCAATTCTAGAGCATTTAAGTTTTCTTCTCGTAAGTGACCAAGTGTGGTGGATTAGGTACCTCTCGGTCCTAACCACATGTCAATCCCTTAGAATTTCTTCCCCGAGAAAAACCACACTTCATATACTCCATGTTCTATCTCCTAGTTTCTCTCTCGAGCTCACTTCAAGACAAGGGATATATTCCAATGGTGATCAAGCATCAAAATTATGAAATTTAAAATATATGAATAACCAATTTATGATAAACTTCAGAAAAAACCACTAAATTTAACCCAAGAGATTCATGTTATTTTTTTTAACCCCAAGAATGAGGGATTTTAGTCACTCATAATGTCAATTAACATCCAAAAGTCAATAAATACCATAAAAATACTTAAAAAAAGAAAAGAAGAGGAATGGAACCTACTTGAGATGCCCAAAAACGCCCAAAATATTCTAAGAATGATGGAATCCCTATACAATAACCAAAAAGCCCTATTTATAGACCCAAAGTCGAGGCAAAATCGGCCAAAAAGCGGCCAGGCACGCCCTTGGGAGCGCCTGGCACTTAGGCAGATTTTGCCTCTGCAAAAGTGTGCTCCCAGGCGGCGTGGCACGCCCCTGGGCGCCCCTCTTCTGCCTGGGCAAGTGAAAAATTATCCAAAAGCGGCCTAGCACGCCAGCCCCTTACTTTGTGATTTTTTTGCTTTCGTCGACTTCTTTTCGCGGATTTGGTTGGATTCTTCAAGTTCAACTCTTTGGCTTGCCTCTTATCTTCAATATTCTTCACTTGTAGCTCCTCCAAGCCTCCCTTTCCACGCCAAAAATGCTCCAAATAGTCGCAAATTCCACCTGCAAGGGTCTAATCATATTGGTTAGCACAATATCCCATATTCCATCAAAAACTTATATAATACACAAGTATTGTTCTCAAAACTAAGGTAATCATGGGTTAAAGTCGCTACTAAGGCATATAAATACGCCTTAGATCACCACCCCACACTTAAACCTTTGTTTGTCCTTGAACAATAACCACACTCAAATCTGGGCGACTTTAGACAATTGACACAAAATAGGCATTCTTGCGCAGCATACACAACCATATTTATCAACTTATGCACCAACATACTAGGATATCAAACAAATAAATAACAAATTGAAACAACCTATCCTCACAAAACAACTTAACTAGTTGCAAATTCATGCATGACACGTTATTAGTAGATCACCACACTTCACTAAACATGCGCCCTCACCACAAGAGAATCACCCCACACTTCTACAAAGTAATTACTAACTGGGTGCATGAATGAAAGTCACTCACTATCAAAAATAATTCACATGCAACACAAGATGAACCATAGGCTTGCCCTTAGTGTAATACTCCACTAATGTTAAAATGTTAAAGCTCAAGATCAAGTAGGACTTTTTGGGGTTGTAATATAGGCTCAGGGACGGGTAGGAACTATTTGGTCAAGAATAGTGACTATCTTTACTGAGCGCTTTAATACACTACAAATTACATTTAGACCACCTTCAACCGACCTATTTTTCACCACTTTTATCTTCCCAACTTTCCTTTGTTTTGCCCCATAACTTTAAGCTAGCTTAAGCATATTGGGTAAGGAATAACTGCTCTCACCTATTGATTAAAAAAATTTATATATTGTTTTGTTTTTTTTGTTTTTTTTTTCTTTTCTTTCTTTAACCATATTCCCTACCAACACACATTTTCACACACCCATAGGAAATATGCTTGGGACTTTAACTTAACTCTTTCCTTCTTTCAAACTTTTGCACTCCTTCACCTCTTGATTTCCTAATTAAAGCGCTTAGGAGTTTTGGATCAAATTCTGGTTCATTGAAAAAAGAGGATTAAGCTACATGTAAAGCTACCAAGGAAAAGGCTAAAGGCTAAAGGCTCAACGGGGCTAACTAGGATCATGCAAAGAGGGTAGATAAAGTAGGTCTAAAACATGGCTGTCAAAGAAATGCCTATATCATCTCCTAAACTTAACACCTCTTATTTCGCTTTGCAAACACACCAGGCAAGTTCTAGACATCATTATGCACATGAAATATCATAAAAAAACCTTACTCACATATGGCACATGTTCAGCTCAGCAGGTTCACCATAAAACCTCTTAAATGATGCATAAATTCAACATTAAGCAACTTAACTAGTCAACTAAGTGAGAATTAGGTGTCTCAACACTTGCTATTATATATTCTAGCATGTTTCACACGCGTATGCACAATTGTATAGCAAGCAAGAACACCCGACACGACACTACACTACATGACTAATTTGCTCTTAAGACGGTCGTCATCCATCCATCATAGAGCAAATCCCTTAGTCCTATGACTAAGGCGACTCAAAAGTAATAAACACCAAAAACAACATAAAACAACATCAAAAATCCAAAATTTAGCTTTTTTTTTTTTGTACGGTTCAAAGGGACTCTCCTTAGTAAAAGAACAAAAAACAAAGGCTAAGGAACCCAAAATAAAAGCATACAGAAGCACACATATACATACATACAAGGGAATCCCATCACACCCCACCCTACACTTAAAAGATTAGCACTGTCCCCAATGCTATAAAAATAAACAAAGCAAGAGTAGGGTGTAAGGAGCTCCCTGGTCAATCGAGGTAGTCGTCGTCCTCCGGCCCACGGACCTCTAGTGGTGGATCATCCGCCTCCGCCTCCTCATCCTCAAAATCGCTCTGGAGGTCATTTTCATCAGTGGGGACATTATCATCCACAGGCTCAACAAAATCAGGACCAATTCTCAATAAGGCCATGGCATGCTCGTTAAGAGGATAATCCCTCTCTACCTGGCTTAGCTCATCCGCCGTAGAGGGCCTACCCCCAGTCCTGTGTCGCAGCATCTCCAAGCCATACATACGGGCTAAAATCCCATCATCTCGAGCATGACGCTCTGCTAATATCAAAGTGGGGCCGAGTGAATCCGGCGCCTTAGTTTGGGGGACATCCACAGGCGTCGTCACCAAAGGAGGATGATAGTCAAAATTTTCTTCGGGCACTTTGAATGCTCTCATTAATTTCTTCAATAGTCCAACAAAAGCATATCGAAGACCTCCTTGGAGGAGATCTCGGCGCATAGCCGACAACAACACCGAACCTACATCAATCTCCGCATCAGTCATGAGAGCATACACCAAACAGGCACGATCCCTTGTAACCTCAGTCATGTGGCTCCCCGGAATTAAACAACAACACACAATCTTTGGACAAATCCTTGCCTCCTTATTTAAGTGGGCAAAAGGTAGACTCTTGTGATACCCTCTTTTGTGATGGCGCAACCACCTCACTGTTGAACGTGGGCCGCACAAAGTGTGTCCAATTTCAGCATATGGAGGCCTAGCATTCAGCCTGAGTAGGTCTTGGGAACTAGACCGAGTGGAAACTCCCAATAATCCATTCAAACTCAAGGAATCAAGTATCACATCCGAACATCGTAGCACTACCGAGCAGGTAGGTGCGTCCAGGTTCTAATTTGCGTACAATTCCCTCACCAGATGGAGGTTACAATCTGTAGGTCTATCGAAGACAAAGCCCATCCCGACTTGCTTAAGCCGAGCCAATATTCTTGGGTAAGCCCGAGCCAGACTTGCCCTATCAATACTCTCATCTGAAAAATATTTAGCTTCCGGGTGGCTTTTGTACTAACTTTTCCCTGCACTGGAGACCGCGTGTATCCCATACTTCCGTTTTTTCCCTTTTGGGACTGGGGAAGCTGCGGGGACCTTATTACCCGAACGACGTCTCTTGTGAGAACTGGAGGCAGCTACATTAGAATCAGACATTGTACCTATATCAAAGTTCCACAACTAAGTCAATTACCCATGTAAAAATAGCTAACCAACTTAATGCGCGGTGACGTTTAGGGCCACCCCACACTTAGTCGCTTAGCACCAAGTCAAAATATATATGGGCGGAGGGTACTCAGACTTCCCCTCATCACTAAATGCCCAAATACCAAGTCCCAACCATAGATTAATGCACATTCCCACACAAGGTCATCAATCTCATAAATAGCATTAGAATGACATGCTTGTTTTACTCAAGAATTCAAACAATAGTCATACATATTCAACACATATGAGTTGTATCAAGTGATTTCAACCACCAATTTGCTCAATTATCACCAATAAAGATAAACCCACTTCCAATTATTCCAACTAAAATAAGATTATTAAACACAAGTTCACATGCCTTCCAAGATCATTGTAATGCCACCCCATAAACAACAAACCAAGAACATATTTGGGCATTACAACCAAAATCCAAGAATACCCCAAAATCGCATCATCCTCATAGCAATCTAGAGAGAGAAAGCTAAGGAAACATACCTTGAGAGCTTTGAATAGAGACTTGGACACAATCCCAAGATGAGAAGGCAAGAATTCGAGCTATGTGTGGGCAAGAGTAGAGAAATAGAAGAGAAAATTGTTGAATTTTTGGGGAGAAAAATTGGGTCCTTGGTGTTTGAGTTTGGAGGACATGTGAAAATTAGGGATTTAAAGGATAAGGGGTGGGGTGGGTTCGGATATGGAGCCCCTTATTTTTATTTATGTTTTTTAGAAAAAAAATTTGTGCTTAGAACTTAAGGGGGTAGCGGCGTGGCACGCTGCCTAGCGCGCTACCCTACTGCCCACTCGACCAAAAATCTGGGCACAGGCGGCGTGGCACGTTGGCCAGTGCGCCTGTCCACTGCCTCTTCGCGCAGAATTTTTGAGGAAGGCAGCGTGGTACGCTGGCCAGCGCGCCTTCCCACTGCCTAAAAAAAATTTTTTCTTAGCAATTTCATCCCAGCACGCCAGGTAGCGCGCCCAACACTTAACCTCATACCTGAGCAACTTTTCACATAATCTTGGGGCTTTTACAAGTCCTAAGACTCAAAACTTCGCTCCAAAACATGTCCTACCTGCCCGGCACCTTCAAATAATCATCCATCCACCAATTTTACCTTTGCTGTGTGGATTCCCATGTCAACATGTTTCGTGCCTCTGCATAAACACAAGATCTTAGCACTAAGCTAGACAACAAAAATTTTAAAAGAGATGGGTTGCCTCCCATCAAGCGCCTTAGTTTTGGTCGGGGCACGACTCTTCTTTTTGTATTTTTTTTTTACTTTATAAATCCTAACTATTACAACACATTCGTGGGTTGCCTCACATGTAGCGCCTGGTTTAATGTCGCGGTTCGACCATACTTAGCTCAGATATCATCAAGGTGAAGCACGTCCTCCTTCTGCTTCTCTTCTTCACCAAAATAATGCTTCAATCTCTGGCCATTTACCATAAATCTTGTACCATCCGCTTTGTTCAAAATTTCCACCGCACCATGAGGTATCGTGCGACTTACCTCAAAAGGCCCACTCCACTTAGATCTTAGCTTGCCCGGAAACAACCTAAGTCTTGAGTTAAACAAAAGTACCAACTGGCCTGGCTCGAAAGTACGGGGGAGAATATGCTTGTCATGCCATCGCTTCGTTTTCTCCTTGTAGATCTTAGCATTTTCATACGCATGGGCACGAAATTCTTCCAACTCATGGAGTTGTAACAACCTTCTGTTACCAGCCAACCCCGGATCTATATTCAACTTATTTACCGCCCAATATGCTCGGTGCTCAAGCTCAACCGGGAGGTGACAAGCTTTCCCAAAGACCAAATGATAGGGAGAAGTCCCTATAGGAGTCTTATACACCGTTCGATAAGCCCAAAGAGCATTATCCAGCTTGAGTGACCAGTCTTTCCTCTAAGTATTCACCGTCTTTTGCAAGATTTGCTTTATCTCGCGATTAGACACTTCCACTTATCCACTCGTTTGGGGATGGTACGATGTTGAGACCTTGTGTTTCACACCATACCTTGCCAATACACTCTTCACCCAATAATTAATGAAGTGTGACCCTCCGTCGCTAATAATAGCCCTTGGAGTTCTGAACCTAGTGAAAATGTGCTTTTGAAGGAACTTTACCACAACTTTGGAGTCATTCGTAGGAAGAGTTGCAGCCTCTACCCATTTAGACACATAATCCACTGCTACGAGTATGTATAGATTGCCATTCGACTTTGGGAAAGGGCCCATAAAATCAATTCCCCATATATCAAAGATTTCAACTTCTAGGATGTTGTTAAGAGGCATCTCATGTCGCTTTGCAATCGTCCCCACACGTTGACATTGATCACAACTCTTCACAAAGGCATGAGCATCTTTAAATATAGAAGGCAATAAGAAACCTGATTGCTGAATTTTTCGGGCTGTGCGTTCACCACCATGATGGCCACCATAAAGTGATGCGTGGCATCTCTCTAACACTTGCTTCACTTCTGCATCCGAAATACATCTTTGTACTACTTGATCAAGCCCTTGCTTGAATAAATAAGGCTCATCCCAAATATAGGAACGTGCCTCATATGACAGCTTCTTCTTTTGTTGAGGACTCGAATCAGGAGGAAATAGCCAACTTACCAATAGATTCACAATATCTGCATACCATGGCAACTCATCGACATCCAATACTAACAATTACTCGTCTGGAAATTCCTCACAAATACGCCCATCATCCACTACATGTGTCGAGCTTTCAAGTCTAGAAAGATGGTCAGCAATTTGATTTTCTGTCCCCTTTCTATGTTTAATCTCTAAGTCAAACTCCTGTAGCAATAAGATCCATCTAATCAACCGCGGCTTAGCATCCTTTTTATTGAACAAATACCTTATTGCAGCATGATCCGTGTATACAATGATGCTCGTGCCCACCAAGTACGATCTGAATTTATCAAATGCATACACCAAAGCTAACATCTCTTTTTCAGTCACTGTGTAATTTACTTGGGCTGCATCAAGGGTCTTGCTTGCATAATAAATAGAGTGAAATACCTTATTCTTCCGCTGACCAAGAACTGCACCCACTGCAATATCACTTGCATCACACATGGGCTCGAATAGTAGACCCCAGTCAGGAGAAATAAGGATAGGTGCCTCTACCAAATTCTTTTCAAAACCTCGAATGCCTTCACACATGCTTCACAAAATACAAATTTCACATCTTTTTCCGAGAGTGCACACATGGGGCGTGCAATTTTGGAAAAATCTTGAATAAACCTTCTGTAAAACCCAGCATGCCCCAAAAAACTACGCACCCCTTTTACCGATACAGGTGGAGGTAATTTTTCAACAACTTCAATCTTTGCCCTATCAACTTCGAGCCCTTGCTTTGACACTTTATGCCCAAGAACTATACCTTCAGTCACAAGGAAATGACACTTTTCCCAATTGAGAACAAGATTAGTTTCTTCACACCGAGCGAGGACTCTATCAAGGTTTTGCAAGCATACTTCGAAAGAGTTACCAAAGACTGAAAAATCATCCATAAAAATCTCTACGAACTCATCCACCATGTCATAAAAAATGGCCATCATGCACTGCTGAAAGGTAGCTGGCGAATTACACAATCCAAATGGCATACGCTTGAAAGCATATGTGCCATAAGGACATGTGAATGTAGTCTTCTCCTGATCTTGAGGATCTATAGCAATTTGATTGTATCCGAAATACCCATCAAGAAAGAAATAACACTCCTGCCCGGCTAAACGATCCAACATCTGATCCATAAAAGGGATTGGATAATGGTCTTTCCTCGTAGCATCATTGAGTTTCCGGTAATCCATGCAAATACGCCAACTAGTCACAGTTCTTGTAGGAATCAACTCATTATTATCATTAGTGATCACCGTCATACCACCCTATTTTGGAATGCATTGTACTGGGCTAACCCACGTACTATCAGAGATAGGGTAGACAATGCCCGAATCTAACCACTTAATGACTTCTTTCCTTACTACTTCTTTCATCACCGGATTCAAGCGTCGTTGGTGTTGCACACTCGGCTTATGCCCTTCCTCCATGTAAATTTTATGCATGCATAAACCCGAATTAATACCATGAATGTCAGACATCTGCCAACCAATAGCCTTCTTTCTTCGTCTGAGTATCAACAATGCCGCATCAACTTGATCCTTTGACAAATTTGCTGCAAGAATAATCGGAAGGGTCTGATTGTCACCTAAGAAAGCATATTGAAGGTGAGATGGAAGTTCTTTCAATTCAAGCTTCGGCGCCTCCTCAATTGAGGGCTTGGTTGGAGGACCGAGTGGACGATTTAAAGGTTCCCACCTACCCTCTTTAGCATAGATACCCATAGAATCAAGAACTTGCACCATTTCAATAGCTTCCGCATCCCCAAAAACATCTTGCCCCATCAAAACTTTTTCCAACTGATCTGTAGACAAAGTGTGGATGCTTTCAACTGCCAAATCTAGAGCTGTAATAGCCGACAAGTTCTCATAAATTTCTGGAAGCTTCAAGGCCCTATATAGATCAAAGACTTCAACCTTATCATGAGCTCGCATAGTAAGTTTCCCAGCTGCTACATCAATGATCTCCCCTCCAGTGGCCAGAAACGGACGCCCCAAAATAAATGGGACTTTCGGGTCAGGCTAAAATTCAGCACCACAAAATCAACCGAAAAGATCAACGAACCCACTTAAACCAGAACATCCTCAACAATGCCATCAAGTCTAGTCACGGATCGGTCTGCAAGTTGCATAATAATAGTGGTAGGCTTAGGACGACCCAAACCCAACTCCTTGAAACCGAAGTGGGCATCAGATTTATACTAGCCCCCAAATCACACAATCCACGAGCACAGACACGATCTCCCAAATTAATCTTCACAGTGAAGCTTCCAGGATCCTTCAGCTTAGTAGGTAACCGATTTTGAATACGAGAACTACACGCCTCAGTCAAAGCAACTGTGGCATACTCTGTCAATCTACTCTTGTTTGCTACAATATCTTTCACGAACTTGGCATACTTTGGAATACCCTGCAAGATATCCACAAGAGGCAAATTAATGTGCACTTGTTTAAGTAGTTCAATGAACTTACCAAAGCATTCATCCTCCTTCTTTTTCTTAAACTTCTGCGGGAAAGGAGGAGGCAACTTCACACTATGTAGCACTTTATCATCTTTGGAACTTTTGGTAGACTCCACTTGTTCGTCTTCAATCATCACTACTTTCGGCTCCAATTCTTTCGCTGGTGCAACCGTATCCTCTAACTGTTTACCACTGCGAGTATTTTGGATTAGGCTCAACATCACCTGGAAGACCTCCTTGGGGCCTTGTATTCTGTGCGTTAGCTAACTGGCCAATCTGCTTCTCCAAATTCTGAGTAGCCAACTGATTGTTCCTCACTTCTGCTGCCAGCTTAGCTTGCTCAGCCATAATCTGTTTTAACATATCGTCCACGATCATATCTCCAGGCTTAGCACCCACTTGATTTCCTTGACCTTGCTGTTGGTTGTACTGTGGTGCATATCCTTGAGGCCTATACTGATTTTGATTTCCTCCCCAAGATAAGTTCGGGTGGTTTTTCCACCCAGCAATATAAGTATTTTCGTAGTTCTGAGCTCCACCTCCTCTTTGGGCATTGCCAACAAAATTCACAAAATCCGGATTTGCACTACACAACTCGCTGGTATGGTCCCCGTTTCCACATACACTACACATCACAGAAACCTGTTGCTGTACTGCATTCACGGGAGCTGGTTGCTGCCCCAAATTTAAACTACTAAAGTGATTGTTCATCATGTTTTGCATAGCTGAAATTTGGGCAGATAATGCTGTGACTGCATCCACATCTAGTTTCCCAGCAACCTTCTTTGTAGAATTCCTCGAATTATCACTATGCCAGTCTATATTTCCCTGTGAAATATGATTCAACAAAGCATATATTCATCATAAGTCTTCTCTAAAGCTTGTCCACCTGCAGCTGAATCAAGTAGAATTTTCGTATTGGGGTCGAGAGCCTCAATGAAAGTATGCACCAACACTTTATTAGCTTGGTGGTGATGAGGACAATCTCGCAGCATGGATTTGAATCGGTTCCAAGCTTGGTACAAATTCTCATCATCTCTCTGTCTGAAACTCAGTATCTCACTCCTCAGCTTTGCTGTCTTTCCAGAAGAAAAGAACCTTATCAAGAATTTTCGAGCAAGATCATCCCAAGTAGTAATAGAATTAGTCGGCTCTCCATCTAACCACCTCCTTGCTTTCCCCAACAGAGAAAAGGGAAACAAAGTAAGTCTCACATAATCTGAAGACACACCCGCAGGAAAATATGTGTCACTGATCTCCAGAAAATTACGGATATGCCTCTGCGGGTCCTCATGAGCAAGACCTGTAAACTGTCCACTTGAGTGCAAGAGTTGCACCATATTCTGTTTAAGTTCAAATCTACCTCCAGCTGTCGGTTTGAGAATACTGGAGGTCACATTAGTGGCGAGTGGGATTGCCACATCGCGAACTGTTCTAGCTGCCATTACTTTTGGCTCACGTCTCTCTGCACCTGGTTCTTCAATTCTTACGAGATTACCCCGTATTCCTTCGCCAGCCAGTTCGACTTGTGGGATTGGGTAGTCTGCAGCCTGTCTCCTCAATCTATTGAAATATCTTTCAGGTTCAGACTACGGGGTTACCAAATCTTTGTTCCTTGCCAGTGTTCCGATGAAGTAAGCCTGCAAAATAAAACAGCTAAGATCAAGTTGTCAACACGTAGCTGAAAATTAAAGTACAAACGTCAATAATTGAAATCTATCTATTTGAAAGTCCCCAGCAACGGCGCCAAAAACTTGTTGCGCCCTAGCTATACACGCAAGTGTACGTGATCGTTCAAGTAATAAAGTGGCTCCTTTAAAAGAGCCGAATATCGAACCCAAGGGACTTTCGTCAACAGAAATCAATTCTGGACGTCAAACTATAATTAAAAACTAGTGTTGCGAGAACAACAAGAGATTTGGTGCTGAAAATTAAATGATTGCGGACTATGAACTCCTATCTTCGCTACCGTAACTTCGGTTTTTGCAAATACGCTTGAAAAATCAATAAAAAGTGAATTCCCAGGGTTAAGGCACCCCGAACGTCATCTCTTGAGCATAATTGTTATCGGTTTAAGCACTTTGAGTTGTTTATCGTGGTTATTGATCCCGAGGTTAATTTTACAATTATACTCGTCTCCAAAATATAATGTTCTACTAGAAATTGGAAACCTAACTACATCCGTGAGTGGTGATAGGCTTAACCAATTCTAGAGCATTTAAGTTTTCTTCTCGTAAGTGACCAAGTGTGGTGGATTAGGTACCTCTCGGTCCTAACCACATGTCAATCCCTTAGAATTTCTTCCCCGAGAAAAACCACACTTCATATACTCCATGTTCTATCTCCTAGTTTCTCTCTCGAGCTCACTTCAAGACAAGGGATATATTCCAATAGTGATCAAGCATCAAAATAATAAAATTTAGAATATATGAATAACCAATTTATGATAAACTTCAGCAAAAACCACTAAAATTAACCCAAGAGATTCATGTTCTTGGCCTTAACCCCAAGAAGAGGGATTTTAGCCACTCATAATGTCAATTAACATCCAAAAGTCAATAAATACCATAAAAATACTTAAAAAAAGAAAAGAAGAGGAATGGAACCTAATTGAGATGCCCAAAAACGCCCAAAATATTCTAAGAATGATGGAATCCCTATACAATAACCAAAAAGTCCTATTTATAGACCCAAAGTCGAGGCAAAATCGGCCAAAAAGTGGCCCGGTACGCCCTTGGGCGCGCCTGGCACTTAGGCAGATTTTGCCTCAGCAAAAGGGTGCTCCCAGGCGGCGTGGCACGCCCCTGGGCGCGCCCCTCTTCTGCCTTGGCAAGTGAAAAATTATCCAAAAGCTGGCGCGCCAGGCCCTTACTTTGTTTTTTTTTTTGCTTTCGTCGACTTCTCTTCGCGGATTTGGTTGGATTCTTCAAGTTCAACTCTTTGGCTTGCCTCTTATCTTCAATATTCTTCACTTGTAGCTCCTCCAAGCCTCCCTTTCCACGCCAAAAATGCTCCAAATAGTCGCAAATTCCACCTACAAAGGTCTAATCATATTGGTTAGCACAATATCCCATATTCCATCAAAAACTTATATAATACACAAGTATTGTTCTCAAAACTAAGGTAATCATGGGTTAAAGTCTCTACTAAGGCATATAAATACGCCTTAGATCAGTCACTGATCTCCAAAAATTTCTACAAATGCTGTTGTGGATCCTCGTGTGACAAGCCTGTAAATTGTCTGCTGGTGTGCAATAATTGCACCATATTCTGTTTTAGCTTAAATCTACCTCCCGGTTTCGATTTGTGGATACTTGAGGTAACATTAGGCCACTTTATGTACTATCCTATGGGATAGTTGCTGATCGCCCATATCTATAGGTATAGTCTCACCTTGTTGAATTTACGGGATAGGATAGAGAAGTACTGCTTCTCTCCTCAATTGATGCAAGAGTCGCTCAGGTTCGGGATATGGATCAACCAAATTCCGTTCCCTTGCCAGCTTGCTATGAATTTAAACCTATATCTGTAAATTTAGTAGCTAAGACCAAGTGGTTAGCACTTATCAAACGAAATAGTAACACTAACAATTAGAAAGTTGCTAATTTTTCAAGTCCCCGACAATGGTGCCAAAAACTTATTGTGTCCGAACGCACATGCAAATATACGTGATCGTACAACTAATAAAGTGGCTCTTGCAAGCTGGTTGTCGATCCCACAGGGATTTGTGATTTAGCAAACAACCTAATTCCAGTGATACTATAGAATTAAACAAGGTCTAGTCATAAAGGAAAGTTGGAGTTTTGTGATTCTGAAAGTAACAATGAACTAAAGCGTAATTAAAAGTATTGTAAACAATATTTAGGAGGATTCCAGGGTTAAGGCATCTTGAATCAATTATGCATAGCTATACAATCTCATTGGTTAAGTTATTTATCTTGGTCGTTGATTCACGGGATTAATATCATGATTATGGTCTTTCGAGCCTCTAATAGTCTATTTAAACTAGCCTCACAACTACATCATTGAGCGGGGATGTGGGAACTAATTCAAACGCATTTATATTTCTTCCCGTATTTGAACTAAATGGGGCAAATTAGGTATATTCTTATCCTAACCTCGAATCTAATCTCTATTTCTTAAAGACGAGAACTCATTCCTTACATTCTTCATTCTAATCTAATGTTACTCCTTTCGGGCTCATAAAAGATATATAGATTTATTCTAAAGGTCGCAAATCTTTAAAATAGTAAGCGCATGTAAAAACAACCATATATGATAAACAACATTAACCAACTTGAATCAAAGCTAAACAATCATGTTCGTTACCTCAACCTTAGAAAGAGGATTTTTAGACACTCATAACTTAATTCACAATTACAAAATTAATGTAGTTCATACACAAATTAAGTAATGGAAAAAAGAAGAATAAAACCCCTATTTGAAGCCTCTTCCGTGTATATTTCAATCCCAAATCATCAGAGAGTAATTAGAATTAAAGTTAAGAGTCCTATTTATAGTGTAGGACAATTTGTAGTCGGCAAGACAAAGGTCCGTGGCACCTTGATATCGCGGAGCACAACCTCCGTGACACCCCAATATAGCGCAACACAACCTCCGTGACACCCTAATATTCTGACAAACTACTGCCTGGCCGCCTCAACTCTCAAAGTTGATCTTTAGTCCCGTGCCATGACTTTGATTGTGTCATATCTCACTCTTGATAAGTTTTTGGCTTCAACTTCACATTCTTTAGCATTGAGGAGTGTCACACCCCAAATCCCATTGAGGCGGACTGGCACCCGAAGCCGATATGGCCCGAGAGAACCAATCTTTGCTCATGAACATTCATATGCATATCCTCGTATGAACCTTATTATACCTCATGCAACTATGCGGAAGTCATGGATATGGAAACATATGCGATATATATATATATATATATATATATATATATATATATACAACTTGGTCGTTGGGGCCATCAAGTCAAACTGAACGTACATATCTTACATTCATATACCCACATATGTCTACAAAAGCCTCTAACATATGCATCAACAAGACCAACTTAAAGTCGGGACAAGTCCCCGCTTTATACTACATTTACAACATCAAAACAAATATACAACTATGACTCGAAAAGCCCCGAACCAACTGGATCTCACCAAAAATCTGCAAATGATCCACAGCCTATTGAGGAGGTCTACTAGCACCTGCGCCTGCAACCATTAAAGTAAGTCCCCCAAGAGGGGTCAGTACGAAGAATGTACTGAGTATGTAAGGCTCATAAGAAATTCATCATATATAATAACAACAACAATGGAGTCAATATAAGAGAAATAGTGAATGTGAATAAACTCTCTTTCTGTATGTGATGAACCATGCATTTTACGTTCTTTACTTCTCTTGTCTTCATACTTATTTATCTTTATTGTTCTACCCATGCTAGGCTGTTCTATCGCCCCTGGGATGAGATTAACCCATGCTAGGTACTTTGACCCCTGGGATGCCATATTAACCCATGCTAGGCTTTCGTGTCGCCCCTGGGATGTTATTAACCCATGCTAGGTATTGTGACCCCTGGGATGTTATTGTAACCCATGCTAGACTTTCGTGTCGCCCCTGGGATGTACCGTGATAACCCATGCTAGGCTTTTATATCGCCCCTGGGATGTATTGGGATCGACCCATGCTAGGCTTTTATGTCGCCCCTGGGATACCACCTATGTTATTGGGATCGACCCATGCTAGGTATTTTAATCCCTGGGATACCACCCATGAATACTCATTAATTATACATTACTTCTTTCTCTTGTTATTCTTACTTCCATTCTTAAGAGTGGTACATTGAGGATCATGACATTATTTGAAGCACACTCATATACACATTTCACTTCACTCCTTTACTTCATGAGATTGACATCCTCACTTATGAGGAATAGATATATTAGCTTGCACATTACTTCCTTCATTACTTTTGTGAGATTGGTACTTTTGCTTGTGAGAGATTGGTACAAAGATAATCATAATATTCTTGGACTTTGGAACATGACATGATTGGAAAAATGCTATTCAAGAACAAATAGATTCTCTTTACATCTTACTCTCTTTGAGATAGTTCTTTTAGAAATTACAACGTTATGACATCTTTGGAACTTCAGTCAATGAATAAGAGATAAGTAAATCATAATTCATCTAAGAATAGGACACATGTGAATAACAATATATGTCAACCTAAATTGATATACTTCAAAACCCCTCGGAATTGAACAAGCCCAATGTCAATGTAAACAATATGCTGCAGAAGGATACGGAAAGAGTAACCTTACATACCTTATCGTCTCAATACTATACGTGAACACAATAGTCCAGCTCCTTCCTTACGTCTTACTCTACAACACAAGTACATAACGGAATTTACATTAACCACCAACTATCTTACAAATGCATATAACGATAATGAGTTTCATATTGGCCTTTAAAAATGTCATTTCCCCCTTGACAGTACCATGTATGAAATTATCATACCAATAATTCCACAATATTTCATACATTGACCAATACATGATAACCAATAGCATGTCACACCAAGTACATACTTTTCACTCTCCATCATTACAACATCACAATTATTCCATCAGATTACCTTAATACACCTCATATCAACATATCGGCCAAAATCTCATAATTTCCACTTATAGAAAAATAACAATTTTAATAACATAATCACACCATACATGTTGATATTTCATCCATACCATGCTCTTTCATCAAAATCACAAGTCATATTTCAAGTTTAAACCCCATGGATAACACATCTTTTACAAAAACACAAAGTGTCATGTTCAACACTTCCAAGCATAACCAATATGATCTACATACTCTCCCATGCATATAATATATTAATCCATAAAAATAATCACTTACCCAAGCTTGAAAGATGATGTTCTTGCTCCAAAAAGTGCCTTAGGGTTTGAAGTTGAGAGAAAAAAGCTTTGGGAAATTTTTAGATTTGGCATGAGACTTTTGTTTGATAAAAATCTGATTTTTGTCCCTTTATATAAGCCCTTGGGGTCATCCTTAGCCACTCTTGGCATTTAATGCTATGTTTGGCTTGGTCAATGGAAGAATGAGTCATTTTGGCCCATGTTTTCTTCCTCATTTTGGGCTTTTATTGAGCCCAAATCACTTAACCCAATAAAATCAATAATTTCTCATGTTTAAATCATTTCATACGTGTTACAACAATATTCCCACTCATGAAATTTATATTCGTAGCCTCAATCCCAAAAACAAGTGGTTCTAACCACGTATGGCTTATTTTGACCGAAAGGGTAAAACCATCATTTGGATCGTCCATGAATAATCTTATCAAAATGGAATGCTAATATAATACTTCAATTATTCCATATATATACTCGTAGTTGTAGAATAAATGTGGCAAAAAGCGGTCCGGTACGTCCCCGGGCACCCTTGGGACTTAGAAAAATTTTCAACTTTTGAAAGGTGCGCACAAGCAGCCTAGCACGCCCTTGGGCGCGCCACCTTGCTGCCTGTGGGCTAAAAATTTTAGCCCAGAGCGGCCTGGCACGCCCCTGGGTGCTCCCCACCCTTTTTTTTTAAAAAAATTTCGTTTTCGACTTTTCTTTGCGAATTTGGTTAGATACTTCAAGTTCTATTCTTTAACTTACTTCTTACCTTTAATATCCTTTGTTTGGAGGTCCTTCAAGCCTCGTTTTTAACCCCACAAATGTTCCACGAAGTCATAAAATACCTCCTACGAAAGTCTAATCACATGTACGAGGGCCAATATCAATTCTCTCATCAAAATCATTACAAATTACATACTTATGGCTCTCGACACCTAAGTGAACATTGTTCAACGTCGTCAAGTAGGGTTGTGAAGGTACGGGGTGTTACAAGGAGTGTCACATATGCACTTCCATAGCTTCCCCCTCTAAGCTTAGTTCCATTGTCCTCTCTTACGCTTGATCTTTTAGAAATTTCATCCTACACAAAAGCTAATCACACATGCTACTTCATGGACGTCATTTAACCAAAATACATGAGGGCATAATTGAATTAACTCTAGAACTAAGCTACCATATTAGAATAAAATGATACTTGGACGTATAAATACGTCCAAGATCAGTGGCTGAAGTTATAGCATTAAGGAGAGGATTAGAAGTGTGCATTGATAAGAATCATTTTCCTTTATGTTTAGAAACCGATTCTCTGTCAGTAAAAAACATTTTGGATAATAGATGGGATGTCCCTTGGTGTATTGAAGTGGAAATCAAGAGGATAAAATCTTTGATGGAGGAGAGGGATATAGTGGTGGAGCATATATATAGAGAAGGCAACAAGCTTGCTGATTTTCTTACCAACCATGTTTTATCTTTTGCAGGTACTGATAATAGAATTTATTTACATGAATCTCAGTTACCAAGGGATGCTAAGATACTAATGAACATGGACAAGTATCAATTACTAAACTTGAGAATCAAAAAGCTCCAAAATGGAGCTTTTAGCAATTAAGGGAGGGTATAGCAGAAATACATGGATATAAAGTTGAATATAAGCAAGCACAGAAGTACAGTCATCATGCAGGCAAAAGAATTAAGTTCAAGTCGATATCAGATCTTGAGAAAGACAATACGCAGCCCAAATTTTTATATATGAGTGGCATAGCAGAAAACATGGAAAAATGGATTTTTACACACATGACAAGGAAGGGACGGAAGAACAAGATTCCAAAAAATCAAAGCAAGGCTCATACCAGATACGACTGATAACGGATCTTTAACTTCTTCAACCTTAGGCAATGGTATTAGTTCCTTTGTTGAGCTCAATCTGTCAAGGAAGAAGAGTTAAAGAGAAAGTATCCGTCAAAATCAAACAACACAAGATCAAAGGAAGTTGATGAGTACTTATCTCAATTAATAGAGGCTAGATGTGACGTAAATCGAGTTGAAGAAGTCTTCGATTGGAGTGATTTCACGGCATTTGTGAGACATGTAATTGCCCGATATGAAAAACAGCCCAAACTCGAGTTCATCCTTAGATTTTAATGCTTCAGGACAACTAGAGGGTAGTATTTCATCGAGTTCCTAAGTCAATCAATCTACTGCGAGCTGGAGAAGACGAAGATGGCTTGACTTGAGTGGATGATAGTGTAGTACTTTCCTAATTTTTTTTTAATTTCTGCTTTTTGTTTGTTTTGACTTTCCTATTTGTTTCTTGTTTTGTCTAAAAATGGACATTGCCAAGTTGGGCTTAAAAGCTTGGACCTAGTGATGGGCATTTTTTCATTGTGTAAATAATTTTGGATTCTAATAAAATGGCTTTTCAGGCCGCTTTTAATTAAAAAAAAAAAAATAGAAATAGAGGGAATAATAAATATCCAGCTATTTTATTATTTTGTAAAAATTATAAAGAAAAGCTTCATCATCTTTCAAGAGACAAACGAAATAGAAAAGTAAGATAGACAAACTGAAACGAATGGAATAACTAATATCTGAATATTTATTATTTTGGAAAAGATTATATAGAAAAACTCTAATCTTTCTAATACCCTCATTTTTTAATTTCATCATAACTTATATCCTTTAAATATTTTACTACACTTAAGAATCATGAAAAAAAAAGCTCCTTAAATAAATTATAGTCATTATATTGATCCCGTGCTTGGGCTCCATCTCACCTAGTAACAATGCTAAACTAAAAACAGTTACACTAACATAAAAGATAGTTAATTTATGTTCTTGGTTCGTCATATGTCAAAGTTAAGCATAATTTAGAAAGTAATTATCACAAGTGAAAAGCCAAAAATATTGAAGCAGAAATAAATATAATAATTTTGTTCAAAGAAAAAAAACCCTGAAAATTACAAAGTTAAAGACCCGATAACGTAAACTTTTGACTCATAAAGTTTTATAACCAGAAAAAGTACTGGTAAACCTAAGAAAAAGATTCCTAAAACTAGAAAAAGAAAAGAAAAAGAAGGACTCTTAAATTAATGTTTTAGAATACTAAAAAAGTAGTACTCATAACCTAAAAAAACTCTTAAATCTATATGGGGTTGATAGTGGACTCCTAACTGTAGGAGAATTGAAACAAATGGGTAACTAAATACTAGGATTTTTAAAGTAAAGATTTAATAATATTAATTTTAAAATTCTAAATATTAATTAGGAGGATAATTAAATGATAATTATTTTAAAAAATAATAAATGATAATTTTGTTTATTTGTAAAGTCTTTTAATAAAGGACAAAAGGTTCAATTAACATTTCTAAGAACCTTCGTGGTTTAATGCATATTATTTTGATTGATATAGATATAGATTTATGATTAGATTTTCTTTGGTTAAAAGGATCAGCTGGTCCAGATTTATTAAAAAAGGAAGGGAAAAGACATGGGTGGCCATTCAGTCAGAGTAATTCCAACCGGATGACCATTTTCAAATTTGGATCATTTCGACCTCTTTTTTTTATATTCATTGATGTTTTTTTTCTGTTCTTTTTTTTTTTTTGCTAAAAAAATCTATTTTTTTAAAAATAATCAAATGTAATTATATTGAAATTGTATAATTGTTTTATCAAAATATGTATACGTAAGTTACGTGTAGAATGTGTAGAAACTATATCATTGTTGTATAGAATATATAGTTGTATAAGATGTGTGTAGAAACAATATTATTTTTGTATAAAGATGTATCTATCATGAGTGTATATGTATAGAAAATGTATCATTGTAGTATAAAAATGTATTTTATATATATTAGTGCATAATAAATGTATATATATTTTATAGTATTGATTATACATTTATTACACATAAAAAAATTGGCGTGAAGGATTATAGAGCATTGACTTTCTTTTACTCTAACTATCTCCATTATAATTGTGGGATAATAATTTCGAGATTACAACCTCTTCTTTTATATTACTCTCTTTATTCACTTTTACTAGTCATATTTTGACTTGACACACCCATTAAGAAAATAATTATTAACATGGTAATTTTATCATAGTATCACTATCAATTGATTATTATTATTGTGTCTTGAAATTAGTTTGGAGAATAAACAATTAATGATAAGGGTAAAATAAGAAAAAGAAAGTTGTCCTTCCTTGATATGTAAAAAATAACAAGTGAAACGAGAAATCCAATTAGAAAATAAGTGACAAATAATTCTGAAGGGAAGAAGTATCTATAATCCCAAAATTTGGTTATAAATTCATTTTTTATCTTAGCTAATACCCATAATTAAATACTGGAGTTCACTTAATAAGATAAAATAATTTAATTTGCTCTAAACTTAAAGGACATTGAGCTAAAAAATTGAGCTGGGGTTGGAATGAGTGAAAAATACTCTCTCATATAGCTCCTTGCCCATTTTTATTTGTCTGCTATATTAAAAATAAATGTCCAATAATACTTGTTCAGTTTAGTAAATCAATAAATACTTTATCATTTTATTTCCATTTTATCCTTATTATTAAATACTACTCCCTCTAGTCCATATTAATTAAATTTGTGATCCAATGTACATCCATCAAGATAAAAAAAATTTAGCATATAAACTGGACTACACTTTTCACTTTTACCCTTTTAATTATTTTCAAATTATGCTTGAAATTTCAGCCACAATGAAATAATTCGAAGTAAAATCATAAATATGAGCAATTAACTCTCTTAAACTTATCACCTAGAAAATATAAATGAAGGACAAAAATGGAAAAAAGTTCAACAACCCTCTTGAACATTGAATAATTAACTTATTTTGAGCATTGAAAAAAAGCTCAAAATTCGATTATTATGGACTAGAGAGATTATTCATTATCCAATGTATTTTTTCAAATATTATATTTATTATATTCAAAGGGTAATATAATAAATTATCTCTATTATTTAATATTTTTAAAATATGTGTCAATTTAATAGTGGATAAATAAAGATGAATGAAGGAAATATTAAATACAGGATAATATTAATTTGTCACTTCATTAATCATTATATTAAACCCATATGGTTTCGTAGATGTGCCGAATTGGGGAAAAAGACTTCCTGCCTAAATGCAAGCGGTGAGTGATTGTGGCCTAACTCGTTGAAGTGAGTGGAAACGAGAAATAGCTGTTGGCCATTCGGTTGGCATTATTTCCACGGAGTAGCCATTTCTGTCCCCCAAAAGGAAATGGTCCAAATACAAAAACTAGGCCAACCCCCCCCCCCCCCCCCCAAACACACACACACAAAATAAATTAAGATAGAATTAGAGGAAACTTTCTGTGAGCTTTTTTTCAACTATTCGCATGGCTACCTAGAGCTAGGTGAGAAATCTACCATTAAAAATCATCTTTCCTTTTTTTAAACTTCAACTTTAGAATATCAAAGATATACCAAGAATTACTACGCATTTTCTGGAGACAATATTCCAAAGTAGTAACAATTTTCTAAGGGCTAGACAATTTGTAATTATGAATATGAAATTCAAATATCTGAAATCTAACATTATGATAGGTCATTACTTAACGGGAGGGAAATACGGAAAATTGGTCATAATGAGATGCTACTATTTTCATATTATTAATTAAGTTATATATTTAATGAGTTTTATGTTGTGTAATTGTAATTTGTTTCTAGTTGGCGTTATTGGATAATACTTCCTACGTTCGGATTTATTTGTCACTATTTTCTTAATTTGATTTCTATTTTTATTTGTTATTTTTGACAAATCAAAAAAAGACAAAAAAAAAATTTAACATATTTTACTCTTAACATTAATTACATATTCTCCAAATCATTTTTCAATACCTATTTCTAAACATCAATTAATAGAGGCAATATGGTAAAGTCACTAAACCAATCATTGTTTTCTTAATGAGTAGGTCATGTTAAAAAGTGACAAGTAAAAACGAACGGAGGGGGTATTAAACATATCTTAAAGAGTCTTAATGTCAAATTTTTGGACGATTTAAATTGAAAATTTCAAGTAAATAATAAACACGGATGATGAGATGAGATGAGATGTGTACTCCACTATGTATATTTCGTCCAGAACTTTGCCTCTGGACTATACAAAATGGTCCATATTCTTCAAAATTCAGGGGCAAAAATAGAGGGAAGATACACAATGGGATGCGCATCTCATCTTCTGATCTTTTCCATCCCGGTACTTATTTCATTGAACGTGTTACCACTAATTCGGCTACGCCCCAGGGGCAGAGCTAAATCCACCAAAGGTGATAAGATGAACACCCTTTATTGAATTTTTTCCCCAATTATGTAGGTTAAATACAAATATTTTTGGATATATACTAATTGTTGAACACCCTAGACACCAAATAGAGTCATAGCCTAGTGGCTAAGGGTGTGCAAACTTCCCGAAGGACCCGAGTTTCATCATAGTCTCTGACATTTCACTCGTTTTTTTACACTTTTTAACTGAAATTCTCTCTTGTTGTTAAAAAAAACGAACCAACAAGGATTTTGGTGGAGCGGTAAGTATTCCTTCATCCTTAACTAGAGGTCTCGGGTTCGAGTCCCCCTGGGTACAGAGTCGCGTTTGTTAGGGAGCGCTTTGCCCCCTAATGTGAGACTTTCCGGTGCGAATCCAAATTTTGTCCGAGCTCCAATACGAATACCGAACACCGGGTGGAAAAAAAACAAAAATTTTCTTTTATTGTTTAAAAAAAGAGAATGAAAAGTTCTGATCTTCTTATTAATCAAAACAAGCTAAAGACATCATTTAGGGTGTGTTCGGTATGGAGGAAAATATTTTCCTATTTTCTCATGTTTGTTTGGCTAAAAGTTTTGAAAAATATTTTTCTCTAGGAAACAAACTCATTCAAAATAAGAAAAATGACGTCCTTAATAAAAGTACGGATAAAACAAGTTGCAATGTCTTATAACACTCTCAAAATCACCCACCTCCACATTTACCCCATCGACCTCCACCCACCCACTCCCCATCCAAAAAGGTTTTATTTTCTTACCCACACCTACCCCCCCCCCCCCACCTCTCCCCCCCCAAAAAAAAGAAAAATGATTTTTTAATTATTTTTTTCTTACACCACCCCACCCCCTAGTCGATCCAACCCGCTACCCTCCACAACAATTTTTTTTTAATCAAAAAAAAATTTAAAATTGTTTTTTCCCCAACCCCCCTTTCCCTCATAATTTTTTTAAAAAAAAAATTAAATTTTTTTCTTACCTCACCCTACCCACCTCCCACCTCCCCCCACCCATAAAAAAAAATTCCTACCGCACCGCCAACCCCCACCTACACTACCCCCTACCCCTCCCACCACATCTCCTACCCAGTCCTCCCTCATCACAATATCCATCACTCTACCCCTATGCGTTCTTATTGTTTTGTGTTAGATATATACAAATGCTTTTAGGAAAAAAAATTTCTATTTGGGTATCGAAAAGAAGAAAATAAGTAAGAAACAACTTATTTTCCTACAAAATGAAATGTTTTCCATGAAAAACATTTTCCTCCATAACGGACACACCCTTAGTGTTTGACTTTGTCCTTTTAAATTTAAAAATAATTAATAATTTATTTTTTTCTTTCCTTTTTCACCCACCCCCTGCCTCCTAAAAATATGAACTTCCTTGATGAAACTCCTGGTTCCGCTACTGCTAAGCCCAGGAATATTCTTAAAATAGTAAAATAGGATTTTGGGATCAAGTCCACATGATGTTCATAAAGATTGCATATCATTAAGGGTTTGTTTCATACGTGGGATAAGTATAAAAATATCGGGATAAAATTAGCTATAGGAATTAACTTTATTTCATGTTTGGTGTTAGGTGTTAGCTAGTCCTATAATGACCCTCTAGGTCATTGTCTTCATTTTCACGCTTTTTCTATGTTTAGAGTCTTCCCATAGCTGCCCTAAGTCATTTAGGACTTGCTGGGACTAACAGTTCAGTTATCGGACAGTTAATCTATTTTTTAGAGTCATTTTCCTGTTTTGGAGCTTTTGAAGTTGAGAATATGGTCTTGGCCCAAAAATTCAATTAAACAGCCTCAGATGTAAATTCTGACTATTTCGTTGGCTCTGAAATATCGATTTTAGGCTAGGGGGATCCTTGGTCCGGGTTTCAAGGCTTTCGGACTCATTTTGAGCTATTGGTGGATTTTTGTAAAAACCAGAACCTTGGGTGTAGGACCCATATTTTGTTGAAACAACCTCGGATGAAAATTTCTATGGTTCCATTGGGTCCAAAATGCCAAATTTGGTAGGGTAGCATAGTTCGTTTGCATGTACGGAATTTCAAATGAACGAATCCCGAGCACCCGATTAGAGTCCATTAGGACTTTAGCAAATTTTCTTGTGCCAAAGCTGCTGGTGCAGCCGCTTTAGCGGCCTAGAGATCACTTTAGCGGTAGCCGCTTAAGCAGTCAGGACCGTTTTAGCAGTGGCTGGTCAGCTGAGGCAGGATCGTTTAAGCACCTACCTCGCTGTTTTGGCGGTGACCGCTTAAGCGGTCATTTTGCCGCTAAAGCGGTCATCGCTGGTAGTTTATATATATTTCATTCCTTAAATTCCAGCTTCTAGTACTAAGTATAAACCTTTATTAGAGAGAGAGAGTGAGAGCTCAAAATTCATGAAAAATCATAAATTGAAGCTTGGATTGTGTCGGGGGCATCTTTGTGATCATCTCCTTGTGACTAATCTCATAAGTTTTTGGCTAATTTTCCGTTTAGTTCTCCGTTTTACTCATTTCTTCCTCATTGATGTTGTAACTGCATCGATCTTGGATTCTGCCTAATTTTGGGGCAAATAATCCTTGAGCTAAGAGGAATGTTGTGATGGTTTCAATTTCGTAATTCCGCAAGCAAGCCCTACGAGGGATTTCTAGTTCAATTTATGATCTGGAGCATTAATATGTAATATAGGTATCGATATTCTTGTCTTGACATGTAGAATATTATTTTGATAGCATGGCAGCGGTAGGAGGCTTCTCGGAAGGAAAAACCTCCAGTGTTGAGGATTTTACGAGCTTCCGACGGTGTCTAGGTAGGCTAGGCTTACCCTTTTTCTATACTTTGCTTGATTATAGTATTATAATTTTAATACACTAGTTATGGGTGGGTTCTTACGGCCTGGATATCCTTTTAGCGATTGTTGCCTATTTCAGTCAATTAGGGGCCCATTTCGGGTATATTTCGATCCCGTATTCCCTTATACTAACTTATGATTATCCTTTGGGACTAGGCTTAATTTACTTAGTTCCTTGAGGTGATATTAAGAAGCCTTAGCCTAGGTTTGGGTAGGTTCTTGCCTTAGGTTTGATTTTCAGGATTAGTAATGGGCCCCACCGGTCCGTTTACAAGGTAGAATGTTTAGAATAGTTCCCTTCTTATTTAAACAACCATTGTCCACTTCCTTAGGCTAATCCTTGGGTTTGGGGCTGATTTAGTTACTTTTATAAACTTATTTAGCTTTGTTACCTCGAGTAGGATAGTATTTGACCTTAAACTACACCCTTCGACTTCATAATTAGGACCTGTTCCGCTTTAAGGGTTTTAGCTACTTAAAATTGAAAATTTGTGTTCAAAGGACTTAGGATAGGCCATAATTTTGGGATTTACTACTTTTACCTCACTTAGTAGTTCTAGTTCGAGTCCGACATCGAGCACATTATTATTATTTATCAGTTCTGGTTCGATTTCGACATTTACTATCATGATATTATTCTTTAGTTTTGATTCAAGTCCGACATTTATTACCTTTACGAATACTGATTTGGGATCAGAAAATCGGTAGAGATCGATAAGATTTGTGGTTATGGCTGGAAAAGAGTATCAGGTACGCATCTTGCTCATGTTGGCTCATTTTACGTTCATTATTGTCGTTATTACATTCTTTCATTAGTGTTACTCTTTGCTTGTACCCACCGTACTTATGGGGGCTCTGATGTGATGTGGTCTTACGACACTTTCGACGCTTAAAACTAGAGAAATTTGCTAGTACAAAGGTATTTTTATGTGGATATGATGTGCTTTGATGGTATTTGCAGGTTAAAATAGTCCAGAGAAGTGAAATGCAGGAATTGGGACTTATTTGCATCATAAGAACCAAGGAACGACCGTTGGATTGACAATGGTCGTCCAATAAAGTCGTTTGTTGAAACAGAGAAGGCAACATATGAAGAAGAACAGACAAAAGGATCCCATGATCGTTGTATGAAAAATGAACTCGTCCTGAAGATCTTGGGAAGGTTATCCTATAAAGTAAAAAATTAGGGGTGAATCCAACGAGAGGAAGCAATGATCATCAGAAGAAAGGACGAGCTCATCCCGAGCATCGTTCCAGCAAACATCTACCAGTGTTCAAAAGTCATCCATCCAACAACAAACAGAAGAAACGATCGTGGTATCTACCAACGATCGTCATATGATTCATCTGAGGCACTGGCTCAGTAAATCCCATTGTGTTTACGATAGGTTTTGATTTTGTCTATAAATAGTTATATTAGGTTTATTGTATTAGTTTACATTCTATTACTACTTTCAAGGCATATTATTGTTCTTGCAAAAAAAAACACCCAACTTTTAGGGTTTTAATTCAAAGTTAGATTTATGATTTTTATCTTATTCTACTTAAGTTCATAATTATACTTTCTTCTCAGAATTACTATTGTGTTCTTATGATTATGAGTAGCTAAACACCACAACTAGGGTTGTGGGAACCATGACGGATTTACAAAGTACTGTCCAAAGTACGATGTGATTTTCAAAGGGTGTTTATGCATGTATTGTTATTCTCCTTGGTTTGATTGCTTTTTAATGGTGCACAACGTTAGAACTCGCCTTATCCTTACTTGCAACAAAAGAAGGTGTAAAGGATGGGAAAAGGAAATTAACATTGAGACTTGGAGATATCAACCTCCATTAAATAGCTTGAGCTGGTAAACGTGATAGCTAATTTGGGGTCCATGATAGGGGTTAGTAGTGCAAAACCCATGAGACGATAATACGTGATTGAGGATACTCATCTAATAGGGGCGTAAAGTCATTTAGATGAACGTAACCAATCGATTCTGCATGCCAAGCAACAGTAGAGACCACTAGTACAAAGAACCTACGGAGTTATGAAGTTATGGGGAACATAGTCATAGTGCTTTTCTCATATTAATTACAAACCATCTAAAATCAGGAATCGTTACTAATGGAATTCTGAATTACAAAACCCCTTTTTACAGGAAATTACTTATTGATTGTTTAGATAGACAAATTGATAGAGATTTTGGCTTATTCCTCATGGAATCGACCCCAAGCTAGTTGGGTTCTATATTTGATCAGCGACTGCTTTATATTTTTATCGGAGGTATAATTTGGGTGACATCAAATTTTGGCACCATTTTTGAGAAATACGATTACGGAGTTGAAAGATTTTGTTTCTCTAGATGTTGGTTTCTGTTTTCTAATTTTAGTTTTTCTATTGTTTATAGGGCGCACTCCGATGCATGCCTAGCACTCGGAGTCAAATTAAAAGGACTCTGAGAACTAGAAGAAGAACGGTTAACCACGGAGTTCATAACAAAGGAGTTTTTTAGATGAGGGAGTTCTAAACCAGCCAGGGCATCCTCATGGGCTTTAGGAGACTACGGAGTAGACCACTGCTATATTAGTTGCGGAATAGAATGTAAGACAACAAGCTACCAAGCAGGCATCATGGGAAGAAGGGGCTAGACAAGTAGAAGCAGGCCGCCTGGCTGTATTTGAGGAACAAAATAGGTAGAGAAGGAATAGGGGAAACAACCTCCCCCAACATTATGTTCCTCAGTTTGATGATGCAGAAGATGATCTAGACTTTATAGAGGCAGCTAAAAATGGTGCTATTGTTCCACCGCCATGGCTACCTGGAACTAAGTTCGACATCACCAGTTCTATGATACAGTTGCTAAACTTGTAGGGAGTGTTCACGAGCCTTGATACTGCTAATGAAAACCTTTATCTGATGAACTTTGTAGGGATTTGCACTACCTACAACCTACCTGGTGTGAGTCTGAATGCTATTAGACTACAGTTGTTTCCCTTCTCTCTCACTGGAGAAGCCACTCTATGGTTGATCGAGTTGCCAAAAGGGTCAATCACCAATTGGCAAGAGCTGAAGACACAATTCTTGGAGCGGTTTTTCCCACCTTCCAGAATGTTGCAGTTGAAAGATAAGATCTATAACTTCAGGCAGTTACATTCTGAGGAATTGTATGAAACTTGGTTGAGATTTAAGAAGAAATTGCATAATGTTCCAAATCACAGAATATCGGGTCGTAATTTGCTTGACATCTTCTGTAAAGGTTTGAATGAGAACAATAAGGTTGTAGCAGGAACTGTCACTGGTGGAGCAATTATAAGCTTAACCTGGCAGCAGGCTTCTGAATTTTTTGACAGGATTACCAAAAACAAACAAGGTTGGCACAATCGAGTGGAGGACATATCCGCATGCACTTATATGATAGGAGTATCCGTAGAACAATGAATAGTTGATGATTCTGTGGCCCAGGAGTTATCACAATTGAGGACTGAATTCAATTTGTTCACAAAATAATTTACAGCAGCGGGGGCATAAAAGGTGAATGTGGTTGATTCACAAGGTAAGGCACTTAGACATGATGACCGATTCTGAGGAGGAGGCTAAGTATCTAGATGATTAGGTGGTGAGTTTCAGAGCCAAAGGCTAAGGGTCTAATCAAGAAAATTAGTGCTATGGTCAAGGGAACCATGGTCGGAACTATAATAAAGACAATAACTATAGCAGGTTTGGGTATAGAGATAGGATTCATGGGAGACAGTGATTGGAAAATAAAAAATAATTACAAAGAAAGAAGTGGCCTTTATGTTCCATCGAGGAATCGTGATACTGATTCGAGTAATTTAAGAATGGAAGACATGCTTGCTAAAGTAGTGAAAGGGGTAGGGAGGACTGAAGACTGCCTCAAGGAGCTTGGAGCAAATATTTTAGGGATGAGTCAGAAAGTTGAATCACATGCTACTGCCATTAACCAGCTTGAGCAACAATTTGGTCAAATTTCAGCCGCAATGAATCAGCATTAATAAGGTACACTTCCAAGCAACACCTTTCAAAATCTAAAAAATAATGGTCATTGTTTGGTGATTACTACTAGGAGTGGTAAGATGACTGTTGATCCACCTATGCCCATGGTTATTGTGAATGATGTGAAGCCGGTAATTATTGTCATGAGAAAGTAGCTGAATCCAAAAATCTAGTTGATGATATGAATGCATCTGAAAAGCCTCCAGTTGCTAAAAAGGAGGTTAAGGCTAAAAAAGGGAAGGAGAAGGAGGTCCCACGAGTATTGGCTCCCATTTCATGACCTCTTACTCTTTTCCCACAAAGAATAAATAAGAGAGCTGAAGAGGGAAAGTATCACAAGTTCATCTCAATATTGAAAAAATTATAAGTGAGTATCCCTCGAGTTAAGGCACTTGAGAAAATATCAGGTTACGTAAAGTTCATGAAAGATTTGGTGACAAAGAAGAGGACTGTGAGTTTTAAGCTCATTGATAATGTGCATCATTATAGTGCAATAGCTTCCTGGTCTTTAGTTGAGAAGAAGGAAGATCCTAGAACTTTCACAATTCCATGTACCATTGAGTCTTTCAATTTTGCTAAAGCTTTGTGTGACTTGGGTGGTAGCATTAATTCTATGAGACTCTTTATGGTGGATCACACTGTTAAGAAGCCTGTGGGAATTTTATGTGATATTTTGGCAAGGGTTGTAACATTTATTTTTTTTGGCTGATTTCATCATCCTTGACTGTGAGATTGATTTTGAGGTTCTCATTATCTTGGGGAGACCATTCCTTATGACTGGGCGAGCATTAGTTGATATAGAGTCTCAGCAGATGAAGTTTTAGTTAAATTATGAGGAAGTGACAGTTAATGTATGCCAATCCATGAAGCAGCCAAAGGACATGCGTGTGATCTCTGTGATTGATACAGTCAACGAGAATGCATTGGTAGCTCCTATTAAGAAGAGACTTAGAGTCGAAGCACTTGCAGCAGTTATTATAAATTTTGAAGGTGATGACATTGATGGTTATGATGAGATGGTGAGCACACTTGTACCAAAGAAGTTGGATCTTGATTTAAAAAATAGAGTGACCCTATCAGCAGGCCTTTTATTAAGGAGCCTCCTATTTTGGAGCTCGAAGCTTTTCCATCCCATCTTCGTTATACATTCTTGGGAGCCAACAACACTTTGTTGGTTGTTATTACAACTAATTTTGTTGAGTGGAAGGTAGAGGCTCTAGTGTCTATTTTGCAGAAGTTCAAGAGGGCCATTGGATGGTCCATTGCTGATATTATTGAGATTCCACCTGGAAGTTACACACTTAAAATCCAACTTGAGCCAGATTGTGTTCCTAGTGTTGAGCAATAATGAAGACTTAATATTCCTATGCAAGAGGTAGTTAAGAAGGATATTATCAAGTGGTTGGATTTTGGTGTGGTTTATCCTATTACTGATAGCAAATAGGTGAGCCCAGTTCAATATGTGTCGAAAAGGGTGGAATCATTGTGGTTCCAAACGAGAAGAATAAGCTTATTCCTATGAGACTGGTCACTGGTTAGAGAGTATGCATAGACTATAGGAAGATGAATACATGGACTAAAAAGGATCACTTTCCTATGCCTTTCATGGATCAGATGTTAGACCGTCTTGCTAGCAGAGGATGGTATTATTTTCTTGATGGTTATTCGGGTTACAATCAGATTTTGATTTCACCCGAAGACCAAGAGAATACCACTTTCACTTGTCCATATAGGACATTCACATTCGAGAATGCTTTTTGAATTGTGTAATGCATGCACGAGCGACCTTTCAGCGTTGTATTATGTCCATCTTTTATGACATGGTGGAGGAAACTATTGAGGTATTATGGATGTCTTCTTAGTTATTGGTGATTCATTTGAAATTGCTTTTCCCGTCTAGCTAGTGTCTTGAAGAGAGGTGAAAATTGCAACTTGGTGCTGAATTGGGAAAAATGTCACTTTATGGTCAAAGAAGGAATAGTTCTTGGTCACAAGATTTCAAAGAAAGGGATTGAGGTTGACAAGGAAAAGATTGAGGTGATTGAAAAATTGCCTCCGCCAATTTCTGTGAAAGGTATTCAGAGCTTTTTGGGGCATGTTGGGTTTTATCATAGATTCATCAAGAATTTCTGTAAAATTGCACATCCCTTGTGTAAATTGTTAGATAAGGAGGGAAAGTTCATTTTTGATGATGCGTGCCTTAAAGCATTTGGGTGTCTGAAAGAGAAGTTGATTTCATCCCCTATTATTGTGTCACCTGATTGGTCCATGCCATTTGAGGTTATATGTGATGCTAGTAGTGTAGCGCTAGGGGCAGTCCTAAGCCAAAGGCGAGAGAAGATTCTACATCTAATCTATTATGCTAACAAGGCACTTAATCTTGCTCAAAAAAATTATATGGTAACTGAACAAGAGTTGCTTGCCTTGGTGTTTGCATTTGAGAAATTTTGATCTTATTTACTTGGCACAAAAGTGATTGTGCATACTGACCACGCATCTCTTAGGTACCTTATAGCAAAAAAGGATGCAAAGCCTAGGTTGATTTGGTGGGTACTTCTGTTACAGGAATCTGACTTTGAGGTCAAAGATCTAAAGGGGACTGAAAATCAAGTGGCAGATCACTTATCACGCCTTGAGGAAGAGCCAATGTTGAAATTGATGATGAGCTAGTGATAGATGATACTTTTCCAGAAGAGCCGGTATTGGCAGCATCCTAAGACTTGAATCCATGTTTCACGAATTTTGTAAATTATTTGGTGAGAAGTGTGGTGCCTGAGGATCTATCATTTCAGCATTGGAAGAAGTTTATGCATGATGTGAGAAAATTCTTCTGGGATGAGCCATATTTGTTCTGGATTCATGCAAAAAGACTGATACGTAGATGTGTTCCTGAGGTAGAGATGATGAGTATTCTAGAGGCGTGTCTTTCTTCACCAGTTGGGGGTCACCATAGTGGTGTGCGGACTGCTCATAAAATCTTACAATATGGGTACTACTGGCCTTCCATTCATAGAGACGCACATGACTATGCAATGGCTTGTGATCAATATCAAAGACAAGAAAAAATCTCGTGAAGGAAAGAGCTCCTAATGACCGTAATATTAGAGATTGAGCTATTTGATGTATAAGGCATTGATTTCATGGGCCCCTTTGTGAGCTCATATAGTATGAAACATATCTTGGTTGTGGTGGATTATATTTTGAAGTGGGTGGAGGCAGTTGCGCTTCTAAACAATAAAGGGAAGAGTGTGACCGCATTTCTGAGGAAGAATATATTTTCTAAATTTGGTACTCCAAGGGCAATCATTAGTGATGGAGGCTCACATTTTTGCAATCGTCTTTTTAGAGCGCTTTTGGAAAAATATGGTGTGAAACATGGGTGGCAACACCCTACCATCTTTAAACAAGCGGGCAAGTTGAGGTCTCCAATCGTGAGATCAAGTCCATTTTGGCAAAAATAGTGAATGCCAATAGAACGGACTAGGATAGAAAGTTGGATGATGCATTATGAGCCTATCGAACAACATACAAGAACCCTATTGGTGCTTCTTCTTATCAGCTTGTGTATGACAAGGTATGCCACTTGCTTGTTGAACTTGAGCATAAGGCATTGTAGGCACTGAAGAGATTGACTCTGTCATGGAATAATGCGGCAAAGATGAGACTTGAGCAACTGAACGAGATGGATGAATTTTGTCTTAGAGCATATGAAAGTTCAGTTGTATACAAAGAGAATATAAAGGCATAACATGACCAGAAGATAGAAAGGAAAGAGTTCACCACTGGCGATAGGGTTCTGTTGTTTAAGTCTAAGCTTTGCTTGTTTCTTGACAAGTTAAAGTCTAAATGGAGGGGGCTGTATCGAGTGGTGATGGTGTTTCTATATGGTGCAATTGGGCTTGAAAATAGTGAGGGCCTGAAGTTTAAAGTAAATGGACAACAGGTAAAGCACTATCTTGGTGATGTTAAGGAGGTCAAGGTGGTATGTGATGTAGATCTTGATGGAGCTTGAGTAATCAGGCATATCCGAGTCATGCCACAAATTTAAATCAGGTACTTTATAGGAGACAACCCATGGGTTAGTTTGGTTAAGTTTGAGTAGCCAAACTAGCCACGTCGTGCCACAACGTTACATCAGGCACTGCATGGGAGGTAACCCATGGATATTGTACTTGTTTTGCTTTTATTTGTGATATAGGGTAACATGTGTTAAGTGTGTAAGGATAATGTAGAAAAGAACTTAGGCCCTGGAACAAAAATAGAAACCACGAGAGTGTTGAACGATCGTTGGAAGTTCCAAGGATTGTGGTTGCTGTCGTCTGCATGAAGTCCAGATAATTAATTTTCAGGAGGTGTTCCAATGATTGAGCACCAACGATTGTCCCAAGAAAGAGCAATCGTCGTATCCATCATCTAACTAAACTCCTAAAAACCAACTTTCAGGAGTTAGAACTAACATACCAAAGGAATGATCGCTGTAACATACAACGATCGTCCTTAAGCTTTGTTGGTTCCCATGTAAGTTTTCTTAACCCCCTAGGAATGATGGGATACACCGATCGTTGTATCAACCAATGATTCTAGGGACGAGCTATCTGTTGAGTCCTTTTTTAACTTTTAAATTACACCCGACCCGACCTAACTCATTTTAAATTCCCCAATTCATAATATTCAAAGACCCGATAGACACCATTTCTCGTTCAAACTCAAATTCAGGCAAAATTACATGATCAAAGAGAAAAAACACTCAATTCTACCCTCAAATTTGGGTGAGATTTCAATTGCTCCTACGCGTATACTACTTAAATCTCTCAAACTCCTCATAATTCAAAACTTTCACACTCACTGCATAGTAAGTTACCTTATTATACCTTCAAATTGTTGATCGTGTTTAAAATTAAAGAGAAATGAAGTCATTCATACCTTCTTGAGTGTTAAGTGTATCCAAATGTGAGTTCGGAGGGAGTTGTGTAACTAAAGTTAATAGAATAATGTACATTGTGAAGTGTTTGAGTAATGGGTGTGTAGGGGTGAAGTTTGAATAGCCCCTTAGTGTCAAAATTAGGGTCAAGATGTTGGATTTAAACTGTTTTAAACATTAGTGAACACTCAATGACTCAACCAATGAGTGTTGTATCTATGAACGATCGTTGGTTGAATCACTGTGGGTGCCACACTTGCAAGGTTACAGGAAGACCTTCAAATGATGGATTTTTAAGATCTTCATATCTACAATGATCGTTGGTAGTTGTCGTATGATGGGAACAACTCTCAGGAAATCCAAGAGGGACTTCTAACGATCGAAAGGACGATCATCCTTTCCTATAATGATCATCCTATATATCATCTGTAGAAAGTATAAAATACTTGTTTTTACTTTAATACGATACTAACTATTTTCATACAGGTACTATGGCACCCAAATTGAGCAAGAAATAACTAGATAAGGCTTTCCATAAAGAGACAACAAAGAAGCGGGCACTTAAAGACCAGCCTTCGGCCTTGGAGACCAAAATCAGACTAATCTAGTGGTTTGGAGGTTGATTACTCCACAAACAGTGCTGATGAAAAAAACGATACTTAAACCATGAGATCCAACTATGAAAAGGCCAAGGCCACACCTTCCATAGTATTGGGGCCTGCTGCTACTCCTACTGAGCCTTCCTAATTTGAAGAGGGAGGCCAAGCTTCAAACTCGGATGGGGGTAATCCAATGGCAAATTATGAGATGAGTTCTTTAGAGGAGGATTGTCACTCCCAAGAACACACGCAAGTTTATGTGGTTGTGCAAGTAATATAGAGGCTTTTGCGAGCTGAATATTAATCCCACAGGGAATTGGTGTTTAGCAGACAATTCAACTTAAGTATTAATATTGAAGTTAAACAAGTATGATTCGTAACCAAAGAGAGTTTGTATTTGTTTTTATAACTAAATAATAGAAATAACGATGATATGAAATTCGGATTGTAAACAATATAGAGAGAGTTCCAGGGTTGAGGCAATTACTTCATATTCATGCATAACTATGGTTTCTAGTCAATTTTTGTGCTTATTTGTTAATCTATGGGGTTGATGTTCAACTTGGGAATGGTAATACTCAAAGACATCTACCCAAATTAATCTCACAACTACATCGTTGAGTGGGTATGTGAGTCTTTAATTCAAGTACATTAAACTATCTTCCCGTTTCATTAACCAAGTGGGGTGTTTAGGTATATCGCTATCCTAACCGTAAATCATCCTTTAACAATTAATATCTAACCATTAAAAACATGATCCACACTCCTTATGTTATTCAATCCACCCCTCAACTCCTATGGTCGATTCATTTTGGAACTACAATTTATCCTAAAGTTCATGACACTTTAGAATAGTAAAATAAGAACACAAGAACAATCACATGACTTGATAAACAAATATACCAACTATAAAACCATAATTAAGCAATCATGTAGTATCCTCAACCCTAGAAATAGGGTGTTTATCCATTCATAGTCATACAAACAATCTTCACAAAAGAGTTCATAACTTCAAACTATAAGAATGAAAAGTAAAAGAAGAAAGAACCCTAGTTTGAGCTCCTTGATGTCTCATTTGCTCTCATATTCATGTGTAATACAAGAGATGAGAGTTAATGTGGATAATTACTCCTTTTATAGTTCTTTAGGTCTTACATAAGGTTCCCCAAACGAATTATATATATTTACATCCTTGCCCCCACTTAAAACAAGTTAAAAATCCAACTTTGAGGTGATTTGGGGGGGGGGGGCATCGCGGGTTCCATTGCACCATAGGGGAGGTGCGGCTATACATGCTGAGGTGAATGAGGCAGGACATCCCACACACTTTGTAGGGTGCAGCACATTTCCCCTTACCTTGCTTTGGGAGGTGTTGCGCATGGCCCCCTCAAGTGTGGAGGGTCGTCCAAATTTTTGTCGTCTCTTTTTGTGTGCGCTTGTCCGTCATTTCCATACTTCTTGTGGATTTTTTGTAGGCTTAATTTAGATTTCATAGCTACTTCATAGGTCTCCTACAATATCTCATAACAAACATAAGTCCATACAACACAATAGAACTCATCAAAGTATACTAGAACAAGCATAGCTCAAGCTAGCGACACTAGTTTTCTTTTCTAAGTTCTATTTGATACTTTGACACTAGACTTATTTAAAATGCACCTTAAACACCATAAAAATGTACTTTAACATACAAATAATGTATACACACTTTATTACTCAATAATCCCCTAGAGTTATCCTCAAAACTAAGCTAAAAGAGCAAAGATAATGACAATTAGGAGTGTAAATATGCCTAAGATCAAGGATGAGTCTGCGAATGGTTTCAGTAGTGCAAATATAGATCCTCTGATAGAGCTACAAGTCTTCCTCAAAAGGGGGAAGACTTGAAGTGATATGGTGTTCTAAACTCCCGAGACTAATATAATGATGGGGTATCCCTAAATAACAAAGGGAACAAAAAGAGAAGCAGATAAGAAGAACCTCGGATGCTACCTGGGGCACTCCAAAGAGTTCTAGAACTGAACCAACGGTTTGAGAAATACAACCTGGAATAGATTACCAAACTATTAGGTAACTACGGTGCTGAGTTGGTGCATGAATTCTATGCCAACTATACAACGACACTTGGGAACATGACTCATTTGAGGAAGGAGAAAGAAATGAAAAAGCAGACCTGATTAGATACTATGATTATGTGGGGTGTGGAGATTGACATCTCGAAGAAGGAAATTGCCCGAGATTTATTTGGTGATGGGTTTGAACCAACAACTAAAACTCCAAATTTTGACTACCGAATGACTAATTTGAAGAAGGTAAAGACATTGAGTACAGAAGATAAGTTACTTCATTACAGGTGGTTGGCAGGCCACATTGCTGAGGCTAAGGAAAAAAGCAGGAACGGGTAAATGGTGCAACGATCTACAAGCACGCACTGAGCTTTATCGCCAAGTCTTAGTGGTCCATTGTCAAGCACCCCGACAGGAAATGACAATGTGCTGAGTGCTGAAAAAGTAGGGATAGTAGTAACCTTTATGGAAAAGTTGGAATTGAACATTTCGTGGATTGTTGCGGAAAAGATTTAGCAGCGGGTTCTGCTGTTTCATACTACTCTACCATTTCCTAGCATGGTGACCCTTTTGTGTTGGAAGTCTAGTGTGTCTTCCATTCTTATTGTTGATAGATTCACCTAGCTGACTAAGACCATGGACATTGCACTGATAAAGGACTACATGAACTCGATGGCTCAAGCCAGGGGTCCTTTGCCAGATTTGGCCCCGTAGGTAGCAGAGAGGGTTGCCCCTGCCTTCTATAGAAATTCCAACTTCTACAACCAGTGCTACTTCATCATCAATACAACAGCCTATAACACCTTCGAGTGTACTCCAGTATATACCTACGAGTTATAGTTTGGTGCCCATAGATTTCTTAGAAAAGATGATGAAAAGGATGGCCGTCACTGAGGAAAGAAAACATAAATTAGAGGAAGGGGTCAAACCATATATGGAATATGACATCAAGGCTACTATGCAGGGTATGCAGACCCAATTCGATAGTTTTGAGAGCCTGATGATGGACAAGTTAAAGAGTGTCTAGGCTCCTAATTTGAGCACAGTCACAGTAGAGCTGGCCGCATTGAAGATAGTTATGAAGGATCTTTTTGAGGGGCAGTTCCTTGTTATGCAACCTCCACCCCTACCCATTATTGAGGACTTTGATGTTGATGTACCTGAATTCTACACCCAGGCCCAGAAAGACGGGGGAAAGGGTAAGAAAGTGGATGATATGGTGGATGAGATCGGTGATGATACATAACCCATTAAGAAGAGAAAGATAAAGGACAAAGATGAAAAGAAAAAAGCAGCCACTGTGAGCGAGGACGAACCTCCAAGGTACATACATCAGAGAGGAGTGAGGTCCCAGATGATATTGATATCATTGATCCTATTACTTAGAGTGGGGGAGGGTACAGAGATTGCCCCCACAACCCAGTCATTGAGTGCACCGGCCACCACTGGTGCCAACTTTGTTTTGAGTGCCACGGCCACTACTGAGGCCATTAAAGTTTAAGAGCATGGAGGGGTTATATTTGTGACCCCAGTTGATTAGTCTACAATAGGCTTCTAGTATGCCACAGGTATGTCTCTACCCTTGTTCTTTATTTTTACTATTTTTATGCATTAGGGACATTGCCCAGTTTCTTAGTTGGGGGTGGGGCTATACCGACATCCAAGGATTTTTGTTATCGTGTTTCTTTTTCCTCAGATGCACTATCTAGTTAGAACAACATGTTTAGGAGTTTTACTTGTTTTTTAGTGTGTTTTTATGTTTAAATTTTATGTAATCAAAAGAGAAATAGAAGAAGTTAGCGCAGTCAAAATAAAAAAAGCATGCAAATCTGAGTTTGTGAATCTGGTGTTTAAATGATATCCCTCCATAAAAATTTATGATTTTTTAGCTGTGTTGTGTGCTTACTGTGAACTGTGACCAATGTGGATCTTGTCATGGCATTAGGATTATGAGCGTGATAACCGTAGCCTAACTATGCATAAACCGGAGAGGTAGTAACTGTGTTTGTAGCCCTAAGCCATGTGTGTGAGTTACTTACCTAGTTAGCATGTGTGTGCGATCTAGAACTTGCTTGGTTAGTCTGGCCAAGGTTGTAGGATAGTAGGTTAGAAAATGATTATAATCCATTCTTGAATAGTCCACTATAAGCATAAAAAGCCTACCAAATAGAATATGATACACCTTGATCCCTGTTTTTGAGCCTAAGTAGATCTTTTCATTCAACTAGCCTATTCACCTTCCCAATTTGATACAATGAACCTGCTTTGGCCTTGGTTCCTCCTTAGACACTGTGCACCTCAACTTAGGCAAATTGCGTAAGCAGAGGGTGGCTATCATAGGGGTGCATAAAAGAAATTAGGTATGTAGAAGAAAGTTGGTAAATAAAAAAGGAGTTGGGTGCAGTAAAGTCAGAAAAGATAGAAAAGAAAAAAAAGTGAAAAGAAAAGAAGTGAATGAAAAAATAAAATAAAGAGAGAGAGAAAAGAAAAATTGTAAAAGTAAACCGTACCCTAAGTCTTAAAGTCGAAAGGGAGGAAGAGAAATAAATGGGGTTGAAAAGTGGAGCCAAAAGTAGAGTATTGCTGATGTGCCATGATTTCATGGCACTTTCGATGCTTAAAACAAGGAAAATATGCAATAACTTGGGTATGTTTGGTAGGTGTGATGTGTTTTCCATTCTATGTTGCAGGAAAATAGGGGTTGGAGGCAAAATGGAGAAGACGGGAAGTAGCATGCACTGGAATGAAATTTTTGAAGACAAAAGAGCGGAGTTGAATTTCACTAAGTGACCCACGGTCATGACTCACGGACCATAGGTGGAGATACAGACCACAGATCAAGTCCGTGAGTAAACTTCTGCAGTTGTACATGGAGGCTTGATTTCTACAACCTGGACCCACGGTCCGTGGGTTGAGTCCACGACCTCAAGTCATGGTCCGTAGAAAGTTGCCTACTTTTTTCTCCTACATGTTTTAGGATAGGATTCGTTTTGTATCTATAAATACTCTTATGTTTCCTATGTTAGGGAGGCTATTATTACATTATTTGAGTTGTCTATTACATTGTTTTGAGGTTCATAAACACATTGATCTTGTAATCTCAAACGTTGATTCTAGGGTTTTGATTTATAGTGAGATTTCAGAGTTTTATTCTTCTTGTGAGTTCATAATTATGTTTTCATTATTGAACTAGGGTTGTATGAACCATGAGGAATTAACAAAATTAGTTAAGTGCGAAGAAATTCTGAACCGGTGTGACTACATGTATTGTTATTTCCTTTGTTATAATTTATATTCTAACGGTTGAAAACATTGGAAACTTGCCGGTATACTAAACTTGCTCGAGAGAGAGGTAGAGATTGGGAAAAGGGAATAACAACAGAGATTTGAAGCTATCAACCTTCGTTTAAAAACTTGAGCCGTAATAGGAATAGTTATCTGAGATCAAGAACAAGGGTTAGTAGCGCGACACTCGAAGATCGAAAGGAGAAGAGTGAAATTTATCTAACCAAGATCGAGAGAAGTTAGATGAACCTATCTTGTTAGATTTTGCATGCAATGTAGCGGGACAGTTTGCCAGCATAAGTACCCGATGGATTTAAGGAATTTTGGGGGATCACAGTCCTAGTACCTTTCTCGTATTGATCACAAATTCGACAATCAACAATTGTTACTGTTACTATTTGTTTACAAAACCCCCTTTTTTACTTACTTTCCAATCACTCGGACAAGCATTCGATAGAAGTTTGACCTATTCCCTGTGGTATTGACCCCAACCTAGTTGGGTTCTATATTTGATACAGCAACCACGTTATACTTTCCTGGAGGTATATTTTGGGCAACATCAAATTTTGGCACCGTTGTCGGGGAATACGGTTACGGAGTTAATTGATCAAGTTTATTCAAGTGTTGTTTTCATTGAAATTGTTATTTTCCTATTCATAAGGTGTACGTGGGTGTATGCCCAACACTAGGAGTCAAGGCAATCCCCTGATTCTACTTGATACAGCAATAGAAAGAAAGCTAAGGAATAATCGAAGAATGGTGAATATTAACGGATTTCAAGACCCCACAACCGGTACGGATATTTATTGCCAACCACAAATTCATTCGACTTGTCATGAAACTGCTGAGCAAATCACTGCTCGATTAATGGCTGAGGAGAATGTGAGACAAGCAACTCTTAGACAAGCAGATAAAGATCATTGAGAAATGCAAGAGGTAGCACAATGTCTTACTGCACTTGAAGAGAGACAAAGAAGACCAAGGGTGCAACAACCCCCAAAAATACCACATGTGCTAGTTTATGATAATCCTGAAAAAGAGGATATGGCCTATTTTGAGCCGGTTGAGACTGGTGCCATTATTCCACCAGAGTTACCTAAAGGAACTAAATTCGACATTATAAGTTCTATGATCCATCTGTTGAACTTAAAAGGGGTGTTCGCTGGCCTTTCAACTGATGATGCAAACATGCATGTGATGAATTTTGTGGGGATATGCACCTCGAACAATCTACCAGGAGTGAGTCAAGAAGCAATTTGATTAAGGCTATTTCCATTCTCCTTTATGAGAGAGGCGACTTTGTGGTTGGCTGAGTTACCACGAGGTTCTATCACTACTTGGCAAGAGTTGAGGAATCAGTTTCTGGAATAATTTTTTCCACCTTCCCGAATGTTGCAACTAAAGGATGAGATTTATACTTTCTGTCAGCTACATTTTGAGGCACTTTATGAGACTTGGATAAGGTTTAAGAAGAAGTTGCAAAATATTCCAAAACATAGGATGAATGGTCAAAATTAACTTGAGATCTTCTACAGAACATTAAATGGTCAAAAATACTATCACTAGCAGAGCATGTATGAGTCTGAGATGAGAACAAGCTTCAGAGATTTTAGATCATATTACTAAAATCAACCGAGGTTGGCACACTAGAGAAGCAGACTGACCAATAGAAACTTATGCCATTGGAGAATCAGCAGAGCAAAGAGCGTTATATGACACTGTAGCTCAAGAAGTAGTACAACTGAGAACTGAGATTAGATTACTAGCTAAGCAAATCGCGGCAGGAGGAACGAAAAAGATTAATGCGGTAGGTGCACAAGGAAAAACACCTAGGTATAAGGATTCAGATTCTGAGGAAGAAGCTAAGTATTTGGATAGAGAAGTGGCGGGTTTTTTAGCAAAGGGACAAGGGTCTACTCAAGACAATTAGAACTCGAGGCAAGAAAATCAAAATCGGAACTACTACTATGATAATTACAATAAGTCAGGATATAGAGATCGAGACAGAGATCGGGATAGTGATTGGAGGCGAAAAGACGACTACAAAGATAAAGTGGCCTTTATGTTCCACCAGGGAACTATGATGCTGAGTTTGAAAATTCAAGGATGGAAATCCTACTTGCAAAAATCGTTAAGGGGTCGGAGAGCTAAGAAAACTGTCTAAAAGAGATCAAGGTAGACCTTTCAGGGATAAACCAAAACGTTGAGTCTCATGCGACCACCATCAAACTGCTGGAACAACAATTCGAGCAGATGTCTACAACATTAAATCAGCGTCAACAAGGTACACTTTTGAGCAACGCCATCCAAAACCCAAAAAATGATGCTCACTATATGGCTATGACAACGACAAATGGGAAGACTCTTAATGAGGCACCCAAACAAGTTGAGGGTGTTCATGCTACATTGGAAGAGCAAATGAATGCCACGAATAAAGGTAAAGGAAGCTCTAAAGAAGTATGTTCCATTCCCAAAACTTCCTCCACCTTTCCCTCACATCTAAATAAAAAGGTGGATAAAAATAAAAATGTTGGTGGAGAGATCATGAAAGAAGTTGAAGAGCCTCAGACTGATGAAAATAAGGTGAATGTTGAAAATGAGAAAGAAATAAAAGCCCCACAAATGATAACCCCCATTCCTAAGCCGCCACCTCTATTCCCTCAGCGCTTGAAGAAGAATAAGAAGGATGGAAAATTTCATAAGTTCATGTCCATATTGAAGCAACTTTCTATAAACATTCCATTGGTGGAGGCACTGGAACAAATGCCGAGATATGCAAAGTTCATGAAAGAGTTGGTCACGAAGAAGAAAACTATCAGTTATGAGTCTATTTGTGATTTACACCATTGTAGTGTAATTGCATCTCGTTCTCTTATGCAAAAGAAAGCTGATCCTGGTGCCTTCACAGTTTCATACACAATTGGGTCAGTTAACTTTTCCAGAGCTTTGTGTGACCTAAGTGAGAGCATTAACTTGATGCCGCTGGCAGTATTCGATAAATTAGGCTTGGAACCCCCGAGCCAATAAAGATGTGGTTATTGATGGCGGATCGTATGATCAAGAAGCCTATGGGCATATTAGTTAATGTTTTGGCCAAGGTTGAAAACTTCATCTTTCCTGCTGACTTTGTTGTCTTGGATTACGAGGTCAATTTTGAGATGCCCATAATTTTGGAGAGATCATTTTTAGCCACCGGCAGAGCATTGGCAGATATGGAGTGGGGTGAGCTAAAATTCAAGTTGAATAATAAGGAAGTCACGGTCAATGTTTGCAAAACTATGAAGCAGCCAAAGGACATGAGGGTGGTTTCAAAAATAAATAGTTCAAATGACCCTAGAAGCCAACCCAAGGGATATCTTGATGAAGTCTGAGTAATCAAGACACCCGAGTCGTGCTGCGACGTTAAATCAGGCGTTGTTTGGGAGGCAACCCAAGGTGTCTTGCTCTTCCTACATTTGCTTTGATTTTTGTTATTTTGATCGACATTAGACCCAAGCACCTAGGGTGCCACAGGTATGTTCCTAACTCTCTTGTTTTACTTTGGTATAATGCATGCTTATTTGGTGGGGGCAGAGGTACTTGTGGGTCGATATGTCCTCTTGGGGGGTTTTTGTTGTCATATTTCTTTTTCCTCAAAGTTCTATCATAGAAGAACCAGCATGTTTAGGTTGTTATTTATATTATTATGTGTTTTCATGTTTAAGTAGGAGGAAACTAGGGGAACCTTAGTGCAGTCCAATTTTGAACAAGTTTTTGTTGATGTTTTTGGTGTTTAAAAGATACCCCTCCTAAAATATTTATTTTGGACTGTGTGTGTAGTTATGTTAGTTTGGGACAGCTGTTGGATCTTGTTATAACATTAGTATTATAGGCAGAATGACTGTAGCTAGCAATGCATGAACTGGATAGGTAGTAGTTGATAGTGTAACCCTGTCCTATTTGTGTGTGAGGTCATTATCGAGTTCACTTTGTGTGTGCGATCCAAAACTTGCTAGATTAGTCTTACCTAGGTTATAGGATAATGGTTAGGAAAGGATCGTAGGTCATTTTTGAATAAGTCCACTTTTAGCCTAAATGCCCGACCAAATGAAGTAAGTATCCCTTGATCCCAAGTTTGAGCCTTAAATTGACCTTTTTCTTTCATTAGACGATTCACCTTCCCATTTTAACTTACAATGAACCTGTCTTGGCCCTGGTCCCTCCTTGGACATTGTGTACTTCAATTCAGACAAATCACCTAAGTTGAGGGTGGCTATCATAGGGGTGCGTAGCTTGATATGGTTATGAATAAGGGGTTAGTAAAAGAAATGAGAACAGGTTTGGGTGAGAAAAAAAAGAAGAAAATAAGTGAAAAACATAGAGTTTTCAAAAAGTAAAAAAAAAAGAAGAGAAAAAGAAAAAAAAATATTGAAATCGTAAAGAAAATCACACCCAATATCTGAAAACAAATGAAGGAGAATAAGGAAGAATAAAATGAGTATGGTTGGAAAGTGGAGCCAAAAAATAGGTTAGTGTCAAAGAGGGTTGAGTCACATATCAATATATACCACACCCATCCCCAAGCCTACATTACGAGCTAATGAAAGTCCTATATTGATCCTAGTCTGACTGTCTAAAAAATAAGGCATGGAAAATAAGGGCAAGCCTATGGTATTTCATGCACACTGTTTGAACTTCTTTATGAGAGAGAGTATTTTGACCCAGTCCCTACTTTGATATTCATTAGTATATTGTGAGTATATGGGACTTCTTTGTTGTGAGAGTATATGGGTTGCATTGTTAGCTGTTATTTGTTCGGATAATGTCATTTGCATATATGCTTAGTTGTTTGTTCATAATCTGATGCCATCACTTGATCCCTTCTGAGTCATGATAATATACTGCATGTATACACACAGTGGTTTTGACTTGTGAATAGGAGGGGGTCAAAATTTTTAGTACCGAAAGAAAGGAGACGACTGTCATAGGTCTCTTAGTTAAGCATCGAATGTGTTTGTTTTGTTTTGTTCGCCTGAGGACATGCAAATATTCTAAGTTGAGGGTGTTGATGTGCCATGATTTCATGGCACTTTCGATGCTTAAAAGAAGGAAAATATGCAATAACTTAGGTATGTTTGGTAGGTATGATGTGTTTTTTGTTCTATCTTGAAGGAAAATAGGTTTTGGAGGCAAAATGGAGAAGACGGGAAGTAGCATGCACTGGAATGAAATTTTTGAAGACAAAAGAGTAGAGTTGAATTTCACCAAGTGACCGACGGTCATGACGCACGGACCGTTGGTGGACCTACAGACCGTAGGTCAAGTCCGTGATTCAACTTTTGTAGTTGTACATGGAGGCCTGATTCCTACGACTTGGACCTACGATCCGTGGGTTGAGTCCACGACCTTAAGTCAAGGTCTGTGGAAAGTTGCCAAATTTTTTCTCCTACATATTTTAGGATAGGATTCGTTTTATATCTATAAATACTCTTATGTTTCCTATGTTAGTGTGGCTATTATTACATTGTTTGAGTTATCTATTACATTGTTTTGAGGTTCATAAACACATTGATCTTGTAATCTCAAATATCGATTCTAGGGTTTTGATTTATATTGAGATTTAAGAGTTTTATTCTTTTTGTGAGTTCATAATTATGTTTTCATTATTGAATTCGTCTTGTGTTTTGCAATCATGAATAGCTAAATCTCTCAACTATGGTTGTGTGAACCATGAGGAATTAACGAAACTAGTTAAGTGCGAAGTAATTCTGAACCGGTGTGACTGCATGTATTGTTATTTCCTTCATTATAATTGATCTTGTAACGGTTTAAAATGTTGGAAACTCGCCTGTATTCTAAAATTTCTCGAGAGAGAGGTAGAGATTGGGAAAAAGGAATAACAACAGAGATTTAAAGCTATCAATCTTCATCTAATAACTTGAGCCGTAACAAGGATAGTTATCTGAGTTCAAGAATAAGGGTTAGTAGCGCGACACTCGGAGACCAAGAGAAGAAGAGTGAAATTTATCTAACCAAGGTCGAGAGATGTTTAGATGAACCTATCTTGTTAGATTTTGCATGCAACGCAGCGGGATAATTTTCCAGCACAAGTACCCGGTGGAGTTAAGGAATCTTAGGGATCACAGTCCTACTGCCTTTTTTGTATTGATCATAAATCTGACAATCAACAATTGTTACTGTTACTATTTGTTTACAAAAACCCCCTTTTTACTTACTTGCTAATCACTCGGACAAGCCTTCGATAGAAGTTCTTCCTATTCCTTGTGGGATCAACCCCAACCTAGTTGGGTTCTATATTTGATACAGAGACAATGTTATACTTTCCTGGAGGTATATTTTAGGCAATATCAATTGCCTAGGAGGGTTGCATCACTTAATCTAAATTTTCCATACCCATCCCCAAGCTTATATTACAAGCTAATAAAAGTCCTATAGTGATCCTAATTCAACTGTCTAAAAGACTAAGGCGTAGAAAATAAGGGCAAGCCTATGGTATTTCACGCATACGGCCTAAAATTCTTTCAGAGAGTGAGTGCTTCAATTCAGTCCTTGTTTTGATATTCATAATATATTTTGAGTATGGGGTACTTCTTTGATGTGAGGGTGTATGGGTTGTATAGTGGTTGCTATTTGTTCGGGTAGTGTCATTGGTTTGCATTTTAGGTTTTCCATTGATAATGTAATGCCATTACTGATCCCTTTCTGTCATGGTGAGTAGTTTGTATGCACACAACAAATTTTGATTTTGATGATGTTGGAGGGGGATGAAACTGTGTTTTGATTTATGAGTGCTAAATCTGATTTTTGATAAGTATGACTATCGTAAGACTCTTAGAATTCTCTTGGTTAAGAAGCATGTATTTTGTTGTTTTATTTGTTGTGTTTTGTTCGCCTGAGGATATGCAAACCCTCTAAGTTGAGGGTGTTGATGTGTCGTGGTCTTACTGCACTTTTGATACTTAAAACTACGGAAATTTGCTAGTATAAAGGCATTTTTATGTGGATATGATGTGATTTAATGGTATTTGCAGGTTAAAACAGTCTTGAGAAGTGAAATACAGGAATTGGGACTTACTTACTCCAGATGAACCAAAGAACGACCGTCATTTCTGACAGTGGTCATCCAATGAAGTCGTTGGTTGAAATTGAAAGGCAACATATGAAGAAAAACAGACGAAAGGATCCCACAATTGTTGTATGAAACAACAGATTCATCCTAAAGATTGTGGGAAGGTTATCCTGTAAAGTGAAAAATCAAGGGTGGAAGCAACAAAAAGAAGCAATAATTGTTAGAAGAAAGGACGAGCTCATCCTGAGCATCGTTCCAATAAATATCTTCCAGTGTTCAAAAGTCATACATCCAACAACGAATAGAAGGAACGATTGTGGTATCTACCAACGATCATCCTATGATTCATCTGAGGCGCCGACTCTGCAAATTTCATTGTGTTTAAGATAGGTTTTGTTTTTGTCTATAAGTACTCCTATTAGGTTTATTGTATTAGTTTACATTATATTACTACTTTCAAGGCATACTGTTGTTCTTGCAAAAAAAAAAACATAGATTTTTATTGTTTTAATTCAAAGTAAGATTTATGGTTTTCATCTTATTCATCATAAGTTCATAATTGTTCTTTCTTCTCAGAATTACTATTATGTTCTTACGATTATGAGTAGCTAAACACCACAACTAGGGTTGTGGGAACCATGACAGATTAACAAAGTAATTTTCAAAGTACGACATGATTCTCAAAGGATGTTTATGTATGTATTGTTATTCTCTTCTGTTTGATTGCTTTTAATGGTGCGTAATGTTAGTAATCGCCTTATCCTTACTTGCAATGAAAAAAAGTGTAGCGGAAGGGAAAAGGGAATTAACAACGAGAGTTGGAGCTATCAACCTCTATTTAATAGCTTAAGTCGGTAAATGGGATAGCTAATCTGGGGTCCATGATAGGGGTTACTAGTGCAAAACTCATGAGACGATAATACGTGATTGAGGATAGTCATCTAATAGGGGCGTAAAGTCATTTAGATGAACATAACTTGTCGTTTCTGCATGCCAAGCACTAGGAGAGATCACTAGTATGAAGAACCTACAGAGTTATGAAGTTATGGGGAATATAGTCCTAGTGTTTTTCTCATATTGATTACAACCATCTAAAATCTGGTATCTTTACTATTGGAAGTCTGAATTACAAAAACCCCCTTTAATGAAAATTACTTATTGACTTTTTAGTTAGATAGATTAATAAAGGTTTCAGTTTATTCCTCGTAGGATCGACCCCAACCTAGTTGGGTTCTATATTTGATCAGCGACCGCTTTATACTTTTATCAGAGGTGTAATTTGGGTGACATCAGGTTTGATTAGGTTTATTTCTCCTTAATTGTGCCTTCTGGGCTTATAGGGGTCTAGTTATGTTATAGCTAGTCCTTTTATTAGTGTTTTCAAGTTATTCATTTTCCATTTATCATAGTTGGTTAGTTTAGCCTATTATTTCCATTTTTACCCTTATTTATTGACCTAGGCTTACATACTTGCACTTTATTTATTCTTTACTATAATTTAGCTCAGTCGGCCTATGATGCCTACTAAGTACCCATGGTTTTGTTACTTACTGTATTGTTGCAAATTTTTCCTTGATGTAGATTTGAGTATAAGTCAACGCCATTGAGGACATCTTCGGGTTGTGTTGCTATAGTGTGACCTTTTAGAGTCTGAAGCTGATCCTCCTCCTTTTGCTGTTTTGATAGTCTTATTTTTGTATATCCATAGACTATGATATATATATTCTTATAGTGTCTAGTACTCTTTTTTCTTAGTGGCTTTTGTACTAACCTTACCAGGTCTTGGGGGATTCTTTTTTGATATTTTATCCTCTTCCCCTCTTGTACAACATGCATATATGTATATATATTTATCCTCACTGCTTATTCTTGTATCTACATATTTATTACCTTATATTTTGCCTGTTGGCCCCTTACTTTCCATTTTGGGCTATGGTTTGACTTACCTACTGGTGAGTGAAAGTAGGTGCCATCATGATCTGAGGGTCCAATTGAAAACATGGCAAACTGCCAAGTTTGCTGGTGCAGATTCAGCTGGTGCAGGTCAAAAATGACCTTCGCAATCACGAGGCCTTGGCCGTATTTTTGGAAGCGAAGGTTATTGGTCATCGCGATTGCGAGCTGGACTTTGTGTTCACGATGAGTCAGGAAGTCGACCTGTCTGAGTTTTTCCTTCACATTTGTAATGAACTGGCTGCATTCGAAAAGGTCAAGGCAGTTGAGAGTCGCGTTCTCGATGGGGTCCCCGTGTTCGCGTTGAAAGGACTCCTACCCCTAGCAGCATTTAAAGTTGTGGAACCCATTTCCTTTCCTTTTTTTCTTAAGTCCCAAGTGTCCATACAATCCCTAGAGAGCTAAGAGAGAGCGGAGATCGATCTTTGGGTGTTCGGGGTGAGTTGGAGACTCTATTTTGGTCATTTTATCACCGATATTTTTGTAAGTTTTCATCTAATTTCTTGGTATATTCTCCGGTTTAACTTTAAATTCCTAGTTTCTTTATGGGCTGATTTAGGGCTTGTTTGTGCTCGAATTTCACCTATTTTAAGGGTAAATAACCCTTCAACTTCGAGGTACATGTTGACGGTCTCAAAGTTGTGATTCCACAAGTGAACCCCACATGTGATTTTTAGCTTGATTTTGGAGCTGGAGCATTTCTATGCAACATAGGTATTGTTATTCTCATGTTAATGCGTAGATTACTATTTTGATAGCGTGGGAATTTACGGCTTGGTTGTATATTTAGCAAATTTTGGATTGTTTAGCCGTTTTAGATAGAATTTGACTCACTCTTCCTCCTTTGAGTTAGATTGCATCTTAAGGCTAGTTTTGATTTATTTGGTACCTTGAAATAGAACTTTAAAGCCTTAGTCTAGTTTTTGGTAAAATTTACCTTAGTATGGACTTTCGGGATTAGTAGTGGGTCTCGCTGGCCCTCTTCTAGGTCAACTTATTAATCTAACTCCTTGTAGATCTTGGAGTCCTTCTTTCATCATCTTATGTTAAATCTTGAACCTTAGAAGGATTTAGGCATATTTTCGACCTTCGGCTAGATTTGTTATTTGGTATTTACTTTTGAATTTCGATTCAAGTTTGATATTTACTATTCATAGGTGGTACTTTACGTTGGTAACATGATACTAAAGTTTCGGTGCAAGTCTAGAGTTTATGGTTCACAGGGGTCCTTAGGTATGGTTTCGATTGTCGGTTACTTATGTTTATTATTAACGATAGATCCTCTTTGATTGCATCCATCATGCTTATGGGGGCTCGGTTGGGTCATTTCTCTCTTATTTATGTCTTCTGGGCTTATAAGGGCCCAGTTAGGCTGTAGTTAGATTTTATTTATTTCAAACTGTTTATCCTGTTATTTATCATTCTCGTGAGTTTGGGAGCATCATTTCAGGTTTGGTCCTTTATCCCTGACTCTAGTTTTAGTTCTCGCATTTTATTATGCTTTTATTATAATTTAACTCAGTCGGCCGATGATGTCTACTGAGTACCCATTGTTTTGGTACTCATACTACACTTTTGCATCTTTTTTTGATGGAGATCTGAGCACGAGTTACCGCCACTAACGTCCTATTCCAGCTTGGTTTTGGGATTCGGAGATACGGTGAGATTTCAGAGCCGGAGTTGATCTTCTCTCCTTCTACTACTTTTGGACAGTCTTTACTTTTCGAGACTACCTGTATATTGGATACTATTTAGTACTCTTATTCTTTTGGATTTAGTGGCTCTTGTACCAATCTTACTAGGTCGTGGGATATTCTATTGCATACTTTCTCTCTCTCCTTTGATATTTGTATTGTTGCTCTTATATTTTACGGCCTACAATTCTATTGTATGCTTACTTCGGTACTTATCATACCTTCCACCAACTAGCCCATTACTTGTCATCTCGGGCTATAGTTTGGCTTACCTACTGCTGGGTTAAAGTAGGTGCTATCATGACTCCTGAAATCAGGTCTCGACAGTTCGAGCCTTCAGGTACTTCTTAATCCTTTATTTTTGCAGACGAAAGTATTTTTACTAGTGGATGTTGTAATGATCCTCCATGTCATTATCTTTGTTTTTGTTTTTTTTTCAATATTTAGAGCCTTCCCATAGCTTCCCCAAGTCATTTATGACTTGCTGGGACTGACAGTTCTGTTATTGGGCAGTTCATTTAGTTTTTATAGTCATTTTCCTGTTTTGGAGTTTTGGAGGTTGAGAATATAGTCTCGGGCCAAAAATTTAATGAAACAGCCTCAAATGCTAATTTTGAGGGTTTTGTTAGCTCCAGAATGTCAATTTTAGGCTAGGAGGACCCTTGGTCCGGGTTCCGAAGCTTCTGGACTCATTTTGGGCTATTGGGTGATTTTGGTAAATATCGAAACATTAGGTGTGGGACCCATATTTTGTCAAAACAACCTCGAATGAAAATTTGAATGATTCCGTTGAGTCTAAAATGCCAAATTTGGTAGGGTAGCATAGTTTGTTTGCATGCACGGGGCTCCGAACGAATCCCGAGCACCCAATTTGAGTCCGTTGGGACTTTAGCAAATTTTCTAGTGCCAAAGCTGTTGGTGCAGCCACTTTAACGGCCTAGAGGACGCTTTAGTGGTAGTTGCTTAAGCGGTTCAGGACCACTTTAGCGGTGGCTGTCCAACTGAGGCAGGGTAGCTTAGGCGTCCATCTCGCCGCTTTAGAGGTGACCACTTAATCGGTCATTTGGCCGCTAAAGTAGCCATCGCTAGTTGTTTATATATATATTTCATTCCTTAAATTTTAGCTTCTAGTACTAAGTATAAACCTCCATAAGAGAGAGAGTGAGAGCTCAAAATTCATGGGAAATCACAAATTGAAGTTGGGATTATATCGGAGGCGTCTTTGCGATCATCTCCTCGTGACTTATCTCGTAAGTTTTTGGCTAGTTCTCTATTTTACTCGTGTCTTCCTCGTTGATGTTGGAACTATTGTGGGACTATTTCAAGCTTGTATAATGCCCAATTTTGGGGCCAATGATCCTTGTGCTGAGAGGGGCGCTGTGACTGTTTTAATTTTGTGATTCTGCAAGTGGGTCCCACAAGGGATTTTTAGTCTAATTTCTGATCCGAAGCATTAATACGCAATATGGGTATCAATATTCTCATTTTGATGTATAGAAAATTACTTTGATACCGTGGCAGCGGTCGGAGACTTATCAAAAGGGAAAAGCTCTGGTGTAGAGGATTTTACGAGCTTCGGGCTACGTCCAAGTAGGCTAGGCCTACCCTTTTTCTAGACTTTGCTTGATTATAGTATTATAATGTTAATGTTCTATTTATGGGTGGGTTCTTATGACCCGGATATCCTGTTAACGATTGTTGCCTATTTTAGTCAATTAGAGGTCCATTCCAGGTATATTTCAGCCCTGTATTCGCTTATACTAGCATATGATTGTCCTTTAGGACTAGACATACTTTTCTTACTTCCTTCAGGTGAGATTGAGAAGCCTTAGCCGAGGTTTAGGTTGGTGCTTTCCTTAGATTTGATTTTTGAGACTGGTAGTGGGCCCCACCGATCCCTCTACAAGATAGAATGTTTAGAATAGTTCCCTGCTTATTTAGATCACTAACGTTCGCTTCCTTAGGCTAATCCTTGGGTTTTGGGCTTATTAAGTCACTTTTATGAACTTCTTTAGTGTTGTTACACGGGGTAGGGTAGTATTTGACCTTAAACCACACCTTGGACTTAATAATTGGGACCCATTTTGCTTTAAGGGTTTTAGCTGGTTAGAATTGAAAATTTGTGTTCAAATGACTTGGGATAGGCCATAATTTTGGGATGTTACTACTTTTAGCTCACTTAGTAGTTTCTGTTCGAGTGCAATACATGACACATTGTTATTATTTATCAGTTTCGATTTGAGTCCGGCATTTACTATCATGATATTATTCTTTAGTTTTGAATCGAGTTTGAAATTTATTACATTACGAATACTAATTTAGGAACAAAAAAATTGGTAGAGATCGGTAAGATTTGTGGTTATGGATGGAAAGGAGTATCAGGTACGCATTTTGCTCATGTTGGCTCATTTTACGTTCATTAGTGTCGTTATTCCGTTCTTTCATTAGTGTTACTCTTTGCTTGTACCCACCGTGCTTATGGGGGCTCGACTGAGTTTATTTCTCCTTAATTCTGCCTTTTGGGCTTATGGGGGCCTAGTTAGGTTATAGCTAGGCTTTTTATTGTTGCTTTCGAGTTATTTATTTTCCATTTTTGCCCTTATTTATTGATCTAGGTTTACATACTCGTAGTTATTTATTCTTTTACTGTAATATAGCTCAGTCGGCCTATGTTACCTAGTGAGTATCCGTGGTTTTGGTACTCATACTACACTTCTGCATTTTTTTTCCTGATGCATATCCGAGTACGAGTCACCGCCATTGACGACATCCTAGGGTTATGCTGTTGTTTGGAGATAGGGTGAGCTTTTAGAGTCTGAAGTTGTTCCTCCTCCTTTTGCTGCTTTGATAGTCTTATTTTTGTATATCCAGAAACTATGATGTATATTCTAACAATGTCTAGTACTCTTTTATCTTAGTGACTCTTGTACTGTCCTTACCAGGTCTTGGCGGATTTCTTTTTGATATTTTGTCCTCTTCCCCTCTTGTATAGCAAGCATATATGTATATATCTTTATCCTCACCGCTTATTCTTGAATTTACATATTTATTACCTTGTCTTCCGCCTGTTGGCCCCTTACTTGCCATTTTGGGCTATGGTTTAGCTTACCTACTGGTGGGTGAAAGTAGGTGTCATCATGACCTAAGAACTTGGGCCGTGATAAATTCCTAGACTATTTTATCCCACCATTATACTAAAAAGATGGAATTACTATCACATATGGAAGGTGAGATAAATAGTCTCATGGGATATCCCTACTCATTCTATCCTGTGTACCAAGCGACCTTTAAGAGCTGTAAATATTATACATAGTAGTTATTACTAAGTTTTTTTAAAGAATTTTCAATCTGAAACTTTGTTATTCAACAATGACATGTCAAGAGTAGTGGCGGAGGTAGGATTTTCACTAAAGTGATTCAAAATATAAATAAGTGAACATACAAAGAAACCAAGGAGATTCAACATCTACGATTTATATATATATATATATATATATATATATATATACTATTCTAAAAGTGGAAAGCGACAAAGTTAAAAGTTGAAAGACAAAAATACCCATCAAACATTGAACGACCATTTTACCCTTCAATCAAATACTATTTCCACAATAATTTTGTACAAAAATGTAAATATACATTTAATTGAATTTATTAAGTTATTATGAAAATTAAAATAATATATTAATTACTAAAAGTTTGCAGATATTATAACCCCACAACTTCTCAGCTGAATTAATATACATATAAATGAATGTTAAAGATGGGGTATCTAATAATGATACCATATTAAGGCTAAGTAATACCTATAATCAATGAAAAAAACTTCATAGAATGAATACTGTGTATCTCAAAGGGCTCTTTAACTCCTACTAATCTACCATGCTTAACTTTACAAATTACCGTATTAATTATGGATAATGTAATAGATGGTATGTGATTTCAAAATCTTTTGATTTCATTCAGTTATCAATTAGCATTAATGCTGAATTATGTTAAATCTATATATAATAATAAAGGAGAATGTAGAAGAGGTGATGTGGCACCTCTCAATGGCCTCTATTCCCATTTTTCTTTTTTCTCCTTTTTTTGGACCTTTTTCTCTTATATTTCTCTCAATATATTTTGCTAGAAATTAAAATTACTTTATCAATTAGTCTATAATTAGCTAAATTCATTGCTCAATTAAAAACAATATGCATTTATGAATATTAAACGTCTATAGCTTAAAAACCTTTCCTCATTCTACTAATTGATCAATTCAATTAAATTGAATTTCAAAGATGCAAAATAACAATAAAAATAAAAAAGAAAAAACAAAACAACCGATTCCTTTATTAGCAACAGCCAACATGCAAAACCTCAGATTTTATATTGTACTAGAAACTAGAAAGTTAAAAAAAATTATTTGAAAAATCAAAGGTCACAACATAAAGAAACGTCACTTGGTATTAATTAATATTAATAATTAATAATTAATGATAAAAGAAATAAGAAGAATGGCACTTGGCAACAACATCTATATAATGGGTAGTGATGTTTGTGTTTGGATATTCAAATTTCTCTGTTTGTATATTTTTCATATGTTGGAATCTTGAATTCTCATATTATGATGTAATGCTTGATTTTTCTGGTCTTAATTAATATTTTATCTGCTAATCTATAATTGCCTTCAGATTTTTCTTAGTTAGCTTTTTTCCTGTTAGTTTCCAAAAACAAATAGATGCACGTTTTGTTATCAAATATATACATATTTGAATTTGATATTTTTCTTCTTTACATGTTTTTTTTTCCCAGGTTTATAGAGAAATTGAGTCCATAAAATTGCAGGTTTTGGAGAAAGAAGTGGAAGTGGCCGGTGGTGAGAGTTAGAGGAGGAGGTCTCCGTTACAAGTTTGATATTGGAGTATGTTCGAGCCTCTGAAGAGAAGGAGCAGTATATGGTTGTGGTTGGGACTTGGGGGAGATTACGATTTTTATCTATTTATCTTCTCTTTTTTTTCTTTTTTCTTTTTTCTTTTATATATGCTTTAGTTTTAAAATTATTTTATTGTAGTTCCTTTGTTTAATCTATAGTAATTAATATAGATAGTTTTATATTGATTTTAGGTATTTTGCTGATGAAATTTTAAAAAGACTTCAAGAGAATTCAATATCAGTTATTTTTGGTGCATCTGTTTGGTTTTTTTCTTTTAGTTGACTTTTGTATTTCACTTAATTCTCTTCCTTTTTCTTTTTATGTTTTTCAATTAGATGGCAAACTTATTTTGTAGACTTGTAGATTGATTTTTGGCTATAAGAATATTCTGGTTGAGATTGAATATAATATAAAAAGAAGAAAAATATTAATGGATAACGAAGTACAATTCAATGAATAAACACTATTTTTTAATTTCTCATTTGATATTTGGTATCCGCATTGGAGATTCCTCCAATTCATATAAGAATTTTTTCATTCAATGAATAAATACCATATATAATCTGCGAATATCACTTAATATTTCTCATTTTTTCTTCATGTTTACACTTTTTGTGTAATGTTTTCTTTTACCTAAAATTGAAGTAAATTTAAAGAGCAAAAGTTTTGCTATCTAATATTCTCTCCCATTCCATCACACTTCTTTAAAAAAAAATAGGTAATGTAATCTAACTCATATATCCTGCCTCTGTAATCTAACTAATATATCCTGCCTCTTAATTCTATAATAATTAATGCTAAAAATAAAATTAATTCAACGGAGAAAATAAAAGGCTATATATAGAAAATATACTCCATACGTATTTGTCAAAGAATAAAGTGCATTCACTGTCAAACGCCACATACTCATATATACATAAGTAAAAACGAAATGTTTTGAAGTTGTATAAAAAGGGTAATTTTTTCTTAAGAAGTCTTTTTTAAAAAAAGTAAAATCTAATTACGAAAAAAATATCGTCTATCTAAGATGTGGCTATATATATATATATATATAAAATAAAAAAAAAAAATTTAAAATTTATATACATGAACTGTCTCTATCAAATTACTCTCTCCGTTTTAAATTAATTGACTTTTACTCTTCCCGTCTTAAACATATTATGTAGAAAGTTTGGAATTAAAGAGTTGCTAAAAAGGAAAAGGATCATTCTTTTTTAAACGGACTAAAAAGAAAAGTAGGTCAAACAAATTAAAATGGAGGGAGTATATTATAAAGTTCTTTCTCAAATTCTATTTCTTATTCCCGAAAATAATATTACTATTTTTCTTGAAAGTTTCTTTTCATTTTTTAAGAAACAAAAGAGTTAAATTAATTTAGAAATACATAGCATCTTCACTTATACATATCAGCCAATAAAAGTTCTGATATTTTCATGTCCTCTAAATCAGCTTATAACCATATATATTTTGCGTGAAGTATATAAAACACACTTATACTGAGAATATTTATTGGTGATTTAATTAACTTATAATTTTTTTTTGTTTATATACATAAGAAGCTATTTAAAATCTTCTATTCCAACTATATTTTCAGAATAAATTATTTCAATTTTTTTTTTATGACCGCGCGAAGCGCGGCTAAATTCACTAGTTCTTATATAAATGAACATCAGAAGTATGTCTAATCCTCACCATGGGATGAAACAACAAAGTTGCAATATTTGAGGCAGCCATTTACTATAACCTTTTTCATTTGCCACTAGATTCTTATTAATTTTCCTCTGCACTATTTCAGATATGGAGCTTAAACCCAACATTTCTACGTTAATATTGATTTGAAATCACCAGCTAAAAAGATGGATGCAATATTGAGATTTTTCTGATTAAAAACTATGTTGGCTTTATGTTGATTTTTCCTCTCTTTTTTTATACTTAAGAAAAATGTGAAGCTTCATTAGTGATAGTAAAAGAGAGTGTAGCTTACATTAATACTCACTGTAATACTTCTCTTTATTTCTTTTTTCTTTTTTCTTTTTTTCTTTTTTTTGTTGCTGTAAAACATACGTTATCTTATCTCTTCATATGAATTTTGGCTTTACAACCTCTTTTCTTTTCTTTTATAAGAAATAAAGAATTATCTACTTCGCCTAATTAATTATTATTTTTGTGTGTGATTCTTTATTCTTTAGCATTCAATTCATTATTGAAAGTGAAGTGTTTAGTTGGAGATAGTATTTTTGTCTGCCTAATTCAATGTGTTAAGAAAATTTTATTTAGGTATGTATTTACTAAATGCATTTAATACTAAGGGTAGAAAGAGAAAAATATAACAAAATTTTTAAAACTATTTTTAATATCAAGGTCAAGTAAAACGAAACGGAGAGAGTACCATTTAAAATTTATCATTTGTAATACAAAATTTATATCAAATATTTTAAAATAAACGTGCAACGCATGTTCTCAGATACTCGTATAAATATTAACCATGAATATACATCATATTTTTTATCAAAGGAGGTTCTAGTGAAACCTCTCTTGCTCACACTTGACCCCGCCTCTAATCTATCAAGATGAATAGATTAATTAAATGTACAACCATGCAAGTTAATTTAGTTATTCATAATAGACACTCTATATAAAAGCTAGAATATCTCTCTCTAAATTTGTAAACCGTCTTGTGTTAGAAAATCTCACTCACTTATAAGAAATGGGTCTTAAAGGTAAGTTGATCTCTCAAATAGAGATGAAGTGTGCTGGACATTGCTTCATAAACACTTCAAATCAAATGCACACAAAACATCCGCCATGTCTCCTGATAGGATAATAAACTTCACGTTTCATGAAGGTCAATTGGGCAAAACTGACTCTGTTGTCAGCTGGAAATATATGCTTGGTAAGCCTATATTTTGATCATTTCATGACATAATTCACTTTGGCAGAACCAACCGATTAATTAGCTTTCTCTTTCCTTTTTATTTGAGTTAATTTCCTGTATAGTCACTCATGTTTTGATAATTGCCTAGAAAAATAACTTTTTGTTATAAATGTATTTACATTATAGTGAATGTTTATCAAGATATAGTGAATATCTATAAAGATATATATATAAAATGTCTATCTTTTGGAGAAAATTAGGAAGAATTTTCTCCTATAAATAGAGGGGTTCTATTCATGGTATATGATCCCTCATTCTTCAACAGAAATAAAGAAGTCTCCTCTCTTCTCTCCCTTATTATTCTTGTCTTTGCTATTATTTCATAATACATTATCAACATGAAGCTTTAAATCAATTGAGTAATTGAATAACAATGTAAAGTTGTCGGAGATTTTCTGTTTGCTACTTGTTCCAAAGCACGAAGTTCTAGCCAGTGGCGGACCCAGGATTTTAAGGTTGTGGGTGCTGATTTTCCTTTATTGTAAAGTCGCTACCAATCATAAAATAAAATAGAAGTGCAAAATTATTTAGCCTCAAATGGCAAGTAACCACTCTAACTTTGAGAGTGCAAATCTAGACACCTTAACTTGGTCTCAACTAGCAACTAAACATTTCAACTTGTCCTCAATGTATCTCGTAGACACCAACGTTGACACGACACATAAATTTTTGAAGTGTCTAGTTGATCATTTTAAAAGTTAGAGCATTCAACTGATACAATGAAAATGATTTGAGGTGTCTAAATGTCATTTACTTAAAGTTGAAATGTTTACTTGGTAGTATGTTTTAAAGAAAAGTTAAAAACTAAACATAAAAAAGATTATTTGATAACAGTAATAAAAAATAAAGAAAGTAACGAAAAACCATTAGGAAAACTAAAAAAGTGAACTGAGAGAGAAAAGGAGAATATAGTTTGGAGAAAAGGAAAAGTAATAAGAAACATAGGAATTTTTAAGTTAAAACTTAAATTAAGTGAGAAAAAGAAGAGGTGAGCGCTAGTTAAAAGGCGAGGTAAGCAGATTCGAACCCATACACTACTTCCCGATGCGCGTGCCCCTTCAAACCACGAACTAAACCAAAGCACCCACCAAAAATTTAGCACAGTGGGTGCTATTTACTCTATATATCCGAATTTAAGAAAATTTCTGTATAAAAATTTATCGTCACGTCCAGGTTAATGGGTGCTCAAGCACCCAAAAACTACACGTGGGTCCGCCCCTGGTTCTAGCCATCTGAAATACTCCTCGTAGCACTTGTATGAGGTAAACCCCTCTTGCGTTGTCTTGCCCTAACAAATAGCTTAAACACAATTAGTATGTTGTTTTGCTATGTTGTTTGTACGAGTCCTCCAGCACGTGCTCTTTAACATGGATACCACTTTAACATCCGTTAATGTGAACCAGGTAAGATTTTACCTTCTTTTGAATTCTTTTAAGTTCTATATCTTGATTCTAAATTCGGAAAAAGACAGGATGCATTGATTTATTTATTAATTACTTTGTGCTGGAAGTGGTGAAGCATTTTTTTAAAGTATTACATCTTGAGATAAAATAATGATGTAAATCCATATGATATATATGTGTATATATATATATATATATGGACGAATGATAAGGGTGGCTCAGAATGATATGTCACAAGTTTTACAACTTGTTGAGTTCGTTGGATCTGAGGAAAAATAATTGGTTTGGAACCATTTATGCTTTAAATTTGTTTCTGAAGAACAATATTGTTAAAAGGTAAGGCATCGGGTTAGTCTCGATGCACCATGGTGATAAAATGTGGTTCATGTCTCATAATTTATAGTCTACGACGCCTTTATATGGATAAGACATTGGATTCAAGTCTCAATGCACTATATTGATAATATAATGATGGCTAAGGCAAGATAATGTCCTTTGATAAATCATGAAGTCATCGGTCCCACTTGATATACTCCATTCCCTGAAGTGAATGTGGTAGCAATGCATAATATGATGTTTGAAGAAGACAAGTGGTTGAATGAACGTACATGAACGTGGAAAAGAGACAAAATAGTTCATTGTGGTAATTATAAAAGAAAGAACATTATGACTTCTCAAAAATAGTCCTTCAAAAGGTGAAGGTAATTTTCGCCATCAATGGGTATGGTATGAAATAACATTAGGCACGTAGTTGCCGTTCGATCTAATTTGATATGCTTAAGGCATGTTCAGATAATTATGTTCCATTCTCGAAGAATGAGAAATTTTGATGAATGCTACAGACATAGATCCATTCCCTAGGATGAATGTGACAACTGTTCTTGGTTATGAAGATATCACGACTCACCTCCTGAAGAGGTAGAATAATTGGTTCAGGGTCAGGAACCATATATTTTCCATCTAATAGTTTTGATGTGCGGTATATGATTAATGGATATACCATGACGCACAAAGATGAATTATCCAAAGTAGATTGGATGTATGTTAGTTTTTCTAACATAAGGGAGAGATAATAAGCAGCTAAAAAAAATATTGTGAATTATCATCAATATGATCCTCATTAAAAATAATTCAAGTCAAATGCTAGGAGCATTTACTGACCCCAAATTGATTTCTTATTTAGCTGCGGATGCTCCTATTGTGTTTCCCTAAAGGACAAAGTCTACAACATGTATGAAGCGTGGTAGACCATAATTGGTTCCAAATGAAATAATCCTTGAAAAGGATAAGGAGCAAATGATCATAATAAAAAGGCAATGTGCTCTTGAAGAGCCTACAACATAACACTTCATGAAACCTTATGAGAGGTTCCGGTACCTGAAATAATGAAGTGATGAGATCTCAAAATGTTAACCGATGTAAATATATTGTCGATGATATCTTTGATACAATATGGCGCAATATTGTAAAAGATTATGAGGATCTGAATTCTACGTTTATTTATGCATGCTAACGTAGAAATATTTATGAAGTGTCATGGAAGGATGCATATTCGTAAGCATAAAACTGATTTGATTTGCAGTCCAGACACTAGAAGATGTCACACATGAAGTGCTAAATATTGTCACTTGACAAAATCTATATGAAAATTCCTGAAGGATTCAAAATGCCTGAAATATATAAAAGTTTCTGGGAAACTTGTTTATAATCCTTATAAGAGATAAATTGATGATTTGAATATTATTGAAACTTTTGGAGAGTTTTCAAAATCGATAAATTATCTACTGAAAGAAGTTGAAATAAGAAGTTATAGACTATCGGCTGAAATGAGAAACTTGCCGAATTAGATTGTGTAACACCCCGTATGTTTCTGAGTCTAGTTGATTACCGTAACATTCATGGAAATATCTAAACATGAGAGAATTGATGAATTATACATTAATTTGTTGGGTTTAAATAAGTCTTGTGCCATTGGGCCCAATTGAAGCCCAAAGATGGAGCAAAAGACATGGCCCAAAGGGTATTTGACCCATTCTTTCAATTGACCAAGTGAGGCCCTCATTTAATGTGGTATATGTGGCTAAGGATGACTTAAGGGGACCATATAAAGCAAAAGAAAAATCAGATTTTTATTCAACACATTACACATGCCCTTTTCTAGATTTTTCCAAACCTTTTCTCTACACACAAACCCTAAGGCAAATACACTTGTTGGGACAAGATCACTCTTTGATAAAATTTGGTAAGTATTTATTCTCATGGTTTAGTATATGATATGTTTAAGATGGTGTATAAATCATGTTGGTTGTGTTGGCAAAGTGTTGGACAGTGTGCTATGTGTAAAACTGTCTATTTTTGCAATCGGAGAAGGATTTTTTCCTTATAAACTTGAAAATGGACTTGTGGTCTTGAGGGAAGTGAACTTAATGGATTCAATATTTACATGTGAGATGTGATTATAGTCTTAACTTGTTTTATCCTTGTGTATAATGTTTGGGATTGTTATTGTGAAATTGGTTATGGATTTGGTGATGTATTGAAAGGGAAGTGTAGTTTTGGTGTTGTTTATGTGCGTTATGGAACCATGAATGTTCTTTGGCATCCAAGTGACCAAAAATATGTAAATAAAAGCTTACTTATGGCCTTTAACCATTTATTACACAAAAGGACCCATTTTGGCCGATTTGGGCATCTCCCCCGCAGACGAAGGCACCTGCGGGCGCAGATGCCAACGCAGATGCCCCTGGGCGGCCAAGAGCCATCTTCGGCCGTATGTCAGCCACCTTCAGGCGCAGGTGGCTTCGCATGTCACACCAGAATTCCGTTTTGTATGTTTTCGTCTATCTTTGATCCCCGAAGGCCCCTATACCCTTTTTGGATGTAATTATCAACTTATGATACCATTTTAATGACTTTAAAGGGTCGTATGGAGGCATGTTGGAATATATTAGGTATGAATTGTTGTTCATATGTTGTTATGAAGGAGTAATTGTGACGGAATGACAATGAGGAGACATAAAGGGTAAACGTGGTGTGAAATGTTATTGATGTATAATGTCTTGGTCAATGGGTGGAATATTATGGTGGTGTTGGTATGATAATGTAGTGGATTGTATTGTGAATGGTGGGATGACGTTATATGGCAGTCATATAGCTCATTGTCGTCTTGTATACTTGTACGGTAACTAGTTGTTAACGTAAGTTCCTTTATGTACTTGTATTGTAAAGTGAAACGTAAGGAAGGAGCTGGACTATTGTGTTCATATATAGGCTTGTGTATTCATACTTGGAAGTGAAGGTATGTAAGGTTATTCTAGCTGTATCCTTCTGCAGCACATAGTAGTCACATTGAATTTTTAATTGTTCCATTTCGAAATGTTCTAAGGTATCCTATTCCTGGTTACCAATTGTTGTTATCACATGTTTCCTACTCATTGATCAATTGTGATTCACATGTCTCGTGTTCATTGACTAATGTTCCAAAGATCCCATGATTTCAATAATGTTATGTTTCCAATAATGTTATGACTATCATTGTATCAATCTCAAAAGTAATGAATGAAGTAATGCACATGTGGTTAATGATTGAGTATGGGTGGTAGTTTTGGGGGCGAAAGCCTAGCTCAAGCCGATCCCAAAATTATTGGATCAGGGGGTAGTCCTAGAGGCTTAAGCATAGCTCGGACCGAACTTGACAGGGGGTAGCTCTAAAGGTAAGAAACTAGCTCGAGCCGAACCTGATATGTTGGTTTATGGGTGGCAGCTCTAGAGGTGATAACCTAGCTCGAGCCGAGCCTGATATATTGATTTATGGGTGGCAGCTCTAGAGGCATAAGCCTAGCTTGAGCCGATCCCAACATAACGTTATGTTATGTTAAGACCCACTGATTAGTCGAGGCCCGGGTACATTGTGATACAAGTGATGATGAATAAGCATGGAAGTAAAGAAGCAAGGAAAGTAATGAAAACAATGTACATGGTTCCCAACATACAGAATGTTAACTTATCCATATTGGTTATTCATTTGTATTTGAGTTCATTGACGCATTTATGTATCATACAGTTTCTTATGAGCCTTACATACTCAGTACATTCTTCGTACTGACGTCCCTTGGGGGACTTACCTTACTTGCTGCAGGCGCAGGTGCCAGTAGACCTCCACAGTAGGTTGCCAGTTATTTGCGGATCTTTGGTGAGCTTCAGTTGGTTCGGGGCTTTACGAGTCATAGTTGTACATGTGTTTCGGTATTATACATGTTGTATAAAATGGGGATTTGTTCCGACTTTCAGTTGGTCTTGTAAATGCATCTGTTAGAGGCTTTTGTAGACATATGTGGGTACATGAACGTAAGAGATGCATGTCCTTTTTGACTTGATGGCCCTAACGGCCAAGTTTCACGTATATATATAGATCACATGTTCCATGATTTTCGTTATTAGCATTTTATGTTCTTACGTGATGATGACGTTTCTTGTGGCATGCATATGAATGGACAGGAGTAAAGATTGGTTCTCTCGGGCCTTATCGGCTTCAGGTGCCAGTCCACCCCGTTGGGATACGGGGTGTGACAGATTGGTCCTGAAATATCTTATTTTGTGCAATTGATGTATTTATAGATCTTGCTATGAGCATGATATAGTTTTACTCCTACATGGAGATAGTAAAATAAGATCACTTGCATATTGCAAATGAAAGCCCCTATATGAATGTGTTTCTTCTAACGAATATTGTCAAGTTTTTAAATATACAGGATATTCATATGATCGACATAAGAGTTCAATACAAACATATAATTTCTCCTTCATTCATAAAAGGAGAAAGAATGAAGCATATTTCGTCAAAGTTATATATATACATGAGCTCTAAAATAATGACGATATCAACGTGCAACAGATTCATTCGAGTGATAATATGAATGATTATTCACCAAGTGTATACCAACTACAACTTCGAGAAGATGGTGCACAAGATTAGAATGTGAAGATTCAAGATTTTGAATTGATGTTCTCATCAGGGGGAGCCTATACACCTTGTACTCTTTTTCCCTTTCAAGATTTTGTCCCATAGGGTTTTTTTTGTAAGGTTTTTAATGAGGGAGCTAAAATGCGTATATTAGATATGTGTACTTTTTTCCTTGAGTAGATTTTTTTCTCACTGGGTTTTTTCTATTAAGGTTTTAACGAGGCAAGATTTTTTTCTCACTGGGTTTTTTCTATTAAGGTTTTAACGAGGCACATTATCTATCAATTAGATATTCAAGGAGGAGAGTTATAAATGTATTTACATTATAGTGAATGTCTATCAAAATATAGTGAATATCTATCAAGATATAGTGAATATCTATCAAGATTTAGTGAGTATCTATCAAGATATGAAACGTCTATCTTTTGGAGAGAAATTAGGAAGAATTTTTCCCTGTAAATAGAGGGGTTTTATTCATTGTATATGATCCCTCATTCTTCAAGAGAAATAAAGAAGTCTCCTCTCTTCTCTCCCTTATTATTCTTGTCTTTGCTATATTATTTCATAATACTTTTGATTTTTTTGGATTAGAATATCACTCAACTATCACTATTTTCCTCAGATATACTAAACACCACAAAACTATTCCTCTCTCCTATTGACATGTCATGTCACATTAAAACTCTAATTTTTTAATAATAATCTTATTTAACTCATAAAAATTAGCTATTCCATAATTCATTTTGGATAAAATTAATTCAGATCAAGTCACATGCCAATCATTATTAATGGAAGTTGTTATAAAAATGTTGATCAGTCTTTTTTATCATGTAACAAAAGTACTCTTTATAAAAATGTTTCATTATCTGAAAATTCTAATGGGATAATGTAACTGTTTCATTATGAACTTGCCTACTACTATCATTTTTGTTTCTTTATAAAAAATGTTGATCAGATTCTTTTGTAGTGTAATCCAATTTTTTTTTTTTTATGCAAATAACGTAGAAGAAAAAAAGAAGTAAGGAAAGGGATATATGTATAGTTGGCTCTACAGGTATTCTAAATGTTCACTCTGCTAGCTTCGCATCATTTTATATAAAGGTTGGGAGAACAAAAGTCAGAACAACTAGTTTTCTGTAGGCAAAAGAGTACCGTATAAGGCAAGTAGAGTTGATAATTTAAAATATTCTAAAAGAGTTCAAGAAATCACGGTCAAACAAAAAAGGATTCGATTCCTCAAATAATAGTAGTCTATACGTACATAATTAATTTAAATAATAGTATTGTATATATATATATATATATAAAGAACATTTATGATTTCATTACAGTTGAGTAAATCAAGAAAGTATCAAGAAATATCAATTAAGAGAATAACCAACTAATAATCAAGCAGCTTATATGAAAAAAAAATTATCATATACAAAGAGTCATTTCAAAATTAAAAGTATTATGAAAAAGATGTCATCACTCAAAATATATACATAATTAATTTAAATAATAGTATTATACATACACACAAAAAATTATTTATGATTTCATCACAATTGAGTAAATCAAGAAATATCAATTAAGAGAATAATCAATTAATAATCAAGCAGCTTATATGAAAAAAAAATTTACAATAACCAAAGAGTCATTTCAAAATTTAAAGTATTATGAAAAAGGTGTCATCACTCAATATATGTACATAATTAATTTAAATAATAATATTATATACAAAAAAAAAAGAAAATTTATAATTTCATCATAGTTGAGTAAATCAAGAAAATATCAAGAAATATCAATTAAGAGAATAACCAATTAATAATCAAGCAACTTATATGCAAAAAAATTACAATAATCAAAGAGTTATTCCAAAATTAAAAATATTATGAAAAAGATGTTATCACTTAAATTATAAGCTTGGACTAGAAAAAGAAAAGACTTTATTTCAATATATTTCAAGTAATTTATATTTTAAAAAAATATACATTCATATTTGTTGGAAGGATTTCCATTCATTATATTTCAGGTAGTCTATATTTAAAACAATATGTATTCATATTTAATAAAAATATTTCCATGATTAAGAATAATTATCAATACGTAATTATACTATCATTCTATATTAGCAAATGAATAAGTGATAGTCTTAAATTTAAAGGAAGGTAGATTGAAGATAAATTGCATAGTGAAATTTTCTTAAATGAATATTACTACAAAAGAAATTGTATAATGTTTATTGAAAATAACTACAAATTAAGTAACATATATGGAAAAGAGTATCAATATTGAGAGCCATACTAAAATTACATAGTCCTAATTAATATTTACAAGTCAAATGAGATTTTACCTTATAAAAATATTTCCTTAATTGACCGATTATATAACCTTATGTATAGACTGTAAGAATAATTTTGAAATTTAAAATAATCAAATTTGAAAAGATACTTCTTTCTGATGAATGAAAATTTATTAAAAAATTAAATTATCTTATATAAAAATCTAAACGTATAGTTCTTACAATTATTTTGTACCATTATAATATATATGAAAATGAAATTGTAAATCAAACTAACTTGTCATTAATAGATAAATATATTATAATGACTTCTTTGCTTTCAAAATGAAATAGGAATAAAAATATCAACAAGAAATTATAATAATTTTTATATGATGAAATGTAGTTGTGAGTTACTAATAATAAGAATATGTGCAGTTTAAGTATTACCATAAAAGGAATATTATTTGACAAAATATTCATGATTTCATTCTATTTAAGTCAATTAAGGTAGCATGGCAAGGTTGTCACACCCCAAATCCCATTGAGGCGGACTGACACCCGAAGCCGATAAGGCTCAAGAGAACCAATCTTTGCTCATATCCATTCATATGCATGTTGTAGACACGTGATTTTTGACCCTCCCCGAACTTTAACCTATTTTAGCATTAAATATTTTTGTCTAATCTTTATTTTTTGCTTTTAGTTTTAGTAGGTTTTATGTGAAAATTTGTGAAAAAGAATTCCAAAAAAGTAGAGTAACCTTGTAGGATAAGTTTTGTTGTTAATTTTCAAGAGAAAAAGTAAATTTTCTTCCAAATATGTTTTCTTTTAATTAAATTAAATAATCTAGTGAATTTTAATATTTTCTTAGTCATATTTTTAGAACTAGATATTTAGCTTTTCTACATTAGTTCAAAATAATTAGCTTCAAAATAATCAGCTAATACTTTTACCATATTATAGTATGTATATATATATATATATATATATATATATTGAAAAAGAATAAAAAATATTTTTTTCCTAACCCTAATCCCACCTCCCCCGTAACTAACCCCTCCCTTTTCACCCCCACAATCTGCACACACACACACACATCCCTCCCCACAATCTATTTTCCCCACTACACACACACCACTATATACACACACACACGATCAGCACACACATACACTATATAAAGAAAACTTAACAAAAAAAAAGGCAGAAAAAAAGAGATAGAAGAGCCAGGGAACGAAAGAAAAAAAGAACGGACAAAAGAAGAAAAAAAAAGATAGAAAAAAACAAAACAAAAAGGGTCGGACAGAAAAAAAAAAGGTGGAAAAGATAGAAAGGAATATCATTCAAGGTTCGTGGATTGGAGTTCGAAGTTTGGTCCTTGGTTCGAGTTTTTGGTGACGGCATTCCTATTCCTACTTTTGTTTAGTTCATCACAGGTTCTTATTTGATCCTACACTATTTATATTATAAGTTTTATTGCGAACCAAATCATGAATCAAGTTGTTTAAATGATTTCAGTTGTTACTTAGTATGTGCGATTGATTAATTATATTGAGTAGTGCTACGATTAAAACATCTAGAAAGTGGTGGCATAATTGTTCTTAAGTTGGCAGAATTGTACGTTGGCTATGTGTTTTTCATGTTTAGGGTTCGATTAGGTTAAATAATGTGTCTTTCATTATCTCTGTTTAGATACCATTTGTTTCTATATTTGTGAATATATTTGTTACTTGTTTACTCATGTTGTTATTAAAAGTTAATGTACATATACGTTCGGTTAGCTTAATAATTTGATTGAAGGATAAAGTTGATTGTGAAGAGTAAGTTAATTCCAGAAGATGAAAATGTTTTGGTAGTGTTATTCAACTCCCACGTTCAGCAGCCAATTAACTTAGGTAATTTAATTTAATATTATTATTTAATATTAATTTATTAGATATTTAATTAAATTTTGATTTAGTGTAGGGGAAAAATGATAATCCAACTTCGCACTTTGAAGCTTCCCACTTTTAGTATAATATATGATTTAACATTTAGGTATTGGTGAAAGGTTTTTTTTTTTTTTCAAAAAAAAAAAAGAAAGAGTTGTTAAAGAGAATAAAATTAAAACATGATGTGTCGATTAATCGTAGATTTTAACTTTTGGACTAAAATAAGTAGAATCCATGTCAATCAATATAAAAGGCTATCTAAATTCGTTATTTCTTTACCTTTTTGTGAGCCAATATGGTATTTAAACTTATTTAGAATTTTTTCATAGGTTAAAAATATATGTTGATCTAAGGTCTGAAATTTTCAAAAGTCAACGTGAAGATCTTGATATGTTTCGATGTTTAACTTACTTCACTGTCACTTTGAGAAAAGTATTGTTAATGTGTGCTCACTAGGGTATATTTTGCTCTGGTGGCCATTATTATTTCTTTACTATTAGTTGAAGCGAAGTAAAGTTTGAATAATTTTAGTTAAGGAAGATAGGTGATTTACTGTTCATGGGGTAATCTTCGGATGTTATTTTTTAGCATAAGAAGGCGGAAGACGTTTTGTAATGAATTACTCTATAACGCTGAATTAATAAATTCATTAAAACATATAAGAGTTAAATACCGTAAAAATAGGTCAGGCAGAACATAAAAAAAAAATGAACCTTGGGTTTAGATATTAAACGATAGAGTTTTTCCAAGTTTTAAGTTCAAATTGAAAAGTATAAAAGAATAAATGTTAAAAGTTTAGTATAAGTGATTATTAACGATGAAGTCGAAAAGTACTACTACCGATTATTCGTTATTATAAAATTAACATACTATTTTGAAGTTGGTCTAATTGGGACGGGTAGATTTTGAAACATATTAGATGCTTATTTAGACTTGGAAAAATGGAAACGATCCGAAAATGCCTCAAAGGCACGAGAAATATATCAAAATTCGTGGTAAGCTACCGGTAAGTCACACATTAATGGAATAAGACAGTTTTAAATAAATTTAAATACACACAAAGCGAGATATAAGTAACTTTCTAGGCCTATAAACATAATTTATCCAAAATAGTTTAAGTTAAGTATAAGTTGATAAAAGCGACCGTGCTAGAACCACAGGACTCGAGGGGTGCCTCATACCTTCCCCTCGGTCAACAGAATTCCCTATCCGGATTTCTAGTTCGCAGGCCAATAATAAAAAGAGTCATTCTTTTTGAATGGAGATTCAATAAGGTGACTTGGAACACCATAACTCAATTCCAAGTGGCGACTCTGTAAAATAAATAAAAATAATCCCTACTCAAAATTGTCACTTTAATTGGAAAAACCCTTCGACGTAAACGAAAAAAGCGATGTGACATCTCTGGCGACTTTGCTGGGGACCATTAACTAGAATTCGAGCTCTGTATATTGACTTATTTTTGACTTTCTTTAATTCTTGGATATATATTGTGTTTGTTGGCCCAATGTGCTCTTTGCTTGCTTGTTTACCGCTTTAATATTATCTGAGTTGCAATATAAACTGTTTTCTTTTGCGCACCCATCTGAGTTTCTGAATATACCTATCACTATTTATTGTGTGTGCGGCTACGCTCCACGAAAACCTTCTATCTGAGATGAACCAGTGTTCGGTTACGCTCCTGGTTTAAGGAATATTAGTCACACATGTTAGGTGGGGTTGGATCACCAGTAGAACCGGAATAGCTCTACTACCGGTAAACTGACCCTCCCCGATCCGAGTTGTCTACTTGGATAAGCCAGTCTAGACACCATATCCATCAGGTTAAACTCAGTAGAACTGAAACTCAGACGCGACCATCCCTATTAGGCTCCGCTTTATCTGCATCATGTGTATTTGACTTAGCGGGACTCGGCACAGGAGCCGGGTCCGTCTAGGACAGGTGTCCCTCTTTATATGACCAACATGTACATCTTATGTGCTCTTTGACATTTATTTGGAAGGCCCGTTCGATTGTTGACCGCCTTTAGGAAACTTAATGAAATAGAAAAAGGTCAAAAAAAAAAAAATCCTCTAACTTTTATAATAGTTCTCTTAAAATATATATATTTTTGAGGAATAAAACGGGAAAAATCACCCATTGATTGAGGGTCATTCGAAAATATGACTATCTTCATTATTATTTTCTTATCCTCAAATTTATTATTTATGCATATATCCTAATAGCCCTAAACCTTTAGGGGTTGTGAGGCTAAAATTTTTACAAAAATATATATATACATATATCCTAATAGCCTGAAACCTTTAGAGGTCATGAGGTTGAGTTTTAAAGAAAATTTTCATATGCAGGTATCTTAATAATCCTGGACCTTTAGGAGTCATGAATTTGAGTTTTGCAAAAATATATAAAATAATTGTATTTTTCTTCTAAGTTACTATTATTATTATTTTTATATATTTTTTTTATACTTGGTTGCATCTTGTTCCCCCAAGCTCCTGTTTGAGATTATATAGAGGTCTAAGAATGTCCATATAGGGTTGGTATAGACAAAAGTCAGTCCCTAAAAATAAAACAAAAATAATAAAATAAAATAAAAAAAATCTTTGCTTTTATGCATCTTTTCTTACTATTAAACAAATTTGTGTCTAGGTAGTTGTTAACATTTTTTATTTTTCTCAAAAGGTATAACATGAATCCGCGAACTAGAGGGAAGTGTGGGAAAAGGCCCAGGGTTGAAGGAATACCAAAATTTATGATCGTCGATCAGACTCCTCTACTTTTGTGGCAATGGTGGAATGGAATGGAGGAGCAGGACAAGAGGATAGTGAAAGACTATTTGGGACATCTTGTGCATATGATGGAAATTAATCCCAGAAGAGACGTGTTTGAAGCATTGATTGAAGCTTGGGATCACAACAACAATGTGTTTCGGTTCTCAAACTTTGAGATGACCCCAACTCTAGAGGAATTAGCAACCTTCATGGGGGTAGGCACCATTCGCCGAGGTTCAGATCTTCGAAACAAGAGACCTATAGTTCCTAAGAATGTGGATGGGATCAAGTTCTTGAAATTACTGAATATCAATCAGATGAATATAGCAAGTTTGAAGGAAGGTTGGATTTCTTTGGAATTTTTATTCCAGAGATTTGGTCGAGAGGAAGGATTCGAGGAGTATCAGGGTCAGTTGCACAACAAAGGGAACTTGCAAGAATGGAAGAAACACAACCGCTTTGCTTTCATGGTTGCATTCTTGGGGAGGATGGTTTTTCTGGAGCGTGATGGAAATATTGATATCCGTCTAGCTGGAGTAGTGCAAGCACTAACCAAGATGGATAACCCTACTCCTGTACCTATGATTCTTGGAGATGTCTTCGCGCACTAACTAAGTGCAAAAAGGGTGCCACATACTTTGAAGGGTGCAATATTTTCCTGCAGATATGGTTTCTGAAACACTTCTATTATTACCCTTATGCTTCGGGAGCCAGCGACTGGTTAAATCGTGTGACTAGTCATGAAGAGAGGGCCAATAAAAGTAAACTCTCGATCGGGATCAAGGCATGGAAGGAGAAGGTTTCAAAGCTGACTGGCGATCAGATTATCTGGAACTACTACTGGTTCCCAGCCCAAGATGTCATTTATATGTCCTCATACCATCCTTTTTTGGTGTTGATTGGGTTTAGAGGGGTCCAACCTTACGTGCTGCTTCGAGTAATGCGCCAATTGGGTCGACTTCAAGAGATTCCTCGCGGAAAGGACATGGGTGAATTCATGTACGACACTTCTCCAGGTTTTTTGTTTGATAGTGATGAGATACTAAAGTTTTGGTATGGGAGTATAATATCTGAGAAGAGTGAAATGGTGGAAGATCGTGATAAGGGGAAAGTAGTTCCTGGGTACCTTTCATGGTTGTATAGCCCTTCCCCACTTGAAGAGGGGCCCGAAGATTCTGGGAAAAGAAAATGGGATAAAGAATCAGAGGTTCGAGCGAGAGTCAGACAAGCCCGTCTTGAGGTAGAACATGAAGTTCAAAAGAAATTGAACGAGCAACAAGCTGAATATGAAGCAAGAATTGCACAGACTCGGGAAGAAATGGAAAGAAACCAACAGTTAGCTCTCCAAGTTGTGAAAGAGGACCTAAGGTGCGTCAAACGAAAATACGGTCAATTAGAGAAAGAGTTGGGGAACAAAGTTGAGTCGGCACAAAGAAAATCCGAGGTAGACAAACACTTGATTCGGGTTTTGCAAGAAGATTTGGGTATCATTGAGGTGGCAATGGGGCAACAACAGGATGAGTTAGAGAATGAAAAGGCCAAATTGATGTACACCCAAGATAGGCTTCAGGCTCAAGTGAAAGCCTCCATGGAACGAGAGAGGGAAATTGCCAAGCGCTTCACAGCTTATCAGGAAAAATTTGAAAGTGAGAAAAAACAGTGGGAGATTGAGCGTGGTGCACTTCACCACCAAGTGGAGGAACTTCAAGAACGAGAGGATGGTTTGAGGCAGGCAGTCTACACTCTTCCAGATTGGTTGCAAAACTGCCACGGAGATATGAATGAAGCTAAAGAGTGAGTGCTTTAGCTTAAGGACATTCTCGTCGATGTGTATGCTGGTTATCTCCACCGTGAGGACGAAAGTTTGGGAGAACAGGCACGTGTTCTCGCCCCATATCTGCCAAAGGCATTATCCATCATATACTCCAGTTTAGGAGGGCAGTAGAGGCCACAAAGAACGCCTTGAAGAAGAAATCTTTTTTATGGTCCTTTTTTTTAGAGTCTGTTTCTTTTTAAGTTATTTGGTCTTATCCCAGTTTTTTCTTTTAGTTTTTAGTTATTTTGAGTCTATAGCAGTTTTAGTACTTCTATCATTTCCTTCATTTGAGTATTGTAGAGTGCATATTTGAAAATGAATGGAAAAGATTTTCTTTTGTTCAAATTTTTTTATTTATTTTGCTATAAATAAATAAATAAATAAATAAATAAAATAAAAATACTCTGATTTTTTCTTCGAACTACGCAGCGATATTCATGTCCCGACATGATACGTAGACAACCCTACAATGGGTTCGATCAAAGCTTTTCAAATAAATAAATAAATAAATAAATAAAAAATAATAATAAACAAAAATAAATCAATAAAAAAAAAAAATAATATATATATATATATAGAAAAGAAAATGCGCCTAGATAAGCCGGGATGAAACATAAGGCCTCCCATGTTAAGATGGGAAATGCATGTAGAGGCATAACATACGATGTGTTATATAATTTTAAATGTGCCACACTTACCCATTTGCCACTTGTCACAGAAAAGGTTAAAATTTTTGTAAGGTGGTTGTTTTGTGGTTACACTGGCATCTCATCCGTACAATACCAGATCCAAAGGAAAGGGCAAAATGACACACAAAGAGGGGATAGAGTCTGACAGTGAAGAAGACCAAAATCAGTTGATTTAACAAGAATTTGCATCGATAGAAGAGAATAAGTTGTTGAAATAGCAGATGGTAGAAATGTATCAAGCCTGGATAAATAGGCAAGCGCCTCCTTCCTCAATTCCTGGACTTTTGAACACGACTGTCCCAATTTCCACTCAGGCCCAAACTGATGATCCATTTTACCCACCAGGATTCAGCCCATCTACTAATGTGCCTAGCACAATTGGGACTTCTACTGTGCGCCCCCCCAAATCCATATCTCACAAATAACCCGCTCTTTATTCCCGCAGTACCAACTACTGTAGATCCTCCACCAAAGCTGATATCGAAGTCTGCGGGTGAGCTACCTCGTGATCAATTCTATTCCACTGGAGTAACTTTTAAGGTCCCAGAATCCTCCAATCCTACTTATCTGCATAACTCCCCTATTGTGATCGAAAAGACGACAAAGAATGAGGAACAAGAGGAGATGTCCAAAAAAATGAGAAGTTTAGAGCAAAGCATGAGGAACATGCAAGGACTAGGAGGGAACACGAGCGTTTCTTACAAAGATTTATGCATGTTCCCCGATGTCCACTTGCCTCTAGGTTTCAAAACCCCAAAGTTTGACAAGTACGACGGCCATGGTGATCCTTTAGCTCATTTGAAAAGGTTTTGTAATCAACTAAGGGGAGCAGGGGGAAAGAAGAGCTACTTATGGATTATTTTGGAGCGAGTTTGACGGGGATAGCTTCAGAATGGTTTATCGATCAGGATATCTCTCGTTGGCATGTTTGGGATGACTTGGCTTGGGATTTTGTCCAGCAATTTCAATACAATATTGACATAATTCTAGATCGCACCACACTTGCCAACCTGAGGAAAAAGACTACTGAGGGTTTCCGTGAATATGCTATTAAGTGGAGAGAGCAAGCTGCTAGAGTAAAGCCCTCAATCAAGGAGTCAGAGTTGATTGATATTTTTCTCCAGGCACAGGAACCTGACTACTTCCATCATTTGCTTTCTGTTGTTGGAAAAACATTCGCTGAGGTTATCAAGGTCGGCGAAATGGTGGAAAATGGAATTAAGTCCGGAAAGATTATAAGCCAAGTTGCTTTAAAAGCTACGACTCAAGCGATTCAAAATGGCTTGGGAGGTATTGGGAAAAGAAAAGAAAGGAGGACGTGGCTACCATTGTGTCAGGGCCACGACAAACTCTGAGAGGTTCGCCTCACCAATACGCACAATATCAACCCTAAATATATACCCAAGACCCATATAATCACCCACAACACTACCACTATATTCCATACCCTCTCCTCAGTATCCCATTTATAATGTACAACCATATGCCCAACCCTCTTCTTACCCGCAATGGCGTGCATCAGCCCCTCAAAATCATCCTCCACTCCCACAAGTTTACCAAGGCCCTCCTAAACCTAATTTCCGACCTAGGGCAGAGTATAAAAGGTGTAACGTAGCCAAAGATAATTTCACTCCTATTGGAGAATCATATGCTAGCTTATTTCAGAGGCTGAGGGCCTTGAATGTTTTGAGCCCAATTGAGAGAAAAGTATCAAACCCTCCTCCCAAAAACGTGGATTATTCTCGAAGATGTACATATTGTTCTGATTCCCCAGGGCACGATACAGAGAAATATTGGTTCTTGAAAAAGGCCATCCAAGAATTGATTGATACACAACAAATTGTGGTACAAAACTCAGATGCTCCAAACATTAATCAAAACCCTCTGCCAACTCATACTGAAACAAATATTCTTGAGTTGATACACGGTGGTGAAGAATCCATAATTCCCCACAAGCCTATCATTAAGATCAAAAGTGATGAGGAAAAGACAACAAATGTGGAGGATTTGACAAAAGTAGTATCTTCAGGAGTGAACGAGACGCCCATAAATCCCAAACAATTGAATACTCCCATGGTCATTGTGAAAGAAGCTTCAGAAAGTGCTGGGTCAAGTCAGATGATCCCAAAGTTGATTGCTCCAAGAATGCCTGCCAAGCCTCTCTTAATTGTGAAAGTAGCTCTCACAACTCCTATTATTATTACGCCAGTGTCACAACTTCCAATGGTTAACACCAAGACAGTCCCTTGGAACTATAATCGCACGACAGTGACATATAAGGGAAAAGAAGTCTTTGCAGAAGTTGATGGAATAGGGGGTTGACTCGTTCAGGGAGATGTTTTACCCCAAAAGAGTTAAGAAAAGATAGAGACGACCAGAGGCCAGTCAAGAAGCCGGTTACCGCGGAGGAAGCTGAGGAGTTCTTGAAAAAGATGAAGTTGCCAGAATATTCTGTCGTGGAACAGTTGAGGAAAACGCCAGCCCAAATCTCTTTGTTGTCTTTACTGATCCACTCAGAAGAGCATCGCAAAGCTATAATAAAGATTCTGAATGAGGCACATGTACCCAGTGAGATTGCAGTAAATCAATTGGAGAAAATTGTTGGAAGAATCTTTGAGGTAAATAGAGTCACCTTCTCAGACGATGAATTACCCGTGGAAGGTACTGGACATAATCACGGCCTCTATATTACTGTAAAATATGAGCATTCTTATGTCACTCGCGTCTTGATTGATGGAGGATCTGGCGCTAATATTTGTCCTCTATCAACTCTGCAAAAATTGAATGTTAGTACCAAAAGGATCCGACCTAATAATGTTTGTGTCAGAGCTTTTGATGGAACAAAAACGAATGCCATGGGTGAGATAGAGCTCGTATTGACAATAGGGCCTATTGATTTTACCATAGATTTCCAAGTCTTGAACATCGACGCTTCCTACAATCTGTTATTGGGGAGGCCATGGGTTCATAGGGCTGGGGCAGTCCTATCCACATTGCATCAAAGGATCAAGTTCAAACATAACAGAAAAGAAATAGTCGTTCACGGAGAAGGGGACTTGTCCATGTACAAAGAATCATCCATTTCCTTCATCGATGCAGGAAATGTACACGGAGCGCTGATCTATCAGGATTTTGAGGTAGTGGTTGTTGAGCATATCCTCCAGGGGAATCTCATTCCAAGACCACAGTTGCCATCTGCATCTGTCATGGTGGTAGGTGAGATATTAAAACATGGTTTTGAACCAGGAAAAGGATTAGGGATGTCTTTACAGGGTCGAGCTCATCCAATATGACTTCGTGAGAACCTGGGTACCTTTGGTTTAGGGTATGAACCCACTTTTGAAGATAGAAAGAAAGCTAAGAAGCAGAAAAAAGAGTTATGGCCACTTGTCAAGTCGATACCGCCACTCAACCAGTCTTTCATCAGAACCAGTGCTATTGGGTCCCTCATGTCACCAGTCTCAGAACAAATATTTGATGATGATACAGAGTTGAATGACCTTTTGCGAAACATGTTTTTTGAGGCTGATATGGTTGAAATTGGGGAAGGCACCAGTAATGCAGATGTGCAGTTTATTGGCCCTGATGTCCAACTCAACAATTGGGAGGCCATTCCTCTTCCCACTAAGAAGGAGTCTTGGTAGTTTGTTTTGTTTTCGATTCTGTAATTTGAATTATTCCAGGGTTGTAATTCAGATCTCTATCTTGTTTGTTTTTATGTTCAAACCCTCTTATCTTTATTTTCAATGAAATGTAGTTTCTCTCTTTCCCATTTTGAGTCTAATATTTACTTATTTACTTTTTACTGTACAGTTCTTTCTATGCTGATTCTAGTGATATGACATGCACGCAGAATTTTCAGCCAGATCTTAAAACTCAAACTAATCATGAAATAATGAATGAAGAAGTTGAATATGATCAAGATGAAGCATTTGAGGAAGTAAGCAAGGATTTCGAACAGTTTGAGAATAAGTCCAACCCCAATATGAATGAAACAGAGGCAATCAATCTAGGAGATCATGAAAATATTAGGGAGACCAAGATAAGTGTACATGTGCAGCCACAACAAAAAGAAGAAATAATTGAGGCCTTGCTTGATTATAAGGACATATTTACGTGGTCTTATGATGATATGCCTGGTTTGAGCACTGATCTAGTAGTTCATAAGTTGCCAACGGATCCCGCCTTTCCTCCGGTCAAACAAAAGTTGAGAAAACTTAAAACTGACATGAGTGTAATAGTTAAAGAGGAAATCACAAAGCAACTGGAGGCGAAAGTCATTCGAGTCGCTCAATATCCTACTTGGTTAGCCAATATCGTCCCCATCCCAAAGAAAGATGGCAAAGTTCGAATGTGCTTCGATTATCGTGTTCTAAATAAAGCAAGTCCAAAAGATGACTTTTCGCTGCCCAACATCCATATTTTGCTGGACAATTGTGCCAAGCATGAACTTGCATCTTTTGTGGATTGTTACGCGGGGTACCATCAGATCATCATGGACCATGAGGATGCAGAAAAGATATCATTTATCACATCATGGGGGACATACTGTTATCGAGTCATGCCATTTGGGCTAAAGAATGCAAGAGCAACTTACATGAGGGCGATGACCACTAAGTTTCACGACATGATGCATAAAGAGATCGAAGTTTATGTGGATAATGTGATAGTTAAGTCAAGAAAGCAGTCGGACCATGTCAAAGATCTGAGGAAATTCTTTGACAGGATTCGCAGGTATAATCTCAAACTTAACCCTGCAAAATGCGTATTTGGGGTCCCATCTGGAAAGCTTTTGGGGTTTATAGTCATTCGATGTGGTATCGAATTAGATCCTTCAAAAATAAAAGCCATTCTAGAATTACCTCCACCAAAGAACAAAACCGAGGTGATGAGCTTACTGGGAAGGTTGAATTATATCAGTAGATTCATTGCCCAACTCACGATGACATGCGAGCCCATTTTTAAATTATTGAAGAAGAACGCTGTAGTTGAATGGACTGAAGAATGTCAAGAGGCATTCGATAGAATCAAAAGGTACTTATCGAATCCACCTGTGTTGGTTCCACCTGAGCCGGGCAGGCCCTTGATATTGTATATGTCTGTTTTGGACAACTCTTTTGGCTGTGTATTGGGTCAACATGATGTCACAGGAAAAAAGGAGCAAGCCATCTACTACCTCAGTAAGAAGTTTACCACTTATGAGGCTAAGTACACACTTCTCGAAAGGACATGTTGTACCCTAACTTGGGTGGCACAAAAGTTGAAGCATTATCTTTCATCCTACACCACTTACCTCATCTCTCGCATGGATCCCTTAAAGTATATTTTTCAAAAGCCTATGCCCACGGGCAGACTCGCAAAATGGCAAATATTGCTCACAGAATTTGATATTATCTATGTGACGTGGACTGCAATGAAAACCCAAGCACTAGCGGATCATTTGGCTGAATACCCCATTGATGAAGGATATGAGCCATTAAAAACCTATTTTCCTGACGAAGAGGTGTCATGTGTCGACGAAGCTATTTCTGATGATAGCCATCTAGGTTGGAAGCTGTTCTTTGATGGAGCTGCTAATGTGAAAGGAGTCGGAATAGGAGCAGTTCTTGTTTCGGAATCAGAACAATATTATCCCGTAACAGCTCAACTTCGATTCTATTGTACCAATAATATGGCGGAGTATGAAGCTTGCATTTTGGGTTTGCGACTGGCTATCGACATGGGAATCCAAGAACTATTGGTGCTAGGTGACTCAGACTTGTTAGTCCACCAGATCCAGGGAGATTGGGAAACTCGCGACTTGAAGCTTATACCATATTGAGATTGTTTGCAAGACCTTTGTCGACAATTCGTATGGGTAAAGTTTTGACACATTCCCCTTCCCCGAGTTCATAACGAGATTGCTGATGCCTTGGCAACCTTATCATCGATGCTCCAACATCCCGACAAGACTCATATTGATCCCTTGCATATACGAATTCATGATCAACATGCTTATTGCAATGTGGTCGAAGAAGAACTCGATGGTGAACCTTGGTTCCATGATATCAAAAAATACATTCAATCTGAAGAATATCCAATACATGCTGATGGTAACCAAAAGAGAACTATTCGACGATTGGCTAGCGGATTTTTCTTAAGCGGAGGGATCTTGTACAAAAGGACTCCAGATTTAGGACTTTTAAGGTGTGTAGATGCCAGAGAAGCTTCCACTATCATAACTGAAATACATTCTGGAGTTTGTGGGCCGCATATGAATGGGTATGTGTTGACAAAGAAAATACTTTGGGCAGGTTATTATTGGCTCACCATGGAGCGAGATTCCATTTGATTCATTCATAAATGTCATGAATGCCAAGTGCACGGGGATTTGATACATTCTCCTCCTTCTGAGTTACACACGATGTCTGCTCCATGGCCCTTCGTGGCTTGGGGAATGGATGTGATTGGACCTATTGAACCGAAAGCATCAAATGGGCACAGGTTCATCTTGGTAGCAATTGATTACTTTACAAAGTGGGTGGAAGCAGTAACTTTCAAGTCGGTGACAAAAAAACTTGTGGTAAATTTTGTTTACTTCAACATTATTTGCCGATTTGGTATCCCAAAGGTAATTATCACAGACAATGCTGCGAATCTCAATAGTCATCTGATGCAAGAGGTATGCCAACAATTTAAGATTACGTATCGAAATTCAACTCCATATCGCCCCAAAGCAAACGGGGCTGTAGAAGCTGCCAATAAGAACCTAAAGAAGATACTCCGAAAGATGGTGCAAGGTTCCCGACAATGGCATGAAAAGTTACCTTTCGCTTTATTGGGTTATCGTACTACAGTTCGTACTTCAATAGGTGCGACTCCCTACTCGTTAGTATATGGGACCGAAGTAGTTATACCTGCAGAAATTGAGATTCCATCTGTTCAAGTCATTGTGGAAGCTGAGATTGACGATGATCAGTGGGTCAAGACCCGATTGGAGCAATTGAGTTTGATCGATGAAAAAAGATTAACGTCAGTATGTCATGGCCAACTATACCAGAAGAGAATGGCACGAGCATATAATAGAAAAGTGTGACCCAGACATTTTGAAGTTGGGCAGTTAGTATTAAGGCGCATCCTCCCCCCATCAGGTTGAAGCTAAAGGCAAGTTTTCCCCAAACGGGCAAGGTCCGTTCATGGTGAAGAAAGTGTTGCCCAATGATGCATTATATATGACCGATGTAGAAGGCAAAATGGTAGAAGTGGCTATTAATGCCGATGCAGCTAAAAGATATTATGTATGATCTTTATTTATCGTTATTGCTATTTACATGTCTGGTTTTGGCATATTTAAAAGATTGATATGAAGAAGGCATTTTATTCTACTATCCAAATATTGTGTCATCAGTTGTCTATCCCATTTGAGCTTAAGTTTTACTTTCTTTCATACCCCTCTTTTGGAATCAAAATAGAATTAGAAAAGGGAAAATGAGAAAAGTGTCAAAAAAGAAAAATTGAGTCAAACAAAAAAAAAATTAAAAAAAAAAATTCTACTATCCAAATATTGTGTTATCAGTTGTCTATCCCATTTGAGCGTAAGTTTTACTTTCTTTCGCACCCCTCTTTTGGAATCAAAATAGAATCAGAAAAGGGAAAATGAGAAAAGTGTCGAAAAAGAAAAATTGAGTCAGAAAAAAAAAAATTCCAAAAGAGAGAAGTGTCAAGAAAAGGGAATCAAAAAAAAAAAAAAAAAATCAATCAAAAGAACAAGTTCCCTGAACTACGTTTGAACTGATTCTTGCTACGACAAGATACGTAGGCAGCCCTACTCTGGGGTTCGGTCCAACCAAATAAAAATTTCAAGTTACCCAGTTTAAAAGAAACTGCGGCAAAAGTTATTTTCTTCGTGAGTCGATTCCAAAAGTTGTAACTCTCACCCTATGTTAAGTGTCTTTTGAGCCTCATGCCACCCTTTCTTTCTAACCCTATCCAAAAGCCACGTTACAACCAAAGAAAGACCTTCAGATCAATCTTTGAAAATGTCGAGGCTAAGCATGGTATGGTGACATGGTGTTCTATATTTTGGGCCGCACTTCTCTTTATCAGCATAAAGAAAATCTGACAGAAATGAAAAATGAGAGAGTCTTATTGGTGATAACCCTCACAGACACCATAAGGCGATGGTGAGATGAGAGAAAATAAAAATGAGAGAGTCATATTGGTGAAAACCCTCACGGGCACCATAAGACAATGGTGAGTTGAGAGAAAATGAAAATGAGAGAGGTTTGCTGGCAAAAACTCTTTGGGGCTTCGCTAGCCTGATGAGGTTTGTGATTTAGAGGCGACAGGCTCAAAGCAAAACCCAGTTTTCAATTCAATAGGTTGGCAAAAGTTGATAAATGGTTGAGATTAGAAGATCGGGTTGCTTGATCCCAAATGCATGTCATAATCACTGTCGGCTATAACATTCAGATAAGTTTTCTTTCCTTCATTATTTTGGAAATAGGGACGCCTGTTGCCTTTCTTTCCGTTCAATATTTCTATTTTTATTTCTTGTCTTTTTTACCAAAATGTAAAATCACCGCCCTCATTTTTCTGTCGTCTTTGAGTCAATTCCATGGAAAAACAAGTGAGAAAGGACTTCAAAACTTGCTACCAACTCCTTAAATGGTGCAAAGCAGGGGAAAGAGCCATCACATAAAAGAAACATGATTCAAAGTGAAACAAAATACCTAAGAATGGTCATCATCTGACAGTTTTCGAATTCATAAGAATACGAAGGGGCGACGGAAGTTAAAATTCAGAGGCGCTATGAAATGAAAATATGGTTTGAGTTATAGTCATTGGGTAACCAAAATTTTTGGGTCGATAGTACAACAAGTTAATGATACTTATCAACGACTCAAAACAGAGCTGAACATGACAAGTGCAGGAGCAATTGCATCAAAAGTCAAATGCCATGAACCAACCACCATGTTGTTAAACTCATAATTTTGCTTTGTCTAAAACAGAGATATGTGTTGCCCGCAAATCAAAGGCTGCAAAGCTCGGATATCGAAAAGGGACAATTTTTCACTTATGCGAATGCAAGAAGCAATGTTGCGACACAAGCTTGCTAGATTACAGTCATAGTAAAAATTATTATCTTTTACCTTTGCGAGATGTACCTTCGGGAATGGGTCAGGTCTTGGATTCACCCTTTTCGTTTTTCAAATAGTTATGATTTTTCAAACACTCAAAAAAAAGCTTTGGTACAAAATGGGGCAAAATTTTTGTTCGTGCTATTTGGGATTTAGTTTAGCAGGACCCACCTGGATAATGGGACTTTATTTTCTGCTCAGGACCCTCCTGGAAAATGGGATCAACAGGACCCTCTTGGAAAATGGAACTTTATTTTCTGCTCAGGACCTTCCTAAAAAATGGGATTTTTATTTTTCTGCCCAGGACCCTCCTGGAGAATGGGATCAACAGGACCCTCCTAAATAATGGGACTTTACTTTTCTGCTCAGGACTATCCTGGAAAATGGGATCAACAGGACCCTCCTGGAAAATGGGACTTTATTTTCTGCTCAGGACCCTCCTGGAAAATGGGATCAACAGGACCCTCCTGAATAATGGGACTTTACTTTTATGCTCAGGACCCTCTTGGAAAATGGGACTTTATTTTCTGCTCAGGACCCTTCTGGAAAATGGGATCAACAGGACCCTCCTGAATAATGGGACTTTACTTTTCTTCTCAGGACCATCCTGGAAAATGGGATCAATAGGACCCTCCTGAAAATGGGATTTTGCTTTTCTGCTCCGGACCCCCCCTGAATAATGGAATTTTTATTTTCTGTTCAGGACCCTCCTGGAAAATGAGATTTAGATTAGCAGGACCCTCCTGGAAAATGGGACTTTATTTTCTATTCAGGACCCTCCTGAAAAATGGGATTAGCAGGACCCTCATGAAAAATGAGATTTACTTTTCTAGTTCATTATTTATTTTGAGTTTAGGAACACGTTTGGAGAACAAGGACAACTTTCAGCTTCGAAGCTCAGGAGCCCACCTGGAGAATAGGGTCAATTTTCAATTCAAGCTCAGGAGCTCACCTGGAGAACACAACTATTTTCAAATTCAAAGTCAGAAGGAGCAAGTGTTCGCCCGAAGAATAAGGTCGATTTTCAAGTTCATCTCCAATAACCAAAATCGACATGAAGAAATGTTCACTGTCGAGTTCAACTCAAGAGGAGAGTAGACATATCATCACTTGAGGAAGCGTAAAGATTCAAGTCAAGATTCAACAGAAGCTGAATAGATAGGATTTTGTACTTGAAGGATCACTTTTATTCTTGTCTTTCATTTTGATGTAAAAACAGGAGCCACGAACCGGATACTCGACGGGACCTTACTCGACCTCTAACTCATAGTCTCACTATCCCACTTCCTTGAACTACACGTGACTTGATTCTCTTATAACCCGGGATATGTAGGCTGTCCCAAACCAGGACTCGGTCGCATCTTTTCCCTCTTTTCTTTTCAATTTCAAATAACAATAGGGTCAAAACTTGTTCTTGTTGTCTACTTCTTTGTCTGAAAACTCTCTCGTGTTCACAGACAAAGAGGGGCAAATGTAGACACGTGATTTTTGACCCTCCCCGAGCTTTAATCTATTTTAGCATTAAATATTTTTGTCTAATCTTTATTTTTAGCTTTTAGTTTTAGTAGGTTTTATGTGAAAATTTGTGAAAAAGAATTCCAAAAAAATAGAGTAACCTTGTAGGATAAGTTTTGTTGTTAATTTTCAAGAGAAAAAGTAAATTTTCTTCTAAATATGTTTTCTTTTAATTAAATTAAATAATCTAGTGAATTTTAATATTTTCTTAGTCATATTTTTAGAACTAGATATTTAGCTTTTCTACATTAGTTCAAAATAATTAGCTTCAAAATAATCAGCTAATACTCTTACCATATTATAGTATGTATATATATATATATATATATTGAAAAAGAAAAAAAAAATAAAATTTCCTAACCCTAATCCCACCTCCCCCGTAACTAACCCCTCCCTTTTCACCCCCCACAATCTGCACACACACACACACACATCCCTCCCCACAATCTATTTTCCCCACTACACACACACCACTATATACACACACACACACGATCAGCACACACATACACTATATAAAGAAAACTTAACAAAAAAAAAAAGGCAGAAAAAAAGAGATAGAAGAGCCAGGGAACGAAAGAAAAAAAGAACGGACAGAAGAAGAAAAAAAAAAGAAAAAAAGGGTCAGACAAAAAAAGAAAAGGTGGAAAAGATAGAAAGGAATATCATTCAAGGTTAGTGAATTGGAGTTCGAAGTTTGGTCCTTGGTTCGAGTTTTCGGTGACGGCATTCCTATTCCTACTTTTGTTTAGTTCATCACAGGTTCTTATTTGATCCTACACTATTTATATAATAAGTTTTATTGCGAACCAAATCATGAATCAAGTTGTTTAAATGATTTCAGTTGTTACTTAGTATGTGCGATTGATTAATTATATTGAGTATTGCTACGATTAAAACATCTAGAAAGTGGTGGCATAATTGTTCTTAAGTTGGCAGAATTGTACGTGGGCTATGTGTTTTTCATGTTTAGGGTTCGATTAGGTTAAATAATGTGTCTTTCATTATCTCTGTTTAGATACCATTTGTTTCTATATTTGTGAATATATTTGTAACTTGTTTACTCATGTTGTTATTAAAAGTTAATGTACATATACGTTCGGTTAGCCTAATAATTTGATTGAAAGATAAAGTTGATTGTGAAGAGTAAGTTAATTCCAGAAGATGAAAATGTTTTGGTAGTGTTATTCAACTCCCACGTTCAACAATCAATTAACTTAGGTAATTCAATTTAATATTATTATTTAATATTAATTTTTTAGATATTTAATTAAATTTTGATTTAGTGTAGGGGCAAAATGATAATCCAACTTCGCACTTTGGAGCTTCCCACTTTTAGTATAATATATGATTTAACATTTAGGTATTGGTGAAAGGTTTTTTTTTTTTTTTTTTTTAAAAAAAGAGTTGTTAAAGAGAATAAAATTAAAACATGATGTGTCGATTAATCGTAGATTTTAACTTTTGGACTAAAATAAGTAGAATCCATGTCAATCAATATAAAAGGCTATCTAAATTCGTTATTTCTTTACCTTTTTGTGAGCCAATATGGTATTTAAACTTATTTAGAATTTTGTCATAGGTTAAAAATATATGTTGATCTAAGGTCTGAAATTTTCAAAAGTTAACGTGAAGATCTTGATATGTTTCGATGTTTAACTTACTTCACTGTCACTTTGAGAAAAGTATTGTTAATGTGTGCTCACTAGGGTATATTTTGCTTTAGTGGCCATTATTATTTCTTTACTATTAGTTGAAGCGAAGTAAAGTTTGAATAATTTTAGTTAAGGAAGATAGGTGATTTACTGTTCATGGGGTCATCTTCGGATGTTATTTTTTAGCATAAGAAGGCGGAAGACGTTTTGTAATGAATTACTCTATAACGCTGAATTAATAAATTAATTAAAACATATAAGAGTTAAATACCGTAAAAATAGGTCAAGCAGAACATAAAAAAAAAAATGAACCTTGGGTTTAGGTATTAAACGATAGAGTTTTTCCAAGTTTTAAGTTCAAATTGAAAAGTATAAAAGAATAAATGTTAAAAGTTTAGTATAAGTGATAATTAACGATGAAGTCGAAAAGTACTAATACCGATTATTCGTTATTATAAAATTAACATACTATTTTGAAGTTGGTCTAATTGGGACGGGTAGATTTTGAAACATATTAGATGCTTATTTAGACTTGGAAAAATGGAAACGATCCGAAAATGCCTCAAAGGCACGAGAAATATATCAAAATTCGTGGTAAGCTACCGGTAAGTCACACATTAATGGAATAAGATAGTTTTAAATAAATTTAAATACACACAAAGCGAGATATAAGTAACTTTCTAGGCCTATAAACATAATTTATCCAAAATAGTTTAAGTTAAGTATAAGTTGATAAAAGCAACCGTGCTAGAACCACGGGACTCGAGGGGTGCCTCATACCTTCCCCTCGGTCAACAAAATTCCCTATCCGGATTTCTAGTTCGCAGGCCAATAATAAAAAGAGTCATTCCTTTTGAATGGAGATTCAATAAGGTGACTTGGAACACCATAACTCAATTCCAAGTGGCGACTCTGTAAAATAAATAAAAATAATCCCTACTCAAAATTGTCACTTTAATTGGAAAAACCCTTCGACTTAAACGAAAAAAGGGATGTGACACATGTCTTTGTATGAACCTCATTATGCCTCATACAACTATGCGGAAGTCATGGAAACATATGATATATATATATATATACGAAACTTGGCCGTTAGGGCCATTAAGTCAAAACGGACATACATCTCTTGCATTCAGTTTCCCACATATGTCTACAAAAGCCTCTAACAGATGCATCTACAAGACCAACTTAAAGTCGGGACAAGTCCCCACTTTATACAACATTTATAACAACAAAACAAATGTACAACTGTGACTCGGAAAGCCCCGAACCAACTGGAGCTCACCAATGATCTGCAATAACCGGCAACCTACTGTGGAGGTCTACTGGCACCTGCGCTTGCAGCATTTAAAGTAAACCCCCTCAAGAGGGTCAGTACGAAGAATGTACTGAGTATGTAAGGCTATAAGAAACTACATCATACATAAGAATGTCAATGGAATAAAATATGACAGAATAGTCAATGTGGATAAACCATCGTTTTATATGTGTGAAAATATGTACCTTGCTTCTGTTATTGTCATTTCCGATCATTCACTCATCTCCTTATCTTTTATATAATATCTTTCATAATTACTTTCATTCAAAAGAATGGCCTTCATTCAAGAGACTTGCCTCCAAGAGATTTTTTTTTGTCGCTTTTACGCTCATCATCATCGGGGTTTTTAATATATAACATACATCCACCTTATAGGTGGATTATAATATATAACATACATCCACCTTATAGGTGGGTTATAATAGAACATACATCCACTCTATAGGTGGGTTATAATAGAACATACATCCACTCTATAGGTGGGTTATAATATATTACCTACACATTTCTTCATGTCTTACTTGGGAGAGATTGATTCATTCACTTATGAGAGATTGATATAATGATAGTCATAACATTATTAGAACTTGGAACTTAACATTCTCGGAACTTTGGAGTCATAATATTGTTGGAACTTTGGAATCGTGTCCACCCTACATCTATTATTTTCCTTCACTTTTGAAACCAACAAATACACGTAACTTACTTTCTTTCTTTTGAGAGATTGGTATATTTGCTCATGAGGGATTGGTATATTTGTAGTCATGATATTATTGGAAGCTTTAGAGCATAACATTATTAAGACTTTAGAGTCATGTTCATATTTATGTAACACATGAACAACAATGACTAATGAATGAGGAATATGTGACTCAACAATAGATAACAACCTGAAATAAGATACCTTTGGACATTTCGGAATGGAATAGGTACAATGTCAATATGATCAATATGCTGCAGAAGGATACAGAAAGGGTAACCTTACATACCTTATGATCTCAATATGAATATACCGTCCTAGATGTGAATACAACAATCCAGTTCCTTCCTTACGTGTCACTCTACAACATAAGTTCATAACGGAGCTCATGTTAACAACTAGTTACCTTACAAGTGCATAAGATGACAATGAATTACGTGACTGCTATATAGCGTCATTTCGTCCTTTACAATACAATACACTACATTATCATACCAACAACACCATCATATTTAACACATTGACCAAGACATCATAAACCAATAACATTTCACACCAAGTTTACCCTTTACACTTCCTCATTAACACTACGTTACCTTTTCTCCGTCAAGTCACTCGATAGCTTTCACAATAACACTTTAACAACAATTCATATTTTAAACCATTTAAAATACCTCCGGGATACTCCTTTATAGTCATTTAAAAGGTACCATAAGTTGATAATTGCATCCATAAAGTGTATAGGGGCTTTGGGGGGTCAAAGAGATGCAAAAACAACCGAAACGAACTTCTGGGCTGACCTGCGAAGCCACATGCACCCGAAGGTGGCTGATCTACGTCTGCAGGTGACCCTTGGCAGTATCCAGGGGCACCTGTGAAGTCACCTGCACCCGCAGGTGCTTCGTAGGCGAGGGCGGGTGCCCGTTTCGGCCAAAAAAGGTCTCTTTTGGGTCCTTTTATGCCATGAATGGTCCATGATCATAACTGAACTTCTCTTGACATATTTTAGATCATATTGGATGCCAACAATCAGCCATGGTTTCACAACACATGTGAACATCACCAAAACCACACTTTTCCTTCAATACACCACCAAATCCATGCACAATTTTGCAATAACAATTCCAAACAATATGTACAAGAATAAAACAAGTTAAGGCTATAATCACATCTCACATGTCAATATTGAACCCATCAAGTTCACTTCCTTCAACACCACAAGTCCATTTTCAAGTTTACAAGGCAAAAACCTTCACCGATAAAGCAAACATAAATTGTTTCACATATAATGAACTTCTCACACTTCACCAACATAACCAACATGATATACACCATATTACATGCATATAATATATTAAACCATGAGATTAAACACTTACCGAAGCTTTCCAAGGAGTGATCTTGTCCCAAGAAGAAGATAGCTTAGGGTTTGAGTGTTGAGAGAATGTTGTGGAAATGTCTAGAAAATAGCATGTGTAATATGGTGAATAAATCTTATTTTTTTCCAACTTATAAAGACCCTTTAAATTCATCCTTAGCCAATAATTTTGGTCAATAATGACATGCTTACTTGGTCCACGTAGAATGGGTCATTTTGCCCCTTTGGGCCAAGTCTTTTTGCCTAGTATTTGGGCCTTAATTGAGCCCAATTCATTAGATTAAATTTGGCCCACTTAAATTAATGCATAATACCTCAAAACACCCATGTCCAAATAATTCCATAAATGTTACGGTAATCCACTAGGTTCGGAAATGTACGGGTTGTTACAAAGGTATTGAGAAATATAAATAGAAAATGAATAATCAATTAACAATCAAGAGTTTATATGTGGGGAAAAGACTATTGTACCAATTGTCAACTAATCTAGAAGTTGTAATACCATAGCAATTTACCACTATATAAGAAGGCTACACTCAGTAAAAGATAATTAATTTCTACTATCACATGTTGGAGAAGATGAACTGTTCAAGTTATATGTGTTGATGTTCTAACTAGAATCTCAATTTACTTTGAGCATTGTCTTAGATCTAATATAGATATTTTCTCGAGTCATCTAAATGTACAGGTTATGATGCATATTTATTTTATTTTCTATATATTTGGTGAAACTTTTATGAGCCGTTATTCATGTAGTTTATGTTTCATAGAAAATATAGTAATAAGTACTCTTTGAAAATTTAAGTTAGTGATCATTTGACATATCATATGTTTTTAAAGACTTATAAATTTTTTATCTTGGAATCGAAATGTGCAATGAGAATTTGACCAATAACATAACGTTTTACATGTTATACATTAAATATGAAGAAACTAATATTGATATTAGATTGTTAACTTTCTTACATTGCAAATATTGTTGCTTTAGATTTTAGTGAGATAATAATATATATGATTTCAAAAATTAATAGCACAAATTTTGTTAGACTCGTGAGTTGTTTATAATTACAAAAACTATGATGCTAAATTGCTAATCCATTATATTTGTATATGTTAGAATTAAGACCTGATTTGTATATACTAAATTACTAATATACTATATTTATTGTGTGATTTTTAGTAATATACTCAAAGTTAGTGATATTGTCTTAGGAATGATAGTTAAGTGACCTTTGTGAAAAAAATGATAGTTATATAACTATCTATGAAATTTACCCGACATTATGGCTACCATCTCAAAAGCTACATCTCAAAGACCATAGCTTCGGTGTGCATCCCGTGGCCGATGCCCAATGGGCAATGCTCAAAATTCAACATATCAAATACTTATGATTATTAATTTTTTTTCAAGTTTATTATCTTTAAATTCTTATAGCAAATATTATGCTATTTTTACGTAGCATATTGTACTAATGTAAAATTAAATATCATTTATCATTTATTATTTATAAATATTATACTACAAAATTTCTTATTTTTTTGTTTTAGTTGATATAAACAGGAAATGAGTAAAATCATGTTTATCTTTACATTTGTAATTTTAATTTTAGAATATTGTAAATCTTTGGGTGCAATAATTATTTTGATCTGCTTTGCACAATATAAAGGATAAAGATGAATTAGATTAATGAACATGAGGTTTAAGTATTAGTTGAATGATTTAATATGGGAGAGAATTCAATTCCGATAATGAATATTTATAATTTCATTCAAATTGAGTAAATTAAGAAAACATGATAGGGTTGATTGAAAATAGAATTGAAGAGTGAATATTCAAACCTACGAAGGACTTACACCATTTATTTGAGAAACTAATATACAATAAAATTCATTAATATTTGTTGGTCCATTATCATAAGAGAATAAGTGAACATTGTGAGATTGTGCAAATAGGTTAGGGATTTAGATAATGTTATAAGTTAATTGTTGAAAAAATGGTAATAAAAAAATAAGAGAGTGAAAATTGACTTGAGACTTTACTCAAAATATTTGCTTTGAAGTGAATTTTTTAAAAAATTATAAAATATAATTATTACTAAAATCATGAAAAGGAATAAAAAATCTATTTCGAAAGGAAAAATCTATTAATTGAGACAAGAAAAGAGAATGGGGGACTCCTTTCTTCCCCTTGAAAGGAGGGTGCAAATTAAAATATTGAATATAAAAGAATTCAAATTTTAAGTTAAAATTTTATAAAGAAGCCTCAGGTGTATAACTCTAAAGCATATCATTCATTAGTTCTTTATTTTTCTAACCACATTTAGAAGTAAGTTACTTAACTAATACTAATAATTATGTCAAATATACATTTTCTTTTGTAATTATATGATTTTTTTTACAAATTATAGATCAATATATATTACAATATTATCTAATGTGCTCAAATAATTATATTATAATATAATATTATTTGCACGAGGATACTAACTTTCAAAAAGAAATATTTAAGTTTTATGTAATTAATGATATCAAGTTCAATATTTTAATAGTTCATTTTAGTATTGCATAAATTATTAATTTCTAATATGTCAATGACATAAAGTACATTTTTATTATATCAAACCAATAGTATGATAATTTCTATGATTAATTTGATTTAATAACAACCGCGCATCGCGCGGGTACTAATACTAGTTCATATAAAAGGGACAAATAATGAAATAACTATTTTCAGATAATGATCACAAAGGCATTATCTAGGGTAAAATTCTTGCAATATATTTATTTAGAGTGAAAAATCCCAAAATGCTAAAGAACAAAGAGCATTTTAGATTATAATGTTATTTTTAAATAAATTAATATCTCACTTGGTGTTTTATAACATTAACTTAAGGGTTGTCAAGGATATGATACAATCTAAAAAAATTATTCTGCATTACATATGTATGTGTGTATATATAGTGTATCATATATGAACTTAAATGTGTGTATTATTATTTTTGTGTGTGTCATGAATATGTCCGGTTTGACAACAGGAGGAAAGGAGCGGCATGCCAAGAATGTCCTTAACATATATGATTCTGAAAAATCAATCACCTTCAATTTTGTTGAAGGATATATGAATGAACTATACAAGTCCATAACAATTGCATTGGCTGCAAAGGAAAACTGGATCACTTGGACTGTTGTGTACGAGAAATTGAATGAAAATATTCCAGAGCCCCTTGATCTTATGGAGTTTGCTATTGATCTCATCAAGGACCTTGAGCCTCACCATGTCGGGAAATAGATCACTTTCACCATTGCCAGCAACATGATGAAGTACTATGGCTATCTTAATCATATGAATAAATAAAACTATTTTGTGTGATATATATTTCACGAGCATGATAATGTCTAAGTGACTATCCTAAATCTTTATGAATAAATAAAACTATTTGGTGTGACATATATATATATATATATATGGATTTTGCTAACATACTACATGAAGGTAGTATGAACATTGTAACCATTTTTGATTCTCCAAAATGTCCTTATTATCTCTTGCCCAACACATTGAATATAAGGACATTTTCATCCTTCCATAAAAATCTGCACCCAACTCTTATTCCCTTTCTCTTTCTTCCTTCTTTTTACTTCTTTATTTCCGTATCCCCATTTTTACTTCCCTCCTTCACTAAGCTTTTTCATTTTTTTATTTTTGTTCTTTTTATCACAAACACTATGTTTCTAGATTTTTAATTCATTTTCTTAATCCTAGTTTCCTTCTTGGGGGACTCTAAATCATTTTTTTATTAATTGAAATTCTGACAGCTATTAACCTTGTCTTTACATTTGAAACTATTAAATCAATACTCTTGCAATTAGAGAGCATTTATTTTGTAGCAAATCTAACTTCGTATCATTTTAACTCCTCGCAGAAGCTCCATTTACACTAATTCAATAATTAAACCCACATCTAAAGGGAGTTTTCATAGAAGTTATAATGGATGTCGTAGATGGGTTAGTGTCAATTTTTTTCTTGTATCTCAAAAAATTAATTTCTCACTTTTTCATTTTATTTAATTATTTAGTATCGGATAGTGAAAGCTTTAGTGATTGAATTATGGAGAAAAGTATCAATTAACAATGGAAGAAATCTTGGTGTGAAATTGAATCTAGCAGAAGGACCCCAATCAAGTCTTGAAATCAATAACCCAGAGGAACTAGCTCGGTACGTGCACGTAAAGTACATAAATAAACAAACGTGAGTATAAAATCAAAATCTTACTCAAATAAGATATACCTGCATTCAGGAAGGCCACAGCTAGTCTAACAGTTAAAACAACAACAGAATGCCCAGTCCATCTTAAATAAATCAATGAAGCTTGATAACTCAGCTCAAAAGAGAAATGTCATCCCCGCAATCAATCACCCACTCACCACACCAAGGCAAAACAACCAAATAGATATGATGAGAATGATGCATGCCATGAAACCAATGAGGGAATAAGGATAATGAATATAATGCATGTTTGTCCTACTTGTATACACTCGCTGCTCTGTCTAGATAGTTGAGACCTATGGAGATTTACGAGGTCCATATACTCCCTCCAGATCCGCCTCTAAGGTCACAGAGTAAATAATCAATATAATATCACCTCAATTTATATCCTCCCATGGGGCCACAGAAGGAATTCCAATAATCATAGTGCCTTAAGTAAATTACAACCTCCGGATTCGCCCAAAGGCCATGGA